>JAVRXN010000001.1:12893717-13551217 GCA_033556935.1 Timema podura | reverse complement strand
ACCTAACCACAAAGATAATGATTTAAAAGGTTCCGATCAAGTTGAAGCTAGGCCTAAAATAAAAATTTCTCAAAATATACTTGCAAAACTTAGAGATGTAGAATCATATCACTTCCTAATGAAACTGAACATATTCAAGAAGATTGACAACATGTGTTGAAGTGAAACACAAACATTGAGAGTGATGATGGGAAAAAGGAATGGTTTTTTAAAGTTGATAGCTATATTTAATTTGCACCTATATGTATTTACAGTGCAGGTTTGTAGTTTTACTAAATACCACAATATCAAAATTAATTATACTCTAAAACACACTCTAAATATCAAATGGAAGCTAATATCCTAACCGTAAATTAAAAATGATTATCAAGAGATGATTTGGATAAATAAACCTATCTTGTTCAGTCGATTCAAATCTTTTGTACTGCCCAAATTAACCTTCCCAATTCCTAGCCCATTAGCATAATTAGTACTTAGGCGTAAACCCGAACAGGTAGTAAGATGCAGTACTAAGTATTATTTGTTCAGGTTATAGACATGTATGATAAATACTCTAGAAGGGATGAGGAAGAAAACATTTTAGGGGTAAGCAACATATATTTGCATGTAAAGAGTGGGAAACTATTTAAGAAAAAAGCACCTACAGTAAACCCTGCTGGTATTTGAACCCCGATCTCCCAGACATCAACAGGCCAGTCTAACACAAGAGTGATGCCTTAGCCCAGGAGTGGTCAGACTTTTTAATCTAGGGATCTACTTCGTAGAAGGGAAATAATTTACGATCTACAATAGAGCCATATGGTTAAACTGCTTGTTTCTGTGGTAAAAAATTAATAAACCCATTTTGTATTTTAATATTAAAACTACTTACTGCATATAAGAACTTATTCCTTTCACACAGTGAAACTAAGGTTTTCATCAAACTACATTGTGTAATTTCCCTGAAAAAAAAGTTTTTTCTCAATAAAGACCTGACTTTGAAGTTGATGCATGACAATGTATAATCTTAGTGTAGTTTGTTGATTGCGAGTTCATAATTATTCTGTCGTAACCAAAGGCAGGATTGTAAATGGTCATCAGTCAAGACAGCTTCAATATTTCGATTTTATAATGTTGATTTGAAAAAAATGTGCAAATCTTCATTTTCTTTCTCTCAATCTTTTTTAATCAATTGACCAAACTAGTGGCCTCGGTCGACTGTTTGGCCGCCTCTGGCTTAGAGCAATCATCCACTGAAGCGGGTATCTCGTAAAGTTACTAGATCTATTCTCACGTCTTCATACGTCAAGTCATATGATCCGCAGCTGTCAATTTCGATAGATTGTATAAATACCTATAAAATAATAATTTAGTAAAATGTTATCAATATAAACTGTAAAAAATATGTTTGTATTTTCTAAAAAGTGTTCCAAAAGTCTGTTTGTAAGAAAATCAAGGTAGAGTATTTACATTTAAAGGAAAACATCTTTTCACTTTTTGAGATACATTTTGTTAAATATGGAAGAAGGTATAGAAAAGAAGGATAAGAACGTATAAAAGAGAAACACAATATGGCTTTTACAATGGAAGTAAGTTAAGCATTCCTTTTACATGTTCTTATATAAGTGTACTTTATTATTATTATTATTATTATTATTATTTAGCACCGTGTCTTACTACCCGTTCGGGTTATACGCTTAAGTACTAATTACACTAATGGATTAGGAATCGGGAAGGTTGAATTTAGAGGAAGTGAACCCGCATTTATGTGGAGGGAGAGTGGAAAACCATTTAGGAAAAACCACCCCTAGTTCACCCGACCGAGATTCGAACCTCGATCTCCCCGGCCTCGGCAGTCGAGCTCAACATGACTAGCGCATTAGCCAATTATGCCACCGAGGCGGGTAAGTGTAATTTAATTCTTTACCTTAATTTTATATCCCTTTTGTGTTTTTTGGTTTCCTATTTTAGGAAGTTTCATTGCGAGTTTCACACTCCTCCCTGATGAGTTCTGATAGAAATGAAACCTAGGTCAGGGGATCAGGTAGTAACTATTTATTTTCTTCTGTGGGTTGTCGGTACCTCTTTGTCCAGTGGCAGCAGTGTAAAGTATGAACAGTGTTCTTGTAAACTCCATATCATGTTCATTCCCTTTTGTTTATCATCCCTCTTTTCTGCACCTTCTTCTACATAACCTAACTAGTATTTATTAAGTGTACATGTTAACAAGTCCCATACACTGCATCTTCACCTAGTTATGTACTCGTTAATTAATAAGAAACAAATAAATACAAAAAGAAAAAATAAGTTTGGTTTTTTTAAGGTTCAAATATTCAGTTAAAAATTATGTTTTGCTTTATTTACATTACAATGTCTTTTATCACAAAAATTTACAAATATTCAGATTATTACAAAACAACATTCTACACCCCACAAATACAAAGTGAATCATTCCATAGTTTCTTTCTAACACAATATGATACTTTTACAACACAATAATTGTTTGTAGGTGCAAACTTTAAAATGTTTTAAAGGTGCATTATGTGAGGCAAAAATATATAAATAATAACTACAAATATGCTTGATAAATTATGTGTAAACACGGAGAAACAAAGCTTGGAATACCCAAAACCACACATAATTGTCAATTATTCTAATGGAGAAATGAGCAGCGGTTATTTTAGACATTTAGCAACTAGAATTATTCAATAACTTTTCTTGAACTCTGATGATGTTTGAATAAAGGGCCCCGAGTAGAAAGGATCTCAAACTTGCAACTCACTGAAGGTTTACTAACCATACAGCAAATTAGGAAATAAAACATATATATTTCCAAGATCTAGTTCATTCCCCTTCCCCCCGCAAAAATAAAACTCGAGATTTTGATAAATGTAGACATTTCATGACTCCCTGAAACCGAAAAAGGGTTTTTTTGCCTTGCCGTCTGTCTGTACCACAGACTAGAGCCGAAACCAATTTACCAATCAGGCTAAAACTTGGTAACTAGTGTTTTCCCCTACCCACCAAGGGGTTTTTGACATTAGATATCTAACCCTAAATTAAGGATAGTTTACTTAAGAGCAAAAAGAGATCAAATCAATTTTTTCAAAATTCACTTTAATGATTTTGATTATCTTTTGGATCTAGACACTTTAACATCGCAAACAAAATGGGAATTTTAATTTTTCCATGAAAATAACTTTAGGGGTACTGTACATTACCATAAATTTCCAAATTTTTTAATATTCAAACTTCTATTCATTTTCAGGAATATCTCATATTATTTGATTAATTTGTAAAATAGTGAATTTGATCCAACTCTACTCTATTAATTTATAATGACCATTTATGTTTTACAATATGGCATATATTTGTTTACTTTTGTTTATAAAGAGCTGAAAGGATTATGAGACTTGACAAAATTTGGGAAACACAGGCTTAGAGCTTATAAATAAAAAAGCACCCAATAAATATAACTTATCACTATCTCAAACATAATACAACTATATAGAAAAAATGTATATACAACCAAAATAATAAAAAAACAAGATTTATAAAAATATTGTCACTTTTCAAAGGTAAAACAAGTTTAAATGTTGATAAAATGAGTATTGTAATATCACACATTAATTTAAAAATACACAACAGGATTCTTAAGAAAACAACTTAAATCTGTTGTTACCAACACAAACTTCTTTTAAAACAAACTTCCCATGTATGATAGAATGTGAGGAAACAAGTTTATCCTAGATAAATAAATAAAAGTTCATTAAAATAACATATCAGAAAGTTATGTTTTATAACATTTCATAGGACACTAGAAAAGAAATGCATAAATCACTGTAATCTCATGAAGTTTTCATGCTTAAAAGAAAAATATAAAATATTTCTCACTAAATATAGAAAAAAATAGTACAGTAAATTCCCTTAAGCTTTCAATTATGGCCACATAAATGATTTTCTGAATAAACAGAAAATACTAACTAGCCCACACTTGCAAATAGGGAGTTTCAAAGCTTCGAAAATTTCAACTTTACTTTGAATAGTTGTCAGTTTTTGACTTAAAATTGAAAGTAAAATTCTAGATTTTACAATTATGACGCTTTGCCAATGTAAATGTTTAAAGTTAAACTATATGTTGTGATAGTAACTTAATTGTGGTAGCAAAATAACATTTTGTAATTTATGTTTAATATCTATAGTTATATAGATATTAGACATCTACGAAACAGGTTTTTTGAATTCAAATCAAATCTCTAATCGAAGCAAATATTATTCATGAAGTTTGAATATTTATAAAATCAAATTCAATCTTAGTTAAATATGCAAAGATTATAATTTTAATTAAAAAGAGTTAGGAAGTTGTGTTGTGCGTTTCACACTCCCTCCTGATGAGTTCCGATAGAATGAAGCCTAGGTTGGAGGAGTGGGTGGTAACGAATGATTTTCTTCAAGAGGTACCCATTAGCTTTGTCCAGTGGCAGCAGTGTAAAGTGTGCATTTTGTTCTTCTTTTCATTGTAAAAGTCATATCGTGTTCGTTCCTTTTATATATTAATTTCTATCCACCTTTCCTGTGGCTTCTTTAAAATATAATACAATTACCAAATAAAGTGCAAAAAGGTTTTTCTTTTAGAAATACATTATTAAAAAAAACTAGATTAGATAAAGTAATCCTGTATAAATGTAAGTTCAACACTCTCATGCAACAATAGTTCATCTCTTCATACTGAAGCAGTGATAAACTATTTCAATATATTTCTTCAGTCCTCAAAGTAATTGGCCCCATGGTGTGATCAGTACACTTAACTTCCGAGTCTAGAAGTCCCGGGTTCAATACCCAGTTGGCACCTTGGGTATTTTTCCCGAAAGGGGAATAACACCAACAATCACCAGGGTTTGGTTGGTTAGGCTTAAGTTAGGTTTAAATTTTTCCACTCTCATATTAACTATCACCATCATCTCATCAAGATATGGTAAGAGAATCCAAGGAAAGGATGTACAAATGGTACATTCAGGCGTCCCTGAGCAACGGAACATTAGTACTGGTTAATCTTCACACTACTAGGCTAAGATTGATGTAGCCCAAACCCACAATATTATTATATAGTCCTCAAAGTTAACGCATTTGTTAAATAATATCCAAGAGTGTGATATAGGCTATACAAAGGTTTTATAAAGGCTGTTTTTGGGAAAAAAAGTGCAGCTTATTTTCTGGTAAATATGGCAATAATAATTAATAAGAATTTATGTTACCTCAGAGGATTTTTTACTATAAATATATAAACATATTTTAAGCATATCGTGGGATTTACAATGGCCTAAACCATAATGATTTTATTCTAGTTTGTTTTGATTTGAATTATTAAATCAAATAATATGTTTAATATCGATGTGGCCCAATGGCTAAATAATTTTACAATAATGGAAACAAATGATAAAGGCAACACTGCCAAAATATTAACCTCTTTCTTGGGGTGGGTTTTCTTCCTTAACTCTACACTTAGTAGTTTATTTTTCCTTTATTATTCTTAATTTCAACTATTGTAAAATCGAATAATATAAAATTTTAATCAATGTCGATATCATCAAAGCTTTACGAACCCCTAATAGTTATGCAAACATATAATTTTTTACCAACAGTAAACATTAAAAAAAAAAAAATTCAGCCTTAGATTTGAATTTTGGAGTATATGATCCTCTTCAATTCGACTTTTGCTGAGAATTGAAAAAGTGAACTTGGCATATTCCCTACTTGCAAATGAGATTTGATACTAATGTTAAAAAGAAATTATTTGAAACATAAATGTGTTTTCTTTAATAAACACAACATGTTTAAATAACCGACAAAAAGACACAAGTTCATTTCCCCACCTTTTTTTTTTCAAAATTAGAATATCATTTACATACTCAAAGTCTGTGCAAACATGTGATGCAATTTATGTAAGTGTAAATATGTTCATCTCGATGAAAATATTTTGCTAATGAACTGATAAACACATATTAGAGAAAAGTAAAAAAAAAAAACACAAGTTGTGATTGATGTGTAACACTATACACAAAATAATATTCAGTTAAAATGATAAGAAAAAATAAACAACCAAAAATTTAATAATCGGAATATTTTATTATAAAAAATATGTTAACAAATGTAAACAAAAAAATGACAAAATATGTATTTACTGTGTGATGACATCACTGAGTGAGCAACCTTCAAAACGAAACTGTAAGGCTGATAATCTTTGGTTTATGTTCCAATGTTCCAGCAGCAGGCACAAACAGTACAGGAAACTAGAACAAACACAAATAGTATTTGTTGTCCATAAAATACAGTTACACAAAAAGGTACAAAATTATGTATGGAAGAAGGTACAGGACTATGGGATGAATACAATTATTTTTTGTCAGTCCCTTTCCCTACTTGTTCGAGTTGTACGCATATTAACTATTTATACTTGTCTAATAGGGATGAGAAAGATTGAATTTAGAGGAAGTGTACCATTATTTGTGTGGAGGGAGAGTAGGAAAATCCACCCTCAATAGACCCAATTGAGATTTTAGCCTCGATTTATCACCATCAGCAGTCCAGTCTATTGTAAAAGTGATGCCTTTGACTTATAGGTGTATTGATTCAATAAAACCGATTACCGATAGCGATTGTTTAAAATAATTGTCCATGCTACGATTATTTACACCGATTAGTCCCACTTATTGATTAATTATTAATAACTATTGGGAAATATGCTTAAGAGAATAATAACAGTTAATGTAATTAATAAAAAAGGATTTTATTTAAAATTCGACAGTTGAAGCTTTGATAATTTTGATCTATGATTAATATTTGCATAACCGGTGAAAGTTGGAACTAGATTGTTAGTTTTATTAACAGTATGAATTATATTTATTTATCTGGTTATGTAATCTTTGCAGAGCCCACCCACAACCCAGATACAGTGTGTATATAAGTGTTTTTTTTAAAATTTGTTTTTATCAATTTTGAGCATTAAGCTCCTACCTAAAGAATCTTGCTTTAAATTTTACTTAAAAGAGATGATTAAACGGCATAATAATTGCTGATTACAACTAATTACCGATGCACTTATAATCGCCCGATAACAATTCATCGGTATCCGCATCAGTATACCCCCTCCCTTAGACCAATGAAGAGGTTTTATAGAGACACTTAAAACAAACATAGTATGGATTTATTACAATGAAAATAAGAACACCGTTCAAACTTTTCACTGAAGCTACTAGACAAAAAGGAAACAGGTGGAGCAGTATAAACTTTGTCCCTCTCGTTCTTGTATAAGACCAATTTTATTCATTATTTTTATATGCGAAGTCCACTGTTTTAATTTGAAGTGAATTCGAATCGAACCTATGAAATATTCTTGAAGCCAAATCGAAGTTTGAATATTCTTAGTTGTTTTATGCCTTAAAAAAATATAATATTGTTATTTACATATCTTTACTCCCTAAAATTACTCGGAAAATGTTTTATTGTATAATTTTTTGTAATATTTTGTTTAGTTCGGAGAAAAAAAAAATTCTCACTACAACATAAAATCCAATTATTTCGGATTTTTTTTAGCATATATATTTTTAATAGCTAAAAATGGCAATAATGACCATAAATTGAGTATTTTAGCTGACAATATATTCATTGGTAAAGAAGCTTCGCAATTGTCGAAGCTGATGTTTGTTCCTAAGCCAAATCGAAGTTTTGAAGCTTTGCACACCTCCAATTCAAAGGTTGATTATTTGCTTGTGAAAAAATCTCAAAAAAATATAAGAAACAAGACCGACTTAAAAACACAATCAATACTTAAAAAGAAGTTCTCTTTGAGGCTATCTTTAAAAAAATAGAGAGAGAGAGAGAGAGATTTGGAAGAATGTACAAGAAAGATGGATGGAAACATATAAAAGGGATTGAACACAAATGTGGTTTTTACAATAAAGAGAAAAACACAATTCAAACTTTACACTGCTGCCATTGGGCAAAGAAGTGTGGCTTACTGCTGAAGAAAATCAATCGTTACCACCCAATCCCTCGATTTAGGTTTCATTCTGTTGGAACTCATCAGAAGGAAGAGAATGAAAGCTTGAAAAGAATGATAGAACACTTAAATAGGAACATGTGGAAGGAATAAAAACTGGCCAATCTTGCGGCAATTTTCAGTCGTTCTCGTAAGAAACTAGAACACAATTAAAAGTTTATCTTTATTCTTTTAAACTCTCAAATATATCAAGTACTTTTAAATAATACTTGATTGTAACCAAAATAAAAATGATTGGTCTTAATCGATAATTCTATGAGAAGGGTGGAAACATAAGTATTTGAGAAAGGTTGGTTTTAACAAATAAGATATAGAGGAAAAAAAAAAGAGAGAGAGAGAAGAAGAAGAAGGGGCAAAAGTATAAACGATACGTCCTTTAGGAACAATTTAGGAAAAACCCTCCTTAGTACACCCAATCGAGATTCAAACCTTGATCTCTCTGTCATCGGCGGTCTAGTCTACTGGCGAGAGTAGCGCGGGTCTTTGATTAGAATAGAAGTCAATCAGGACCCAAAAAAATTGCCAACACCTGCTCTAGAAAATGGCCTCACAGATTCTTAAGTGTTTGAAGCTGCATTGCATATTAAAAAAGGTTTGCTCACAATAAGAGGTGATGGAGTTGTGGTAATCAGTCTTCTTTCTCCACGGTCGTGGTGGCAAACATAGGGGCAGTGGGTGATGGGGTTGTGTTGGCCGCAGCCGGCCAGTTTGTCTGTTGTCTGCTACTGAACAGGTTGATCAAGCTACGAGAACACACACATACCGCCCGAGTCACAAATAGCCCTTCACCGCACTTACAACAACTAGACACATTGCAACATTGATCCTTCCTCTTAGTAAAGATGGCTTGAAATACTATTTTTAAAAGCATTCTAAATAAGACATAAAAACAAAGCTTACATTATACACCAGAAACTTCAAAATGGTTCACACAGGTTAAAGACTTTCACCAATATACATTTTATTTTTAAAATTTTACATTTTAACTATTCCTTGAACCTTAATCTCAAACATGAATCCTACATTTGAACTATTCTTTGAACCCAAATCTCAAACCTGAATCCTACATTTTAAATACTCTTTGAACCTGAATCCTACATTTTATTTTGAATCTTGAATCCTCGAATCTTTAAAATTGTACAATTTTTGTGAAAGTGAAAATATTTAAAGTGTAATTTAAAAAAAAAAAAGTTGTGTAATGTTTGATTGGCGCCTAGTGACAAATTATATTTTGTTTGTCGTGTCTCATAAACGACAAATAAAACTAATATAATTTCTCCAATTGCTAAAAATTGTTATTTGAAATCAAGGTATTCATAATATTGTATTAAGAGATTTTTATTGAAATCTTTATGAATCTTGAATTTCTCAAATCCAACAAGATTCAAGCAGCCAATCTCAAATTTGGACTATAATGTGGTTCTTTGACCACGAAGAAGATGAATTTGTGTGCGTTTATGTTTAGAAATGTAATTATTTGTGAAATAGAAAGGACTCAAAAAGTAATCATGACACAACTCACCGTGCGTATAGTTCTCGCCGTACAGTGGCAGTAAACTTGTTGACAAGGCATAGTGTGGCGGCGGCGGCAAACACCAGGTTATACAACAGTACAATCTTAAAGTTACCCAGCCATTCGATGCGCCCAAAATCACCAAGCAAGTCGAAGTTGGTGATCCCTGAAAAATCAAATTCTAGATTAAAATAACACGTATGTATTTTTTTTATCACCGCGTCTTACTAACTGCTCAGGTTATGTATTCATATGTGATAACTACTCTAATGAGGTAGGGAATAGGAAGGAAGCATTTTAGAGGTAGTCTACCCATGTTTGTGTGGAAAGAGAGTGGGACACCATTTAGAAAAAACAACTAAGTAAACCCGACTGAGATTCGAACCTCTATGTCCCCATCATCAGCAGGTCAGTATAACACAAGAATGACACCTTAGACCATTCGGCGATTGAAGAAGTTCTCATAATTTTGGATTGGAATCAGTTTAAGAGCTCTAATATACAATATTGGTGGTCCATTGCCAACATAATTATGGTCAAAATTTAACCAGACCTGTAATTTAACACTTAACTGAATGTATGAATGTTTTAATGAATGGGATTGGGTTATAACCAAAGAATGATCGAATCCTTTAATTCTTTAAATCGAATCTTGAATCCAAATTTTAAAATGTCTCTCAAATCTTTAAAAATGTACAAATTTGGTTAAAGTGAAAATATTAAGTATTTAATTTAAAAAATGCTGTTCAAAGCTTGTTGCCACTGATAAATAATTATGTTTGCCATGTCTATAATGTTATAGACAACAAAAACAACACTTATTTAGTTTAGTAATAATACAAATTTTGTGATTTTTTGTGATTTTGTTTGTCTCCCAAATAAATAAGACTAAATAATCCATTTTTACTAATTGCTTAAAATTTGTGTATCAAGTCGAGGTCTTCATAATCATATCAAAGATACATTTTGAGGTTTCTATGAATCTCAAATCGCCGAAATATCATATAGTTCGGGGAATATGAGGAATTGAGCATTCCATCTTTAATTGTAAGTGTAACCAAAAATGTTAGAAATTTAGTTAATTTTTATATTTTTCTCCAACTTAACCAAATTTTTATTTCCTTTTTTTTTAAAAAAATCATCTATTCAGAGATTCACATTAGATATGCAAAATATTGGAGTCAACTCATCTTTGATTACAAAGGTGTTATGTTTTTTATGGTGTGATAGAGTACTTGAAAAAATATTCAAACTGTAAATTGTTTAGGAATCATAATCATGTGGGAATTGCAAAATCTTTTAGTAAAGACACAATTTACGCTTTTGCCACTAATCATGAATCATTCCAATTATTTAACAAACCACCTACAATTAATAGAGTTAATTTGATAGGATCATACAGAGATATTACTCTAAAATTTAGAGACTTATATTAATGAGACACCCCTTGTCCAAAGGTTCGAAACAAATATCAGCTTCGACTTCGCTTCAAAACAATTATGGTTTTGACAATTATTATGAAGCTCTGTTAGTAAAAATATTGACAGCTAAAATCCTTGATTCACGTTCAATTATTGACATTCGAAGCTGTTATTGTTCGTGGAAATAACTTGATTTATCAGAAAACATATATAAACATAACTAATCACGCTGTTCCCTTACGGGGTAGGCAAGAAACTGTGCATATAACTTAAAAAAACTCTGTACTTAATCCATCCTCACTAACTTTCTCCACACTTCCATCCTTGCATACTCCCTTCCTTCAACAACATCCATACATGCTCTTTTATTCTTAAAACTCTTAATGTTTCTCTTTTTCACACATTCGTCTAAACATAAGCCACGTCTTACATGGCCTACACGTTCATTTTGATCCACACTCTACCTTCATATATTTGCTTGATAAGAATGAAACAAAAGATATTACAAATAATTGAGAGGGTTGGGGCAAAAACACGATAACATTTATTTTATGAAAAAAATGTGTTAACAGTGATTTCTGATAGCTTACCTCTTGGACTAAAAGTTGTTTTTATTGTCAGTCATGACCTTGAGGTTATCTAATATCGAAGATTATTTTGTTTATTTTTTATAGCTAAATTGACGAATTTCATATAGGTTTAAATAGTGAATATATCCCATCTAAATCTATCAGGAGTTAACATGTTTTTACCCTGATACCCTCTTAAAACCTTTTTCAAGCGATTTTAATTCATAAATTTTTATACATAATAATAATTAAAAAAAATTTAAAGCATAAAACCACCAACCAAAATATTCAAACTTCAATTCGTCTTTGAGAATATTTCCAATTTTTGATTAGTATGGGCACACCCCTAAATGAGATTAAGTAAAACTGACCCAATATTCGAGACAGGAGTGGTAAGGCAGAGCTGAGTATCAGCACTAGGCCACAGTTGACAATGACGTGTGTCAACGGTGTCAGTCTGGCTTTGGGGCGCACACCAGACAAGAACGGTAACGTATACAGGCCGATAGATGAGGTTGTCATGAGGTAAAATATAAGGATGATCTCCAGCGTCGCACCAAACAAACCCAACTTTGACAGGGAGGCGATACCGAGGGTGAATTGCTGAAACAAACAATCACAATAAATTAAATATAGGGATGGGACCCTTGAATTCTCAAATACTTAAGGATAGGTATTCAAGAAACAAGAATTTGAGAAAATTTTAGATTCAAGACCTAAATCCTTGGAAAAATGATTTTTTTTTTTCAATTTTTAAAGTGAAATTTGTTTTAGAGCTCTAATCATGCTTATTGGTGTGGTTCAGAACCAGACCCCACAACCATAATTTAACACTTAACTGAATATATGAATATTATAATGAATGAATTATTATGAGACTTTTTTTTAACATTTAGCTACTATTTCTATTTGCTCCTAGCCAAGGTTCATAAATTTTTTTCCAAGCTTCAGATTAAAACTCGATATTTGAGATTCAAAGTAAAATGAAGATTCGAGTTCGTAAAGTGTGGATTCGATCAAACTCTTGTTTTTTATTAATTTTGCAAAGCAGCTCATATTTCAATTTGCTGAAAAGCTACCCCTTGATATGAACTTATGATATTGCGGTTGTCAGCGTTGAGAATTATTTCTCACGCCTACTTGGGAATCATTACTTTGATAAAAAAGGGTCTAGTGCACATCAATAGGGGTAAGCGAAGCTTCACAACTTCAACTTTACTTTGAAAATTTTCAGTTTTGACAATTACCAAGCTCGGGCAAGTAAAAACATTTGACATCTAAAATACTCCATTTATGTACACTCATTGCCATTCTAAGCCGTTTTGTACATTACAGATTAATATACATATGGGAAAAATCTGAAGTAATTTAAATGTAAGTTGTGATAGTAACTTAATTGATTAGAATAAAAGGAAAGATTACAAACAATTGTGCAATCAAACATTTTATTATAAATAATGTTATAGCATAAAGTATATATAAATAATCAAAATATATATTTTTAAACCTAAAATAGCTTACAAAAAATATTTGATCTTCAATACGGCTATTGTTAATTCTAAATGAAAATATGGACTTCGTACAGTCACTAAATATTATTGTGACTGTTATCTTAGAAAAGACTAAAAATTGAGCGAAAAAAAATTATCTTGAACAAAATAATACCTGGAGAGATCAAATGTTAAGAGCAGTTGCGTACTAAGGCAATGATAATGAATGAAACTTAGGTCAGGGGATTGGACGATAATGATAGATTTTCTTCAAGAGGCAGTCAATATCTCTTTGTCCAGTGGCAGCAGTGTAAAGTGTGAATTGTTTCTTTCCAGTTATATTCTCCTAAATATATGCCCAAGAAAGAGGGAGCCATCTTACTTTGGTGCTGAGGGGAAGAGCCTTGATCCCCACGAGAAGCAACACAGTGTTCTGAGCCACCATAAAGACAGTGCCGCCCGTAAGAATCAGCAGCAACAACATGGCAAGCGGGTACACTATGTTCCTCTGCACAGAGGACGTGTGGCGCTGTTTGTCTGGCGAGGAAAAAAGAAAAGCAGCAATTTAGTGCAAAGGCGACAAAAATATTTAGTAAAAATGTCTTTTACATATTTATTATTTAATGTACAATAGGGGTTACAAAGTTAATTTTTTTCAATTTGAAGAAAAGCCAAATCAAAAATGAGTCTGAATGGAAGTTTGTATGGTACGCTCAAATACTCGATTCCAAAATTTCTATGGTATTCGAGAGATTAGAGATTTGCAAAAATAAAAAAAATTAAAATTTTAATACAATTATGAATGCCTTGACTTCAAATGACAATTGGTAAAATAATTATACAGCTTTTGTAGTTGGTAGAATAGCAAAATAATACATACATACATACCATACATACATTGTGCCCTTGCGGGATAGGCAAGAAATTGTGTAAATAACTAAAAAAACAATAACCCATCATTAATAACGTTCTCTAAACTTCCTTATCCAGGCATACTCCTTTGCTTCAACAACATCCATACATGCTCTTTTATTCTTGAAACTCTAAATATTTCTCTTTTTCACAGATTCCTCTACAATATTTACCACATCTTACATGGCCTACCCCTTCCTTTTGATCCACACTCTCTACCTTCATATATTTGCTACTAACTGCAAATAATATGAGAGTTTGGGTGCACAGAAAAAGCTTGAAATTGTAAACGTCAAGAAATTGAAATTAAGAATTGAAAAAAAAGTTTAAAATTTAAGAATCAAAGATTGAAGCAGAGAAAAACTGGAACTTTAACATCATTAGCTAATATGTTATTTACAAATTTTTGGACATACCCAGTATCCTCCTGCGCCTTTCCACCCGGCTGAGTGCTTCCCCTAGGCCAGACTGCAGGGCCCCGTTCTGTAGCCCCATGACTACTGTCAAGGTCGTCACAGGACATGCGCTAGGCGGTGGAGACATTGGTGGAGGGGAAAGATAGGTGCGCCCAGTGGTGCGAGCCAGAGTCAACCTGCGCCGGACACAATCCTCTTCTAGCCGAGCCACATAGAACTCCTCGTTAACATCCCGCAGAAACTGGGGCTTCACTAGGAACTGGCCCACCACCGAGAACAACCGCACAAACCCCAACGGTGTGCACACTGAAATATACAAAAACACATTTGAATTTTGGATTCCCCAAAGACTTCAGTGAGCATAACTTAAATGATGAAACCTAGGTCTAAAGATTGAGCAGTACCGATTCTCTTCATGAGGCAGCCATTACCTCTTTGCCCAGTGGCATCAATGTAAAGTGTGAACTGCTCTTCTTTTTAATTGTTAAAGTAATAATATGTTTTTCTAATTATATGTCTCTTTCTAAGGGAGTGCAAAGTTAACTTTTTCAATTCGAATCAAACTCAAATCGAATATATGAAATATTCTTGAACCCAAATCAAAGTTCAAATATTTGTTGTTAGTTGTTTTATGATTGAAAAAGTAATATATTGTGGTTATTAATACATAACTTTATGAATTAAAATTACTTGAAATTGTTCTATTGCACAAATGTTTGTAATGTTTTGTTTTATATTATAAATCAAGTTAATATAACTTACAAGTCAATCACTTCACTTTTTTTTTTCATATGAATATTAATTTATAATATAAACAACAGCTCAGAATGAGATTAATGACAGTAAATTGAGTATTTTAGTTCTCAATAGTTTTATTGGTGAAGCTTCTGAGTTGTTGAAACTGGAATTTTTTTCGAAGCAAAGTCGACATTTATTTCAAAGCCAAGTTGAAGTTTCGAAGCTTCACACACCCGTACATATATCCCTCTTCCTGTACTTTTTCTCACACATAACAAAATTTATAAATCGTATCAACCCTAAATATACACCCTAACTAAGTTTAGAGATTTCATAAAATTACAGTTGAAATGTGAAATTTATGGTAGAAGTTAAGCCCGTGCGAATCTAAAATTTTCCATTGTGAGTCGAATCTAAATTGAATATCATACTAAAAATAAAATTTCAAATCAAATATTTTATTTTGAAAATGTTTCAAATCCAAATCAAGTAACATATCCTTAGGAGTCTTTGAAAATGTTTTAAACTTCATCTTAAGTTAAACACGTAGACAAATCCTTATGACTAACTTATGAAAGGTTATAAACGAAATAAATTACTATTTTTTTATAACGGTTTGCTGTATAAGACCATAGAAAGTTGAAATTATTCTTAGGTATGAAAAGATTCGAATTTCGAACTAAGCTCATCGAGTCCAAATCTGAAATTTACTTTGATTCAAAATTTCGAATCCACCACGAATCTCTCTAATAATAAGACTTGAAAGCTCGAATCAAATCAGAATCTTAGCAATATTCGAATTTACATTTGAAATTTCGAAGGTTCGCACAGGCTTAGTAGAAGTAGTTCAGCTTTAGTGCATTCATCGTCAGATGAAGAAATTATTTGTCTGTTTTATTAAATAAAACAAAACATTAATAATTATAGTGCGTTATTATACTCACATAGCAGCATCAGCACGCCAAGAAATGATATACACGAATACAGGAATGGTAAGTAGTAGCTCCACAAATCTGAAAAGATAATTAAAAAAAAGAGTGAGATTTTAAACTTCAATTTGCTATGGTAATATCAATAATACACATGTGTCTTGTTATTTAAATGAAGGGCTTTGAACAATAATGTACTATGGCACTTAAATTTTAACAGTTATAGATAGAGATTAATTATGATGTTCCTCTCTTCCTTACACAAAACTTAATTGTACTGATTTTGTTCTAAGTTTATATCAAATTAGAGCAAAAACAAAAATTATTTAGGTTTATGAATTTAAATTTCTAAAACTTTAAATATTAAAAACTCTTAAATTATTATTTTGTAACTTGGAATATTATTTTTCAGAGTCCTTTAACTATATCATAAAAACAACAACAAAAAAACACACACTCCAAGCGAGCTATACCGACCGAGCGGCCCCCACATTTTAGCGAAGATAGTTCCCACATTCGCAGAAAGATAGTGTTATGTGGTCAGAAAAACAAACCCTTCAGCTGTTACTCTCGGTTTTATATATCAACTTTCCCTACTTCTTTATTCAAGTAGATCCGTCATGTCATCGTTATGAGTTTAAAGGGTCGTTAAGGCAATGGGGTTTAAAAGTGAATCCTACTTTAAAACTTACTGAGCAATGTCTGAATGCTGGACTTGTCTTTATCGATGAGTGCCGACATGATGTAAGTCATTCCAAGCACAAGGATGGACAGCAATACGAGCACGACAGTGGTTTCGTACACTCTTGCCATCAGACACTGAAACAAAACAATCACATTTCAAAAAGGAACAAAGTGTCAACAACAAGAGACTTGTGAATGTGAGGAATGCCAGGCCTCCGCCATGGTTCAGATTCCACGTTAAACTGTAGGTCCTTCATTAAATCTCACAATCACCTACCATTACACATTAGTGTAAGTGTGTATAACCCGAATGGGTAGTAAAACGTGGTGCTAATAATAATAAATAAAAACAACAAGAAGTTAAGTTCTCTATCAAAAACCCTTTCTTTACTTTTAGATGTACATGAAACCTTGGTAGACGGAATGGCAGCAGCAATCAATTACCTTCAAGACTCAATCAAACGGACTGTCTTGCGGCCAATTTACCAAGAAATCAGATACAAGATATATATGCTTCAAGTCAAACGGACTAAAGTGTATTTCATAATTGATTGGACTCCTGTGGATGAAGAGATCGAGGTTCAAATCCTAGTTGGGAATGTTTAGAGTGATTTTTCCTAAATAGTTTACCACTCTACCACCACGCAGATGTAGGTACACTTCCATTATATGATTTATATCCAACTTTTTTTATCCCTAACACATTAGCATAATAAATACAATAAATAGGTTCAACCCAAATGGGTAGTAGGACACGAAGTAAATATTAAACTGATGTGATGTTATGTTATAACATAAATTTCTCTGGTAACCAATTATGGGGGTCAAGTGAAGGTTCCAGAGTTGCCGCTATATAATCGATAGGCTCACCTTGCGATATCCGGTGAATCCCTCGGACTCTGTGAAGAAGTAAGCGAACGGCAGCAGCATGAACAGAGAGAGGTTGGAGAAGAGAAACACATGGTTCCACAAACCTGCGGCAGACGACAACTCGTTATAGAACAGGGGTGTGCAAGGTTCAATTTTGATCTGAGGCAAAGTTGAATCAAATATAATAAAATATTCCTAAAGCCGAATCGAAGTTAAGACTATTTTCTAAACAATTGTTTTACGTCGAAAATTCAAATATGAATATTTGATACATAAGCATTTCTTCCTCTGGTGGTTCCTAAATTCAATTCAATACTGTCCAATCCTCCTCTGCTCACCCGCACCGTCTAGAACATTTCCTTCATAATATTGTGGATATTTAAACAATTTAAGGCACTAAAATTCACTTTGGTGTCACCTTAATCTAAGGAGTCACTCTTGCAATGGATTAGAGTTGCTGATAACTGGGAGAGTGGTGTTTGAATCACCCTAGTCGAGTGTACTGAAGTTGGTTTTTTCTAAATGATTTCCCAATATCCTTTCAACCAAATGTGGGTAGATTATCTCCATGATGTTTTTTCCTCATCCCCACCCTATTAGAGTAATTATCATATCTGCATATAACCTGATCACGTAGTAAGACTAAGGCACGGTGATAACAAAAATTATATACAGTAGGCTCCCCATATCCGCGGGTAATACATTCCTAGATCTCCTGCGGTTACGTGGAACCATGAATAGTACCAAACTATAATATAACGTGATATTCATGTAACATAAATAAATACGGTGAAGTTTAATTGATAAATTATTCACAGTAAAACATTACCAACATTAAATAAAGTACATAATAATGTGTACTGTACACTACAGTGTACTTAATATTCTCTATTCTTCTTGTTACAACGATCATAAGATGAAGATGAAGAAGAAGAAGAAGAAGAAGAAGAAGAAGAAGGTGATGATGATGATGATAATGATATAGCACTATACCCACGATAAGGAGATAAAGTGGGGTGATGGTGTAGGCATTGTGACTTGTAAAGAATTTTTATCCTTAATTCAAAATAAATAAAATTGGTCAGCGGTAAACCGCGAATACTGAATCAGCGGATACGACCCTACTGTAATTTATTTTTTGAATCACTATATATATATATATATATATATATATATATATATATATATATTTATTTATTTATTTATTTAGTAAGAGGGCTGTATGGATAAAGTGTGGAGCCCGTTAAGAAGCAATACTGACCCTGTATGAGCGAGCTGTTGAGCCACTTGACGTAGTAACTGCTGGGATACAGTATCAGCACCTCATTACTCACGATGGAGATAGGCAGGAGGAGCGCCGCGCCGACGGACACCGCCAACGAGAAGGTACATAGCCACAGGCTGAAAAATGAGCACAGCATCAGTCACAACAGTTCAAATTGGTATTTTTCACCAATCTATTAATGAAATTAAAGATATATATGTATATATTTAAATTTGTAAAAAATTGCATTCGACATATGTCAAATAAATGATTCGTCATAGAAATAACGTGTTATACCTGCAGTCTTATTTTCATAAGAAGGAACTTTTTTGACAGTTATTCAAGTTTTACTTTACATCCATTACTGTTTCCAGCCTATGGCCTGGGTCAGTTTTTTATTCTAGCCATTTATTTTCCACTACCGCCTTGCTAGGCCTGTCATAGCTTCATATACCTTATAATCTTGCTTAAGACTAGGACAGGTACAGCATCCAGTCCCCAGCCGTTAATTTATTAATGTGAAAGGGTAATACCCACATTTCCCTAATGATAAATTTTTGACCATGTCAGGAATCAAACCCGGGACCCTTAACTCATTATACAGACACACTATCGACTGAGCAGACATATCGGATAGTTATTAAAACTACTAAAACCAATTTCATGTGTTCATACATCAAGTCACCTGATATGCAACTATAACTGTTCATATACAACATCAAAACCTATGAAATAATGTAACTAATTAACTAAAATATTATCAAAGTTGATCACAAATATATTTATGGGTTTTTATATGGTTCTTTATAGCATCATTTTAAGATTGAAATTTCTTTACTTTGAGGTATTTTAAAACTCCAATTTAAGTACAGCTTAGTCTAAGGAGTAAGTTTGCTGTCATTTGGTTGCAGGGAGGTGGGGGTCAATAGGGCCTTCTGCGAAATTGAACTACTCATCAGAGTTTCATTGCCGCAATCAACCCCTAATGTGCTTTGATAGAAAGTATATCAGAATTTACGAGGTACAAAATCTTATAATATTTGTTGAATCTCATTTGATGTAGAGCTAAAATGTCATGTGTTGCAACTTTTTTTTTTACTTCATAGTTTGTGATGGAAACATTTCTCAGGTAACTAGAATGTGACAAAGGAGATTTGTTTCTTAGGCGTGCCTATATTGGGGTCCTAAGTCGGTACTGGGTCAAACCAAATCTATGAATAAGGAAGATTTATTCTTAGAAACAACATTATAAATATATATATATATATTATATATATAATATATATATAAGTGCTTATTGATTTAAACTATTTTTAATTATTTTTATTACCTTTTCATTATTTTATTTATTCAAGGTATTGTTTCATATATGCAAGAATTATTGTGGATGTCAAAGTCGAAAGAGATTTTACCCTAGTTTACAACATTTAAAAGCTTTGCACACCCATAATTACTATTATTATTATTATGACAAGCACTCAGCATAAGTGTGGTTATTTATGTCTGGAATAATAGCGAGCGAGCTCCGAACCATTTGTAAATAACACAATTTTGTTCCCACACAAAGACTAAAAATAATGTATTCCTCTGGGGCTTCAACAGGAATTTCTCAAAAGTGGTTGGACAAAGTTAGAAGTTAAAAGAGCCTAGGAACTCTCGCCCACAGCCAAGGCCGTTTAACTGTAGTATTTATAAGTGTACTTACAGGTAGGTGGAAGATAATTATTTTAAGTTTTCAATCATGTCAGTAAGCACCTGATTTTATATACAGTGGCCTCGTCCTCGTCTGTGGAGAAGTAGTCGTCGCTGTCCCTGCGTCGGAACCGAGCGATGATGGCATAGCTCGAGGTGTAGAGCAGCAGGAACAAGAGGAAGAAGATCTGAAATAAAGGGACAAGCACAGTGGTTAGGTATACTGACTACAAGGAACAAGAAGAACACCTGAAATAAAGGAACAAACACAGTGGTTAGGTATACTGACTACAGGGAACAAGAAGAACACCTGAAATAAAGGAACAAACACAGTGGTTAGGTATACTGACTACAAGGAACAAGAAGAACACCTGAAATAGAGGAACAAACACAGTGGTTAGGTATACAGACTACAAGGAACAAGAAGAACACCTGAAATAAAGGAACAAACACAGTGGTTAGGTATACAGACTACAAGGAACAAGAAGAACACCTGAAATAAAGGAACAAACACAGTGGTTAGGTATACTGACTACAGGAACAAGAAGAACACCTGAATTAGAGGGACAAGCACAGTGGTTAGGTATACTGACTACAAGGAACAAGAAGAACACCTGAAATAAAGGAACAAACACAGTGGTTAGGTATACTGACTACAGGGAACAAGAAGAACACCTGAAATAAAGGAACAAACACAGTGGTTAGGTATACTGACTACAAGGAACAAGAAGAACACCTGAAATAGAGGAACAAACACAGTGGTTAGGTATACTGACTACAGGGAACAAGAAGAACACCTGAAATAGAGGACAAACACAGTGGTTAGGTATACTGACTACAAGGAACAAGAAGAACACCTGAAATAGAGGAACAAACACAGTGGTTAGGTATACTGACTACAAGGAACAAGAACACCTGAAATAAAGGGACAAGCACAGTGGTTAGGTATACTGACTACAGGGAACAAGAAGAACACCTGAAATAGAGGAACAAACACAGTGGTTAGGTATACTGAATACAAGGAACAAGAACACCTGAAATAAAGGGACAAGCACAGCCGAGATATAAAATACAAAAATCCTCAAAAACAAAACACATAATAATGAAGTATAGTTCTATCTGCATTCTTCAAATTGACAACAGTAACATTGGGACCCCTTGCCTCAGTGGCCGCATGGTCTAAGGTGTCACTATAGCACTATACTAGACTGCCAACGCTAGAGAGATTGGGGTTCGAATTGTGGTCGGGTGTAAAGAAGTTTTTTTTCCCAAAATGGTTTTCCCCTTTCCCTTCAAGCAAATGCAGGTACACTTCTAGATTCAACCTTACAAATTTCTTAAGTAACTAGCGTTTTTAGCACATATGCATATAGCCTTACAGGTAGTAAGACACAGTGGAGAAAAAGATAAAATATTCTTCCTGGAAATGAGACATAACTAAACGATAGATAATATCAGATTAGTCCTAAAAGAACTTAATACTTTGTTGTGCAGGTTTGTATATGATAAGTCTTATTTTATATACATAACTAGTTAAGAAATTTATTTCCTGAAATCCATAATTAAGTACTGTGATTAGCAAGTGTCACTAAGAGATAACTAGTTTAATATCTATATTAGAGGTATATTTTCTCTAAATTCCATCCTTCCCTATTTATTATCCCACTAACCTAATTAAAACATATTTAGCCTGGACGTGTAATTAATGATATGTGATAAAAATGAATTTTTTTTCACAGCGTCTTACTACTTGTTTGGGCTATACACACACATATACTAACTAGGCTATTGCGTCAGGGTTGAGGAAAGTTGAATTCAAAGGAAGTGTAGTCGCATTTTCCGCGGAGGCAGAGAGGAAAACCATTTATTAATAACCCCATCCTTAGTACACCTGACTAAGTTCAAACTCCGATCTCCCCGTCATTGGCGGTTCACTCTATTGTGAGAGTGACGCCTTTCACCATTTGACCACCGAGGGAGGTAATAGTAATAATAATAATAATAATAATAATAATAATAATAATAATAGTAGGCAATCAACCTTAAGAAAATTTTAGGAAAGGTTTAAATTCTACAGAAGGTGAAATATAATAAAGAGTACTTAATTAGATTACTGGCAGAGCCAGCCACATGTAATATTATTATAGTTATACCTCAGTTTTAGCTTCTGTGGTGCTGACTGACAGCTCACAGCTGGCTTCTGATGGCTTTGAAAAGCTACCAGACC
Organism: Timema podura; assembly: GCA_033556935.1. Taxonomy (NCBI): domain Eukaryota; kingdom Metazoa; phylum Arthropoda; class Insecta; order Phasmatodea; family Timematidae; genus Timema; species Timema podura. The sequence continues at coordinate 13,528,454 of JAVRXN010000001.1, read as the reverse complement.
AAATTATGTATCCCTACGCCAAACCATATGATCTGCAAAAAACATGTCTTTAGCAGTTGTCACTTCTGACAGTCAACATTTAGGTATATACCTAAATGTTGACTGTCAGAAGTCAGCTGTGAACTGTCAGTCAGCACCAAAGAAGCCATGGGCCAATGTAGGCTTATACATGGGGTAAATGAATGTTTTAATAACTATAATAATTTACAAATGTTTTCAATAAAGAATAGCTACTACCACAAAAGCACACAAAAAATGATTGATATAAGATTTTTAAAAAACACAAGAAAATACAAACATGTTGGTTGGATTTTTACAGAGAAGTAATTTAATAAAGAGATAAACAAGAATTCAAGAAAATAATACATATCCGAATCGGCTACACAATTTTAATTTAAAATTCCCCGAACATTTCTAGGGTCTTCCATACATATATTTAAAAAAAAGTATTTCCTCACAATTCTAGAATTGTACACAGCTGCGGTACATTCGATTGAAGTTTCAACTAAGAATCTTTGAGGTCATAAGCGTATCACTGTTCTTTTTTATGTCTTTGCAGTCTTATCTTGACTCATTACACTAGGTTACAGCTTATAAGATAGTGTCATGGTGTAATGTGTCAAGGTAAGACTGCTACCCTACCCATAAGGGTAAATAGAGTTTAAGGCAAACTTTACAACATCTCCAACAATTTCTTGACTTTACGTGGCTACTGAACTTTCTGGTATATTCAGTGTTTTCCTTAAGTGGTCACACCTGTTGACTATTATATAAACTCTAATCTGCTAGATAAGATGGCAGACAAATTATCTTGTTTTCTCTGACAAATCATTAGGGGACAAGTGGACAAATCATCTACATTCTTATTCCCATCAAAACTTTCAACTCTTCAAGACTTGGCTGATTGAAAACTGTCTATAAGTGAATCTAACAGGGAGTTTATATGTACTTTGACGAGGGTCGGCTAGTGACGTCACACACAAGCAACCAATGAAATGTAATTAGTGAGTTATCAAACTGTGGGTCGCAAAATGTTTTTGAAAAGTGAAAATTCTGCAATTATTTGAAAATAAATACTAATGAGAAGAAAAAAAAACCCACGAAAAGTTAAATTCAATAGTACAATTAAAAAAACTGTAAAACAAATATTAACAATTATAATATCTAAGTGTCACAAAAGTTTGTTGTTCTTAAAATCTGTTTGCGGTTTGAAAAGTTTTGTAAGCACTTATATAAGGTAATAGACTAGACTGCCGATGAGGGGATCGAATCTCAGTCGAGTGTAATCAGAATGCTTTAATTTGCACTTCATCTAAATCCAGCCTACTTCATCCCGAACAACCATATTAAAGTAAAAAAAAAAAGAAGTAAAATGACAAGGCCAAAGGTGCTTTCACACTGTTAGGAGACAATCAATTTAGTATTACTATCATCAGTAGTGTAGCCAGAAATTTAATAGAAGGGCATAAAAATTATAAACATTATTATTTATCTATTTTTTACCCCGTCGAAAATTTTAAAGTAACTTTTTTCAGCACCAAGTCTTATTACTCGTTCGGGCTATATACTAATATTATTATTATTATTATTATTATAATTTATTTATAGCACCACGTCTTACTACCAGTACGGGTTATACGCACTTACGCTAATGTGTAATGGTATGGTGATTGTGAGATGAAATGGAGGACATACGGTTTAACGTGGGATCCGAACCACGGTGGAGGCCTGGCATTCCACACATTCACAAGTTGTGATTAATACACGTCTTGTCAGAAGTGAAGGAAGGGTTTGGCAATCAGATAAATCTGTGCCGGGACGTTATATACTCTTATTTATTAATTACACTAATGGTTTTAAGGATTAGGAGGGTTATATGTATAGGAAGTGTACCCGCATTTGCGTGGAGAGAGAGAGAGAGAATAGTGGAAAACTATCTAGGCAAAACCACCCTCAGTACACCCGACCGAGATTCGACACTCGATCTCCCCATCATCGACAGTCTAGTCTACCACGAGAGTAGCGCGTTAGACCACGCAGCCATCGGAGCGGGTAGATAAACTTTTAATGTAGATAATGATACACTTTTTGAATATCAGTTGCACTATAATTATGTAGTGTTGAGGAAAGTAGAAGTGAGAGGAAATAAACCTACATTTTGCGTGCAGGGAAAGAAAGAGCCATTTACACCGCTATCGACGCATCCTGTCGAAATTCGACTTCCTGCCACTGGCCTAACGTACTAGAAGTGAGCTTGGAATTTAGACCATGTGCCCACCAATGAAGGTTACTTGTGTATAATCTATGTTTAATATTTGAGGTATTTAATGCCCATTTTCTGAACCAACTGATTATAACATCACACGACTTATAAACTGACTTAAACCTAGAACAAACACAACATCCAGCCCCCGGCCGTTAAATTCATAACTGTGAAAGGGGACCGCCTCAAATTCAACCGACGATACATTTTTTTTCAGCCACGCCGGGAATCGAACCCGGGACCCTTAGCTCAGTAGGCAGACATGCAAACAACTGAACCAAGGCGTTAGACCACCTCCTTATCGTTTAATTGGGGTTATTTTAGGCACTTAGCACAATCTTTAAGGTTATTAGAAAGTAAGAACGCACTTTTAGTGAACTCCTAATTACTCCTTTTCCACTTGTTTTGAAACAACGTGACGATGAAGGAAACTCAAGACGACGCTGGTTTTCACACCTAGAAAGTCTGGCGGTCAGCCTTGGGTGCTATGGTTCTAGGTGTGCAGTACAACAAAATGTAATTTTACTAGCGTAAAAAATGTATATTTATTTAAATTAAATATGCTAATAATTATTTCTAAATAAAGAAATAACATTTATATAATTTATTTAATACTAAAAATATATATATTTAAATATTGATTAATAGTGCGGTTTGAAAGGTAATCCATTAGGTTAATGTGAAAGAAGCGACTTAAGGTGTTTTGGGCGTGTTGAGAGGATAAGAGGGGTTAGAATGACGGAACAAATATATGAAGGTAGAGTGTATGGATCAAAAGGCCATGTAAGACGTGGCTCTATGTTATAGACGAATGTGTGAAAAAGAGAAACATTAAGAGTTTTAAGAATAAAAGAGCATGTATGGATGTTGTTGAAGCGAAGGGAGCATGCAAGGATGGAAGTGTGGAGAAAGTTAGTGAGGATGGATTAAATACGGAGTCTTTTTTAAGTTATATGTACAGTCTTTTGCCTACCCCGCAAGGGAACGGCGTGATTAGGTATATATGTACGTATGTTAATAACATCACTTACATGGTTTTATAACATTCGATGTAGCTTTGATATTTAATCAAAAACTTCCGAAAATATTGAGAGAAAATAAAGGGGAAAAGAGCTATTATTGATTAATTGGGGTGTAGAGGCGAGTGGTCACCATCTATTTTTTTAAATTATTATTTCTGTTTACTACTGTCACCCTGTTATTACTATTTTACGTGACGCAGGGGGCGCAGTTTATTTAATATTAACACAGAATGCAGCTGAAACCCCTGGGCCGGCCACGAGTCTATCAGAGATAAGATTTGAAGGCAGACAGTTAACGATCTGGCCCACAGCACGAGATATTCCGAGCAATGTGGGCCAAAGAGCGAGGGCGGTCCACCCCCCCAAAATAGAGTGCGGTGAGCCCACTGCAGACTATTTTGGTCGAGGTCAGGAAGGTCTTGGTCTCGCCACATCACCGCCGACCAGATTTTAAAAGGGTCAGTGTCTTGACTAGAGTGGCATGCACGGGTCGAGAGGGGGAGAAATTGTATCCGCATTCACTTGGAGAAATAATGAAGAACTATACAGTGTGAGCCCGACTCGGTGGTCGAATCTTCTGAAGACGTTTCTTTAGTAATATACTGGATTACCCATGACGGGGAGATCGGGGTTCGAGTCCCGGTTGAGTGTACTGTGGGTGGGTTTTTTTTACTAAATGATTTTATACTCTCCCTCCCAACAAGAGCTGTTATACTCCCTTTGAATGCAACCATCCTTAACACACTAACGTAATTAGTACGTAACACGTACAACTCGAACGGGTAGTAAGACGCGGGGATAAAAATACATAGTGGGATTTTTTTCCCCCACCGCGTCTTACTACCCGTTTGGGTTGTATGTATTACGTACTAATTACGTTAGTGTGTTAAGGATAAGGAAGGTTGAATCTAAAGGAGGCATACCCACATTTGCGTGAAGGTAGTCAGCGACGGTCCAGTTTATTGCGAGTGTGACGACTTTGTCTATTTATTCGACCACCGAAGCTGGTACATCTTGTGTCTAGTATCCAGGTTAATGGGCCGTGAAACTGTCTCTTTACAACCAAGTCCCCAAAAACAAATAAGATAGCTGTAAAAATACAATTGGGGGGGGGGGGGGGGGGCATCGGTAAGCGAGGCCCGAAAACAAAATATTTTAACGATATTTGAGCTTCCCTCTTTACCTTGAGATAAGATGTTTCGTAGTTTTCTGTACCCTCAATTCTTGTTGACATGAAATAGGGTGGAGCCATATATATTTTGTTCATAAAATTTCAGGGGGGGTTTGAACCCCCAAAACCTCCCCCTCGCTATGGCCTTGATAGATGACAACAACATATGAATACTAAGCAACACAAAATGTTTTCATGTAACTGAAAATAATAACTACATTACATTATGTGTTTATCCATCAGTTAAGTAAACGAACATTTGATTAAACTCATTCAACTGTAATTTAAAATTCGTGTACATGCTGTAATAGCGTATTCTCCCGGTTAATCCTAACTAGCTGCGGTCCCAATTAGTTCAGATTAACGAGGTCCTAGTGTAGTTCCAGAAAACGCCACCTGACAGCGATATATAGATATATTTTCTCGCCGATCATTCCAACATCCACGAATGAAACAGCAACACGGGTCCGCCCTCTTGGATAACCCACCCCAGTGAGATGGCGTGTACACGGTCACCTACAAGAGTCTATTTCCGACATTTCGTTATTTCAGTAGTTACAAACAAACTCTGGTTCTGATATAGGCCATGACATAAAGAGGTAGAGGGGGGCGAGGAGAGGGTTAAGAAACCATTGTTTACCACAATCTTGGCAGCTCCTCGGGGCAGGGGTGTCCAAACACTTCGCACAGTGGGACACCCGCTTCGGTGGCCATGTGGTCTAACGCGCTACTCTTGCAGTAGACTGGACTGCCAATGACGAGGAGATATAGGTTCGAATCTCGGTCGGGGGTTAACTTCCTCTAAATATAGCTGTAATCTAATACCACTAGCGTAATTAGAACATAAGCGTATAACACGAACGGGTAGTAAGACACGGCGCTAAAATACAAATATTCGAAATACACTAGAGTCGCGACTATCCGAAACTTCGGCTGTCCGGACTTAGATTATCCGGCCCTCCGTACTATCCAGGCCGGTTATCGGTGTTAACAAGTGTTTTAAAATAAACTAACCAGTACTTATCCACTATAAAACATTTACTGAATTTATCATGTACTCCATTTGACGCTCTATTTTCACTTGTTCTTGCTTGGTAGCTGATGTTCCATTCCCAAAATAAAGAACTGTATGATAAAAGATTTTAAACATTTCTTTCTCGTTTAATTTTTACTGTCCCCCTACAGTAATTACTGTATTCCCATTTTACACCACAATCAGAAAATGGGCAGATTCTATTAAAACAAAGTTAAATGTTCTGTGAACATTAAAAAAAAAAGTAGGCAAACCCCTAGTACTAAAAAATTATAAATTAAACTCGGATTCTGTACTATCCGGCTTTTTCGTTATCCAACTCGGAATTCCGCCCATTTAAGGCCGGATGATCCGCACTCTAATATATTTTACTTCCTGGCGACACATCGGAGATAGTAGGTAAGACCCAGAATGCAACGGGCCAGTTTCAAATGCAAAACAGGCTCATTCCGTTCGAGTCCAGGCAGATGTAGTCATGTATTTAGTGTAGCGCAACAATTGAGGCGTAATATGTCTATGAAACTAGCCCAAAGTTGTCGAACTGGTTCCTGCCAGAATCTTGAGTCTGGCTAAGCGGCGGTCGGCACTCGGTCCCATTTGTCACCCAGGAACTGCACCTGTGCCGTCATAATCACACGTAATATGTGCGCACACTTCACCTGGCAAAGAACGAGTCTAAAGGAACAGGAAGGTTGCGAGGATACACGGGCCGACATTCGCCTGGAGAGAGAGTATGGAAATCCATACTGTCTCCCCCACAGTATTTTTCTTGTTAGCACCACGTCTTACTAGCCGTTCGGGTTATACGCTTATGTAGTAATTACACTTACGGTTTTAGGGATTTGGAAGGTTAAATTTAGAAGAAGTGTACCCATATTTGCGTGGAAGTGGAAAAAAAATCTTGGGGAACCTACCTACAGCACACCCAACCGGGATTCGTAGCCCCGATCTCCCCATTCAACGACAAACCGGACTAAATGAGTTTGACACCGACTCAGGTTAGATATTATCAATGTTGATAAAGATAGTATCTTCTTCTTAATTCAACAACCCAGAGGTTGGTTTTGATGTGATTTCTATCCATACAGAACTGGACATTCACTCAGCCTTTGGGCTGGTTAGTGTTGCCTGCACCATCTGATAGAAGTCCCACATAGGGTAGTTCAAGAAGAGTGATGGCTCCCCGTTGCCTTCAACACTGAATTTCTACGAACGAGCGTGAAACTGCTTATCAATTTTGCCCGAGAAAGGTATTTCCAAGGTTCCTTTACGTGCCACAATCGAGATGGGACCGACGGCTTAAACTTCCACCTCCAAAGAAAATTGGGCTAAGAATTTTTATCTCTAAAAAAATAATTCATAGACCTAGGTGGGGTTTGAACCCAAATACATCGGGTTATGAGGCGAGCACTTTACCCCAATACCATAGAGGTGGATGTAATCATGTTCTTACCGTAGCAGATCTGACGTTTGTTCAACTTTTTTATTTGACTCGATGAAAAGGAAAAGGAATGTTATGATAGATTACCTCCTTCACCACTTCCCTCGACATCTGAAAACCATAGGACATCCTGTGAAATAATCGAGAATCGATAGTCGATAAAGAGCCAATCATTTCCACAAGGTTTAGACGGTTAATGGAGAATGCATGTCTCCAAGAGTCCAGGCAGGGCCGGCCGGTGACTGAAATCTTGGGGCCCATTACAATGATGATTTTGGGGGCTCCTTAATTTCCCTTCACCCATTTAAGACACGTTCAGGTGCCGAGTTAAAAAAAAAAAGAGGTAATACTTGTTTAATAGGCCATTACAGTTGTAATATGTCTACTGACTGATGTCACTTTTATATAGGCCCACGTATATTGCATAATATTACAATAAGTCTTATTAAAGCATACTATAATAATAGGTCTATTATAGTTGTAATATGTCTATTAAATGATAATGCCACTTTTTATATAGGCCTACATATATCAGGGTTTAAAAAAACCGGGTTATTTAAAAAAACTGTTGGGTTATATTGGGTTTTAGTGGTTTTTTGTTTTATTGATTTTTTGGGTTTTATTAGTTTTTTGTGGTTTAATTAAAGATATTATGTATGTTATCTGATCAAACCAATCATTCAAATATATTAATTAGTTGGGATCCAGAAAAACATATATTTTAATATACAGTAGTTTGGCAAGTATTAATAAGAGATATAATAAAGGAAACCAATAATGCAACAATGTAATTCTTGGCAACAATACTGTATAAGCTAGCAGGATGAAATAATGTTTGTGTAGAATAAATATAAAGAGGTGGGGGAGGGGATGCCTCAAATCACTGGCCAGCCAGCTGAAGAATCGATTTGTTGCTTTCTTTACTTAAAGATAGAAGGTAAGAACTATTGTTATCTCATTTGTTTTTTTAGACAAAGTATTATTTCTAGGGCCAAGCATTAATACAGTGTAGGTACCTTAAATGAATACTATCCCAAGTGAGTTGCTAGTTGAACTTATTATTTTGTTCAACCAATTAAAACATATTTTATAGTTTGGTCTATTGTATAAAACCTGTAAATTTCAAAGAATGTGTGGAAACACCATAATCCACATCCATGTATTTTTATTTTATTTTTTTAACCAAAAGGTGTTCAACAAAATGACTAACCATTTTCAAAAATTAGACGAATGATTTGTATCCAAAATATAATAAGTATTTTTTTAAAGTGTTTATTTTTTAAATAAAGCCCAGGTGGTTTTTTTTTTGGGTGGCTGGGTAAAACTGTGACAATCCTGACGTATATACCATATTATAATAGTAGTCTCACTTTCACCGGAGCAAAGTCGTTAGTTAAATTACTAAAACGTTCCTTGAGACGAGGGCCCCTTTAGCTTGGGGCCCGGTATACCTCCCCTGACTACAGGCAGTGAACAATGATTAATAAATTAAGAACACAAAGCGCTATATAGACAGACTTTCATCTAGTACGTCAAGCTGTGTGTTCTATGTCTGTGAAAACTATCTTAATTTTATATCTGTCAGAGGGTGACCTGGTGGTCTAGGGTTAAGATGTCAGACCTCTGTCCTGGGGGTCCGGGGTTCAATCCTCGGTGCGGCACAGATTTATCTGATTGCCAAACCCTTCCTTCACCTTTGACAAGACGTGCATTAATCACAACTTGTGAATGTGAGGAATGCCAGGCCTCCACCGTGGTTCGGACTCCACGTTAAACTGTAGGTCCTCCATTTCATCCCACATTGGCATAAGTATGTATAATCCGAACGGGTAGTAAGACGCAGTGATGATGATAATGATATTAATAATAATAATAATAATATATCTGTCAGTAATCTTTTATCAACAGTGTATACGTCTAAAATTATTATACAGTGTGTCCCAAAAGACACTGTACAGTGATGAGTATGGTATCACGAACCTCCGCGGACCTGAAGACATCTCTGGACACGCCTCTTCATATCATATATCACATCATATACATCATATCATGTCCAGACATATATTCAGGTCTGTGGGGGACATTTCAAACATGTTACAGGAAAAACTGCTACTAGGTACGCGATCCTTTACTGCACAATTTGTTTATTTAAAAAAATTGGTAGGGAGTACCGTATAGACTTTCTCGCTACTTTACCTAAACTATATTTTATAGCTCTTTAGCTGATTGAAACTAAATAATAGACATTGTGTACCAACACGATCGGGGAAAAAAATTAGAACATCGTATTTCACCAGAGAACACACAGGAAATAATCCTCACTGTTACAGAAATATATTATTTGCTATGTGTATTTAAACTCCCCATATACCAAAGCTCTATTAAAAAAATAAAATATGTATACCTTTAAGAGTGCTAGAACTTTATAGTGGTAAGTTATTTCGTATCTGAGAGCGTTGCGGATATATGACCAACAATTTATATAATATATTAAAATAAGACACAAAACGATAGAAATATATCACCAAATTGGGTACTGCTGTCACCAGAATAAGGCCCTTATCAACAAATTGGGGACTGCTATCGCTAAAATAAGGCCATTATCACCAAATTGGGGACGGCTGTCACCAAAATAAGGCCCTTAACACCAAATTGGGAACTGATATTGCCAGAATAAGGCCCTTAACAAATTAAGTACTAATGACGTGGAAATGATCACAGTCTGCTTTAACTTAATAAGATTCAACAAAGCTTTTTTTGGCAATATGTAAGCAACATAGACTATAGACTTAGAAAGTATATCACAACAAAAAAATCTACTGAAAAAGAAAATGAAATTATGTTTGCACTGAAGAATTATTTGATTTCTTTTGACAAAAAAAAGTTTCTATATAAAAACTACATAAATATACTAGCTAGCTCGTGTTCCCTACACTCCCACCTGATAAAATAAACCAACGTCAGAATGAGAGATGTGTGTGTCTTCTCAGCAGTTCAGCTGTTTCATTTACTTAGGACGTTATGAGCTCTACTAGTAGAGGTTGGTGATGACGAGTCATAGACATCGTGTCCCATGTACTAACTGTCCTGAAAACCTTCCTAGACGCAGGTAAGATTACATATATCGTCTATAGGAAGGATGATGTGAATACAAACAATAGTACTAGCTAGTAAACCGAACCAAAGGTCATAAAGCTATGTACAATAACCGTGGACCAAAACCTTACCCTCGAATATTACTGCCCTGCCGACATACAGTACAATAACCTATTGCCCTGCCGACATACAGTACAACAACCTATTGCCCTGCCCACAGACAGTACAACAACCTATTGCCCTGCCACAGACAGTACAACAACCTATTGCCCTGCCCACAGACAGTACAACAACCTATTGCCCTGCCGACATACAGTACAACAACCTAGTGCCCTGCCGACATACAGTACAACAACCTATTGCCCTGCCCAGAGACAGTACAACAACCTATTGCCCTGCCGACATACAGTACAATAACCTATTGCCCTGCCGACATACAGTACAACAACCTATTGCCCTGCCGACATACAGTACAACAACCTATTGCCCTGCCGACATACAGTACAACAACCTATTGCCCTGCCGACATACAGTACAACAACATAGTGCCCTGCCGACATACAGTACAACAACCTATTGCCCTGCCCAGAGACAGTACAACAACATATTGCCCTGCCGACATACAGTACAATAACCTAGTGCCCTGCCGACATACAGTACAACAACCTATTGCCCTGCCCACAGACAGTACAACAACCTATTGCCCTGCCGACATACAGTACAATAACCTATTGCCCTGCAGACAGACAGTACAACAACCTATTGCCCATCAGACAGACAGTACAACAACCTATTGCCCATCAGACAGACAGTACAACAACATATTGCCCTGCAGACAGACAGTACAACAACCTATTGCCCTGCAGACAGACAGTACAACAACATATTGCCCTGCAGACAGACAGTACAACAACCTATAGCCCATCAGACAGACAGTACAACCTATTGCCCTGCCAACACACAGTACAACAACCTATTGCCCATCAGACAGACAGTACAACAACATATTGCCCTGCAGACAGACAGTACAACAACATATTGCCCTGCAGACAGACAGTACAACAACATATTGCCCTGCAGACAGACAGTACAACAACATATTGCCCTGCAGACAGACAGTACAACAACCTATAGCCCATCAGACAGACAGTACAACCTATTGCCCTGCCAACACACAGTACAACAACCTATTGCCCATCAGACAGACAGTACAACAACATATTGCCCTGCAGACAGACAGTACAACAACATATTGCCCTGCAGACATACAGTACAACAACCTAGTGCCCTGCCGACATACAGTACAACAACCTATGCACTGCCGACATACAGTACAACAACCTAGTGCCCTGCCGACATACAGTACAACAACCTATTGCCTGCCCAGAGACAGTACAACAACCTATTGCCCTGCCGACATACAGTACAATAACCTAGTGCCCTGCCGACATACAGTACAACAACCTATTGCCCTGCCCACAGACAGTACAACAACCTATTGCCCTGCAGACAGACAGTACAACAACCTATTGCCCTGCAGACAGACAGTACAACAACATATTGCCCTGCAGACAGACAGTACAACAACCTATAGCCCATCAGACAGACAGTACAACCTATTGCCCTGCCAACACACAGTATAATAACCCAGCAGTGACGCATTTAGACATGACTCGATGTTTTCTAGTCCGCCAGTAGGTCAGCCAATAGATACAAAACTCACAAGTGTTAACGGGACAAGTGTGACGGGATGTTATGAGGTTCCGCAACAAACAGTTCGCATACATTAACACCCCGATGTGAATATATAGGGGCCACACTTACATCACATCTGCACTAAAAAAAACATTAACGAGCTATTAATGGGGCTGAAACAAATACAGTGAACAGTTATGCTAAGAGGTGATAATTTTTATTCTAGAATTTTTTTAATAAGAATTTACATTAATTTATTAAAGCGAGCACTTTCTAAACCAAGATTATATAAGTTTTACACACTTGTGTTTAGCACCGCACCTTACTACCCGCTTGGATTATATGTTAGGTAGGAGGATGATTGACTTTATAGGAAGTGTACCAGCATTTGCGTGGGTTGTAGGGTGTAGGGGGAGAGAAAGTGTAAGACCAGTGAGGGAAAACCAATCTCAGTAAACCCGACCTGGATTCGATCCTCTTTCTCCCCGTCATCTTAGGTCCAGTCTATTGCGAGAGTGTCGCTTTAGGCCAGAGTAGTAACGGACAGTAAGGGGACGGCCAGACTGGGCGAGCGAGCGACTGAGCGCTTGAGCCGGAACAGTCTAGTTTACAGGCGCTAGGCAATATTATTGTGTGTTGCTCTATTGCGTGTGAGTAAAACTTCTCATTTTGACATTTTTATTACTATCGATAGGTTTAGCACACTTTGCTACTAACGGCCTAATTTAAATGGTAAGATCATAAACCACTTATATGTATAAAACTGATATGTTAAAATACTTCAATATTATCAAAGTAGGCCTTTACAAATAAGAATCACCATTAGCGTGGAGAGAGGATGAGAAAACCACAACAATAAATCACTTGTTAAAACCCCACTCAGTTCACTGATCCAAGATTCGGAGCCTCCTCGTCAACAACTATCGAGAGCTATCTGCTAATCACGCGCTCGCTCGCCAGTCTGGCCACCCAGTCGCTCACTCGCACGCTTGTCAGTCTGGCCGAACCCTAAGACACGGTGCTATACAACAACAAGGTGAGGAATCCTATCTTGACTTTCCGATATGTAAAGTTTGGCAAAGGTCGTTAATAAACGATTTAGGAATAAGATATGTCGTTCTTACACCTCGCAAACACAAACTGACCGGCATTAAAAAAAAGTAAAGGTACTGACCGACATCGTAAAGCTACCCGAGTAGAATAAAAAAGCATCGTATTGTCTAGACAGAAAATTTTCCAAGAAGAAGAAGGCCGCCGTGTCTTGTTCTATCGCGGAATAAAAGCGATAAAATTCCTTTATATTATTCAAATCAATCCTTTTCCGACTAGGTTGTCGACAGAAGAAGGTAAACGAACAGCCAAGACTCGTGCACTTCGTTTAGAGATCACATTGAGCCATTAAAAAGATAGCCTAAGCTCCGGTACAGTTTAAAATAATTGCGAGACACATTCATTTTTAGTTTTATTCTTCCTCTAACGTAATCGAACTCTCGCGCATGCGCATAACCATGACTCGTTTTTGGCTAAAGGCGCAGGGTAGAGGGGTGGAAAGAAGACATGAAAATAACATAATATTGAGTGAGAACTTAGATCCGTATGCTCAACTTGTACAACACTGGGCTAAAAGAGATTTATGATGAATATTGACTAGAAGAAAATACTATGTGGTATTTCAACTATTGTAAATGATAGTTTCGTAATATTTTAGCGAATATGTGAAAATTCCATTAATTCGATAAAATTCCCTGTTTCCCAGGTCGCTGGACACCCTGTATAACGTTATGAGCTATAAGGCAAAGTTTCTTCCAATAACGGTCCGACTATATACGTAACCGACTTGTTTTCTACTACTTGGGCTGACTAAATACGTTAGATTCACTGAGTGTTATTGTGTTATTTCTCATGCTATTGTTTGGTAACTTTAGGCCAGTAACGTAAAGGGAATGTGTTTTCAAGGCACGCGTCAATTACCCAATCTTAACATGTTATTGTGGAGTAACACGTTCGAAGGAAAACAAGATCAAAACTGAAATGTGGCCACGTGACCAGCTCTAAACCAATCGCAAGAAATCAGCGAGAAATGCTCAGGTCATTCTGTTACTAGTGGAAATAATCTCAGCTCTGTCTGTTCTTATCAATAAAAACTGCGTCAAATTACCAATGAATTTTTTTTTAAATCAACCGATTCGAATCAATGCGCATGGCTTAATCCAACCGACTCGATACGCTCTTGCACCTACAAAGCGAGATACAATCAGACGGCTGCTCCTACTGTTGTGTTGATTTGTTCCACTACAAGACACAACAATAACATATCCATCGTGACAATAAAATACAGTAAAACTTTTTTAAATTCGAAATCCATGGGATATGTAAAAAAAAATTCGAAATATAAAAAAAAAATCGAACCATTTTTATAAGTATCTAGGCAGTTGGTTACACAATAAATCAATAACCTCAACGTATGCTTCATATAACTAAACACGTGATAGTGTATGCTATATAAAACACAAATACATAAAAATATACACACATGGAAAAAACAATAAAAATTTAAACACAGGATATTAAAACTGGGAAAACTTAACATAAGAAAATTGCAGACATAAATCAGTCAGGGCGTCACATGATTACATTGTTACACAGAAGCGATGAAAGCCGAGCCCCCCCCCCCCCCCTTTTATCCAGGAAACTCGCTCGGAGCTGGTGTAAATTCTCCATTTTATCTTTTATTACGCGTCCTTGCTTTCTTAACTCTAACTTTATATTAAATTCTTGGTATATGGGATGATTTAATTAAGAACGTTTAGTTAGGTTTAAAATGAGTACTAGCTCGAAAATTAACAATATCTAGGTTTCGAATTATCTAGATATTTTCTTCTAAAATTCGAATTAAAAGTTATATTTTATTTAAATATATGAATTTCATGGAAAATCATGGTGGGCTCAAATTATAAAAATTTTCGAAAGAAAAAAAAATCCATGTCGAATCATCCAGTTCCTACTGTATCCGTGTATTAACTACCTGTTTTAAGTTTGCCTTACAAAGCATCATGGGTCAACATACATTTCTGCTAACATGTAAATTGCTGAGCCACCCAAGCAGCTTTTTCTCTAAAATTTTCAGCCAAAGTGTGAATCAAGTTTTAATGTTATGTTATGTAATATTATAAACAATTAATTATGGCTAAATACATTCAGTGGAACCTCGCGTATCTGAGAGGGTACGCGTACCACAGTTTGGGAAACACTGGTCAAGAGTAAGCCTGTGCAAAACTTCGAAATTATCAAATCCAAAATATCGAATCTTAATATTTATATTCTATGAAATTTAATTCGATCTTGAAATATTCAAGTTAAAATTTAAATTAAATACAGAGTTTAAGTTTATTTAAAGTTACCATAATTATATCCATTGTTTGACTTGACCAGCGTAGTCTCGTAATATTTAAATCCTGACAATTATTTAGACAAGGTTTATTGACCTTATTTATTGATACAATTAAAAATATATAAATATTATACATGCTAATTATTCGATTTGGATTTGATTAAGTTTTAGTTATAAAAACATTCGGTTCTGTTTGGATTCAAAACATTTCCATTTTAAAATATTTTATTCGGAGTCTATTCGAACAATCTCCAATTTTTAATATATTTTATTCAAAGTCGATTCTTACCATTTCCACTTTAAAATATTCTATTCAAATTCGATTCGAACCATTTCCATTAAAAAAAATATTTTATTCGATTCGAACCATTTCGATTTTAAAATATTTTATTGGAATTCGATTGGAGCCATTTTCATATTCGATGTATTCACACATAAAATTAATCAAGAGAAAACAATGTTCGATTGATGTTTTGTATCGAGGTGGTATTGTTTAATGGACTTACAAGGATTTGTTCGGCGTAAGAGTCGTCGCACTGTTTATGTTGTTTACATTAACATAAACACATTGTTACCAAGAAATAGGTTATATTGTAAACAAAGGTGCCACGTGCATAAAGAGAAAAACACGAACAATGAATCCCAAATATTTTGTTTTTTAAGTATACATGGCTTACTTTTGAGGAATTAACCAACTCCTATGACCAGTCAGGTAAAATTATCACACACCCAGAATAAGCTTTTTATTTTCCCCCTCAAGAGGTGAAGAAACGGGAAGGGGAAGTGAATTGCAGTTCTACGATCGTTCTGAGAAATATGGCAGCGACAGCAGCGGACTTCTTGTCAACGGGCAACCGACCAGCCTCCCGCGGATGTTTGGATGAAGCAACACAAAGTTACAATTGAAGTTCATACGTCAAGTTATGTGATCTACAGCTGTCCCCCTTGAAAGAAAATAGCAATACCTAAAAAAATAAAAGTAGGCTACAACAAAGTAAAATATTATTTATTGTTGACTACAAAAGATATACTTATTTGTATTTTCTAAAAGTTTCTTCCTACTAGAATACTACTGTACAGTCCAATTTTCAGATGAAGGGCTTTCAAAAATAGTAAAAGGGGCATTTAAAAATAAAAAAAGACCCTTTAAAATCACACAAAGGACCTTTAAAAATCACAAAAATTGTCTTTGAAAATACATATTTGTTGGCAGACAATGCAGCGCTACACTAAATAAAGGACAACACATACCTAGACCAGAATAGAATGGGCCACTTTCAAACGCGAAACTGGCCCATTCCAATCTGGTATAGCTAGGACTCTATGTACACCCAGGTTACAGCTTATTTGGTGCTGACTGACAGTTCACAGCTGACTTCTGACGTCAACATTTAGGTATATACCTAAATTTTGACTGTCAGAAGTGACAACTGCTAAAGACATGTTTTTTGCAGATCATATGGTTCGGCGTAGGGATACATAATTTGGTTTGGTAGCTTTTCAAATCCGTCAGCTGTGAGCTGTCAGTCAGCACCACAAAAGATAAAACTGAGGTATAGGTCTCATCTTGTTTTTAGTGTAGCGCTGAACTTGAGGCGTACCCAATCCCACTATGAAACCGGCCCAACATTGGTAAGATTTTATTATTTTATTAGTGTAATTTTATAGTTAATGATAATATCTATCAAAAGTGACAGCTGTAGATCACATGACTTGACGTATGAATACGTGACAGTAGTCCTAACTATCCGATAAGATTCTCCTATGTAAATTGAAGTGTAGTAATGCCAGCTTGAAAATCAGGCCGATGTTGTGAGGAGGGGACAGGAGAGAGGTGAATGACCCTTCCAGCCTCAGAGGACCCCACAGGAATAGTTGGAGCGTCCTCACATCCTCCACGTATTATCGCGTCATTGGCTCAGCTAGAGGTCGAGCGAGGCAGGGTGCTTCGTCACACTTTTATAAGACACACGTCTCCCGACGGTGATGCGAGTTGTGTGCCGAGTTGTCGACGAGTTGTACGTCCAAGTGTCAGGTGCTACCCAGCCAAACTATATTTTAGAATTCCTCAACTTCTCCAGGTTTTCCAGAGCCAATTTTCAACTTTTCCAGTCAATATATTACATTACAGACATTATTATTACTATCATTTTTATCACCGCGTCTTACTACCCGTTTGGATTATACGATTAGGTATTAATTACGCTAATGGTTTGAGAGATTAGGAAGGTTATATTAATAATAAGTATACCCGCATTTGCGCAGAGAGAGAGAGAGTAGAAAACTATTTTGGAAAAACCACCCTCAGTATACCCGACTGAGATTCGAACCTTGATCTCCCCGTCATCGGCAGCCTCCTAGTCTACTGCGAGAGTGGCGCATCAGACCAAGCGGCCAACGAAGCGGTTTTTTTTTTTTTTTTAAATCGCAGCTTAATGTAATCATATTTTTTGACACGTTCACATTCTGAAATTATGTCATTCTATGCAGGTATTAAGGCCGATACACAAAGATTGCTAAACTAAGCCATGGTTCCTCCCCCCCTCCCCCCCGAATGCATTTTCCCTGTTTTTCAGGTGACCTGGTGACTACGGCCATCGAGCGGAAATTATAAGGATAAGGAGAGTCGTTTCCGCACCCATTCGTCGTTTCTTCCGCAGCCATAGCGATAACTTTTTCTACTATATCCCATTTATCAGTTTCATATTTAGACACACATCATCGAGTTACCGAGGAGAAAGTGACCCTCGAACTTTGGTCGATTCTAAGACTCCCTCACTAGATAAAATAATTCAGGAGCCTGAGAGAAACCTAAATATAGATCGTCTCTGACCCAAACATTAACGTAAGACATCCTGCTTCATGGCGCTCCACATCTTGGGTAAGAAAAAGGTAGAATTTCAGGGGAAAAACACCCGCATTTTAGTGGCGGGAGAGTGGAAAACCAGTTACGAAAAATAGCACTTCTCTATAACCGACAAAACAGATAAAACAACGTTGACACCTTAACCTACGTGCCCACCGATACGGCTCCTTAATATTTTTTACTCCACGTCTTACTACCCATCCGGGCTATTCGTATTTTCACACATTAATGGGGTTAGGGATGAGGAAGGTAGGATTTTAGAGGAAAGGTTTCCGCGTAGGGAGAGTGGAAAGCCATCGAGGAGGGGAAAAAACACCTATGTACATCCGACCAGGATTCAAACCAGACAGAGTTGACACCTTAACCTGCGCGCCCAACAGTGCGGGTCCTTGATAACCAGAAACGCGAGTTACCCAAAGTGCCGTGTTCCTCATCATCGATACATGTCATTTCATCATGCCCTGACAGACCAAGCAATGATAAGAACTGTTACAGATACTACCTCTGAACAGCTGATACTGCACAGCTGTAAGATAACCGGCTTCGTGGAATAGTGGTCTGAGCTCTTGAACCTTGGATATTTATCCCGAAAGGGAAATTACCCACAACAGTCACCAAGGTCGGGTTAGGCTTAGGCTAGACCTAAGTGTTTCCACTGGTTCCACACCAGCGTTGCCAACTGTACGTTCTGGATACTACTTTTGATATAATTTCACCCCCTGTACAATCCAATTTTAGGATATTTTCTAAAAGTAATATCCTGTGGCCCTGATATAAAGTACCAAATTTTACATACATTTCTTTTTTTTATGAAAATCGGTGGTTTATCAATATAATGTCAGAAAGTAGTATCCTACCGGTAAAAAAATACAATCCATTTCAGGTCCATGTACTATCGCTAGAGACTATAGAGCTGGCAACACTGTTCCACACCCTCATATTATCACCTCAGCTCACCTCATATCAACGGGACATGGAAAGAGCCTCCACGGAAAGGATGTACTATTAATACATTCGGGTGTCTCCTGAGCAACGGAACATTAGTACCGGCTAATATTTCCACAAACTGAGCTACAGAATGACGTAGCTCAGACACATATTATTATTATTATAAGATGGTGGTCAAGCATCCTTTTATACCCGGGCGAACCTCCATCTTGGCGCCCATTGTCTATCACAGGATTTTGGTTCAAACATTGTCTTAGGACCTTCAAAGGAAACCATTACAGGCCAAAAATTATCGGATGTTCTTTCTTGATTGTTGGTAATTGAATTTTTATGCAAGCTACATAATTGGAGACATTTAAAGTGGGACACATTTAAATGTATATAAGTTTAGTGACATAGTTTTGGATTAAAAGTTTTATTTCGCCTAAAATATATTATAAAATAAATAATCATTGCATCTTTTGAAATACTTTAGTTATTTGAGGGTAAGCCTATTATATATTTATTCGTATACCCTAAAAACTCCCCGTTCGGGTTTATCCGAATCACGATTATCCAAAATTCTTGTTTATCTAGAACACTCTTTCGACTAAACAAAATGTATTATTATTAACTGAAAAACTTCGATTACAAGGCCTTATTCTTATTGTAACGAAAAAAAAGCCCATTTTATTCCTCATTCTGTATCACACTGTAAATAGAATAATATCTTATTTCCAAGAAATATTTTACATCCGTAACAGTGACAAATTCACAAAATTAATGATTATCCGGAATCTTGATTTTTTTTAGGGGGGGGGAAGTTAGAGACTAAAAGAAAGGTTTTGTGGGATGCATGTATTTCCATATTTTTTTTAATATTGATGGTTTGATTTCAAATTCAAAGTCTTTCCTATTTGCAGCGCAAAAAAAAAAAAACTCACTAAAATATCAAATCGATTAGATACTCGGCCGGGCCAAAAGAAAACCTCTTCATGGCCTTCATAAAGTAAAACTAGACGGACTGGAATCAATATTACCGTTCTATTAGGAGTGTAAACTACGATGTAAGCCTAGGTGGGTCAGCCAATATCTAGAATCGATTTGGAAGACCCGGTAAAGACAGCCAGCTCATGGTATCAAGGACAAACGACTGCAGTGGCGCAGGCAGAAATTAATTTGAAATGGAGGACCTACAGTTTAACGTGGGATCCGAACCACGGTGGAGGCCTGACATTCCACACATTCACAAGTTGTGATTAATACACGTCTTGTCAGAGGTGAAGGAAGAGTTTGGCAATCAGATAAACCTGTGCCGGGACCGAGGATTGAACCCCGGACTCCACAGCACATAAGTCCGACACCTTACCCCTAGATCGCCAGGTCGCCCTTAGTATTATATAATAGAAGGTATTATCTTAAAAGTCTCCACCCCTTCCCCCAGGTATTTAACGTGCACTTTCTGAATCGACTGATTATACCAAAACATGATTTGTAAACTAACTTAAATATAGAACAGACACAACATCCAGCACCCACAACCCCCGGGATACGCTACCGACTGAGCTAAGGTGTCGAAACAAGTTTTTTTTTTTTGCAAATGGAAATTTTAAGGGGGCACTTTTTAATATATGAAAGAGTTTACCTATTGAATTTTAAGGTCATGAGATTTAGTCTATGCATTCGACTCATATTCAATGATCTGATATATATATAATATATATATAATATATATATTATATATATAATATATATATATATATATATATATATATTATATATATAATATATATATAAATATATGGTGATTCGTAACTCCTTGTGGGAAATAAGGAACACAAAAACAAACCTTTTTCGCTAATTTTTTGTTAGCACTGAGTCTTACTACCCATTCGAGCTATACGTTTATGTACTTATTACGCTAATAAAGGAAGGTTATATTTTGTGGGAAGTGTACACGTATTTGCACGGAGGCAGAGTGGAAAACCATTTTGGAAATAAAAAAAAAACTTGAACCTTCAATCTCCCCGTGCTCGGCGGTCCAGTCCACTGCGAGTGCGACACCTTAGACGATGCGGCCACCGAAGCGGGTTTCATAAATTAAAATTATTTGATAAAATAAATAGGCCTAAGATGTAATTTTAAAGACCCATTAGATATATTTTATAAAAATTATATATTCTACAAATCTATTTTAGTCTAAAAAACTCTTAATTTTTTTTTACAAATTCGTCTGCAACATTTTGACACGTTTTACATCGCTTAGTCTTCCTTTTTATCCGCATACTCTACCTTCATATATTTGCTTCGTCACTTGATCCACAATCATCCTCTTATGCCCAAACCAATGTAAGATGTTTCTATCCCATTGTCCTTTGTATTCCCTTTCAAACCGCTCCTTCAGCACCCATTCATTACTGACTGTCCATATGTGTTTTCATATTCTATTGAATAAGTGTTTTCCCTTGTGGAAAGAAATGGAATAGCGTAATACCGTCCTTATTCTCTGCCCATAGTTTAGTGTAATACCGTCCTTATTCTATGCCCATAGTTTAGTGTAGTACCGTCCTTATTCTCTGCCCATAGTTTAGTGTAATACCGTCCTTATTCTATGCCCATAGTTTAGTGTAATACCGTCCTTATTCTCTGCCCATAGTTTAGTGTAGTACCGTCCTTATTCTCTGCCCATAGTTTAGTGTAATACCGTCCTTATTCTCTGCCCATAGTTTAGTGTAATACCGTCCTTATTCTCTGACCATAGTTTAGTGTAATACCGTCCTTATTCTCTGCCCATAGTTTAGTGTAATACCGTCCTTATTCTCTGCCCATAGTTTAGTGTAATACCGTCCTTATTCTATGCCCATAGTTTAGTGTAGTACCGTCCTTATTCTCTGCCCATAGTTTAGTGTAATACCATCCTTATTCTCTGCCCATAGTTTAGTGTAATACCGTCCTTATTCTCTGCCCATAGTTTAGTGTAATACCGTCCTTATTCTATGCCCATAGTTTAGTGTAATACCGTCCTTATTCTATGCCCATAGTTTAGTGTAATACCGTCCTTATTCTCTAACCATAGTTTAGTGTAATACCGTCCTTATTCTATGCCCATAGTTTAGTGTAATACCGTCCTTATTCTATGCCCATAGTTTAGTGTAATACCGTCCTTATTCTATGCCCATAGTTTAGTGTAATACCGTCCTTATTCTATGCCCATAGTTTAAGTTGAGGTTAGCTTGCAAGGGTAGAAAAACTCGCAACAAAAAAACAACAACGCCGAGACAAAATACGTCAAGCAGGACCACGAAAAAAAAAGAGGTAATGTGACGTCATCAGCTAATGGCTGCAATTTGTCGGCAGAGTTAAGGAAGAGTGGTATTCACCTTGAACCGGAAGCACCATTTGCGAGAGACGCAGGGAGGTCGCATCAACCAACATTACGTCACTGACGCAACCTTCTTGCGGAACAACAATCCTATTAGTGGTTTTATTCGTTTTAATAGTTTAAAAAACAACAAAAACACGGGCTGGCTCGTTGAGGAACAAATACGTCGATTTTGGAACGACGAGCTCTCAACTTGGACGTTCTAGATCATCCAACATCAATGACCGGGCAACCAAGGGTGAGGCATTGCTCCTACCTGGAAACAATCCCACCCCCCTTCTAGATTTATTTGACTCCCCTCTTAATATTCCTGAATATTAAACTAAAAGATGTTCTTCTATCAAACACCAAACGGTGTTTAGGGATTTTTTTTAAATTACCGGGTGAAGATCACTTCAAATAGCTTCTAACGCCATACAAGGTGAGGAATTATTTACTACTTCCTTCCCTCCACCCTTCTTATCTGTGTCGCTACTGGGTAGTACGGTAGCTTACTTAATATTTAAAAAAATCTTTTACCGCGTCTTAGCACCCTTTTGAGTTATAAGCATATATTAACTACGCTAATTGGGTTGAGGAAGGTAGGTAGATTGATTTGTGGATAAAATGTACCCACATTTACGTGGAGGAAGAATTGGTAAACCGTTCTGGGTAAAATAAAAACAACGCCCTCAAAAATACACCACAACCATGATTCGAGCCCCGATATCCCCGCCATTTGGGCAATCCAATCTCAAATACGCGAGTGACGTGTAGGACATCCATTGATCTCTTAAATATAACTGGATGGACATCTGGGGCGGAAATTTTCGAGTTGTCATCTGCATACCATTGTGTAAGAGAGAAGGAAACTTTCGGGTATCTCTTTCTCTCTTACACCCATACAAGGCAATATGGCAATTTGACATAGTTCATTAATTCGATTGAATATATGAGATAAATTAACGTCTGATTAGTTAAATGAAATAAATTTGTTAGTAAAAACTTTGAAGTACATAACAAAGTTCGAAATTGGATAGTTTTGTTCTTTAAATAAGTTGATGTAGCCTAATATATACGATGATTTTTGAAGGAAGCTCGCTGGAAGGCTTTATCTCGTACCAGAATCCTAACCTTTGATTGTCTTTAAGTAGGATAAAAGACCTCCCAGAAGGAAATTTCTACTTCCGTTCTAAATTGCCGTCTATCCTACCAAAATACCATATATGATAGTATTCTGGTATGAAATAAGGCCTTACAGATTGGGATTATTACTAAAATCAGGGTTTAGTAGATACTGTACTTCCTACAAGCCAATAACCTAAATTATCATTTGAACGCAAGACTTCACACAAAGTGTGTCATTCAAACAAATGTAATACAGTTTTTAGCTAACTT
Organism: Timema podura; assembly: GCA_033556935.1. Taxonomy (NCBI): domain Eukaryota; kingdom Metazoa; phylum Arthropoda; class Insecta; order Phasmatodea; family Timematidae; genus Timema; species Timema podura. The sequence continues at coordinate 13,504,790 of JAVRXN010000001.1, read as the reverse complement.
GTTTCATTATAGTTATCGAAATTTCAACATAATATGGTTTCTGAAAGATATGAGCCAACTTAAAAAAAAAAAGTATTATAATAATACTCTTCACAAGCCAAAACCTAAGTGATAGTTTGAATACATGGCAACTATACAAAGTTTGTCATTCAAACAAATGTAATCAAGTTTTAAGATACCTTGTTCATTATATTTATCGAACTTTCAATATAATATTGTTTATGAAACCAATATACAAGCTAATAACCAACTTTGAATATAAGTGGTCGTGCCAGACTGTAAACAGCATTGATGACAACTACATAAAAATTGAAATATCTAAGGCTTTATTCGTATTTGTACAGTATTACCTGTAAAACTGGATTGTATATCCTTTAATGTAAATGTTTCTTCAGGAAAGTGTGGTATAATACTTCACTATTTTCAAATAATAACACTTTTATTCATCAGAGACTTGTTTTCGCATAAGATGATTGAAAGAAACTGTTAAATCTCCCCCCCCCCCCCCCTCAGTGTAGCAGACGATACACTTGAGCGTCACGCCTTTGTCCTTGGAATGTGCATGTGTATGTCCATCCAGTTATATTATAGAGATCAATGAGGACATTCGATGGCGGGTGTAGCCTAATTTCAACTAAAGCTAAGGCTACACGAGTCCGCTCTCCGCACTCTTAACGGTGCGGTGCAGGCCATGTGTCTTGGGGGTCCCGTCTAAGAGAATCATTTCCAACCCCCCAAGTGGTTCAAGTTTGGGCGGTTGGAGCTTGAAGGTCGGGTGGAGGAACATGGAGGGCGGGAAGAGCCAACCAAGCGAGAGTGCGGAAATCCTGTCCTGTCCCATTTCACGCCCCCCGAAGAATACGTGTCGTATGGATTGCCGCTCTTCTAGGGGCAGTCGCATCAGCCTGACTACACCCACAACATCGTACAGTCACCGCTATTGTCTGAATAGAGGCCTCCGCCCCAAGAAGAGGAATGGGGGCGGACCTCTTCCTTGGGGTATTGTTGTGGTAAATTGGGAGGAGCCACACCGGTGGACACGCGGGCTGGATGTCATACAATTCAATTCTTAGAGGAAGGGTCTTATCTGACAGCTGGAAAAGTTAATACATTTTTAATATTTTTTTTAGCACCGTTCTGATTATACGCTTAGGTTCTAGCTATGTTAATAGGTTAAGAATATGGTAGGTTGAATTTTGAGGAAGTGAACCCGCATTTGCGTGGAGGGAGAGTGGAAAACAATTTAGCAAAACCACCTCCAGTTCACCCGACCGAGATTCGAACCTCGATCTCCTTGTCCTTGGCAGTCGAGCTCAACACGAAACTAGCACGTCAGCTAACTACACCCCTGAGACTAGTAGGGTAGTTAATAGATCCAACTTCATGTATTCATACATAAAGTCGTGATATCTGCTAATGTCACTTTTAAAAGATATTATCAATACCTGTAAAATAGCAATAAAAATATAGTAAATTTTTATCATTGTTGTGTATATACATATATTTGAATTTTGTAAAAGATTCATACAATCAAAATCATAATATAGTTTGGTTTTTTGGTGATGAAGAGGTTGGGCTTCGAATCCAAACAGGGGTACTAAAGATCTTTTTTCAAATGGTTTTCCACTCTTCTTCGATGAAAATGTGATTACATTTTGTCAAAATTCTACTTTCCACAACCACGACTCTTTTTTTTAGCACCGTGTCTTACTACCCATTCGGGTTATATGCTAAAATGTTATAGTTAGTAACAGTAAATTTAAATCTAGGCCAATATTATTTATATATTTATTTTAGGTCGGTCTTTTTTATCGTTTTATTCACATCACTTTTACAAAAGGTCTAACGAACATAGCTTCAATACAACTTTAAATCATTCGATTGAGCATGATGGAAACAAGTTCTTTACAATGATGCAACAATGTGGTGGATAAAAATATTTTGAAATACAATAAAATAATAATAAAATAATTCATTGTATTATATTAAAAAACGACAAGTATTTTCTCTTTTCCAAGTAAATATGATGCCCGTATTAAAATATATTAATGTATGCAATATATTACAATATATAGATAGCATTCCAAAACAAAGAATAAGTAATTAGGCCTACTTTTAATTATGTTTAAAATAATGTTTCAGATAGGGTACAAATATTTTATCAATAGAAATGAGCTAGTGTGAGAAAACTTAAGCTTAGGTTATTTTAAATTATGTAAAATATAACATGTAACTAAAAAAAAACTTCATTTAAGTTATTACAATTAATGTTGGAAACCCAAAACCTAAACATATGATTTTTCAACTATCATTCAGGTAAAAAGCTATGGTGAACACTGAACATATTGTAGGAAGTTTACCTTAAATGTTTCCACTAAAGTGCAGCTTTTAAAATAAGGCCTTGGTAAAATTGGTCTAGATAAACCTTACAAGATAAAGTGAATGCATATTATTATTACTATTATTATTACAAGCACCATGTCTTACTACCTGTTTGGGTTATACCACTTACGCTAATGTGTAATGGTAGGGTGATTGTGAAATGAAATGGAGGACCTACAGTTTAACGTGGGATCCGAACCACGGTGGAGGCCTGGCATTCCACACATTCACAAGTTGTGATTAATACACGTCTTGTCAGAGGTGAAGGAAGGGTTTGGCAATCAAATAGATCTGTGCCGGGACCGAGGATTGAACACCTTACCCCTAAGACCGCCATGTCACCTGAATGCATATTATATACATTATTTATTTCATAGGAAAGGGACTAATGTAAAGTTCTTATCTGCTACTTTTAGCGAATAAAAAAAACTCTCACTAAATATGTAAAGAAACAAATAATTAATCAGTTTGAAAAAAAAACTTCTGCTATGTTGAAAATTAAGTTGATTAACAATAAGGAAAATTAATTTAAAGGAATTATTTCAGCCTCCTTCTGGTAAGTGAGAAGGAAACAGCAAAATGGAATAAAATGATGCATCTGTAAGGGATAGAACACCTCCTCAGCTGAATCGGATTCAAGAATATAAGTTAATAGGTAAACCTACTCCAGTTCTAACACTTGCAAACAGTTAAAACCACAATAAAATATTGTGTTTCCTGAAATTTTATCCAAGGCCAATGCTATCTAAATATAATATGTGTGGAAACAAAATTTAATAGTAACTTAGGCCCCTAATTTTACAAAAGAGGTAATTTTTTTTAATGGTGCTAGCATTATTGTAATTTAATTCATTCGCAGTGGGTTTGGTGAACTACAAAGAAATAATGTATAATCCTACTTTAGAAATGACCCCTTTTCTTTATCAATCTTACTCACCCACCATTATAAACAATTATCACAATTAACTAACAATTTAATTATAATTTCTCCCTTCAGATAGATTTAACTTGTGTTCTCTATCGAATGTTGCTATTGAATAAAACTCCAAAATATTTTTCAAACACATTAAAATGTGTAGCCGGCAATTCATTGTCTGTATAGTTTGTTTAACTGTTATGAGAATATTTGACACCACTTTAGTTTTTTTTTAGCACCACCTCTTACTACCCATTCAGATTTTATTACAGCTAATGGTTTTAAGGATTAGGAAGGTTATATTTATAAGTAGTGTCAAGCATTTGTGTGTAGGGAGAGTGAAAAAATATTTTTGGTAAAAACCACCCTCAGTACACCCGACCAAGATTCAAACCTCGATCTCCCTCGTCAATGGAAGACTGCAGTTTAGTCTACTGTGAGAGTAGCGCGTTATACCAAAGCAGATATTATTATCACTTCTCTTATTAACATTTATGATAATACTTGTAATTGCGACTAATTCTCCATTACATTTAAATTGTCTCCACATCCAAACTCTTCCTTTACAATTTTTTTGATACCGTATATCAGAAATCATCATCTGAAATATCACGAGGGTTATTACATTTTTCAGGAAATATTTAAATGTTCTGATGTAGGCTACATCAATTAATACTGGTTCAAATCTTTTAAATACTAACACCCAACCCTCTTTGACTTTTTTCACCTACTTTTTAAGTGTTTCAATAAATAAGGGGTTGTACTGTAACAAATTTAAAAAAAATTAATTAGCTAGCATGTTTAACACCAAGGTCATTAACGAACAAATATTTATATAAAAAAAATTACTGAATGACTTGTCATGAATTGTTTATGCAAGGCTGATGATGTAGATGGCACTCTGTTGAAGTCATGGCCATAGTGCCATTAGGAATGTTTTTAGTGTTATTTTTAATTAGGTTTTCCCCTTCTCTTCAAACAAATGCTAGTGCATTTTTCACCTATTTATAACCCTAGTTATAATATGATGATGAATAATAGTAATAATAATAATCAGCACCGTGTCTTACTACCCGTTCGAACCCTAGAACTGACAACATGAACAAAGACAAAGAATTGTAAATAAAGCCACAAAAGTAAGGTGTCCGTTATGCTTGCCTAGTCCTCGGCCATATTTTAAGTCGGTAGGGATTTTGTAGAAATTTATGTGTGTTGAAGGTTAGGCCTATTAATCAGATCATAAAGTTAAAAAAATAAAAAATTAGTTATTTAGCTTAAATGAGGCTAAGCTAGAAAAGCGTACCAGACCCAAAGAAAGCAATGTTAATAAAGAAAATTGGTTGTCCAAACAGTGGTTGCAACCCTAACCTAGTCAAACTTACGACATTTTCTCTGACTGTGTTGTGAAATATCTGTTCTCGAATATCAGCATCATCTTCCATTTTCACCTATTTGTCAATATTTTCTGTGACAAGTGGGGCACACTATAAAAACACATTTTTTTTTCAGTTCACTCTACTAGAATACAACGAAATACAATAAGTAATCTTCTTCTCATAGCTTAAGGAATAAATTACTTCATAATGTTTTAAGCAGCTAAGACACTCTTTCAATAAATGAAGCACACATTATATTATTCAAAACAATCGTAGTGACAAATAATAATTTTATGAACTTTACAGAAGTTAACTGAGAAATAATTCCAGTCCCACTATCATAAATTATGACTACGCTTTTGCTAGCGCTAGTAGCTACTAGCTAGTGACGCTACTACTAGTACTAGAACTAGACAATACTTTTTAGATTCTTCAAGGACACTAGAACGTCGCCAACTAGTAGAATAAAGAGTTACTACTATGGCTTCTAGAGGTTTTAATGTTATCTGCTAGGTGGCAGTACCGTGCTCTTAAAGGAGTACAGTCATCTAACAGACCAAATTAGTTGCTACTTTACTCGCTAGGATGTGCCCGTCATTAAAAATAAAGTTGTTTTGCTTTATTACACGAAAAACTAGTTTTCTCTTAAGATTCTTAAAAACACATGTTCACCTATAAAATAAGTTTATAGGTTGATTAATTTAATTATGGTCTAGATTTTATTTTTTAAGTTTTTCAACATAGGTGAATTCAATGTCAACCTATCCTCATTTAATTTTATTGAAACTTAGAGATTTAAATTGTAGGGTGAGTAACCTAACCCTACTTATTAAATTAGATAAGCAATATTAGTATTTTTAAGTTAGATTCTACGATGTGGCAAGATCAAGACACTGTTACATCACTGGCACAAAATTGAATTATTTTCGGGATTTTTTTTATTTTATTTTTAGATAAGGCAATACAAGGCATTTGACTAAAGAAGTATTGATAAACTAACTTTCAGTATGTTATGAAAAAATATGTATGCCTATGCTATATGCATCGGATACAATACCGACTTGTAACCAACTGAACTTATTTAATAACTTATTCAAACCTTTCCACTAAGGTCAATACAAATAAAAAAAAAACACCTAGGCCTAAAAATTTTGAATTTTTTTTAGCAGTTTATTTTAATGCCATGTTATTGATAGCTTAAAATATTGGGCAGGGTAGAATGCCTCTCGTATTATAGTGATATATTGTAAATCTACTAATTGCTTTTATAACTTGCCTTTGTTTTGCATGCTTTGAACATAGGCCTACAATTTAATAAGCATCAGTGTCAAGAATTTAAACCTATTTGACAGCACACATTCAGTCTTGAAAACAAATTACTTAACTACTTTTGAGTGCCACACTAAATTGCTTCTATATAATATCTTTCATTTTATATATTTTACTTATTATGTCAATTTTTAATGACTCTAACGAACTGCTGTCGAATTGGTAGTTGGCTTCCTAGCAAATAGCTAACTATTGTGTTTCTTCAAATAAAATAAAATACATTTCTTCCAGACTATGTTTCAAAGGAATTTCCTCAAACTTAGATTTGAAAATATCTAATTAAACTAAACTTCGATGAATCATTACCATTATATAAACATAAGTTCCCCTTAAAATTTTGTACATTTATTATATCCAGCTTGTTTTTGTTTATTTTCAGATTTTTCTTATTTATTGTGTGGTTAAACAATAAGACAAATGACCGGAACATTTGAAAACAAAACGTCGGTCAACCATAACGAAAATACGTCCAGCCAGTAAGAAACTTAATTGTAAATGAGTGTTAAAAAGTTAGTGTCTTCAATGAGTAAAGTAATATCTCTCCCCCTTTTGGGGCCGACACAGGAGAGAGTTTTATGTGCTGCGCAGTTGATATCACTTGGCCACATTCTCGCTGTACCCACGGACACGGTATACGGCCTAGCGTGTGACGCCCAGAACTCTGCCGCGGTATCACAGCTGTACGCTATCAAGGCCGCACGCAGAATAATCCCATATCCATATGTGTGGGGAGAATCGAGGCTGTGGAGATGTGGGCAGAAGTGGGTCACCTTCCGCCCGCCATTTTGGATTCGTTGCTGCCAGGGCCTGTCACGCTCGTATTCAAACGCTCTGGAAGATTAAATCCTTTGCTGAACCCTCATAGTAGTAAGGTAAGTTAAAATTTTGAATACAACTTAACAGGCTTCATTGTTGGAGGAAAGGAATCACCACGCATTTTCTTTATTTTATACTTATTTAAAATATATATATAGGCTATAATGTATAAAAATCTTTTTTTTTCTTTCAATCACCACTTCTTACTACCTGTTCAGGTTGTACCCATGATAACTACTCTAATAAGGTAGGGATGAGGAAGGAAGCATTTTAGAGGCAAATCATGCATTTGCTTGGAAGGAGAGTGGGAAACAATTTAGGAAAAACCACCCTCAGTAGACACAATCGGGGATTCAAACGCTGATCTCCCTGTCATCAGCAGGCCAATCTAACTCGAGAGAGACGCCTTAGACCATTTGGTCAATGAAGTGGCCGGTACCAAAGTTTATTGTCTGCTTACTTTAAGAGCCAAGGGATAGTAAACGCACCATAAAGGAAGTGCATCTATATTACTTGGGAGAGGAGTTAGGAAAATAAACACCAGTACACTCGACCGAGCATTGAACCTTGGCCTGTCTTTGGCAATCCACTTTGTGACAAGATGGATACCTTATACCAACCTTGGGCAAATTGTGGCCCGTCACACAATTTTATGGAGCCCGCAAGCTATCTACCTAAAAAGGGTTTTATCGGTAAAAATATCAAAATTAAAAAAACCTACTTTTATGGAAGAGTATACCATTTCTTTTCAACACACAGATGACCATTTTATTAACAGTTTTGAGAATCTTGACTACCTATGTGACATTAAAGAAATGATGATAGAAATGAAAAAAAGTTTGAATTCATCTCATTAAGTTGTGTTTTATTGGAGAATCACTTATTTCCATATATCCTGTTACCTATTTCATGTTGCTTATATGATTTTCTTTTGTTTTTAAATAATAAATTGCTTCTACCTAAATACCTAAAAATTGTATTTTATTTGGTGGCCCATTCTTATATTTAATTTCTCAATGCGGCCATTTGGTCTAAAAATTTGCTCAAGCATGCCTTACATTGTATGAACATCAATGCAGATTTTTGTTTATTCGCTGTAGAGTCTAGACTTAAATGTACCGGTAATGGCTTTTAACGTGTTGACACACAGTTTTCCAATTATTTTAATCAACACAATGTCACATTACCTTGAGATAGGCTACTCCACTTTCCATAAGAGCCTTTAAGAAATTACACATTTTATTTTTGTGGTGAACATCGATAACATTTTACTATTTTATTAGTGATATTAGTTGATCTCGGTGGTCTCAGGACCCGATGTTCATGGGGTTTACACCCAGATATGGTCGAAGGATTTTTTTTAGTGATAAACATTCATAGCACAACTTTCTTCGGAGGGGAAGTAAAGCCGTCAATCCCATCTGGAAGGTATGTGAAAATACCTTTTATGGCCAAATTGGTAGGCCCTTTCGCAGTTGCTCATAGAAATTCTTGTGTGCTGATAATCACTCTGTTCAGAAAGTGCACGATAAATACTTAAATAAATTTAGTGCCATTTTATATTTACTAGTTCACTATGACATTGACTATAACAAAAAAAAATTGAACAAAAAAAGGCAGGCTACCTACAATAACCTTTTGTCTTTTATAATTAAAGGTTAAAAAATGTAATGTTGCTACAGCTGCTTCAGGATTATAAACATGCACACATCTCACTTGTGTCTATATACTTATTTAATCTGTATGTATTCTTAGGTTGGTGTTCGCATCCCAGAGAGTGAGTTTATACGTGAACTCGCCAACTGTTCCGTCTCGGCGCTAGCCTTGACAAGCGCCAACACTTCAGGGCAAACCTCATCTTTGGAAGTGGCCGAGTTCAGACACCTGTGGCACATGCTAGGGGCCGTGTTTGACGCGGGTAAACTGGGAGAACTGAGGGAACAGCGCCAAGGTTCTACCGTCGTCGACCTCAGCGTTCCGGGGAGGTTCTCCGTGTTGAGGCCGGGTGTCGCTTACGCCAACACGACCAAGATTTTGGAAAACTTTGGTTTGGTGGACGCTTATAAGTTAAGAGAGGTTGGAATCTGTGATACAGTGAGTCAGGATGTGAGGCACCCTAGACAGCAATGAGGAAACAAGAGTTTTTAAATATGTCAACAGGATCTAATTGAATGTATATGGTATAAAGTTTCTATACTTGAGCTACAGTCCAATTTTCATTGGAAGGGCCTTTTAATATATATATTGCAGCCAACTTTGATAACATTTTACTATATTATTTTTACCTTACAGGTATTAATTTTTTTCAAAAATCATAGCTAAAGATCACATGACTTGACATGTGAATACGTGAAGTAGATCTCATAACTTTTCTATTTGTCAGATCCCTTCTTATGAAAATCGAACTGTAGCATAAGGTTGCCATCTTTATATAGAAAAAACTAAATCAGTACCCTCCAAGTTGTAAGTATATCGGAGAAGATAATCTTATTTTACATCCATTACTGTTCCCAACCTTGGTCAATCTTTTATTAAAGACATATATTTTCCACTACCGGCTTGCTAGGCCTGTCATAGCTTCATACGCCTTATAATCTAACTTAAGACTAAGACAGGCACAACAACCAGTCCCCAGCTGTTCATTCATCACTGTGAAAGGGTAAACCCACATTTCACCAACGATAAACTTTTCAGCCATGTCAGGAATCGAACTCGGGACCCTTAGCTCAGTAGACAGACACCCCACCGACTGAGCTAAGGTGTTGGATAGGATAATCTGATAATCATAAAAAAAAAAAGCATTCAAACAATTTTCTTTAGTAATTATTTTAAATTTAGAAACATGTCTTACAAAAATAAACTGTTTTTGATTTCATTGCAAACATGAAACAAGTGACATTTTTTGAAGTATGTGTCACTTTATGCAGCAATAGTATGTTATATTGAGATGTGTTTGTCACTACAGAGTTCAACCTTTGCCCTTGTTTTTAAAACTAGATTTCAATATGGTTATCTTAACTAAATATAACATAAGCAAAACTATTTATTTCCAACTACAGTTGTTATGTAAATATTTTAAACCGATCAATAAATAATGAACATAGGTTCATACAATAACGGATAATGTGCATACTTTCTAAATATTACAAAAATACACAAATATGGCATGATCTAAACATCTAATTCGATTCCATCAACAATACAAAACCATCCTCTACATAAATTAAAGAATAAATAAGAATAATTATCTATCTAGTGCTAAAAGTTTTAAAGATACACTTTTAATTATTTCATACTTCACATCGCTAAATGGCACCCTATATAGTATAAGCTCTTTTTAGCAATTATGGATTCGAACACTTTGGACAGAGTGTATTTAAAAAAAATAATGTTTTGAATTACTGATAAGATGTTGGGTACAGTGGTGGTGGGGGGGGGGGGGGTGGAGGAGGTCAAGAGGAAGACTAAGGGACAGATGGATGTAAGGAGGAGGGGGTCCGGGGTTCAATCCTCGGTCCCGGCAAAGATTTATCCAGATTGCCAAACCCTTCCTTCACCTCTGACAAGTGTGTATTAATCACAACTTGTGAATGTGAGGAATGCCAGGCCTCCACCGTGGTTCGGATCCCACATTAAACTGTAGTAAAATACAAACATATTTTTTGTGGCCAAAATTTATAACACTCAACTAAATTATCAATGTTATTTTATAGGTACTGATAATATCAATAAAAAAAATGACAGCTGCAGATCACATGAATCGTTTTGAATACATATACATAGTTCTTATATATATGGAAAACCTCTTTTCGCTTTATGAAGTAATTATATTAACTCATCAGGAGGGAGTGTGAAATACGCAACACAACTTCCTAAAAGAGGAGACCAAATAAGTAGCTACTAGTAACTTTTCTAGCTGTCAGATAAGGTTCTTCCTATAAAAAATTGATTATACCATGTTCTACTTTTAATGTATCTAGTGTATAACATCTAGATGTCAAACTCCTTTGGTCTGATTTGTCATTGACGAGTCCGGGGTTCATATCCCATCCAGGAGTACTGAGAGCCGTATTTCATAAATGGACTCTACTCTCCTTCCAAGCAAATGTGGGTACTACAGGTAGAAGAACACATATATTAGAGATGCGACCCTTGAATCCTCAAATGCTTAAGTATATTCGAGTATTCGAGACTAAAATCCTTATATATATATATATATATATTTTTTTTTTCCATTTTTCATTTGAGATTTGTTTTATAGCTAAATGATGGTTTAGAACCAGTTATAATTATAGGACAAACTCAACAACCAGGCCCCAGATCAGTAATTTATCACATAACTGAATGTATGAATGTTAAAATGAATATTTTTTTTAAAAACATTTAGTTAATATTTCTATTTTATATTATTCCATTATATTTCTATTTCCTCTGAAGTTCATAATTTTTTCCAAGATTCAAAATTCGATAAACAGAATTCAAAAGTTAAATGAAGAATCAGAAACGTAAATTAGTGGATCTGACCCCAACTCTAATATATAGGTATAACCTGAACAGGGAATGAGATGCATTAGAAATAAAAATAGTTATTTATTGCTCTGCCAGAGTGTAGGATTAGAAGTGGCATGAAATCACAGTTTGTTTAGTTTCTTGGTATAACTTTCACCCAGAAATCTGGCGGTGAGAGTGTGAACCCAGAGATAACATCGTCAGGTTTGGTATGGGCCTCCCAGCTGGTGCGGCAAACGTAAAGTTTTGTAAGAGAGCAGAGAGGAATAGATAAGTGACGTGTCGGGAGAATGTCTCGCCAACACACACCCGTCTGCCTGTCGGACAGAGACACAAAAAAATTAAACATTTCTTAAGTTGAATAAATATTGGCTTTCTATCTTGACTCCATTACATGTCTCTAAAAATATGTTGTTAATAGATAAAGTATTAACTAAACTATCAAGCTTTTTATCACCATTTTATTTTTGCATATTTTAGTAAAATTAATTGTGTTATAATATTGCTTCAATTCTCCTGTTAGAAAAATACAATTTAAAAAAATATATTTAACAGTAAACTATACCTGCTGTGGTTATTAAAAAAAAACATAAATCTTTATTTATCATGTAAATCACTCCCCAATCTCCATATATCCATTTTAAACAAACATACAAGTGCCATTTTTATTTTTCAAATATTGGACGTTACTCTTTTAATTTTAGAGTTAGCATTGCACATTACATTTTTTGCCTCGAAAAATGACCATTTAACATTTAAATATCGAGTTTAAATCCATTTCATCATTTCAGTTGTAATGCAGACAGAAAGAGACAAACACATTGTAAATCCCACATTCAGTTTTGGGGCACCTAAAACATTAAAAAGTTATATTTTTAGTATCAAAATTTCTCACGATTATAATATTTTATCTATATGAGAAAGTAGAAATCATACAAATGTGAGAATGTTAACTTATTATTCGTAAATTTGAAAAGTGACACCTATATATGAGTACTAAGCCCAGGAACCCATGTCTATGTGTCATTTTTAAAATTCATAAATACTTGATGTGGTTATATCCGTAAATTTCAGATCAGGCATGTCAAACTCATTTGCTCATAAGGGCCGGGGCCACAAAGTGCAATGAAAATACTGATGACATTTCAAAAAGATCAATATTGTCCCAGTCTTAAGTAATTTTTTAAAATCATTATTACAGAAAGAAAACCAATATTAAAAAAATATAAAAAAAAGGTGTTAGTGTAAGGTTTTAAATCTGTGTTTAAGTCACTTTCATAGTTTATAACAAATGTGTGTCTATAAGTTGTGATCTCTCAGGTGATTGGGCCTTTTCATAAGAGAAAAGAACAGTTTAACATATGTATGTGCTATCGAGTCGCATTGTATGTTGGTTCATAAAAATATCCGCGGGCTACACAGAATCATTGACCAATCATGGACTGGGCCGCAAGTTTGATATAACTGCTATATATCATTTTGTTCTCCCAAGATTTGCTATTCAAATACAAGTATTATCTTTCGTCATTAACCTCTTATATTTACCAAGATATCAGCGTCAAATTAGATTAAAAAAAAGTGTATTTGACTTCTAATATCTCATAAAATTCACTCATTTCCTCCTTGAGGTTTAACTCTCGGTTCTCAAAAGCCAGTAAAGAGAGAAGAGGTCAGAATCTAGCTAGTGTAAAACACGAATAAATCATTGAGGGTTTTGAAAGTGTGTGCTAAAATTCTGCGGTTGGCCTTTCCGTTATTAATACGAGTTACTTCCCTGTATTCCATTATCATCAACTTTTTCCAGCCTGTGGCCAGGTCAGTTTAGTTCCACCATTCTTCTCCTCTCAATTTTACACATACTGTTATCTGATCCTCTTATTTCTTTTTTGGCCTCCCTTGTGGTCTTTTTCCCACATACTTTGTTTCCATAAATTCTCTTTGGCACCCTCTCTTTTTCCATCCTCATTACATGTCCATACCATCTCACCCTTGCTTCCTCTACTATCTCATGTACTCCCTGTACCCCAACTCTTTCCTGGATAACTTCATTCCTAATCTTGTTTCTCCACCATGCTCCATTATCTGATCTGTAACTTACCTCCACCAAAAGGCATGGACAGATCTTGTTTGAGAAGTTGTCCTGCATCGTCTAGGAACCTCTCGGGTCTGAATACATGAGGGTCGCCCCATAATTCAGGATCATTGTGGGCAGCCCATAAGTTAGGTAGGATTACAGTATTCTAGTGAACATATAAAAACTATTCTTTATTTAAAGTCAAATATAATTTACAAAATGTTTAGTTACAAAAAAAAAAGTTAACAAACCTATTTTTAAAATGATAAATCACAGTTATTACTATAACATATCATTCTACAGATTGTTAACATGTAATAAATTAAACATTGACAGGATAGGAGGGCAAGGCTTACATGACTCGAAAATTGTAGGCCTCAAAGTTCACAACAAAACACATAATTTTGAAATTTTTGGAGTACATCATTCAGCAGAAGAGAGTAAAACACAGAGTGAACTGTGGCAGCATGGCTAGAGGTAAGTCATGGTCACCTAGATACTTTTGTTGCCTGTTTCATGATTCACAAAAAGGTTTAGGCTTGTATTCTGCAGTTGCCTGTTCACACTTGTGTTTTTACTCTTGGTAGATGGACAGACAGAATGCTGTATTTATATTATATTTACTGATTAGATTAAATGATCTATTATACAACATTCTATCCATCTACCGAGAGTAAAGACACAAGTTTGAATAGGTAGACAACTGTAGAATCCAAATCTAAACCTTTTTTTGAATCACAAAACAGGCAACAACTGTACCTAAGTGACCATGATCAACCTCTAACCATACTGTCACAGTTCACTCTGTGTTTCACTCTCTTCTGCTGACTGATATACCCCAAAAATTACATAATTATGTGTTTTGTTGTGAACTTTGAGGCCTACAGTTTTTTTTTGGCAAGTGCATAAGCCTTTCCCTTTTATTCCCCTTTCAATGTTTAATTTATTTAGACGTTTGGTGCCATTTTCCCTTTGTTAATACGTAATAATTAATTGTAATGTGCAATTTACTTACACTGAAAGGTAGCAATCTTAGTTTGATTAATAATCACACTATAGAGAAATATGTAAAGATAAGACTACCTTTCATGGTAAGCAATATGTACATTAAAGCACATAATGAAGAAAATTGAAAATTAATGTATTTTTATCTGTCAATTTTATCTAAAAGCTTTGTAGTTATTAGAGCCAAAATTTGTTTTGAAACAAAGTTGAAGCTGACAAATATTTAAAGCCATGTTTCTGAAGCTCTGTACATTTATATTTTCAGTATTGTGTGGTGTTACTATTTCAATTTCATAAAACACGACACCATCATTTGTTTCCAAACGACTGTAAAATAAAATAATCCTAACTTACTTTAGGTATGAAATATCCACCCAACGTTGTATCTTCTGTACATCTGCGTAATATTGAAAGGGGTGCAAGGGACTGCCTTCTGTGTACCTCTCTTTGGATAGCCTCTATGTAGGGTAAGCTGAAATAATCAATATCTTATGTTGTATTGGGGTCAGTTTTTTCTTTCTGAATAGCCTCCATGTAGGGTAAGTTGAAAATAATCAATATCTTGAAATAAGTTTTATTGGGGTCAGTTTTTTCTCTCTGGATAGCCTCCATGTTGGGTAAGCTAAAAATAGAAAATATTGAGATCAGTTTTGATAAATATATTTTTCATATTGCATTTTTTCAAATTTAATGATTTTATATTCTTCTAGTAAATGAAGAAATCTGACAACTTAGTTCAATTGGTAGCATGTCTTTCTACTGAGCTAAGCGTCTCGAGTTTGATTGCTGGCATGGCCGAAAAATGTATCATTGGTGGAATGTGGGTTTAGTCTTTCACATCCATGGACTGATCTTGTGCCTGTTCGTCAAGGAAAGACTTCTCTACCTTTCAGCATAAACAAAGTTTACAGTTCCTCTAAACTCTACATCCCCCATCCCAACTCAATTAACATAAATATTAGAGGTGTGTGAAGATTTGAAAACTTAGACTTTGCTTCGAATATCTGTTCGTTTGGATTTTGATTTGAAAGTAAAATTTAAGAATTGACAATTATGAACCTTCATAAAAAATATTTAAAGTTATAACACACATTTAAGTTTTTTCCCCATTTTTGTCTGTTTCCACCACAAATTAGTGGTTGTATAGGAAAAAAAAATCTAAAATAATCATCAAATTTTGTGATAGAAACTTAATTTATCATTTTGTAAATTAAATTTAATACCTAAATTTACATTAGTTATGCAAAGTATAATTTGAATCCATCATTTAATATTTTTTTAAATATACTTAAACTTCCATTTGGCTTCGGGAATGTATCATATTATTCAATTCAACTTCAAAATATAAAAAGAGGAAAAGGTTGCTGTGGTTAGGTCATGTGATGGGAATGGAAGAAAGCTTTTACAGAGCAAATAAAACGGTGGAAGACCACGGACAAGATGGATGGTCCAAACATAGAAGGACATGGAGGCTAAAGGAGTGGACTAGGAAGTGTTTGGAGAGATCGACAGCAATGGAAGATGTTGTGCCAGATGACCAGCAGAGGTGAATTCGTCGAAGATGATGATGATGATATATGTATAAACTAAACAAATAGCCAGAAATGGTAAAAACAAATTGTTGTCTGGCTAGTCAAGGGCTGCCTCCGTGACAATAACACGTTCAGGTGAAAGCAATCATTCTGGATCTTGCCTTGATTTATCGTCCAATGAGGGTGTCCTGTCTCGTCCGACGACATCGTCTATTTCCTTCTGGGCTTTAATTTGTATTTCAGGGTAGTGTACAAGCAAGATAATGGCGAAGCTAATTATAGCCGGCAGAGCGGCAGATGTCGCGATGGTCAGATCCGTGCCAATCATTATCAGTTGATCATCTGAAAGAAAACAAGTAAAATCAAAATTTAAATCAGTCGTTCCGAAAAAGTAATATTTACACTTTTTTACCAAAACTAACTTTTTTTTTCTATTTTTGAATGTTACTACAGAAGGTGCATACTTCATATGAAAATTACAAACTTGCGAGCCCTCTATATAATATATCTGTGCACATTGCTTTCGAACGGCCATATTTCTGCAGCTATGAACTACAGCATATATTTTCTCTTCTGTAAAATTTACATTTCTGGATTTTTGGCCTTTAAAAACTGACTTTTTCATTTATGGTCAAAATAATTATATGAATGCATTTCCTGCAGATAGTACTTTTTTTGGAGAATGAACACTAAGACTAGTAATAAAGATGTTAGGACAAGAGTTGGATTACAAAGAGTACATTATATAGTAGAGGAAGCAAGACTGAGATGATATGGTCATGTAATGAGGATGTTGGAGTACATGAGATAGTAGAGGAAGCAAGACTGAGATAGTATGGCATGTAATGAGAATGTTGGAGTACATGAGATAGTAGAGGAAGCAAGACTGAGATGGATAATGGGATTTTGTACAAGTGTAGAGCAAATAATGTATGGATGATGATTTGGAGTACATGAGATAGTAGAGGAAGCAAGGTGAGATGTATATGGCATGTAATGAGGATGTTGGAGTACATGAGATAGTAGAGGAAGCAAGACTGAGATAGTATGGGCATGTAATGAGATGTTGGAGTACATGAGATAGTAGAGGAAGCAAGACTGAGATGGTATGGTCATGTAATGAAGATGTTGGAGTACATGAGATAGTAGAGGAAACAAGGATGAGGTGGTATGGCATGTAATGAGGATTTTGGGAGTACATGAGATAGTAGAGGAAGCAAGACTGAGATAGTATGGGCATGCAATGAGGATGTTGGAGTACATGAGATAGTAGAGGAAGCAAGGGTGAGATGATATGGCATGTAATGAGGATGTTGGAGTACATGAGATAGTAGAGGAAGCAAGACTGAGATGGTATGGGCATGTAATGAGGATGTTGGAGTACATGAGATAGTAGAGGAAGCAAGTGAGATGGTATGGTCATGTAATGAGGATGTTGAGTACATGAGATATAGAGGAAGCAAAGGTGAGATGGTATGGCATGTAATGAGGATGTTGGAGTACATGAGATAGTAGAGGAAGCAAGACTGAGATAGTATGGGCATGCAATGAGATGTTGGAGTACATGAGATAGTAGAGGAAGCAAGGATGAGATGGTATGGTCATGTAATGAGGATGTTGGAGTACATGAGATAGTAGAGGAAGCAAGGACTGAGATGGTATGGGCATGCAATGAGGATGTTGGAGTACATGAGATAGTAGAGGAAGCAAGGGTGAGATGGTATGGCATGTAATGAGGATGTTGGAGTAAGTGAGGAAAGCAAGGATGAGATGGTATGGCATGTAATGAGGATGTTGGAGTACATGAGATAGTAGAGGAAGCAAGATGAGATAGGTATGGGCATGCAATGAGGATGTTGGAGTACATGAAATAGTAGAGGAAGCAAGACTGAGATGGTATGGTCATGTAATGAGATGTTGGAGTACATGAGATAGTAGAGGAAACAAGGATGAGGTGGTATGGCATGTAATGAGGATTTTGGGAGTACATGAGATAGTAGAGGAAGCAAGACTGAGATAGTATGGCATGTAATGAGGATGTTGGAGTACATGAGATAGTAGAGGAAGCAAGGGTGAGATGGGTATGGCATGTAATGAGGATGTTGGAGTACATGAGATAGTAGAGGAAGCAAGGGGAGATGGTATGGTCATGTAATGAGGATTTTGGAGTACATGAGATAGTAGAGGAAGCAAGGACTGAGATGGTATGGTCATGTAATGAGGATGTTGGAGTACATGAGATAGTAGAGGAAACAAGGATGAGGTGGTATGGCATGTAATGAGGATGGTGGAGTACATGAGATAGTAGAGGAAGCAAGACTGAGATGGTATGGGCATGTAAATGAGGATGTTGGAGTACATGAGATAGTAGAGCAAACAAGGATGAGGTGGTATGGCATGTAATGAGGATGTTGGAGTACATGAGATAGTAGAGGAAGCAAGTCCAAGATGGTATGGTCATGTAATGAGGATGTTGGAGTACATGAGATAGTAGAGGAAGCAAGACTGAGATGGTATGGCATGTAATGAGGATGTTGGGAGTACATGAAATAGTAGAGGAAGCAAGACTGAGATGGTATGGGCATGTAATGAGGATGTTGGAGTACATGAGATAGTAGAGGAAACAAGACTGAGATGGTATGATCATGTAATGAGGATTGGAATGTAAAGAATACCAAGGAGCCGATATGTAAGAAAAAAGACCACACGTGATACCAGGGAAGAGATGGTAGATGAAGATTACAAGTGTGCAAGTGGAGAGGAGAAGAATAGAAGCAAGTAAAGAGGCAGAATGGTGGAAGGAATGAGGAAGATAAGAGGTATTATACAAAGCTGACCTGGCCACAGGATGAAAACCATTGCTGAACTCTAGGTCAATGATAGATTAATTCGAGGAGCAGATAAAATGTTCTCGATTCAGCCAATTATAAAAACTCTCCGGGTCGAAGTTGAGTACATTAAGATGGGATGGAAGGGAACGCGAGATAAGGTCTGTATTTTTACACCTTTTTTCTTTATAGCAAACAACATATTTTGGGCAAATAAAATATTGCTCCAATAGATACATTTAGAATACATATGGTAATCTGAACAGGTCTTGAATATCTGTCACAGGGATCATGGAATTTGAACCGGATTTTTTCACCTGCAATAAAAAAGTTTCTGTTCAAGTACCATTAAGTCCATGACATATATTAAATAACTGTGAAGCGCTTTTTTTTTGCACAGCTTTTTATTACCGTTCAGGTTATACGTTTATGTACTAACTATGCTAATAGTTTTAGGAATTAGGAAGATTATATTTAGAGGAAGTGTACCCGCATTTGCATGGAGGGAGAAAATTGAAAACCATTTTGTAAAAACCACACTTATTAAACCTGACCGAGATTCGAACTCCAATCTCCCCATCATCGAAAGTCTAGTCTACCGTGAGAGTATCACGTTAGAACATGCGGGCACCGAAGTGGGTTCCAAGCTTACTACTTGTAGAAAATTAAGCTAAACAAATTTAATGAAGCAATATTTGATTTATTTGGAGAAAAAAAAATTGTTGCAAACAATGTCAAAATATATATATACCTTAATTTGTGTTCTTTTTCATCCCACTTTCAAGTTGCTGATTAATAAATATTTCACGAGAAGACAACAGAAAAACAACATGAAAAATCAAAAGGTAAAAGTAAAATAATACTTGAAATCCCTACCTGAAAATGTTGAGCTCGAGTCACACTTCTTTAGTTCCTTTAGATATTCGTCAATAAAATCTCTTGCTCATCTTCCAAATAGGTTTGTTTATGTTCCTTTACAGCAACCTTTTATATATATAAAACAAAAAATTGCACATATATATATATTTCAATTTAAATAAAAATAATTGTCCCTAGTACGTAAACAACCCTATTTAAAGTTATTTAAAACTAGCGAGAAATATGAGATTAGATATTGGCAACTGAATGAAAATGACTTATTGAGATTCTAATATCCTGAAAGGTATCAATCTTACCTTGGTTAATTACACTATGGCTCTATCTTATAAGCTACACCATAGTGTAACTCATCAAGGTAAGCTTGACACATTTCAAGATAAACAGAATGAACACTTCTTAAAAAAAAAACATATTTTTATCTAAATTAATAAAATGAAGAGTTTGTTTGTATGTATGTTAGGAGCATTGCGCGATATCTACCACATGTATTAAAAAATTAGTAGCCCCTTTGCACAAATATTTGCACCTCGAAGCCATATTTAAAAAATTATGAATAGATTATATTTAATTGATTAATACTGTGTCTGAAGCAAAAAAAAAAAAAGGACATGAGATATGCAGTGCTTAAAGACATTAACCTTAAAGTTGCCTTCCATGTAAAATCATCAAACTAAAAATATTTCATCCAAGAAACGCCGAATACTTCAATTTATACCTAATTTAAATAATGAATAATATACCTAATGAAATCTCATACTACTAAGGGCCGGTTTTATGACTACCGGATAAATATTGCTTATTGGGAGGTTAAAGTTAGCGACCAGATAAAGGTTATCAGCCACTTTAATGTTTTACGCATATTATGAACTGAATTTATCTGCCGGATAGCTATCTGTAGGATAAATATAAATTTTCATGCAGAAAATGCAAAGTTGGTACTGTGTTTACTGGTGCGCGCAGGCGTATAAACCCTGGTGATACCGCTACAACCTAGCGAGTGGTGACAACGCTCAACATTGGTTAAATAATGGCGGCTAGACGAGTACGAAGAAACAGGTGGCGTCATGTGGACTCGGAAGATAAGTTGTCTTGCAAGTACTAATTTCTGTGTCTACCAAAATGTGGGCAATAGTTGGGTACAATGTTTACAAATAATTTTAAATAATTTGTTCATATATAACTATAATTCTACAAATAGCTTGTCAATTTTTGTAAAAGTGTGAATTAAATGTTCTAACTTTATATATAGTTAGAACCTGGGCCTGTGCTTCTTAAACACGCAAACCAAGATTTTAACCTAAAAACAGATGTTGATAGGTGATACCTCATGCAAAACAACGCATCACTATGGCAACGCCAATTTTAACTTTCAAATAGAAGTTATCAGGTACTTAAACCTCCTGATAAAAATGTGATGGGTAAATACATTTTATCTGGCAGATAAATGCTATCTGGCGGTCATAAGACGCACTTTTAACTTATCGACCAGGTAAAAATATTTATTGGCCGGATTAATATCTATCCAGGAGTCATAAGACCGGCACTTAGGTAAGATTATAAAATAAAAACTCTTAAATAATTTAAATTTCAAATAAAAACTAATATTAATGGGTCGAGTCAAGACATGAAGTGATAACAGGTCGAAACCCTGCTTTCTCTATTTTACGTTAGTTTATGTTCCCAGAGAGAGAGAGAGAGAGAGGAGGGGGCCTTCCTCTTCCCCTACCGTCCCCAAAGTCACATTTATTATTATTATTATTATATTTCATCATCATTCAATGTGAAAGAGGCGTCTTAAGTTGGTTTGACAATGTTGAGAGATGAGTGTGTATCGAGGACGAAGCAAATATATGAAGGTAGAGTGTGTGGTTCAAAAGGAAGAGGTAGGCCTTATAAGATGTGGCTAAATGTTTCAGACGAATGTGGGAGGAAAAGATAAACATTATGAGTTTTAAGAATAAAAGAACATGTATTGACTCAGTGTATGGATGTTGTTGAAGTGAAGGGAGTATGCAAGGATAGGGAAGTGTGGAGAAAGTTTGTTAGGATGGATTAAGGATGGAGTTGTTGTTTTTTTGAACTATATGCAGAGTTTCTTACCTACCCTGTAAGGGAACGGCGTAATTAGGTAGAATTTATTATTATTATTATTGGTACTTCGGCACACAGAAGTCATTAGGACCTGACATAATTAATTAACAGCCTCTTACCTTAATGAAGTCAGTGACAGCCCTGTTACCTTTGACAAGGGCCGTGTAGCCAAAAGTACGTGGTGCAAAGTGGCGTAGCCAAGGCGTCAGGAGGAGAGCCCCGCCGGTTGGTTGGACTTCCTTCAGGAAGAAATACGCGGCGGCGCCTACTTCTCGTAACTTGCCGTGGCTCTCTGGAGGGAAGTGTTCGCTGGCGAGAATCGACCACAGACAGTTTATCATCGCGGGACTGAAAATATGGGGCATCAACGCACAACCATCTTTAAACACATCCTGGAACAGTGTGTTACGGATAGTTAGGTTTATATCGGAAGTGTTTTTTTATCTCATTATTACATGGTTACTAATAGGGCTAGGATGTTTATGACTAGGGATGAAATCTTTGGGCCCTTGAATCCTTAAAGATATTTGGTGATTCAAGATTCTGAGATTAAAAAAACCTGTTTATTTCTCCAAAATTTTGAATTGGAATTTTGTTTTAAAGCTCTAATACTGCTTAATGGTGGTTCAGCCCCAACCTAATTATAGGACAAACTCAACAACCAGACCCCAAACCATTAAATTAACACTTGAATGAAAGTACGAATTTAAAATGAACGCAGTTTTGCAAAATATCTTAAAATTTAGTTACTATTTCTATTCTTTACTATTCTGTTATAGAGATAGAAATGGCCCTGTCTTTAATATGTTAGCTACAGTCCAATTTTGCTTTGGTGGTGGCATGGTCTAAGGCGTCACTCTAATGTTGGACCAGACTGCCGATGACGAAGAAATCGGGGTACAAATACCAGTTGGGTGTACTAAGGATGGTTTTCCACTCTCCCTCCGCAAAGATGCGGGTACACATCCACTAAATTCAATCTTCCCAATCCATTAGTTTAATTAATACATATACATATAGCCCAAGAGTCATAAGACATAGTGCTAAAAAAATATTATAAGATGTGGTGCTAAAATAAAAGTTCTATTTTCAAAGGAAGAACCTTACCTGACAACTAGAAAAGCTACTAGATCTACATTCACGTATTCATACATCAAGTCATGTGATCTGAAGCTGTCGCTTTTGATAGATATTATCACTACTTATAAAATAACATTAATAATAATCATATTAAAATGTTATCAATTTTGACCGCAAAAAAGTTAGTACTTTCTAAAAAGGTCCTTTCTATGAAAAATGGAGTGTAGTTTCCCGCTCACATGATCTTGTATAGACGTTGAGCCACTTAGGAATGCCACCATGTCCAGAACCTCTCGGTTCACAACGTCCTCTTGGGGGCTGAATCTCCGGGCGAAACCGAAATCTCTCAAATGGCGAAGCGTGAACCTGCGCTGCTCTATCCAGAGTTTATCATCGGTGAAGAATAGACCTTAAATAATACCAACATGTACCCGCTTTGGTGGCTGCATGGTTTAAGGCGGTGGGATTCAATCTTTCTTGTTCACGTACCCCCAGATATAGTTTACCTTCACCTTTGTACATCCAAAGTTATTGGTGTATAATGCATGTTATAAATATTCTGTAAGCTAAATCTAAAATAAATAAAATAATTACATCCAAAATAATAAATTAAATAATGAGTTTAAAACAAGAAATATATATATTTTAAATTGTATGTACCTACTAAGACTCTTCACGTACCCTTTGAGGGTACACATGCCCCAGCTTAAATATTACTAGTCTAAGGCATCATTATTGTGATTGATAGAATAGACTGCAAATGACGGGGAGATCGAGGTTCGAATCCTGGTCGGATATAATGAGGGTGGATTTTCCTAAATGGATTTCCATTATCCCTATATGAAAATGTGGAAGAAGAAGGAAATGATTTTAATTTTTACAGATATAACCGTATTATATTCGTAAATTTAAAAATTACACCTGGACACAGGAATCAAACCCTGACCCTGAGTCATCATTGGCTGTGCAATCAATAAAAGCTCATTTTGCCAATGATTTCCAGTGTCCATAACAGACTCTGCCTCAGAATACAAGTGAAGAACTACCCTGAGCTGGGGACAGATCCTGAATAGCTCAGTGGTAGAGCATTGGTGCACTAAGCCAAATGTCCCGGGTTCAAATATGTGTGCAGGTGTTATTTTTCAACCAATTTAAATTAATTCTTTAGTTTTAACTATTAAATTAACTGTACAAACGCACCTAAGGTTTTCCCCATGGACCTTTCTTGTGACAAAAAACAATCGAGTTTTCCATTAAACTGTGGCCTTGTCAACACTTCTTTGACTGTGGCATAGTCGCAAGCGACCACGGTGGGGAAGGGCCCCAGATGTAGTCCTAGCAGTTTGGTGTTATACCAACGCGCCAGAGTGTGGAACCCTTTATGTAGCTTCTTATAGTTGCACAGCAACACAAACCAGTAGCTGCCGTAGATCGGAAGCGAAGGGGGCCCTGGACAGAACATGGTTATAATAATATTGCTCATCTGGGCGACAACATTTGTAAACATTAGCCAGTACTAATGTACCGTTGTCCAGAATGTACTGATAGTACATCCTTTACATGGAGGCTCTTTCCATGTCCCAACGAAATGATGGTGTGGAACCAATGGAAAAATTTACAAACTAACTTAATTACTAACTACTAATTACTAACTTAATTAAGAAAACCTTGGTGACCTTTGGGGTGATTCCCCTTTCGGGAAAAATACCCAAGGTACCAGCCGAGAATCGAGCCTGGGCCCCTAGACTCGTAGCGAGGTGCACTGACCACTACACCACGGAGCAGGTTAGCTCATAGTTAATATAGTTTTATTATAACTCATTATAAGAGTTAAGTTGGGGTGGAATGGAATGCAAGCTATGGTCTGTACTTTTACACTTTTTGTAGCAAAATACTTTTTGGCCAATGTTAGTAAATACATTTGATTTTCTACACATGGTAAACACAACAGTTCTTGAATATTTGTCCAAGTCATCGCATAATTTTTACAGGACTTTTTATATTTATTTAAAGTATTGTACAACTGCACATGCTCGGGACCAATATTTAAAAACTGTTGACTTAATTGTGTTTAGAAAGTTAAACTAAACAGATCTACTAAAGAAATATTTTATTAATTTTGTAAATAAAAACTGCATACATACTGAGATTGCCTTGCATTCCCTTCAATTCCACCTTAACAGTAAAACATATACTTTATATTCAACTATCCGGATTAATGAAAGATACTAGTTGCACGGCTATTCGAAAAACATGAAAAATTCACTCTTACGGTGTAATGAAGCTTCCATCATGTCCTAAATCAACATTTCTCTAACAAACATGTTTATAAAATTAGTTTTGTGGTGTTTTTCCAGACTATAAGATCAACAATGATCCACTTCAGTGGCCAAACAGTCTAAGGCATCATTCTCATATTAGACTGGCCTGCTCTGGATAGGAAGATTGGGGTTAAAATCCTGATTTGGTCTCCTGAGGGTGGTTTTCCCTAAATGGCTCCCACTCTTCTTCCTAGCAAATGTGGGTAGATTACCTCTAAAATGTTTCCTTCCTCATCCCTCCCCAATTTTAATAATTATCATATATTGCCTATATCCTGAACAGATATTAAGACACAATTTAAAACAACAACATAGCATAAGCCTACAGTCAAGCTATACCGAACCTCTGTTAACGATGATAGTGCCAACATTTGCGGATAGAAGGTGTCATGTGGTCAGCATAAAAGACCCTCCGATCCTTAATCTCACTTTCCTAGACCAGAGATACTAATTATTTATTCAAGTGGCTCCACATTTGTCCTTACAAGTCTAAGCCAAAAAACAAAATGAAAATGAAAGTATTCCTTAAAGGCTACTTTGATAAGATAATCTTCTCACAAATATTTAATCAAAAGTTTTGCCATAGATAATGGCCAAAAATTAGTTTGTAATTTTTAAGTTTATTTGGCATGTAGACTAAAGTGCAAATAGATATTGTTTTCTTAAATTTACAGGTAAGAACACATATACACGTATCAGTTGCACTACACTAGCAATGAACCCAAATCACAAGTAGACACATATACTTTCTATACCTGGGAAAATTTAGAAACTTTGACCCCACCGGGAGTCAAACTAAGCTGTCTAAGGGTTGTTGGGGGACCATTTTAAGAACCAACGCCTTTATAAACTTTCTCACAGTTCTGGACAATACCATAAAGCTTAGGATAATTTTACTAATCAGTGTTTTTGATTATTACCTCAAATTTTTTGTTTGTTTTATTATTAAATTACTTTTTTTTTTTGTCACCACGTCTTACTGCCTAGTCATGTTATACACTATACACATGTGCCGAATTTACACTAATGTTTTAGGAGTGAGGAAGATTGAATTATGAGCAAGTGTAGGGCCTACCCACATTTCATTGAAGTAGAGCCGAAACACATTTAGTAAAACCCCCCTCAGAATTCCCGACCGGTATTCGAACCCCGCTGATCACCCCATACTTGGCAGTCCAGTCTATTGTGGAGTGACGTCTTACAGCTCTTTCATGCATTAGGGAGCGGTTGGCAGCATTGATGTCTACACAGCGAACTAGAGACCAACAGCTCATTTGTATAGATAAAACCCATTACAAAATATACTTAGAAAAATTGTTGCAACTTTTTGCTGCTGCCGTTTTGTTTGAAGGACCCAACAGAATATCTTTTAGGCAACTTAAACGGACGACAGAGCATAAAATGAACCGTTTGTTCCCAGTGATTTACAGAACAAACGGCATTTTTCTGTCGGATGTCACGCGACAATTAACGTGTGCATAAAAAGACCCTAAGATTGTTTGACCATCCGAAGTGAGTTTCTTATTATTCATCTGTGGTTTATAATTGTGAGCTTCCTAACCTTTCTACTCACTAATGCAGCTGCACTTTCTCTAAACTACCTTTCTCACTATATTATTTCTTCAATTAAGCTGTTAATAACCGATGTGCTAAAACATACTGCTTAGACAAAAAGTCGGTAATTATGCTTACTTTAGTTCTAGAAATATTCAAATTTCAGATATACCTGGAGGAAAATTTTCCGGTCTTGCCGTAGAAAGTTTGTAAAATAAATACAGCACAATACACCCCACTAGTAAAACAACAAACATTTTGCTTTCAAAGTCAACAGATGAATGATGCTTCTCCCAGAAACTGACCCAATTGTTCTGTAGGAAATTAAAAAGAGATGTTTTTGTTTATAAATTTCTATGACCCCAGTATCTCTGGGTCATATTTGTCTGATAAGGTTGTGTGCACAAGTAACTTCTGATAATAAAGGTCATTCAGACAGACTAACTGTGCATAAAACAAATTATTTAACGAGTTTGGAGATTCTTTTAGCATATTTAAAATAATTTTCTACAGGGACTTCTTTGGAATAGGTTATTTATTGAGAAAATATTATTAAGTTGGGAGTGTAAGAGACGCGAGAAAAGATCAGTGTTTTTGCAGTTTTTATAGCAAAATATTTTTTGGACAAAATAAATCAAATATTTCTTCAGTAGAAAAATAAGTTTAATTTTCTCACATGATGATATCAACAGCTGTTGAATAGCTGTCATAAGCATGGCGGCATTAGATGACAAACTTTTTAAATGAAGACAAAAAGCTGTCATTTAATTCCAGGACACCCTTCACAGATATTCAACAACTAATGATATCACCGTGTGAAGAAAAAAAATTAAACTCTACATTGGAGCAATATTTGATTTGTTTTGGCCAAAAAAGTTTTGTTATAAAAACTGCAAAATTACTGATCTTTCTGGCGCCCTCTACATGCCCACCTTAAGTGCTTTGGTTAGGTTAGGTAGGTAAGTTGATATTTATAAAGATAAAATAGAATAAGTCAGTATAAGTAGGTCGTCATCAAATTTGACCTAGACCTAAGTCCTAATCTGTTTCCTAAAATGTTTGCCTAGCTTGAACAGACCTTAGTTATGGTGATATATAAAATGTTTGATATTTAATTTTACATGAATTCATCTTCCCTGGTAGCATGCTAAATTTGATAGATAAGTGTAGATCAAGGGTTGGCAACCTTATTGGGCCACAATAAATTTATCAACATTTCAAAGGTCCCGAGATCATCCATCATTTCTCCACTATACTTTAGCTTTTTTTTCCCCATACATCTTAAATTTATTCCTTAAAATCAATCTTTCTCAACTACTTATGACCCCACCCCTTTACAAAATAATAATAAATATAATAATAAAATCTATATTTTCATATTAAACTATTTCATTCACTTACAAGATTTTCGATTATAACTGAACAAGATAATTTTGTCAAGTATTATTTGAAAGTGTTTGTTGTATTTGTGAGTTTAAAATACTCAATAATAGACTTATAATGAGAATTAAGTTTTTCATGCAATCGACTGAAAATTGTTGTGAGATTAACCAGTAGCGATTCCAGGTGTGGATAAATCCTTTATGCTACTTCTACAACCAATCATAGTAGATTGGTAGCAATGTTCTGAAATGTCGGGCAACCCTGACTGGTGTAATTCGGATCCTACTAGTTTAAATCTGGTTTAAATTTAGTTTATATTAAAGATTTTGGTCTATGTGCCCAAACTTTTTAATAAATTGTATGCCATTTCAATATTCATCTTGATACTTTTACTATTAATGAGTATTCAACCCAAAAAAATTCTTTGATGCGCTTCTCATCCATCCGGAGCTGGTCACGCTTTCAGCCCTTTGGTTGGTTAGTGCTACCTGCACCATCGTGCATGTACTAGGGAAATCCTGAAAGTGCGATAGTCCCCCCTCTGGTTTTCTGCACTGGATTTCTATGAGGGAGCAAGAAAGAGCCTATAAAATACACCACAAGGGTATTTTCACATCCAGGGATCTTTCAAATGCCACACCAACAGCTTTACTTCCACCTCCAAAGGAAGTTGTGCTACAGATTTTCATCGCTCGGTAAAAATCCTTCGAGTTCAGTTGGGTTTGAACCCATGAACATTGAGTCCTCTGGTAAGCCCAACCAAGACCTCCAAGATCCACTGATGCTTTCATTAGAAGCATGTAAATGTTAAGTATAATGCAATATTGTATAGGAATGTTTCAATCTAACACATTAGCTCATACGGTAGTATGTCTGCCTTCTGAGCTAAGGGTCCCGGGTTCAATTCCCGCCATGGCCGAAAAATATATCGTTGGTGAAATGTGTGTTAACCCTTTCACAGTGATGAATTAACAACCGGAGACTGGATGTTGTGCCTTTCCTAGTCTTATGTTAGATTATAAGGCACATGAAGCTACGACAGGCCTAGTAAGCCGGTAGTGGAAAATATATTACTTGAATAAAAAACTGACCCAGGCTGCAGATTAGAAACAATAATGGGTGTAGAAAAAAAAAAAGACTAGTTCAGTGATTATCTTTTATAATTATAAGAGAACCAAGAGTGTTCAGTTAATTAATTTAATTTCCAAAGAATAAGTTTATTTCTTGAAAATTAAAAAATAATTAATAAAATATCATCACTTTGATCACATTAATTTCTGATACATAGGGCATTGTTAATTTGTAATACTTAGGGCTGATCTTATGACTACCAGATAAATATTGCTATCGAGAAGTTAAAATTAGCGACCAGATAAAGGTTATCAGCCACTTTAATATTTAACGCGTATTATGAACTGAATCTATCTGCTGGATAGCTATTTGTAGGATAAATATATTTTTATGCAGAGAACAAAAAGTTGGTACTGTTTTTACTGATACGGGCATGCGTATAAACCCTGCTGCTAGCGCTACAACATGGCTTGTGGCTTCAATGCTCAACATTTGTTAAATGATGGTTGTTAAACGATTGCAAGAAAACAGATGGCGTCATGTGGGTGCAGAACCTATCTTGTCTTGCAAGTACTAATTTTGGTGTCTACGAAAATGTGTTCAATAGTTTGGTACAACGTTTACAAAATTTCGTTTATTGTACTCACATTTAAATAATTTGTTTTTATTTAATTAACAATAACTCTACAAATAGCTTGTCAGTTTTTTTAAACATGTGAATTAAATGTTCTAACTTTATATATAGTTAGAGCCTGGGTCTGTGCCTACTAAACACTTGAACCAAGATTTTATCCTAAAAACAGATTCTAATAGGTGAAACCTCATGAAAAACAGCGCATCACTATTGCAACACCCATTTTAACTTTCAGATAAAAATTATCAGGTACTTAAACTTCCTAATAAAAATGTGATGGATAAATTAATTTTATCTGGCAGTCATAAGACGCACTTTTAACTTATCGCCCAGATAGAAATATTTATTTGCCAGGTTAATAATCATCCAGGAGTCATAAGACCGGCCCTTAATCTTAAGGCATTGTTTTTCAACAATATAAACATTTATCTTACTACCAAAAGAATAACAAATTACTAATCACCAATTTACTTTCCTCTATCATTAGAGCTTGAAGTTCATTGCCGCATTATAAACGTACACCACTATCCTTATCTTGAGCTAGTTCTATCCAGTCCACCTCATTATACCCTATCTTTATTTAAGCTAGTTTCATTCAATCTGCCTCATTACACCTTATCCCTATCTTGAGCTAGTCTATCAGTACACCTCATTACACCCTATCCATCTGAGCTATTCTATCCAGACCACCTCACTACACCCCATCTCTTTCAGGTCCATCCAAATGCTATCCTCCCATCTGTGTCTAGGTCTTCCCAATGGTCTCCCAATGGGTTTGTCTAACAGAACAAAATATAATTACTATTTTTTAACTGTTTGCGAAGTATTCTTTTTCAACCCAAAGCAAGGTTGAGTTGAATGAACTCAAATATTCCTGAAGCCGAACTAAGTTCTAATATTTAAATTAATTTAAATGTTGGGGAGGGGGAAATATTATTTGTTGCCTAACTATATAACTTTGTATGTATAGTACTCATCCCGAAGGTTGGTTGGATCCTCGACAGTTCCACCGTCAGCTATAAAGCCTGGAGAGGCGTAATAAGGAAATGAGGAGTGAGGTAGTTAGTTGCTTTCCTCACTGAGCCAGAAGGTGCTATCACACATCAGTCTGCTGAGCACAATGAAATGGATACACCAACTGACCCTATAAGCCACATATTCACTTCATTCATCACCAGTATCATTCATACATCTGCCAATGTGATATTTGTCAGAGCCATAAGTGAGACTGAGACAGAGCAATGAAAGTAACAACTTGCTCTAGCCCATACTAGGAGATATAGAGCATTGTAAACACTATATCTGACCAGACTGAGACAGATCAATGAAAGTAACAATGTCATGAAAGTAACAACTTGCTCTAGCCCATACTAGGAGATATAAGTATTGTAAGCATATATCTGGCCAGACTGAGACAGATCATGAAAGTAACAACGTCAATGAAGTAAAACTTGCTCTAGCCCATACTAGGAGATATAGAGCATTGTAAACACTATATCTGACCAATATGGATCTGGGCTATATTTATATAAAAAATTAAATTAAAAAGCTTAAGGTATTAAATATAATTTTTACAAAACCTTATGTTACAACATGAAAATATGTTTTATAGCTGATAAATTAAGTTATTATCAAAATCTATAATTTAATTATAATTAGATTTTGTCATTATTAATTTATGAATTACATAACAGCACAAAATGACAAACAGTGAACATAAATGAGTATTTTAACTTCAAATATTTTTATTGACGACTCTTCATAGTTGTCGGATCCAAAAAAATTTACATTCGAAGCGAAGTTGAAGTAAAAATTAATACAAAGCTTTGTACACTCTTATTAGTTATACAAAGATTTAAATTACTTTATTACTGAATATCTGTAAAGAGTCCTTTTAATTTCAAAGTTAATCCTCAGTTTCTCGGCACAACTTTGACCCAGAAGTCTGGCGGAGAAACGCTGAACCCAGAGATGACGTCATCAAGTCCGGGAATGGGTTTCCCCTCCGGTGCGGAGAAGGTGAAGTTTTGCAAGAGAGCGGCGAGGAAGAGATAGATCGTGAAACGTGAGAAGGTTTCTCCGGCGCAAACTCGCCTGCCTGTAGGGATAAAACAATCGGCTCTTAAGAGAATACTGTCGTGATCACAAAAATACACGGGAGTTTATGTTAATTGGTGGTTGCTTTGAAACAAATCCAGGTAGTTTCGCCCAACCTCTGTTTATTGCTATGGCAGTTTGAATCTCATGTCAATTGGTATCAATTTATAGTAGAGGTCGAATGTTTACATTATTATTAACTATAGGTAACAATCATCAGACCTGCTTCTGTGGCTGCATGTTCTAACGCGATACTCTCGCAGAAGACTAGACTATCAGTGAAGGGGAGATCCAGGTTTGAATAGCGGTCGGGTGTAATGAGGTAGTTTTTTTTTTCAAAACAGTTTACACTCTCCCTCCATGCAAATGAGGGTACACTTCCTCTAAATACAACCTTCCTAATCCATATAACCACTAGTGTAAATAGTACTTAAGCATATAACCCAAACGGGTAGAAAGACGCGGTGCTAACAAAACAAAAGAAGCATCAATGGTTGTATAGTCTAAGGCAGGGCGAGGAAACTTTAGGCACTAGAGCGCATGTAGCTTCACGGATTGGGACCACACTTCAAGTATAGTATATTTTTCCAAAATATGATAGTGCACCAACCATAGATAAGAGAAATTAGTATGTTATATTTTAAAAAAAAATTGTTACCCGCTTTGGTGGCCACATGGTCTAAGGCATCACTCTCGTTCTTTTTTTTTATTCTCGTTTCCTCTTCTTTTCATAATTTTTTCTAAAATTCGGATTCAAACTTAAGATTCGAGATTCAAAGATAAAATGAAGAATCGGATTTTTAAAATATTGGATTTGACCTAACTCTGATAAGGAGCATATAAATTGTGTATTGTGTACAATCATCAACGTCATCCAACATTTTCACCTCTGCAGTCGTCGGGCACATCCTCTTCCATTCCTGTCAATCTCTCCAAACTTCTCCCTGAGCCACGAGTCTCCAGTCTGCTCCTTTAACCTCCACATCCTTCTGCGTTTGGACCATCCATCCTGTCTGTGGTCTTCCTATAGTTCTTCTACCCTTCTCTTTGTTCTGTAAGGCTTTCTCAGACATTCTGTCCTTCTCCATTCTCATCACATGACCTAACCACAACAACCTTTTGTTCTTCATTGTCTCTTCTAATGGTATCAATAATGTTTTCATTCCTTATCCTGTCTCTTGTGTAATACATCATCCAATACTGTCAATATACTCACCCCCACCAAAAGGCATCGTTATGTCTTTTCTAAGCAGTCGGCCTTCCTCGTCCAAAAACCTCTCAGGTCTGAAGTTTTCAGGGTCACCCCACAACTCAGGGTCATTGTGGACACTCCATAAGTTAGGGACCACAAGAGTATGCTTCAAAACCAGAAAAAATTATAATTAAAATTATTAATAAGTTTTTAATTCAAGCTACATATTTTTCCACCACCAGCTTGCTAGAACTTTCATAGCTTCATAAGCCTTATAATCTAACTTAAGACTAGGACAGGCACAAAATCCAGTCCCCGGCCGTTAATTTATCAATGTGAAAGTGTAAACCCATATTTCATCAATGATACATAATTCGGCCATCAGGAATCGAACCCGGGGCTCTTAGCTCAGTAGACAGACACGCTACCGACTGAGTTAAGGTGTCGGATATAAAAAACATTACTGTAGTAATATTATTTTGAATGAAAGAAAAAAAAATATTTCTAGTGATTACCAATCAATCACCACAACAAACGAAAACTACTTTACTGTAGTCTACATAATGTCAGTTCACCTGAGGAATGAAATAACCATTTAACATCGTATCTTCTGTACATCTGCGGAAAACGGATAAAGGCAGTAGGGATGTCTTCTGTGAACTTCTCTCTGTATAGCTTCGAGGTAGGGTAAGCTGTAAATCATTACAAAGGGAAAATGGTGTCAAACAGCTGTATTAAATTAAATATTGAAAGAAGGATAAAAGGGGAAGGCCTACGTACTTACTAGAAAATTGTGGGTCTCAAAGCTCACAATAAAAAACACAAAAAAAACACCTCCCAGAAGAAGGGGAATGAAGTACCCCTGAAAATTTCATAATTATATGTTTTGTTGTGTTTTTAACTGTGAGCTTTGAGGCCTACAGTTTTATGGTAAGTGTGTAGGTCTTGATCTTCTATCCTCTTTTCAATGTTTAGTTTGAATTATTACTTTTAAGAAGTGACTCCAAAGTTTTATAAACTAGAGAGGGAGTGAATCCACAAATTTATGAATCCAAATCTTTATTTTACCTTCGAGCCCAGCATCTCGGGGAAAAAAAAGTATGATTACAAGAGCGAATAGGTATATAACAGAATTATATAAAGCAGAAATAGTAACTACATGTCAACTTTTTTTTTTTTTTGCAAAAAACGCGTCCATTAAAACATTTTTATTTAATTGTTAAATTAATGATCTGGAGTCTGGATGGTGAATTTTTTCCCTGTAATTATGTAATGGATGAATCACCAAAAAGAAGTATTAACATTCTAAAATGAATTCTGATTCAAAATTTTGAAAAATAAATAAATAAAAAAATATTTTATTTTTCAAATTTTGAATCTGACATTTTTTTCAAATCCTTGAATCTCAACTTTACTTAAAGAGATAGGATTCGAGTATAAACTGTAAAATTGATCACATTTATTGAGTGAAAATATCCAAAGGTTTTACTGTACCCAAAAGAAGATATTAATAAAACCACAAAACATTAGCTTTAGTATGGATAGATACATCTTCTCGCATCAGACTCATTACTTTAACTAAAATAAGTTAGTTGAAAATGGCACCTGGATACAAAAATCAAACCCACGACCTTTGGCTTAGCGTGCCAATTCTTTATCACTGAGATATCCGGGAATCATTCTATTAGGAATTACCCTGGATAAAGGGACCATGTCTGGATCTACTTGAAAATCTAATTACTATAATTCTAGCTTTTTATTTATTCGTAGCCCTAATTTCAGTTAGTAAAATTACCATATATTCAAATAGGACCTTTACGATCAAAAAACTAATGAATACACCTCACCGAATTAATCTTCCTCTTTTTAAACTCATAAATTCAGCTATTGGAGATTTACCAACTTCTTTCAGCCTGATGGCATTTAGGATCACATCAAGGAAATTAAAATCCAGGAATAGTCCTATAAATTACAACCTTGGGAAGATCTCTGGATAGGCAAGTGTTAAAACATTTGTGCGCTGGGCCAAAGGTCTAGGGCTCGATTTAGATGCCTATGTGTCTTTTTTTGGATTAATTTATTTTGCTTTAATTACAGATCTATACCACAGAGGCATAGTGATTATAATGTTGTGAGAAATTAGTCTGTGATAGTAGGAGTAAAATTTAATAAAATCTAAACTTTACTTTCACTGAATAATTTATCACAACATTATAATGAAAATTTCTCCTTGTTAAACCCAAATATGTTTTTTTTTTAAATATATCATTAAAATCTTGACCTAGATCTGTCATCCAGCGACGGAAGTCTGTCCCTGCCAACCACACCGTCTATTTCTTTTTGAGCCTTCAGCATTACTTGAGGGTGATGAAGTAGCATTATTAGAGTGAATGTCAACATAGCGGGCACAGTGGCAGCCGTCGGTAAGATGAGGTCTGTAGCGAGGAGTAGTAACTGGTCCTCTGCGCATTTACAACAAAATACATTAATACCCAGAACGATAGAAAGTTTACCTTGGTTACATTATTGTAGAGCCAGGGACTGGATTTTAGATATGTAGAGGCCCCAGGGATATAAGAAATGTAGTGACCCTAACGTTAAACAACTCCCCCCCCCCCTCCCTTTTCACCCCAACATTTCAACATTGTAATTTTTTTAAATAAACTATTAACTGTTAAAAGTTCAATGTTAAACATATTATTTAAATAAGGAACTACCAGAAAAAAATAATTGAATCTAAATTTAAAATTAAAATTAAAAACTTTTGTTGTTTAAACGCTGTAGGCCCACTGCCCCCTTACATTTTTGGAAAATAAAGCTATCATCAGTTTAAAACTGGTCGAATAAGATACGGCAAAGTTAAGAGCCAGATAAGGTTTCAATCATTTTGTTTTATTAAATAGATGGTCATCACAATAAATTAAATTTGTTTAAAACTAAAAAAATATATATATATTTCATTTGTTTTAAGCTTTATAAGGACAGAAAATAATGTCACAGCTCTGTAAATTAAAAAAAAAAATCATTTTATTCATAAATAAGTGTGTGGAGGCTCTGGGGGGTCAGCCCCTGTCACTTCCCCTGTAAATCTGGGCCTGGATGTAGCTTATAAGAAAGAGTCATAGAGTAATCAGACAAGGTTACACCCCTCAGGTTAAAGTGAGTGTACAAGTGATAGGAGTGTTATATATAGTGACATTTAATAGGTCTAAGGGTCCGGGGTTCAATCCTCAGTCCTGGCACAGATTTATCTGATTGCCAAACCCTTCCTTCACCTCTGACAAGACGTGTATTAATCACAACTTGTGAATGTGTGGAATACAGGCCTCCACCGTGGTTCGGATCCCACGTTAAACTGTAGGTCCTCCATTTCATCTCACAATCACCTTACACATCAGTGTAAGTGGGTATAATCCGAACAGGTAGTAAGATGCGGTGATGATGATGATGATTATGAATGATGATAATAATAATAATAATAGGAGGCCTATTAACCACTTTGGTGGCCGCATGATCTAAAGCGTCACTCTTGCAGTAGAATAGTCTGCCAACGGTGGGGACACCAGGGTTCGAATCCCGGTCGAGTTCGCAAGAGGTGGTTTTTTTTCTAAATGGTTTTCCATATGAGTCTAGCCCAAACGGGTAGTAAAACACAGTGCTAAAAAGTCTCTTAAAAAAAGGGGTACGAATAAAAGTACCGAAAATCGATCAGACACACCACCGTGTAGACAATGCATTAGTAATAGTGTCAACAATGGAATAGTAAGTATAAACATGGAAGTATAGTAATTTATAAAAAAAAGAAACAATAGAACATCAATGTTACCAACCTGAAAAAGAGTTAACGATATTCTTAGTGTCATTCTTTTTCAGTTCTTGGATATAGTCGTCGATAAAATCCCTTAAAGAGTCCTCAGAATAATTCTTTTTGTGATCCTTGACAGCCTCCTGAACACAGAAAGTTGATCAAAGAAAAGAAAATTAATATTTCTCATGTTTAAGTTAATCACATAACTGGAAAAATTAGAAACTAGTTAATGAAATCCAAGAGCTTAGTCTTCTCTGCCCTAGCTGAGGAGTCCAAGCAAACTAATTCGTATTTATTTCACACAATTCTGTTTATAACAACACCATTTTTTTTACTTCATTGCTCACACTTAGACCAAAGCAATATCAAGTAAAACTTGCATCAGTGGTCATGCGGTCTGATGCGTCACTCTCGTCTTGGACTGGATTGCCGGTGATGGGGAGATCAGGGTTCGAATCTCAGTCTGGTGTAACCAGGGTGGTTTCTCCTAGACGGTTTCCCAATCTTTCATGTAAATTCTGTCAAACTTAGTCTATAACTATATCTTCTTCATACCTATTAGGGGTATGTGCAGTCAAATCGAATAATATGAGATATAATAGAAGCTGAATCGAAGTTTGAATATTTAAAAAAAATGTTTAATGTTGGTTCAGAAAAGTATACTTTGGATAATTATGTAAATTAATGTATTAACAATGATTTATAAAATATATTTTAAATATAATTAATATATTTCGACTTAAAATGATTTAAGTTACCATCACAAAATGTTATTTAATTATTTTAGATTTTTTTTATGTGAATATTAATTTGTGATGGAAATAACAGCAGAAAAAACTCAAATAAATGTGTGTTTTAATTTTTTTTGGCAAATCTTTGTAAATTGTCAAATTCTGAATTTTACTTTCGAATCAAAGTCGAAGCAAACCAATATTCGAAGCAAAGTCGAAGTTTTCTAAGCTTCACACAACCCTGATACCTATATTATTGGCGTAATTAACGTATGCATGTAACCTAAATGGGCACAAAGACATGGGCAGAAACAACAACAAAAAATTAAATTGAAACTATAAATAATTTAAAATACAAACAAAACATCTCACCCGAAAGAATTCTGTGACGTATCCTGTTCCCTTCACAAGTCCGTTGAAACCGAACCCGTTCCTTCCGAAATGTCTGAGCCACGGGGTGAGGACAAGGGCTCCTCCAGTTGGCTCGACATCTTTCACAAAATGGAAGGAAGCTTCGGCTACTTGACGCAGCTTCTTGTGGGCCTCAGGCGGGAAGCGGTCGCCCGCCAGCACTGACCATAGACAGTTGATCATCCCAGGACAGAACAACTGAGGTAATAGTGCGCACCCGTCATGAAAAACATCCTAGAATAATGCAGGTTGAATTAGCCTTTCTATTTGTGAGGTTATATCAGCACACAGCTTTCGAACTGATCCACCCCAGAGCTGCACACTTGATAGTACACATCCATTATTGGCACTTGGAATTCTAGCGCAGGAGTCTTATCATATTCTGATTTTTGGTTGGAGGAACAGTTTAGAAAATTCAAACCTATTTCTTTTCAGCCAACAATGATAACATAATACTATATTCTTCCCTCTCTAAGTGTTCTAAATTAAACCTTGAAAGGAGGATAGAAGGGCGAGGCTTACACACTTACTAGAACATTGTAAGCTTCAAAGTTCACAATCAATAACACAACAAAACACATAATTATGTAAGAAAGTTTTAATGTGATTTGATTGTGAACTTTTGAGGTTTTCCGATAAGTACGTAGGCCTTGTCCTTTTATCCTCTTTTCAATATTTAATTTAATACAGCCAGTTGACGCCAATTTTCCTTTGTCTATCTAAGTGTTATATCATTATTTACAATTTTTCTTCCCACTTTACTTCTTTTGAGGAGTTGTGTTGTGCGTTTCACACTCCATCCTGATGAGTTCTGATAGAATTAAACCTTTGGTCAGGGGATTGGGCAGTAATGATCAATTTTCTTCACAAGGCAGCCATTACCTTATTGTCCAGTGGCAGTAGTGTAAAATATGAATTATGTTATTTTTATCATTGTAAAAGCATTATTTTGTTTGTCTAGTTTATATTATTTTATAAGTATTGATAATATCTATCAAAAGTGACAGCTGCAGATAAAATTACTTGATGTATGAATATATTAAAATTGTTTTAGTAACTTTAGTAACTACCAGGTACTGTTCTTCCTAATAAAATCAGGGTATAGTTTCGAGTTTTGTGATATCAAAAATATCAAAAAATCGAATTACAAGGAATCGCAGGAAAAAAATGAAAATACCAACATGTAAGTGTAAAAAGGAATTCTTAATTTTTTTATTTTTAAATTACATAATACAAAAATAATTTCATTAATATAAACCTATATTTATATTAATAGTATTAAAAAAAATAACTACCAAGTGTTTTCTGTATTTTAACTTGCAATGATTGTTGTTTTGCCGACTAATCACGCATCGTTCGTCCCGTGTAAATGGACGGTCATTGGACTTATCCCTAGATCCAACTATAGAGACAATACTGTACATGTACAATAGGATGAACACACACATAAACAGTGGCATACTAGAAACATTCTTAGGGGGAATAGGGGTGTTGCAATAAATATTTCTGTATTATAACCATAATCCAAAATCCATTGATGATTTTAGGTACCGTAAATGTATTATATATCACAATAACTTACTTAAAGAGCATTTAATCAATAAACTCAAGTACAACGACAAAAAAAAAATTAGGTAGATAAAATGGGATAATATGTTTGAAGGGTACAAGGGAAAAAAGAGGAAGGTCATATTTTCCAGGACAGCAACTTTTATATCTCAAACACCTTAAGAGCCCAAGCTAATATTTTTTTCAAAATAAATTTAAATATTACAGAGGCCTCTTTTAACAATAATCTATTGTGCATTAGATATGTTCTCGCGATTGTCTAACAGATGGAAGCACAAACTAAATTTGAGTTAAAATTGAACTTTTCTTCTTTTTTCTCCCCCTGTACCCTTTGTTTGTATTTTTTAAAAGTTTCTTCCAACTCGAATCCCGCTATACCGGCGTATGACTTC
Source organism: Timema podura (assembly GCA_033556935.1). Classification (NCBI taxonomy): domain Eukaryota; kingdom Metazoa; phylum Arthropoda; class Insecta; order Phasmatodea; family Timematidae; genus Timema; species Timema podura. The sequence goes on along the minus strand of JAVRXN010000001.1, from coordinate 13,464,810 downwards.
ATCATATCTCCGTACTCACATAATCCTCCCTTCCTTTCGAGCTATTCAGTAAAGCCAACAGATCCATAACTTCTTGCCGTACGTTTTCCTCCTGAAGGCCACTTCTTCTGGCGAAACCATAGTCTCTCAAGTGTCGGAGTGTGAATCTGCGCTGCTCTAGCCATAGGTCGCTGTCGGTAAAGAAGAGACCTAGAAAAGAGAATATCCACATCAAAGGCACAGGAATTAAAACAAATATTTACAAGACTTGAAGGGGAAAGGGGGTTTAGTAAAATGTCTCCTATAAATATGTATGGATGCCAATAGAAGCTATAGTTGGATTTTGGTAGGAAGAAACCTTTAGAAAAGACAAACTTTTTTTTTTACTGAAGTAGATAAAATTTTACTCTCGTATAAATGCTATTTATAGGTATTGATAATATCTATCAATAGTGACAGCTGCAGATCACATGACTTGATGTATGAATGCGTGAAAGTAGATATGGTAACTTTTCTAGCTGTCGGATGAGGCCCTTTCTATGAAAATTGGATTGTATATTGCAATCCATAAGTGGGAAAATTACCCCTAAAATTAAAGCATTAAAGAATTAAACCTGAAACTATCAGTGCATATGGCTAAAGGATTGGGGTTTTGATTATCAAGCCCATACTGTTTTTCAAATTTATACTTAATGACTTAAAATTTATTTGCGTGGACAGTTAATACTTGACAAAAAATAAATATGAAACATGTAGACTCCATTTACAAGATGAAATCTGTGACAATAAGGTTATTTTTCAGGAGGAACAACGTATCAAGCGTACTTTAAGCAAAATAAATACTTATTATTATTAGCACTGCGTCTTACTACCTGTTCAGGTTATACACACCTTATTTTATATTTACAACTATCTTTTAAATTGAAAACCTAATATATTTTATAATTTTGTCAGCATGATTGTTTGAGCCTCGTATTTTTCGATCGTGACTATGGGTCTGTCCCTGCCATAAGGACCTACGAGAAGCCAACTTAAACTTGCTCGCAAAGCATTCAAATGTCATGAGGGGTAAAACAAAGGGAAAGAGGTTGTGTCCGTAGAATAAAAATAAACAAAATTCGAAGCGACTCTCTCTGCCCCAGAGTATTTAGGCCAATGAAAGAATAAAAGAGTAAAATCTAAACCGAAGGCTCTTGGTCAATGTTATCACATGCATAAGTTCTATGTCAGTCGTGTGTTTAGGACTGCTCTAATGAGTCTTGATTTGCATTATTCAAGTGTTTCTTGAAAATACTTTATTCTCTGTTATATTTATTTTAACTAAGCATAATTTTATGTATTTTTTCTAAGCACCATGTCTTACTACCCATTCGGTCTATACGCCTAAATACTAATTACACTAATGAGTTGGGGATTATGGAGGCTTAATTTAGAGTAAATGCACCCGACCGGGATCAAACCTCGATCTCCTGGTCTTCAGCAGTCTAGTCCAACATGAGAGTAGTGTGTTAGACCACGAGGCCACCAAAACTGGTAATTTTATCTATTTAATTTGATAGTTAAATACATTTTACACTATTAAAATTATTTAAATAAAGAGTTTAAGCCTCGGAACATTTTTACCCTCGACTCCACATTCAAAGCTGCTATCTCAGTTTTCGAGGCCACCAAATACCACTGAAAAGTGAAGGGATGTGAAAAGTCCTTTTTTTAAAATTTAAAATCAAGTCAAATCAAATAATAAAACACATTCCCAAAGCTGAATCGAGGTTCGAATATTTAATGTTGGATACAAATATTATGCTTTGAATGACTACCTAATGTAAATTTAAGTTTTAAATATAATTTACAAAATGTTATATTTCAAAAATAATTAATATATTTGTATTAAATTGATAAATTAAATTTTTATCACAAAATATAGTTTAATTATTTTAGATTTTTTCCATGCAAACATTAATTTGTGATGGAAACAAAAAAAATATATATATATGTTTTAAGTTTTTTTTTTTTTTTTTTTTGCGAAACTTTGTAACTGTTGAATCCGAAATTTTACTTTCGAGTTGAAGTCAAATTTAAATCGAACGAATATTCAAAGTGAAGTCAGAGTTTATGAAGCTTCGCATACTTCTAAAAGTGAACTTTTTAACCTATACAAGTGTACCAACTCAAAACTCATGACCCCGGTAGGTTGTGTTACCCAGGCGGTGTGTGAGAAAAACATAAGAGAATCGGCAGTTAATACGTACCGAGTGTTACTCCCATTGCTCTGGCTTGGCTTATGTAACAATCCAATCTTCCGTTGAACTCAGGCCTCGCAAATATCTCCTTGACGGTATCCAAGTCGCAGGCGACCACAGTCGGTAAGGGCCCCAGATGAAGTCCTAACAGTTTGGTGTTGTACCAACGCGCCAAGGTGTCAAAGCTTTTATATATGTACTTGTAATTGCACAGTAAAACAAACCAGTAGCTGCCATAGATGGGAAGCGAAGGAGGACCTGGGGGATAATATAATGCATGGGTTATTTTAAATGAAACAGTTTACGCTATGTTTAAATAAAGTCTTGATTTCTTGAATAAAAATACTCAAGTTGATAAACTCGGTCAACATGTCACTAGTAAGTGAAAGAGTTGGATCGTCTTGCATGCCATATGAACATATGAACCACTCTAGTGTATCTGTCAAACAAGAACGGTTTCAAATCGTATATGCACAGATATACTATAAGGGATATTTCCCAGCTCCTTATTGTTGCAATTTCAATTAGTATTTTCATAGAAGACGGAGCATATCCAAAACTAATAATTAGCTTTCATTTTTATATACACAGTAAAACCTCTGGTAACCGAAATTAAGGGGGCTGAGCCCGTTACAGATAAGCAAATTTTCGAATATGAAATTAATACCCCTCTGAAGAGATAAAAGAAAAAAAAAATATTATAAATTACATAACATATAGTTATATAAAAGTATATATATATATATACAGTATTTAAATAAATGGTTTTTCAATATAAAAAAGTTGAATACACAAAAAAAACTAAATTTATCATTTCTTCTTAAAAGAAGTTTGGAATTTTCTTTTGACTTTTTTTTTGTTGAATAGTATATATTAACAAATAAAGGTTTTAACAACGTAAATCGTTTATTTTGTGGTTCAGCTAAAGAAAAAAATACATAAACAAAAATGTGTTTAGCAGTTTCAGATATTAGAGATATGGAAGGTTTTACTGTATTTTTCCATAATTTTAAACATATTTCTTTAGAGCTTTAGTGAATACGTCTGAATTCTGCAAAGTTTTTATAAATTAAGTTAGGTATTTGAGTTGATTTTAAATGTTTTAGTGACACTTGAAACACGTTATGTTATCAACCACCTAAGGAATCGTTTAAAGATATGGATATAAGATCATATGGAATTTGTGAGTACATATGGTTAGATTATAAATTTATATTAATAAATTATAAAATTAGTATAAAAGACTAGAAGACTAGATAGAAAGGGTAGAATGGTCTAAGATGTCAATCTCGCAATAGAATGAACTGCCAGTGAAAGGGAATGGAATTTGAATCCTAGTTGGGTGTTTTTTGCTATTAATTTCTAAAACCTCAACGAGGACAATTACAGCTCAGTGCAATTGCCCACAAGTGAATAAATACAAACTTGATAGAAACTTACCTGGAGGGAAGTTTGGAGGTCTTTTCATAGAATTCTGATAAAGCCAATACAGTAGGACACACAACACCACTAAAACCAGTAACATTTTTGCAAAAAAACACAACACAAACAAATAATAAAACTTCAAATCAATCCAAAACTTTTTTTTGTAAGATAACCGTGAAGGTTTACTAAGCCTGTTTCCTTGTGTGCATGCAAGATCAATGATCATAAGATAAAGTTAGATTACTTATATGAAGCTGTTTTGAAGGTCATCTGGTAAATACGCAAGTAAAAAAAACCTGAGGATAATAGCTGTATGCATTCTTATTGGCAAGATGCCAGCCAGTATTTTACATATCAACTGGAGGAAATAGCACAAACCATCAATTGTAACATAATAAATACATTTTACTCTTTAAAATACACTGTTAGTGCATATATGCTTAATTGAAACCTTATTTTATTAGTGTAATATAAACATTTAATATAAAAAAAAAGTTCATTTTGAAGTATCAACTCAATTCTCCTGATGTTGCTCTAATTAGCAATTAAAAATAGATTAAAATAAACTCTTAATTTTAAATTATTATTTAACACAATATTTAGTTAATAGTGCATACCTGCTATTGTGGTCGCATGGTCTAAGGCGTCACTCGCGTGATAGACTAGACTGCCAATGACAGGGTGATCAGGGTTTAAATCCTGGTCGGGTGTAATTAAGGTGGTTTTCCCGAAATTATTTTCCATTTTCCCTTCATACAAATGTGGGTGCACTTCCTCTAAATTAAACCTTAATCATTTCTAACTAATTAACGTACTTAGTACCAGTAGCGTACGCAAGATTGCAAAGAAGGGGTGGGTCAAGGGGTATTTGGGGAGTCCCCCCCCCAACCGCCAGAGGGAATTTTTTTTTACCATTATATACACCTAGAAGTTTTTTTGAAGGTTTTTTATTGGTATTTGTTAACTTTTTCATTTATATTTTTACAATTATAAACGTGATAATCTAACAAAATAATAAATAAATAGATCTAAATTAAAGTTGGCTTAACCGCCACATAGGCATACTGTCACAAAAATCATTGATTATTTACAATAGGTAAATGTGCATGGAAAAGTGAAAAACTGTTGAGTATTGTAAACAATATTCTTACGAAGAAACGCTGGCACCCAGAGAGAGGTAAGGGGTTAATCCTACTGACCAAAGAATAATATTTTTAAAGCGTGAAGATATCCCACTTCCATTCCAGGAAAGAAATGAATACATTTGGTGATTGATACAGAGACTATTTCTGATTACCTGATATTTTTCTTGCTCAAAATGTTTAACTGGTCATAATCCCCGACTCCCCCCTTCTCCTCATTTTCTTTTCAGATCTGCATAGATCTCGGGGTATCCCAAAAACTATGGTAGGAGGCTCGAGCCCCCTTAAGCCCTCCCCCATGGGTACGCTACTGAACAGGTGGTAAAATGCAATAATAATAATAATAAAAAAACCATCATGGCACCTATTTGGGCAGGTCACAGCTTACACTAACTTAATAGTGGAGAGTGAGGAGGGAAATTTTAATAATATGCATCAGCATTCATTGTTTATAAATACATTAACCACCCTACTCAACCGATAAAGATTCAAACCCCGGTTTGGAGCGTCAAAGACGAGCATACTAATCACAAGATTATTTACAACTTCATTTGAGTGATTAATTACTGGAGTAAGAAGAAAATCTCTGGTATTAGTCTGGAAGGAGTGTAAAAAAATATATTTTATACATTTAAAATTTAATGAATTATTTTTATAAACACTAAACTTACTAACTAGCTTGTTTCAGAACACTCCCTGGCTTTTAATTCATAACGATGAAAGGTTGGACCCAATTTCACGGTTGATACATTTTTCAGCTCTGCCTGAGAATCGAACTTGAGACCCTTAAATTATCAGGCTAGCATGTTACCAGTTGAGTTCAATTTTTTTATCAACTATCCAACAGTATGAGAGCAAAGAATAGAGATATGGCCATAATGGACAAGATATTTATGGTCAATGAAATCATTAGACTGGTTCATTTAAACATGTCTAGTGTACAGGGAAAGATCCCAAAAAGGACCCCTTAAACCCTCCCGCCTGCTCCCCTCTCCTCTTCCCGTATCATTATGTTGCAAAAAGATAAAGTGTTTACCTTGAAGGTCATCCACACTATAGATGTAAGTGCCTTGAAGTGTTTGTTAAATATGTAACTATCAGTTGACAACAGGAGTTGGAAGAAAGCTAATCCTCCTTGCACAGATGCAAAAAGTCTAGTTGGATGGATATAATGAACATATTTCTGTATACAGTCCAATGTTCATATGAAGAGCCTTTTTAGAAAAATACAGACATATTTGTTTGCTGTCTACAGTGATAACATTTTACAATATTATTAGTATTATTTTATAAGTAATATCTATAAAAAGTGACAGTTGCAGATAACATGACTTGAAGTATGAATACGTGAAAGTAGCTCTAGTAGCTTTTATAGCTGACAGGTAAGGTTATCAATATGAAAATTGGATTGTACAGTGGAGTCTTCCATTATTTTTAAAGGAAAACTCTTGATGAATATATCTTTAAAGAAAAATCCCTCCTTTCCTTTATACGTTTCAATTAGATTAGAGGTGACCTGGTGGTCTAGGAGTAAGGTGTCAGACTTCTGTGCTGAGGGTCTGGGATTCAATCCTTGGTCCTAACACAGATTTATCTGAATGCCAAACCCTTCCTTCACCTCTGACAAGACGTGTATTAATCACAACTTGTGAATGTGAGGAATACCAGGCCTCCACTGTGGTTCGGATTCCACGTTAAACTGTAGGTCCTTCATTTCATCTCACAACCACCCTACATTACACATTAGCGTAAGTGTGTACAACACGAACGGGTAGTAAGACGCGGAGCTAATAATGATAATAATAATAATAATAATAATAATGATGATAATAATGATAATAATAATAATTAGATTAGATATTATGCACTGCCTATAACCAGCAAATTGGCACTATTTTTTTTATCACCGCATCATACTACATGTTCAAGTTATACTCACGTATGATAATTACTCTAATGGGGTAGGTATGAGGAGAGAAGAATTTTAGAAGTAATATGCCCGCATTTGCATAGAAGGTTAGTGGGAAATGATTTAGAAAAAAAACACCCTTATTAGAACTGACCGGTGTTCTAGCCCCGACTTCTCCATCATCAGTAGGCCAGTCTACTACTACTATTATTATTATTAGCAGCACCGCGTCTTACTACCGTTCGGGTTGTATGCTAATGTGTAATGGTAGGGTGATTGTGAGATGAAATGGAGGACCTACAGTTTAACGTGGAATCCGAACCACGGTGGAGGCCTGGCATTCCTCACATTCACAAGTTGTGATTAATACACGTCTTGTCAGAGGTGAAGGAAGGGTTTGGTAATCAGATAGATCTGTACCGAGACTGAGGATTGAACCCCGGACCCTCAGCACAGAAGTCTTGACACCTTACCCCTAGACTACCAGGTCACCAGTAGGCCAGTCTAACACGAGAGAGACGTCTTAGACTATTCGGCCCTACACATTGATACCAAATTAATTAAATACTATTTGTAAAAGGGAAAAGTTTTCAAGTGGAAAAACCTTCTTTATAGCTTCTTATATTAATTTTGGACCAAAGCAATTGAATGAAATTTGTTCCGATAAAAATATTTTGACCTCTTTAATTTAGTGCTACATGCTTTAATGCCTGTGTATTTAATCTGCAGCTTAAAATGATTGGAGAACCAGATGAGGTTGGTGATTTTTGAGGAAACGCATCAAAATTTGCTTTGAAAGGGATAGATCCATCACTTTAAGTTGTTAGTAAGCCTTTAAATAAAACATCTTGCAAAAATACACATTTAAATAAAAATATTGCATGAAACTTAAGAACAATGTAGAACTTTGATAAATCTTAAATTAAAATATTTAGTGAAATTTACCTCTAAAAAATCAAAACAAAAGGATTTGTGAGGTGTAGTTTTGCGAGAACCTAGGTTAAAACTTTTATTTTTGTTGTACTTGGTTAATTTTTGTATACTGTACAGTTTTTAAATAATAAAAGTAACGCAATTTTGAGGATTGATTGTGTTGATTTAGTATTATGTTAATTATTCACACTTCTATTAAATACTTTTTCAAGGCTAAATATTTGTAAACAACTAACCAAAAGGGGACAGTTTTACCTACGCATAAAAAACACTACTAACTTTTTATTATCCTTTGGTGTAAAAGTATTTAAAAAAAGAATAACACAAACCTTGTTGTCAATAATATAGTATCTTAGCAATTTTATACTTTGATTAATTAAAACAATATTCCCCACATTGATGATCACATCTTCTAACATGTCACTTCTTGCACTAGTCTGTATACGGTGATGGGGAGATTTGAGTTTGAAACCTGGTCGAGTATACTGAGGGTGTTTTTTCCTAAATGGTTTACCACTGTCCCTTCATGCAAAATGTGGGTACATTTCCTCTTTATTTTACCCCATTAGCAAAATTAATATAAAGGTGTACAGCCCAAATTGGTTGCGAGGTGAAATTTTCATTTTTTGAAAGAAATTGTATTTCTTTCTTTAGTTTTGTAAAAATTCCAGAAAATTTACCAAACTTGGTTGAAATTTCCTTTATTATCCTAACAATTTTCCTGTTTTCCATTATTTTGAAAAAATTTCAAGTTCTCTCTCATTTTCATAATACATCTGATAACTATTTGAGAATTCTAGCAAGAAGAATGTTAAAAATAATGTTGATTAACAACAAATGTCTTGGACATAATAAATATTTGGATTAGCTATCTAATCAAGAGATATATAAAGCTAAATGAATAATATACTATATTCGGAGCCAGCACTAATACATTTAACTAGCTCAAAAATAAAATAAAAAAATATTTAAAAAGCTTTAACTAGGGTATATATACACTATTTACATACTGTATATCTTTGATGCTGTGAAATCTAGGTCTATTTGATTAAAAAATTGTAGATTTATTTGTCTTAATCTATATGAATGCACTAAAATTTTAGGTTTATGTTTCAAAAAACTATGAATAGGAGTTAAGAAGAACGTTTGAAGCTTAATTTTTAAATTCAAGCACTTTTATTCTATCTAAAGAAGTATATATAATTAAGTGAGGAATAAAAACTATTATTAATTATTATATCAGCCTTATATTACTTTTATTAATCAGTTGTCTTTGTGCAATTTTTTTTTAACTTCTAGACAAGTATACAAATGTATTATGCAAACACTTTGTTAATAACCGCGCTAAACCTTTCATTGAACAGCACTCTAGTTTTGATATCACTACCAATATTATGCGCCTGGACAGGTGCATTTTTAATAACAACATCAAGACACTCCTCAATAAGATCAACAGTTTCTTGGAAAACACGAGAATCAATCTTCTGGGACTGCACTCCGTCGCCTTCTGAGGATTTCGTGATATCGTAGAGTAGACGCAGCAACATTTGAAAGAGCGCCTCTGAGTTGTGCGCTATCCTAGGTTGGCAATGTTCCAGATACACCTTCAGCACCTGCAAGCGTCCTCTTACTATACATTCTTTAAATTAAAAAATGACACTTGGACATCGGAATCGAACCTGGGTCTTTTGGCTTACTACGCCACTGCTCTAACAATTGAGTTATCCAGGGTCATTCTTCACTCATATTTTAAGGCTGAGTCTGTAACGGATGTGCGGAAATCGTCGGCTACATCTGAGCGATCAATATCAGATAACGCAGCCATCAAAGACCATCCTTCACAAACCCTGCCTTAAAATATGAGTGAAGCACGGGACGACTCCTGAATAACTCAGTGGTTAGAGCAGTGGCATACTTACTGGGTCTAATTGAAGTGTCTGGGTGTCATTTTTCAATCTAAAGAATATGATATCAAGATGTGGCTATAACACTTTATCAATATATTATTAATATAATTTAAAAAATGATGGGTCACTTGAATCATATGATATTTGAAAGATTTGAGATTTGTAATAATCACCAAAAAAAATCTCGTATACAATAATTACTAAGATTTTTACTTGATGTAAAAATTTAAAGCAATTGGTAAATATAGTTATGTAGACTTATGTAGTTGGGAGGTTAAAGAAATCATAAAAAAGTACAACATTGTATTATTATAATTAATTTACGAAAATAGTATTATTTTGGTTGTTTATGATGTGAGAGTCACGACAAACAAAATAACATTTATAAATCATAATGTTGTTAGAAATCAATAAAATGGAATAAAATAGAATTATATATACTAATCTCTCCTTAATAAACATTTGAGGATTCAAATTTGTATTTTTGAAATCCGAAAAAAAATTATTTAAGATTCAGATTTAAGTTTGAGATTATAGAAATATAAGATTTGACTCATCTCTAAATTTAACAAAAAGTTTATTCTTGCTTTGAAAGTTTATTATATAAAATGTTTTACACATCAAATTTTGTTTAGTTATTAGTTTAATTGTTAATCGATTAAATGTAATGAAACCCGCTTCGGTGGTCGCATGGTCTAAGGTGCTACTCTCATAGAAGACTAGACTACCAATAACGGGAGATTGAGGCTCAAATCTCGGTCGGGTGTTCTGAGTTTTTTCAAAATGGTTTTCCAATCTAACCGCAAATGTGGGTACACTTAATTTAAATATCTAATCTCTAAAACCATCAAAGTAATTAGTATATAAATGTATAGCCCAAACGGGCAGTAAGACGCAATGCTAAAAAAAGTATGAAAAATAATTACGCAGTATTTGATTTTATAGAGCAAAGAAATTAGGATTCAGTAGTCTATGTAGAGTTGGTGAAGTTGTGCCAGCTAAAGAGGTTATACAATAAATGAAAGTTAGCTTTATTAGTTTAACTGAGTTGGTAGATAGTTTAAAAACGTAAATTGAAATTATTAACAATGTTTCTTACCTGTGACATAGCCGCAAGTCCAAATAGGATTTCCCTTGTTAAATTAATGTATTTACCTTCTATTCAGTGAGTTTTAAATATATAACATTAAAACCTATCCATACATCTCAAATACTTCTAAATATGATCCTTTACTGTCACAAAATTATTTATTTTGTTGTTAAGGCGTTTTTTTTTTTCGTAAGCGTGTTATTTTTTTTAATCATCCACAACTTAGGCTATTTGGTTTATTCATAAAAATGGCTTATAGGAATCTTCCTGACAGAATCTAAAATTTAAAAAAAAAGTCCGTGGACTAATAGAATATAAGAAAAAATCATTTTGAAATGAACATCAATACTTTTCAGACACAAAAAGTAAAATGACTGTTTATTCTCGTCAGAACCTCATAAATGAGCGGCTCATTTTCTTCCCTCTTGTTATATTTCGTACAAAAGTGTCTTGAGTGTGATATGCTTAGGTGCGTCAAGCTAAGATGCAACCTGCTTCACAAAATATCTTCAAGTTCACTGTGCAAGCAACATTGTAGGGGTGAAATATATTAGTATAGTTTAGATAAAAAGCTGGAAGACATAGAATCATGTGAGATTTTGTAGTTATTTTAAGCACTTACAACTGGATTGTTAGTGCTTGTTATCTTCTATTCTTAGGAGACCTTGAACCACTGATATCCTGAATCTTGTGGGTCGTTGTCAAGGAAAGCTAGACTTGAGAGAACTGCCCCATTCAGTATCAAACTTGCTATTTAAAGCCAATATACGTTCTGTTGATTGTATTATTTTTTGTGTGGGTGATCAAACTGATGGTACGTGGGAGGGAACTGTTTACTAGTACAGTCCTATCAAGACGTTCTTGTCCTGGCAACAGCCAATGATCTGTCCGCTAATATGTCCCTATTTGAGATTTGATCATGGACCAAGTGCAGAAAGACAATAGGGCTAAAGGATTGTGCTGGATACACCTGGCGGAGGGAATAGCTTGGAGAGATCGACAGGAACAGAAGAGGTTATGTCAGACGACCCGAAGAGACGAAAACATCAGTGATGATGATGATGCTTGATATTTGATCATGAATCCTTCAAAGACCTTCAACGGTAGTTAAGATCTTTAGAATATCGCTTTGGCGTCAGCAGGACTATTGCTGAGGTTAGTACTTATCAATGACTTGGAAGAAATGACAGCTACTTACAACAAATTACCGTCCAACTTAATTTATAGTATTGTTATAGTATTGCTGTGCCCCTGAGGTGTTGTCATTTAACTGTAATCTTACATCTTAATTCCTAGTACTTTGAAACTATATTATTTATGAAGTTAAAAGTTAAATTAGTTACATAATTTGTTTGGCATTATTCACCGACTATTTATATGACAAAATTGGTCATGATAAATTGGCATCTGAATGAACAAAGCTTGTGACTATCGAATACGACCATTAACAAAAATTCAAAGCTCACTGAAATGAAAACCCATTGCATAAGATATAACTATCACCACAAGCGAAGTTTTTTTTTCCCAAATTTTAGACGGCAGGTTTTGATAAAATAATTCTCAATCATTGTGATCTAAAACAAGTGCAAAAGTTGAAATTATATTTTCCACTGAGACTAAGTAAGTTCTGTAAAGGATGTAATTCATACCCATACTTAAGTATGCAGCAGAAACCTGGATATTGGATGTAGGAGGGAGACCAAGAAAGAGATGGGAGGTTCAGCTAACAGAAAGTGTGCGAGTGAGAGGAGAAGAATGGATGAGAGTAAGGGAAGAAGGATGGTGGAAGCATTCTACTAAACTGACTCGGCCTCAAGCTGGAAACAGTTTATGATTACTAGAAAACTTAAAAGAGTTTCATACTTGTAAAATTGGTATGGCTGAATCGTGTTCCGAGTACCCGGCAACCTCCAAGTATTCCCGCAGTATTCGGAGGAGTCGTTTGCTCCAGCGAATGACACCCATTTTTGAAGCGTCCAAAAGCGTAGGGAGTGAGTCCATATAAGCTCGTCTCAAAGGAATATTTTGTTCATGTTCTGTGTTCTGAAGAACTATTTGAAGAACATCATCATATCTTGACCACTGAAAGTTTACACTTGTTTAAAGTTTGCACTGAATGCGAGTATTGGATGAACATAAAAAAAAGAGTGAGTATCAAAGTTAAAACCATTCATTGCTAATATGAATTTGGCCAATCTTTGTATTCAATAAATTATTAAGACAGTATAAAATGCATTATTTCTGTACGCTATCATATTTGGCCTATATCAAAAAATCTTACTTAGGCCAATTTATGTTTATATTTTACAAACCCATTTAAGTTGAGTATAAGGTATCTAGTTTTTAAATAAAGTGGAATATTAATAAAAATAAAGTAAAATCTTCTTTAAAAAACACCTGTGAGAAGTGGATTCTTATCTATAAATGACAGTTTAAATTTCACCGGCAAAATAACATGGGTTCTTACAGTGAAATACCCCCCCTCCCCCAACAACCAACTTTCTCAATAATGGACACATACACTGCTAGAGACACATATGTATGCATACCAATCTTTAAACAGTGGACAAGTTTGAAAACACCAATCTATTTACAGTATTTGACGGTCAGAAAAGCTAATGTCGCACGTGAAGTGTGAGCACTCCCCCCTATAGTGAAAGTTTCTAAAATAACCTATTTAGTAATAACTAAGGTATTTCAAGGTCATATCTCCCACCCTTTCGAGCTATCAGCAGGGGTTGTTTCAGCAAATTAATCTGTGTTTATGCATATATATATGCAGTATAGAAAGTTTATAGTTCACATTTAATTTCATTTGTGTGTTGTTTTGTGTATTATGCATTTTGTAAACTAGCTATGTACAATATTTATTCAACCCTCATAATCATAATACCTCGCAGTGCAGTAAATTTGATTGCTATAGTTTATATACACAGAAGAAAAAAAGGTTCATTTAGATTAAACTGTTTTCAAGAAGAATTATTTAAAAAAAATTATTTTCTAAATAACAAACATTTTTTTGATCCCGGAATGTGTCCACTATTAAGAAATTTAAACACTGAAAAAAACCCAGTAATGTCAATTTTTGTGATATTAAAACATCAAAACACAAATATTAACTTTAGTTATGCCAACATATAAAAATTTGGTTAGTCACGCAGTTCATTTTTTTTCATAGGAAGAGCCTTTTAAAAAATACCAACATATATTATGGTGGCCAAAATTGATAACATTTTATCATATTACATATATATCTTATCACCCTGTTCTCTTAGGGGGTAGACAAGAAACTTTGCAGGTAGCTCAAAAAACAGCTCCGTACTTAATCCATCCTCACTAACTTTCTCCACACTTCCCTATCCTTGCATACTCCCTTCGCTTCAACAACATCAATACACCAAGTAATGTATGCCCTTTTACTCTAAAAACTCTTAATGTTTCTCTTTTTTAAACTGGCCAGACAGTTTCTATAGAGGGATACTGGTTTGTAGGAACAGTGCTCAGAGTAAGACTGAGCAACGGTTGTACTTGTGGTGTACTATTGGCTAAAATGTGCCAACACCGATCGTTACAGCATCCTTACCGTAAGCTGCAGGTACTGTCATGGTTGCGGGTACGATCAAGGCTAGTAACCTTGTCTACTCGATTTAAAATTACTACAAGAAACCCGCCTCAGTGGTGTAGTTGGCTAACGCGCTAGTCGTGTTGAACTCGACTAGCGAGGACAGGGAGATCGAGGTTCGAATCTCAGTCGGGTGAACTGGGAGTGGGTTTTCCTAAATGGTTTTCCACTCTCCCTCCATGCAAATGCGGGTTCACTTCCTATAAATTCAACCTTCCCAATTCCTAATCCATTAGCGTAATTAGTACTTAAGCGTATAACCCGAACGGGTAGTAAGACGCGGTACTAAATAATAATAATAATAATAATAATATACAAGAAACTGTTAAGTTTATCATATATCACACTGTTACACATAATTTTTGTTTCCTGATGTATGATACATGACTTTGATGTGTTTTTTATTGCTGATAATAAATTTAAAAAGAGAATTTTGCTATCACTCACAAATTTAAAAAAAAATCAGAAAACCGTTGTTAATAATGTATATCCAAGCGTTTAAAGCTATTGTATTATTTATTTATTCTTGTTAATTTTATTTGAATTATCTATTATTTAATTTATGATTTTTCTAAACTAAATTAAAACATAAAATATAAGACTTCATTATTATATTTTTTACTGTATTTTCATGTCAAAGAACAAAAAATAGATATTTATTTTATAGGCCTAGGGATGATGTATTTAATTAGTGAGTCAGATAAAAGCTATTTTAGAGAAAATGAGAAGGAAGCCAATAACTTAGTCTTAAACATATTCAAACAAGTAATTTTTCAAATGATTCAGCAAAGTGTTCATTAGTTGTATGAAACTAATTATACAACATGCTACTTACTGTCAAGAGTTGGAAAACCTTTTCCCCTCGGACTTGCAATAACAACATTTCCTAGAATTGTTCAATGGCTTTAACTGCTGTGCCCATCCACCAACTTTTAGTGGCCTTTATAAAACAGTTTGTTTAAACAGTTCAGTGTGCTTACATTGGTGGTTGAGTGAGTACTGTGCTTCACTATGCCTTGTAAGTGTGAAAATGATGTAGATAGTTTTTGTTACGCGTGTGGTGACTATACTATAAAATCTAATCGCAAGACTATAACACCATTGATTAAGAAAGCATATGAACTCTACTTTGGGTGCAAAATAGGTGACCAGGATAAACCTTGGGCTCCTCACATTGTATGTAGCAACTGTGGAGTGTATTTAGGAGGATGGTTGAAAGGGTCTCGGAAGTCTATGTCATTTGCTGTCCCAAAAATATCATTTGACAGACTGTTAGTTCTGTTTGACTAAGATATCTGGAATTTCCTTGAAATCTAAACATAGTATACAATATCTATCATTGTCTTCCGCCATCAGACCAGTGTTTCACGGTCAAGACCTGCCAGTTCCTAGACCACCTGAAACATGGACCATCGCTGATGACAATGATGAAGACGAGCCGATCTCTATGGAACAGGATATAAACGATCCGGACTTTCAGCCCTCTACATCAAATGCACCACATCTTATCTCACAGGTTGAGCTCAACAACTTAGTAAGGGTCTTGAACTTATCTAAGAGTCAAGCTGAACTGTTGGGATCACAATTACAAGGCTGGAACCTGCTACAGAAGAAAACAAATATTTAAATATTTCGCTACCGGCAAAAAGATATCGCCCGGTAGTTTGCTTCGGCTGGTGATTTGGTTTATTGTACAGATATTTATATATTCATGACTGCAGTAGGACAATATCACAATACAAATGAGTGGCGACTTTTCATTGATTCATCAAAGCATAGTTTAAAAGCAGTTCTTCTTCACAATGGTAACACACATTCCTCCATACCAATTGCTTATGCATTGCACATGAAGGAAACTTATGAAAATATGAAAAACTTGATTGACAAAATAAACTATAACAAGCACTGCTGGAACATATGTGATGACTTAAAAGTTATAGCAATCTTGTTAGGAATGCAATTAGGATACACAACATATTGCTGCTTTATTTGTGAGTGGGATAGTTGAGCCAAGGACAAGCACTACTCAGTGAGACATTGGAATAAACGTCAAAAAATGTTGTACACGATCCTTTAGTTGATGCCACAAAAGTAACTTACCACCACGTCATATCACACATGGTATAGTAAAAAAACTTTGTCAAGGTCATGAAGAAGGATGGTCCTGGTTTTTTATATCTGCGGCAAAAATTCCCTCGTTTGAGTGAGGCAAAGATAAAAGAGGGGGTTTTTGTTGGTCCACAGATAAGGAAAATTACCCCGGATAAAACTTTTGATTCTACTCTGAATGAAGTTGAACTAGCAGCTTGGATAACATTCAAAGATGAAGCCAGCAATTTTTTTAGAAACATAATACCAGGAAATTGTGGGAAAAGTGCTTCAGTCATAATGAAACAATGGGATGTAACATGTCACTTAAGATTCACTTTCTACACTCGCATTTGGATTTTTCCCTAAAAAATCTTGGTGAAGTTAGTGACGAACATGGAGAGCGTTTCACCAAGACTTTGCTGTTATGTAAAAACAGTACCAAGGAGAGTGGAGTGTTAACATGCTGGTAGATTACTGCTGGTAGATTACTGCTGGAGTTTTATCAGAGACTATTTACAAACAGAAGTCATCAACTAAATTTTAAAAAAAATCATAATTATTATTATGAAGTAATATTTGTTTCATATGTAAATAAAGCATAAGTTTTTTGAATTATGTATTTATTTTTAACCGAGAGTGATAGAAATATTCTGAAGACATATCTGTAAATAGCATAAAACAAAATGATGTATCACACATAAGGAAACAATTTTTTTTTTGTAAAAAAATTGTATTTCAATGTTATTAGTGTTAATTTATAATGATTGATAATATCCATCAAAAGTGGCAGCTGTAGATTAAACAGCTTGATGTATGAATATGTGAAATAAGATTTATAAACTTGTCTAGCTGTCTTATAAAGAGTTTATGGCCTGTTACCTTGTAATTGTTGTCATGACTTGTGTATCCCCCTTCCAGTTTACCAAGCAACAACACAACACACCTCAGTAGCGGGCGGATCAGTTCCCTTCTCTGTGATACAACAATCTCTCCAGAGCTTTATATATCACATCCCCCTGGCCGTACCAGTTGAGTTCAGTGCGGGTCTGGAACAATGTTGTCTTATGTAAGGTACCTAACTAGCCTGTACATTTAGTTTCATCCCACATAGCACCTTGCTCAAGTAGGTAACAGCAGAAATCAGACATCACATCGTGTTGCGGTTTTCTGTATTTTACTTTAGAAACAACAGAAACATGGACATTGAATGTAAGAAAGACTACAGTAGCCCCATGGCTTTTTTGGTGCTGACTGACGGCTTTGAAAAGCTACCAGACCAAATTATGTATCCCTACGCCGAACCATATGATCTGCAACAAATAACATCATTTGTATTAGCAGCTGTCAGAAGTCAGCACTAAAGAAGCCATGGGGCTACTTTAGGAAAGTGGAGTTTTTTTTTTCTACCCCAAAGGAAAATCAGAGGTGGACAAATATTCGAAGCAAAGTCTTCAAAGCTTTGTACGCCCCTTTTAAATTTGTAATAAGCATGCAGGAACCATTTCCCTGAAATAAGGTTTGAGCCTAATTCTTACCACATGTTCAATGATGTGTTCTAGGCAGGAGATACCAAACACTTGTGTTTCTGTGTTAAAATCATCAACAGTAATAAGAGCTGTCGGCAGAACACTGCTCAGATGCTCACTCAAATAAGGAACCTAAAACAATGGAAGGGTCAAAAATTTAGCATTTGGAAAAATTAAACATAGAAACGACTGTATGAATAAAACAAGAGACTGCAGAGAAAATGCCATTTTTAAGAGAGTTATACCTTGAAACATTTCTTTATAAATGAAAGGTGTTTTGTATATAATTTGTTTTTTGTTTAGTACATTCTGTGGGTGATTATAATTTCTAGATCCAAATAATTTCTGAAAGTAGGCCTATTTTGATGAAGAGAAATAACCACATTAAAGCATGTGTTTTCCGGCAATTACACTTTACCTTTGTCATATTACAATAAAACTTGTTTTTATTATTAATACACAGAAGAATACAGAGAGTTGAATAATACTGGAATAAATTTAGGCTACCTACTATAATTCTAAATTCAAAAATGTATTCACCTAAATCCAGAGGTTGGCTCAACGATTTTTTTATGAGTAACAGTGCAATGAATGTTTAGAGATACACAAATCCAATTTCTTAGAGCAAACCTTTCCTACAATTTGTCCAAATTACTGTTTGAGGCAAAATATATTTTTCTATAGGGCCCTAAACATAAAAGGCCTATATTTTAGTGTGTGATAAATAATCATGCACAGTTTCCTGCCACTGGCAGGGTCTGTCTCGAACATAAGCCTCTCCATTTACTTCTGTCCTCCCACCACCTTTCTTCCTCCACGCCGGCCCAATCCTCTCCTCTCTCACACTCCTCCATACTCCCTCCATCCACCTGTCCCTCTTGGCCTCCTGCCCGCCACCTCCATTTCGAGCACCCTCCTTGGAATCCTACATTCTTCCATCCTCTTCACATGTCCATACCACCTCAATCTCTCCTTCCTATCCTCTCCCGCAGGAGTTCCTCCTTCACTCTGTCTCAACCCCTGTCCATCCTTGTTCCTCCTAGCCTGTATCCTGCTCCTATTCCTTTCCTTCATCCCCAGGTTTCTGATGTGTACTGCAATATTGGGACATGGTACACCCTGTATATCACTCCTTTGTACTCCTCTGCTGCTCCAGACCAGACTTCTGACTTTTTGTAAAAGGCTTCCACTTGACTCTCTCTCTTGCCAATTTATCTTTTCTTTCCTTCTCTTTCCTCTACCACACTTCCCAAGAGTGATAAGTAATGTCGGAGTCGGAGTCAGTAAAAATGTATTGGCTCTGACACTGGCTTCAAAATAAAAACTTATAATATTACAACAATAGAATATGGTAAATTTATAGTTTTAAATTGATATTCTTTAGGACCAATGTGTGTAATTTTGTTTGAAAAATTTATCCAAATAAATTCACAATGCCAAAGAAGCTTCTAAGAAATAATCTATATTGGAGCATCTTACTGTGCAGTAAATTTGTTAATACTAATAAATATAGAGTAGCCATTTGTGAAGGAGTCAAAGTTGGACAGTAAAAAAAATATAGGAAACTGAGTTGAAAGTTTGGTGCACTGACTCCACAACCCTGTTTTTAATTAAAACTATTCCAACCAAACCAAAATTAGCCCTCCATGTGTCACTAAATATAAAGTTCAATTTAGTTGGGGCTTTAATAGGAGGTAATATAAGTTGATAGCCTAATAAGTCAACCAAGAGAGAACCTTGTCTAATATAAGTTGTAGGCTATTTTACTTAAATAGCAAATCATTAAAAATTTAAAACTATCATTATAGTCTCAAAGAAATGATGAGTAAAATTATACTTTAGCTATGGTATACTTATTTGAAATTATTTTATTTTTACAATAGATACTACGTGACACACAAACATGTGATTTGATCCATGATCCCTTACAATATTCAACATCATCATAATGCTACGAAAATAAAATAGTCTATTTTGTGAATATTAATTGAGATTCTAACTTATTACAAATGGATCAGTTTCAAGGATCAAGATCAAGTCAGCCAAGTATTTGCCTTAAAGAAGGTTAGGTTAGGTTGGATAAGTAGGCTACCTAATATATTTAGGCCTATACATTATTTAGTACTAAAATATATAAACACTTTACTTTATTTTAATATTTGACTTCAAGTGTCTGTAGTATTTGTTTGGATCTTACCATGTTTTCAGTTTAGTTTAATGGAGTCTTATGTAAGTTCGCTAGACGTTAAATCGTTAGTGGATGTCCAAGAGTGTTTTAGATTAGATAGGAAAAGTATAGTTATCGTAACCACTTACAGTAAATTTGTCTGTTATGAAAGAGAGCGAAGTGTGGCCAATGCAGATTATTATTTTACATTAATCGGCCCTATAATATAGCTCATGTAAATCTTTGATCATACAATTTTACATATTTTTCAACAATATTTGTTCCTGTGTCACTTGATGGAGTTGGGTTTTAAATTGTTCATTATAGGATCAACAAAGCATTTTAATCGTTAATTTAGTATAATTGGATTACCCGCATTTTTGTGAGTGTAGTGCTAACATAAATTTTGGTAATTTTCAGGTTTTTAAATACAAAAATTTTGTCTAAGTGATACGGTTCTTAACTTTCATCCCCAAAAACTTATTATAATAATTATTTACTTATGTTAATTTAGCAAAGAAAAATTGTCTGTAATCGAAAAAGAGAAGCATAATTTTTCCTTGCTTTACTCTAAGAACCATATTTAGAAAAAAAAAATATGCATGAACTTTACCTTTACTTGAAGCAGCATCCATTTAAAACAAGCAAGAGCAGCCGGGTAGTTTTTCCAAGTATCTTTCAACAACTTTGGACGCAAAACTGTCAAACAGGTTTTGAACAATGGACCAACCTTTGCATTAATATTTGATTCCTGACCAACTAGCAACTCGACAGAACTAGTACATTTGCATATTTCACAAAGTGAGTTAAGAAGCTCGTCTGATAATTTCCTGGTAACAGTGGAAGTCCACTGAGCTTCGCTCTTGTGTTCACCGCATAAAACTAATAAGGACACTATTAAACTTTTGTCAACTATTTTGCTGGTATCTGGTGTCGTACTTTTGAGTATCTGTACTAGTTTTACCAAGAAAACTTTCAAACCTTTCAAGTTCTTTTCAAAAACTGGGATGAAGTTTTTGAAATCAGACTCCTCTAAGGGTCTTTCATAACCAACTTTCATTTGAGGTACATAAGTTTTAGTTATTACTTCTTTCGTAGCTTTACATACACTCTCTGAAACTTCCGAGTTAGTATGAAGAGTTTCCACAGCTTTTAACAAGTCTTCCATTATATAAAAAGAGTGGGCACAGTCTTAATTCATTAAAAATTAGAATTAAACTTTTACTGCTATCCAATTATTTAAATAGCCCTATTGTTTATTTACTTTGAACAGGTTAAATAACATAACAATGATAAACTACCGTCTAACTAACGATAAACTTTGCGTCTAGAATGTTGTATTTCTTTTTAAGGCCACTAAATGCGCTGCCTTGACTTTACTGCTACTGCCATCTAGTATTAGAAGTTCATACTAGGTTTATCAAATGTACGATAAAAGGGAGCTATATGTTCATCTCAATTTTTTCTTTTTTTAAATCATTGAACGCCCAGCCAAAAATATTCCTAATAAAATAATCAAACCTAAGACCAGCATATACTTTTTCAAAATATTTAGCAATCTTGAATAATATGAAAGACTCGAAGTGTTTTGTTTTAGAAGATTTAAGTAAAGTGCTCATAATTTGGGTTTTTAATTAGTTAATAACAAATACACACAGAGTAAAATAACAATACTTTTAAAAATATAAAGAAAATAAGTATAACCATTTATACACTAGAAGAGCACTCGTTTAAAGAAATAGTTTTATATGAATACAGCTCTAAATTTAGGTAAATACCTATGGGAGCTATTTAGGAACTATTACTTTGTACCTTTAACTCTATAAATTATTAATTAAACAAATAAATCTTTAAATGAAATATCACACATAAAAACATTGTTAGTTTGATCTTCTTGAGCAAAGATCTTATTTGTTATATTTTTAAATAATAATTTAAATTTTCATTGTGTTACATACCCTACGTTTACCTTTTAAGGCTTCCCTTGATTTATTCCACTATAATATAGGTTATAAGAAGGGGCCGGATTTTTATCACTTATAAAATGACCTCATACATATTTCCAAAAAATTACCTAAAATGATAAAAAAAACCTCTAAAATGTCCTAAAAATTCTAAGAAATTACTTAATATTTTCAAAAAAAACATAAAAATATAAACTAAAACTGGTAATAAATATACATGACTAAATCAAACAATCACTTTATAAATGTAAAATGCAATGAAAACTTTCAACAACTAAACTCTTTTATTCTGCTAAATGTAATATTAATTTACAAATATATGCTTCAGAAGTAATTTCTACCCCCACTCAACGCAACCCTCTCCAGCTTAGTTGCAGTCTCACCAAGAATATGTAGCTATTTTATAACCAAACAAGCAAAGAGAACACCAAATCCATTGTCTACATTATAATAATTATCTTCTGATTCAGACAACTGTGTATTATATAAAAAAAAGTTAGAGTATTTAGGCATTTATAAAATATCGATAGTACTAAACAATAATGTAGTTATTTACTTAGTAAGTTTTAATTAAATACATACAAATTAGAATTAATCTTCTAGAGCAAAAGTTTTTAATGTAGATCTTATTATATAGGATTACAACTGTAAACATGGCGAACATCAATTATTATTAACATAATAAAACATAGTTAATCATAAAAACGTTTTTTTAAACATTCAAACTATTTTAACTTTTTTCTTTTTTAATTTTCATTTAAAATAACGCAA
The DNA here is from genome assembly GCA_033556935.1 of Timema podura. NCBI lineage: Eukaryota > Metazoa > Arthropoda > Insecta > Phasmatodea > Timematidae > Timema > Timema podura. Next base: position 13,442,044 of record JAVRXN010000001.1, on the reverse strand, counting down.
TAAAACAGATTATACAATAGTTGATGATAGTAGTTTTTTTTAACACACAAACAATTTTCACGTTCTTCTTTTAACATTTACATCTAAAGTAACATAATAAAACAGACAACCATACAATCAACTAAACTTAGCATTTAAGCGTATGCATAAAGTCTGTTCAGCGTAGGAATTGTTTTCTAAAAGGCCTTTTTCCCTACCAAAAATCTATTATATAGTGGGATATTGGTAGGAAAAAAGACCATTCAGAGCGTAATTACTACCGTGAATGGAGTTTACATATAGGCTACACTCTTAAATTTAGACTTTAATGGTTCAACAAGTTAGGTTGGTATGAGACTTACACGTTTGCATATTAAGTGAGATGGATTTTAAGTTTTTTTAAATACATATATCGTGTTAATATTTTTTTAATGAACCAGGTAAAGAGATGTGTAATCGGTGTTCTTCAAAAGTATAAGTTTTCTTACCAAACTGCGTTCGTGTTGTGTGTAAGAATAAGTTATTCACGTGTCCACACTGGCTATCATCTCTGAGGGAACTGCATGGTTACTATTGGGAAACAGCGTTGTCATTCTCTCGTTTTTATATGGTCAATCTCCCCTCAAATATTTACATGTTTCTCAACGCTGGTTAGGCGATGTTGCCAGTAACTCCTTCTTACCCCAGCACACCCCCTTCAGGAATAACTGAGAACGAAAAGATTTGGCAACAGTTAACAGAGAGAGAACGAAGATAAAACTTTTCTCCATAAGACATGCATTTCCCTTAGCGGTGATGTTGGGTGTAGTTTGATGGTTGTGTTGTAATGCTCTTTTCAGATTAATATTAAATTCAGTGTAGATATGACGTAGTTGATTGAAATGTTATAGTCCTTTTATTGATAGTGTAGTATTGTGTTGTGTTTGCTTGGAAACATGCGAGGCAAACCATAGGTTTTTGAGAACTTAATTTTGAGCTATTTGAAAGGGTTGAAGGATGGTAAAAGCAGTTGTTTCCCATATGGCTATGAATGAGGGAATAATAATGGAATTTCTCAAAGATATAGGCATGAATGACTTGAAATGATTAAATGATTAAAAAATGACTAAAATGCATAAAAATGACGCAAACCAAGAATATATTACCTAAAATCCCCAAATGACAAAACATGACCATAAAAATATACATTTTTACAACAAGGCATGTATAGAGTTTATGTAGTTATTGGCAGTTTATGTGACGAACAAAAAAAAGAAGACATTTCATCAAAATATGGGCTCTGCTGATTATATATTATTAATAATTATAGTGTAATACGTTGTGATAGTCCCTCATCCCAATATTTAGTTTATTCTACATAAACGAACTTAGTATAGCAGTTGGTCGGTCAAGGAATATTCTGTTTTGAATTGCTAAATCCTCTTACTGGTTTTGTTTGTCTTCCTTGGTTCTGGCCAGAGAAAATATCAATCTATATATAAGCATGGTTGTGGGATTTGGTGTAGTTTAAATTTTAATCCTCTTTGACTTGATAATAGCTCAACTCTACATCCTGTTGTGTTCACATCAGCTGTGTATAATCTTTGACGGGCTTTGACGCTCTTTTATTTTTTTATCTATATATTTTATTTAAGTATAACCCATGTATAACCATAACTAAACCAAACTGTCGGAATACAAATATTCCCCTCGTATTATTAATTTATACTTCCTATATATATATATTATATATATATAATTATAATATATAATATTTCCTATATTATATATATTATATATATATATATATAATATAGGAAATATTGTATATTATAATATTATATATAAAATAGGGAATATTATATATATTATAGAAAATATTATATTTATTATATAGGAAATATTATATATATATAATTGATTATTTGCAAATGTAAATTGGTTATTATTATTATTATTATTATTATTATTATTATTATTATTATTATTATCACCGCGTCTTAATACCCGTTCGGGTTATACGCACTTACGCTAATGTGTAATGATGATAGGGTGATTGTGATGTGTGTGATGTGAGATGAAATGGAAGACCTACAGTTTAACGTGGAATCCGAACCACGGTGGAGGCCTGGTATTCGTCACATTCACAAGTCGTGATTAATACACGTCTTGTCAGAGGTGAAGGAAGGGTTTGGCAATCAGATAAATCTGTGCCGGGACCGAGTATTGAACCCCGGACCCCCAGCACAGAAGTCCGACACCTTACCCCTAGACCGCCAGATCACAATGAATGTATTACATTATTTATGTGATTTAATGTCTTCGTCAATAATTATTGCAGCAATCCGCAGTTGTGATTCCGCTACTCCAATGTTCAAGATTTTTTAATTTAATTTAATTTAATAGTAGTCAAACCCAACCAAATAAACATGGCGTTACACTTATTGGCTATAGCTTTAAAAGGAGACTATTTGTATACATTTAAAGGGGCATACATGCCAAATATTTAAGGAGAATGTAAATATCATAATACAAATTAAAATAACGATAATATAAAGAGCTAGCTAGCACAAAAGTAAACACTGACTAAATTAAAAGTAACCAGCCTAATTCATCATCATTATCATCATCAACTGTTTCCAACCTGTGGCTGGGTAAGTTTAGTAAAATACCTCCATCTTCCTCTATAATTACACCATTCTTCCTTCATTAATTGCTTCAATTCTTCTCCTCTCACTTGCACACTTTCTGTTATCTACTCCCATCCCCTTAGCCTCCCTTGTGGTCTTTTTCCTGCATACTACATTTTCATCATTTTCTTCGGCATCCTCTCTTTTTCCATCCTCACTACACGACCATACCATCTCACCCTCGCTTCCTCTACTATCTCATGTACTACAACATCCTCATTACATGTCCATACCATCTCAGTCTTGCTTCCTCTACTATCTCATGTACTCCAACATCCTCATTACATGACCATACCATCTCAGTCTTACTTCCTCTACTATCTCATGTACTCCAACATCCTCATTACATGACCATAACATCTCAATCTTGCTTCCTCTACTATCTCATGTACTCCAACATCCTCATTACATGACCATACCATCTCAGTCTAGCTTCCTCTACTATCTCATGTACTCCAACATCCTCATTACATGTCCATACCATCTCAGCCTTGCTTCCTCTACTATCTCATGTACTCCAACATCCTCATTACATGATCATACCATCTCAGTCTAGCTTCCTCTACTATCTCATGTACTCCAACATCCTCATTACATGACCATAACATCTCAATTTTGCTTCCTCTACTATCTCATGTACTCCAACATCCTCATTACATGACCATACCATCTCAGTCTAGCTTCCTCTACTATCTCATGTACTCCAACATCCTCATTACATGTCCATACCATCTCAGCCTTGCTTCCTCTACTATCTCATGTACTCCAACATCCTCATTACATGATCATACCATCTCAGTCTAGCTTCCTCTACTATCTCATGTACTCCAACATCCTCATTACATGACCATAACATCTCAATCTTGCTTCCTCTACTATCTCATGTACTCCAACATCCTCATTACATGACCATATCATCTCAGTCTAGCTTCCTCTACTATCTCATGTACTCCAACATCCTCATTACATGTCCATACCATCTCAGCCTTGCTTCCTCTACTATCTCATGTACTCCAACATCCTCATTACATGACCATACCATCTCAGTCTAGCTTCCTCTACTATCTCATGTACTCCAACATCCTCATTACATGACCATACCATCTCAGTCTTGCTTCCTCTACTATCTCATGTGCTACCTGTAGCCTAATTATTGCTCGATTCTTTTATCAAGGTGTCATTATTCAAAATATGTTATTGAACGGGCTTGTATCTGGAACCATGGACGGATTCCAACCTATTCGTTTGAATGTCACCAAATTAGTCCTATTTCACTAAACAAAACTAAAAAAGTTCGTCACATTTTGTAACCCCAAATCTACCGCAATTATTTATATCCATAAATGTTTTACCGAAGCTCTAATTGTGTGTGTGTGTGTGTGTGTGTGTAACGAGTGAAGGAGGGGGAGGGAGGATGAGGACGCAAACAAGCCCGGAGTGACGACCAGTCCAAATGACAGTCAGCGCCGCGGTGGTCGTAGTTTGAACAAAGCGGCGAGCAGCGGGGTCGCCGATTGTTGTCCCTGACATCGAGTGACGTCCGGCCTTCCAACCCAGATTTTACAATTAGTCTCCCCTTTCATTTTTACCCTCTCTCTCTCCCTTCACGGGAAAGGGGGGAGAGGGGTAAACAAACATTATCACTGGTTGTTCTAAACCGCGGCGTACGTCAAAAATGTGACATTCCTGCTCCCCTTCACCCTTTCTACTGGTCCTGAACCTCACAACGTTTTGTAAAAAAAATATTACCATACATTTTTCAGTAGTTAAAGGCTGCATTTTTTTTAGTATTGTTTAGGTTTTTTGTTATTTTTTTGTTCAACACCACTTCTAATTTGAAACGTACATTTTAAACAATGTTTTGCCTACTGTTTTGTATTCAAAAACTTATTAGCTAAAGTTATGTAACATTTGTGGATATGCGATATGAACAAAAAACGATTAATTAGCCTGATCGTAGATACTAACCGTCCCCGTGGTGTAATGGTCAGTGCGCCTGGATACGGGCTCGATTCCCGGCTGGTACCTTGGGTATTTATCCCGAAAGGGGAATCACCCCAACGGTCACCAGTATTTGGTTGATTAGGCTTAAGTTAGGTTTAAATGTTTCCACTGGTTCCACACCCTCATACTCACTATCACTCTCATCTCATCGGGACATGGAAAGAGCATCCATGGAAAGGAAGTAATGTACGAATAGTACATTCTGGCGTTCCCTGGGTAAAAGTACATTAGTACTGCATAATCTTTCTACAAACTGGGCTACGATAGATGTAGCCCAACGCGCTGTATATACAGGTTGTTTGTAAACTCAACGCCCAAACTGCACATATAGTTTGTTTGAACCAAAAGTAATACAAAATTCATATACACTTACATCCGACAAATTATGCTAATACCTTCAAATTGTGTTCAAAGTTTTGGCGTAAAGTGACGGGAGAGCAAAGCTGTTCAAGCATGCGTGTACAACAGTTTGTATAGGAGTTAGGTGCGCTGCACTACATACCTCGACATCTCGGAGCACGGCAGCAGAACATACCACAATTAATCTAGAAACGTGAATACGTTCTGTGGGTCATCACTAACCGTCAAATATAACAGAAAATGCTTGCCATTATTACACGAGGAGTGCCGTAAGACAGAACACCTAATAATAATAATAATAATAATAATAATAATTTCAATTTCAATTTCAATTTCCTTTATTATAGTGCCGACCAACAGTCGTAAGACCTATAACAGGCCAGCACTGAAAAGCATACAAGTACATACCCTACAATACATACATTTACATAAGAAAACATGATAGACAAAAAATGGCCAAATAATGCCATATACCGATAAACAACCACGAGACAAAAAAGTAGTTAATAATGATAAGAATAAAAAGTAACCTTAAAAATAAATAACCAAATAGTGGTTAAAAGCAGTAACATTATGCAAAAAATAGATCAGAATATTGTAAACTTAAACAATGTAAACTTAAATAGTATTAAATAATATAGGCAGAACCTCTACAAGATAAATTATTGATATGGGATATCCTTAAATAACTCTCTGAGTTTAGCTTTCCTTTTATGATAAAAGTCGAATTCGACAAATCTAGAATTGGCACTATGGATACAACGACCTATAGGGCTTACCTTGTAAGAGCTATTAAGAAAAAATAATTTTTGATTACGAGATGCCCGAGAAGGGATAAGAACGCCTACATGATCAAGGGCAAATTTACAAGAAATTATGTTATTGAAAATATTAAAAACAAAAAGGGCATCACAATAAAGTCTACGCGAGAAGAGAGTTTGGAGCCCTAATAGGTTTCGAATACTATCATAATCATAATAAATCCGGTTACTAAAGTATTTATCATAGCATGCAGCAACAAATTTTCTTTGAACGTTTTCTAACCTAAGAGAGTCAGTTAAGGTAATTGAATTCCAAGCAACAGTAGCATATTCTAACTTAGATCTAACCAGGGCATAATACAGACATAAAAAACAGTCAATTTTCTTAAATGATAAAGTAATAAATTTAATAAGCCCAAGTAGTTTCAATGACTGGGAAATGACATGGTCAACATGATAGTGGAAATAAAGTTTGTTATCCAGGAGGACACCAAGATCATTAATACAAAGGGTGCGAACTATGTTGTCACTGCCCAATTTATAAGTAAAAAAGAAAGGATTAGTTTTCCTAGTGAAAGATATAGATTTGGTCTTAGATTTATTGATAGACATTCCATTTTCCAAAGACCATTGTAGAATACCATTTACATCATTTTGTAAATCTATACAATCTGCAATTGAATTGATAGTTTTAAATAATTTTACATCATCAGCAAAGAGTAAATAACTAGAAGAGTTCAAATATTTACCAATGTCATCAATAAATACATTAAAGAGAAGAGGACCTAAATTATACCCCTGTGGTATGCCACAGGGTGCTAAAAATGTATTTGAGCTGTGTGAATCAATTTTAATAATGAATGATCTTTCATGCAAATAACTGCTGAACCAATTTACATATGAGTGAGAAAGTCCAAAATTACCAAGTTTAGCGAGAATAATATTATACTGACATAAGTCAAATGCCTTACTTTGGTCAAAATAAATAGCATCAACCTGACCTTGGGCAGAGACTTGAGGGGCAACATGCCCAAGAAATTCTACTAAATTAGTTACAGTAGATTTATTTTTTATAAAGCCATGTTGATTATCTGAAAATTTATTTTTAAGGTGGTGAAAAGTATGCTCATGTATGATTTTCTCGAATACTTTGGAGAAAGTGTTTAAGAGAGAGATTGGTCTATAATTACAAACATTTGTTTTTACCCCCTTTTTATAGATAGGTATGACAACAGATTGTTTCCATGTACGAGGAAAAGTTTCATTTGACAGGCTAATGTTAAAGATATAGGCTAACAAAGGGCTGAAAATGCTGGCACAGCCTTTAACAATAAAACTTGGAATTCCATCTGTCCCGGCACATCTAGAAGAACTCAATTTTTTAATAGCATTAGCAACATCCAAGGGTGTAATGTGGCATGGATACAAGGGCATAATAATAATAATAATAATAATAATAATAATAATAATAATAATTTCATTTATTACAGTGCTGGCCAACAGTCGTGAGACTATGACAGGCCAGCACTGAAAAATACACAAGTACCTTGGAAATACGTATATTTACATGAGAAAATAAAATAAACAATAATAGTTAAATAATTATATATAGGCCTACTGATGAATAATTACAAAAAATAGGGCACAATTATTATAGATGATAAAAATAATAAATAAATATCTTGAGAGTAGTAAAAGTATTTAATAATAATATTATTAATAATAACCATCTCTACCTAACCCATTGGTTTCCCTCTAATTTCTACACAAATCTTCTACATAGATTGAAAAATGATAATTCTTAATTCTATTAAATAATAATGCTATATTATATAGGAATCAATAGACAAAGCTATTATAAATGCTTTTGTTGAGGATTACTCCATATAGACACCATATTCTGAAAATTGAAAAATGACACCTGGACACGGGAATCGAACCCGGGACCTTTGGTTTAGAGTCACAATGCTCTAACCACTGAGCTATCCAGGAATCGTCCCTTCCCAAGAGTCACTCCTCACTCATATTTTAAGGCAGAGTCTATGATGGACGTGTGGAAATCGTTGGCTACAAATGTGTGATTTTATTAAGATCACGAGCTATCAGATAACGTAGCCACCTTCGACTTGGTAGTTGGCTTAATGCTGCCACTTATACAATTACCGAGCCAACTACCTATATATATATAGGTGACGTGAACTCACCAAGAAAAAGGCAAGAAATCGATTTAGGATGTTTATTCATAAGTTATATATATATATATATATAGAGAGAGAGAGAGGTAGTTTTATATATAAGTAATATATTTAAATACATATATACATTTAAATATATTACTTTTGAATAAACATCCTAAATCGATTTCTTGCCTTTTTCTTGGTGAGTTCACGTTTTAAGAGTACCCTTAGGATATATTTTTTGTGCTTTTTATTTATTATTGTTTACTTTGGGGTTTAGTTATTTATCTTGGAAATACTATCTGGTTTATATAATGAAGGCACGAGGACGGCCGTCAGATTATTACTTCCGCAACCAAGTGAGCCGTGAGCCTTGGGTTACAGTTGTCTGCTCTCAGATGATTGGAAAACGATGCTCTCAAACGACTCACTCTGATTGTGTTAATGCTTTCTTTCTTTACTATTTGAGCCTTCTGTTTTGTTGGATTGGTCTCAAGTAGGTTTCAGCCACAACTTACAATTTATAAGAAACTAGACTCTCTCTTTCAGCAGAAAATCTATACAGTATGAAAGAGAGAGAGAGAGAGAAGCCAAAGTCGAAATAGACACGTTAAGGCTATTATTCATAAAATAGGCAAAAACAAACAGAATAGGCAATTATAGGTACCATAAAATTAACATATTATACTCGTGATAACATTAAATGCATATATATATATATATATATATATATATATATATATATATACGCAGAGATATATGTTAATTTTATGGTACCTATAATTATATATATAATTTTATGGTACCTATAATTATATATATATACGCAGATATATGTTAATTTTATGGTACCTATAATTGCCTATTCTGTTTGTTTTTGCCTATTTTATGAATAATAGCCTTAACGTGTCTATTTCGACTTTGGCTTCTCTCTCTCTCTTTCATACTGTATAGATTTTCTGCTGAAAGATATATATAAACTGCCTATTTTTTACGATCAAGATAAATAAAAGACAAATAGGCAAAATCCGGTCCCCACAGCGATAACATTCGTAAATGCGAACTAATGTCCTATTGGAAAGTAAAAACACAGCTGTTTGAAAGGTACAGTAACTAAGATGTCTGTCTACCAGTCGTGAGCTATTGGTGCTGTGTTTCTGTCACTATTTTGGTGCAGGCCTACATGGTGTTTGATGTTTTAATTGTAATTGTTATCGAACGTAAAGCAAAGGATATAAACGACTTATAGTAATCAATTATCTCTTAACAGATTCATCTGATTGCCAAACTCTTTCCTTCACCCATGACAAGACGTGTATTAATCACAACTTGTGAATGTGTGGGAATGCCAGGTCTCCACCGTGGTTCGGATCCCACGTTAAACTGTAGGTCCTCCATTTCGTCTCCCAATCACCCTACCATTTCACATTAGCGTAAGTGCGTATAAACCGAACGGGTAATAAGACGCGGTGCTAATAATAATAATAATAATAATAATAATAATAATAATAATAATAATAATAATAATAGTTATCTCTAAATTAAACAAACGTGACTTAACGAGGAGCCTAATTGTTATCATTAAATCAATTATTATTTTTTTAGTCACATTTCACGTGTGACGAAGTGGTATGCAATCTTACGAAGTGGAAATTCGAACCAGATATGTCTTGCCGATAAGGTTATACGTTTGAAAACGAATGCCGTTCGAATTTTAAGAGGAAATATTATTGCCGAGTAGACAAATCACTCGAGGTAAATTAAGCTTTATTGGGTATGATTATGAATAAAGGGTGAACATAAAAAAATGTAGTCATCACAGTGGATTATAGTTAAGTGCGTATTTTATGTCCGGGTTTCGACATTGGAAGGTTATAAATCCTTGTGATAGTGAAAAGACAATGGCTAGAGCGCATTCGATAGAACTTTTGGAAAACAATAGACCTTGAGAGGATCAAGTTTGGTGTAATGGTTAACACTCCTGACATTCGCATCGATGGTCACATGGTCTAACACGTAACTTTTGTATTAGACTGGATTACCTCTTATGGGGAGTTAATGGTCAGAATCCCGGTTGTTTGTGCTCAGTATGTTTTTTTTTCATAAATGATTTCCATAATTTCCCTCCACTCAAATTTTGGTACATTTCCTTTAAAATTATACCTTCCTTATCCCTATTCCATTCGCTTTATACTAAATATATGGGTATAACCCAAACATTAACTAAGACGGTGAAAAAAACCCCACCCCTTTCACTTAGTGATTTTCTCTTCTTTCTCCAAGCGAATGCTGACTAACCCTTTTGAGATTACCTTCCTCATCATGTGACCTTGAATTATTTTGTGTAAGCCACCATTTTTTTTGTATCACGACTATTCTCTAATGTTTAGCCATTGTGACCGTACTAACTTTTATTATCTTTTATTGAAAATAAAAAGTCCGTAGAACAATAAATTCTGGATATAATAGTTAAAAGAAGGTTTTATATATTAAAAAAATATCATTACTATATGCGGCCAATTAAATTAGTTTACGCTCTGATCCAAACCTATTCATTATTCTTTGATATTATTTTGACACAACCTTTTCTTTTTTAAAGGAATGCAATTTACTGGAACAACTTTGAAATAGTTTATAAATTATTTACGTGAATTACTTCAAGCCATCAACATGTTTATTCGACCTTTGTTTCTCGCTGTTACCTTTCTACTTCTTTTGAGTAAGTAATTACTGTCACGTGACCCAAAATTAATTATCTCAGTGAGAAGAACAAAGTCAGATATTAAAGGTTTTTAATTCTTGTTAAGATGCCAAAAATATATATTGCATTAACTTGCGACTAATGAGGATATTAGACACATGATTACACACTAACAAAAAAAACCACGTATCGAAATGCGGTTTCTTGCATTCTTCATTTTGACAACATTATAAATTGATGTCAGTTTAATAATGTGTACACTTTAGAACAGTTAATATATAATTGAAAAAATATTTGATAAAGCTGTTTTACTGGTAGCAATTCAACTGTTTTCTAAGTCAAATACAATACACTGCCCAACGATGTGAAGTCTAGTTATAGATGAATATCTACTTTTACTTTACATCCATTACTTTTACCAGCCTGTGGTAAGTTTTTATTCAAGCCATTTATATTTTCCACTACCGGCTGGCTAGGCCTGTCGTAGCTTTATATGCTTTATAGTATAACTTGAAGACTAGGTTAAGAACAACACCTAGTCCCCGGCCATTAATTTATCACTTTGAAAGGGTAAACCCACATCTCACCAATGATAAATTTTCAACCATGCTGGGAATCGAACCCGGGACCCTTAGCCAGGAGACAGACACACTACGACCGGGATTAAAGCCCCAATCTCCCCGTCATCGGCACTTTATTCTACTGCGAGAGTGACATCTTAGACCATGCGGCCACCGTGAACAAGTAAGTTAGATATTATCCGTGGTGTGAGTCAAGAAAAATTAAAGGGCTATTTTCCATATTTCTTGACAGTTTTTCTATTTATTACCAGATTTATTCTCATGTGTTCATTCACTGAACTACATGATCTGCAAGAATATAATATTAACTAAGCCAACAAGTTAATTTAACTCTTCAATCAAATAATATGTTAATCTGCCGTTTCCTTTGGCAGTCAAAAACTTTCACAACAAACAATCTATTTGATTTTCATTTTTTAAACTGTTTTTTACGTTATTAAAGACTAATTTATGAAAATAGCCTCTTTGAAGTTTCTTTTTTTTTTGTGGAAGCTACATCTGTAGTTCCCTTAAAATGCTTTACAAAGATCATCTAGAGGGTTACTTTCTTTTCATATTTAAAGAAGGCTAACCGGTTGAACTGAAGGCGGTTGATGATTAGGTTATACTAAACGTTTTAGGTTGTATTCATGCACGTGTATTTACACACAAAAATTTTTTTTATTGAAACTTATATTTTGTTTGACTCTTTCTTTAAGTTATAAAAAAAATTGTATTTATGTTATAATTTATTCTGATCAGATATAAGGAGATAAGAGTTTGAATATAATACTTTTAACTTATTAATTCATGCAATATAATATTTATTGTTACCACAACCGCGAAACAAGAAACATAATAGTTATATTAATATTATTTTGTTTTTTCATTTAGTTAAGAAAAAGCCAGTCATGTAGTAATACTTAGGAAAGTATTATTTGAAGCTTTTGATAATTCTTTGGATTAGCTATAAACTATAGTTTAAATAAGCAAATAGAAATTATTTACAAGAGTTGACCGCTAATGACTGTCAATCAATGTTTGCAACGAAATTTATATTTTAAAGTGTTACTTAAAGCTATTCGTAAGGAATTTTTTTGTATAGTTCGTGACTTAGCCCATAAAAATGTGCAAACTTTATTTGATAGTACTTTTTTTTATCGTATGGAATATTTGACCAGGAGGGACATAACATTTAGTTCGGACGCCTGTATGTAGACTATTGGCCTCTCTGGTAACACAAAGCATTGCCCGGGGTACATCATAGGAGGTTGTCTGTATGTAGACTATTAGCCTCAGAGCATTGCCCAGGATACATCATAGGAGGTTGTCTTTATGTAGACTATTGACCTCTCTGGTGACACAGAGCATTGCCCAGGGTACACCATAGGAGGTTGTCTGTATGTAGACTATTAGCCTCTCTGGTGACACAGAGCTTTGCCCAGGGTACATCATAGGAGGTTGTCTTTATGTAGACTATTGACCTCTCTGGTGACACAGAGCATTGCCCAGGGTACACCATAGGAGGTTGTCTGTATGTAGACTATTAGCCTCTCTGGTGACACAGAGCTTTGCCCAGGGTACATCATAGGAGGTTGTCTGTATGTAGACTATTAGCCTCTCTGGTGACACAGAGCATTGCCCAGAGTACAACATAGGAGGTTGTCTGTATGTAGACTATTAGCCTCAGAGCATTGCCCAGGATACATCATAGGAGGTTGTCTGTATGTAGACTATTGACCTCTCTGGTGACACAGAGCATTGCCCAGAGTACACCATAGGAGGTTGTCTGTATGTAGACTATTAGCCTCTCTGGTGACACAGAGCTTTGCCCAGGGTACATCATAGGAGGTTGTCTGTATGTAGACTATTAGCCTCTCTGGTGACACAGAGCATTGCCCAGAGTACACCATAGGAGGTTGTCTGTATGTAGACTATTAGCCTCTCTGGTGACACAGAGCTTTGCCCAGGGTACATCATAGGAGGTTGTCTTTATGTAGACTATTGACCTCTCTGGTGACACAGAGCATTGCCCAGGGTACACCATAGGAGGTTGTCTGTATGTAGACTATTAGCCTCTCTGGTGACACAGAGCATTGCCCAGAGTACAACATAGGAGGTTGTCTGTATGTAGACTATTAGCCTCTCTGGTGACACAGAGCTTTGCCCAGGGTACATCATAGGAGGTTGTCTGTATGTAGACTATTAGCCTCTCTGGTGACACAGAGCTTTGCCCAGGGTACAACATAGGAGGTTGTCTGTATGTAGACTATTAGCCTCTCTGGTGACACAGAGCTTTGCCCAGGGTACATCATAGGAGGTTGTCTGTATGTAGACTATTAGCCTCTCTGGTGACACAGAGCATTGCCCAGAGTACAACATAGGAGGTTGTCTGTATGTAGACTATTAGCCTCTCTGGTGACACAGAGCATTGCCCAGAGTACAACATAGGAGGTTGTCTGTATGTAGACTATTAGCCTCTCTGGTGACACAGAGAATTGCCCAGAGTACAACATAGGAGGTTGTCTGTATGTAGACTATTGACCTCTCTGGTGACACAGAGCATTTTCCAGGTTACACCTATCGAGGTTGTACACATGCAATGAGATGAAGTGAGGATAGTTATTATGATGTTGTTGAGCCGGTGTGGGTCTTAACCTAACTTAAGGCTAGTTAATCAAACCCTGACGACCGTTGGGATTATTCCACCTACCCGCCTAGGTGGAGTAGGTGGCTAATGCGTTAGTTTCGTGTTGAGCCAGACAGCCTAGGACGGGGAGATTAAGGTTCAAATATCGGTTGGGCGAACTGGGGTGGTTTTACTAAATGGTTTTCCATTCTCCTTCCATGCAAATTCGGGTTCACTTCCTCTAAATTCAATCTTCCCAATTCCTAATCCATTAGCGTAATTAGTACTTAAGCGTATAACCCAAACAGGCATCAAGACGTGGTGCTAAAAAAAATTCCCGTTGAAAGAAAAATACCCAAGGTACCAGCTGAGAATTGAACCCAGTACACTGACCACTACACGACGGTGCCGGTCATGATAATCATTAAAGTAAATGTTTTAATATAAATGGACACGGTTGGATCTACGTAGATATGGAGATTAACATTTTACCTAAATATTCTTTAAATATTTCCTACTCGCATCTGTGGTCGCGTGATCTAATGCTTCACTCTCGTTTTGGAATGGATTGCCAGTGACGGTAATATCGGGGTTGGAGTCCCTGGCGGGTGTAACGAGGATGGTTTGTCCTAAATAGTTTCCCACTTTCTCTCTCTCTCTCTCTCTCTCAAATTCTACCTTACTCATCCCAGCTCCATTAGCGTAATTAATATGTGCGTACAGCCCAATCGGATAGTGAAATGCGATGGAGGGGAGTAAAATCCTTGTATTAATTTAATTCAAAACCCGCAAAATCAAAGGTAAAATTGATCTCTTCTTGCAAGGATACATTACGCGCAAAGAGACAGCAGTCATCAGGATGGAGAGATTATATTCACAGTGTTCCTTGTTTCATACGTAGTATTCCTTGTTTCAGACGCAGTGCTCCTTATTTCAGACCATGTTCCTTGTTTCAAACAGTGTTCCTTGTTTCAGACGTGGTGCTCCTTGTTTCAGACACAGTGTTCCTTGTTTCAGACGCAGTGCTCCTTGTTTCAGACACAGTGTTCCTTGTTTCAGACGTAGTGTTCCTTGTTTCTGACAGTGTTCCTTGTTTCAAACAGTGTTCCTTGTTTCAGACGCAGTGTTCCTTGTTTCAGACTCAGTGCTCCTTGTTTCAGACACAGTGTTCCTTGTTTCAGACGCAGTGTTCCTTGTTTCAGACGCAATACTCCTTGTTTCAGACACAGTGTTCCTTGTTTCAGACGCAGTATTCCTTGTTTCTGACAGTGATCCTTGTTTCAGACGCAGTGTTCCTTGTTTCAGACACAGTGTTCCTTGTTACAGACGCAGTGTTCCTTGTTTCAGACGCAGTATTCCTTGTTTCAGACGTAGTGTTCCTTGTTTCAGACACAGTGTTCCTTGTTTCAGACACAGTTTTCCTTGTTTCAGACACAGTGTTCCTTGTTTCAGACGCAGTATTCCTTGTTTCAGACGTAGTATCCCTTGTTTCAGACAGTATCCCTTGTTTCAGACAGTGTTCCTTGTTTCAGACGCAATACTCCTTGTTTCAGACGCAGTGTTCCTTGTTTCAGACAGTATTCCTTGTTTCAGACGTAGTATCCCTTGTTTCAGACAGTGTTCCTTGTTTCAGACAGTATTCCTTGTTTCAGACGTAGTATCCCTTGTTTCAGACAGTGTTCCTTGTTTCAGACGCAGTGTTCCTTGTTTCAGACACAGTGTTCCTTATTTCAGACACAGTGTTCCTTGTTTCAGACGCAGTGCTCCTTGTTTCAGACACAGTGTTCCTTGTTTCTGACACAGTGTTCCTTATTTCAGATGCAGCGCTCCACGTGGAAGCAGCACCCTCACCAATACTCCACAACAGGAAGAATCACGGCATCTCCAGACGCCTCCAACACGCAGGGGTACATGGACGCCGCTACCTGAGTAACGCCAAGAGTAGAAAACAATCCAGCGTGGTCAGTCGACAGCGCCACCGCTCCTCTTGACTGGAACTGTCTTTCCTCGCACCTTAAATCACCATCTCTTAAGGACTTTACCTACTCATGACGTAATGGCAAGTCAAGATAGGATTTCACATGTATATAAGTTTTGTTAATAGAGTTTTAAAAATACAATATTGAATAAAAGACAATAAATTTCTAAGTAATATTTTTAAAAAAAATCTTAAACTGTAACAACATTATTTTTTATGATATTGTAGTTTTTTGTAAATATATTATTTTTTAAGTCGTCCACAGATCAGGATATTTTGTTTACTCGCGAAAATCGTGGGAGAAAATATATCTATAGAATAGGAAACAAAATATATAATCATTTTGAAATGCAAGTCATTGGTGTGCAGGGGTAAATAGGGAGAGTGAGTGTTTATACTCGTCAGAGGAAGTGTTATACCTCGGCAGGTAAACTAGAAGCCTCGCTGGATGAACCATTTATCTTCTTCCCTCTATTTCTATTTCGTACATTAGCGTCTAAATGAGATAGTGCTTAAGACTGCTTAGGTACGTCATATTAAGATGCAGCCCGCTTCGCAATAAAGCTTCACATTTATCGAGTAGGCAACATCTTTAAAGCGCTAGAATAGTTGATCAGAAATTCCCAGTGATCAAATTGTGGTACACTTCCTCTAAATATAGACTTCCTCATCCTTAAAACCATCAGCGTAATTAGTACATAAACGTATAACCCGAACGGGTAGTAAGACGCGGTGTTTAAAAAACTTCTTTTAGAAAATAAATATATTATTATTTATTATTAAATCACTCCCAGATAAACATTTTGAAAAAGATCATGAAAGAAATTTTCAAAAAATTTCAAATTTTCAAATATTGGTTATCAATAATAAATTACTCTTAAAAGAATATTTTCCCGAAAAACCAGTAAAATTTGTGCTTTATCATGTAAAAAAAACTTTACAAATATGGGATACCCGTTTAGAGCATAGCCTGATCGTAAAATTCTTTTAAGAAAAATTCCCAGATTTCAATAAACTACCCCAAAGGGGATTGTCACCTGATAAACCAGTAATAAATGTTATTTATAATCTAAAATATTCCCCCGTTATCTATTTTGAAAACTCTTTAGAGCTAATTTGGTACATTTTGGAATATTCAATATTCATTCATTACTATCTATAATTTTAGAGCTAGAACTAAAATCAATTTCACATAGATATATTTTATATATATATATATATATAGTTTTAAAGAGATCCCTAACGCCGTTTTTACATTAGTCCTAGGTTCAGACAGTTGGATGGACAGACAGACAGACAGACAGAATTTAGGCTCCTATTAAACGGGGCAACTAGTAGACGAAAATGTTAATAGTATAGACCTGTTATCCATCCCTTCGACTTGGGAGGGAACTGGTTTATGTAGTTGATGTCCCGACGGCGGTGACGTCGTAGTCAGACCCGCGTGAGTAGGAAAAAGGTCGGCGAGTGTGTTCCGGCAACGTTAGTCGCGGTGGAACGGAAGGATGTTCCGGCAACGTGAGTCGCGGTGAAACATGAGGAAGTCCCGGCAACGTTAAGTCGCGGTGGGAGGTAGGATAGCGTCCTGGCAACGTAAAGTCGCGGTGGGAGGTAGGGTAGAGTCCCGGCAACGTAAAATCGCGGTGGGAGGTGAAGAGTGATGACACTTGCTGCAAACGACGATTTATTCGCTCTTTCGTATAAGTGTGGTTCCCCAAGGCTAACTGACCGAGTCTGACTGGCTGACTGGTATTGAGACCAAGGAATAACCGTGTTAAATACCCTCCACTGCTGCCTGGCCTTGTCCAATGGGAGAAACAGGGGCTTCCCATTGGTGCGTGCAAATTGAAGGGATAGTGCCCATCACGCGAGCCAATAGAGGCAGAGTTCTCTTTGGCGCTGTCTATAGAGGTGCACTCGTCACGGACGGCTTCGAAGACATGGACTGTGGAGTGGTCCAGGCAGTAGAGAGGTTGGGTGGTCCAGACTCCAGACTCATAAAGCATGCTCTAATGCACCCTGAAGGGGTGCACGGGAGCAAATTCCAACACGTACCGACCAATTGGTCACACCGTGTGGTTTTCGGGAATTCTAAGACGGATTGTCGCATTTCGCGAAGTTAACTGAAACAAACAAAAGAATATTATTAATTAATATTATTAGATAAAAGAAAAGTTTTTGGGAACCGACTAAGAGGTTTTTAGAGTTACGTGCGGAGACACTACTCTATGGGGGGCTGTGTGAGAGCCTCCCAGACCACGTTTGTCACTTCTCGCTTATCCGAGCAGGGCTTTGGGACGTCGGTGGCACCCCCCAGGGTCGATGACGTAATTCCCAAGCCCCTGGATAAGAGGATTGGTGGCACCGGGGAGTCTGGCGTAGAAGGACTGCGCCAGCTTCCGGAAGTGGTCCTTGATGGTCGGCATATCCAGGTCTCGGTGCAGATTCACATTCCGAACGTACCAAGGTGCGTCCACAATGATCCTCAGACACCTACTCTGAAATGCTTGCATCCTCCTCATATACGTGTCCGCCAGGTGGCCCCAAGCGGGACACGCATAGTCGAGGATCGGTCTGAGCAGCTGCTTGTACAGTGTCAGACCGTTCCTTGTGGACAGGGCGCTACGCCTGTTAAGCAGTGGGCCTAGGATTCCCAGCCTTTGCTTCGCCTTGGTCAGTCTCTCTGTGCAGTGAAGTCGCCAGGTCAGCTTGGTGTCCAGCGTAAGTCCCAAGTACTTAGCACTGTCCACCCATCTGATCTGTTCTCCGAACAGCCGGAGTGGGGCCGGCCTGTAGAACTTTCTCTTCCATGTGAAGAGCACTGCTGTACTCTTCTCCACGTTAATACTCGTTCTCCAGGTAGTCAGCCACCCCTCCAACTGCGTCAGGTGCGTCTGGAGTCGCCTCTCCACCAGCTGCCCTCGCCACGACTCCGCTACTAGAGCCGTGTCGTCCGCATACAGTGCTAACTTGGTGTCTGGGGATTTCGGAATGTCGTTCACATACAGACTGAAGAGCACCGGGCCCACGAGGGAACCCTGCGGCACTCCAGCCCGGATGCTTCTGACCTGGGATGTGGCGTTCCCAAAGGTAGTGGAGAAGGTCCGGTTGGATAGATAAGATTGAACAATCTTAACTAGGTAGAAGGGAAGGTTCAAGGAGAGGAGTTTGAAAAGGAGACCTTCGTGCCAGACACGGTCGAAGGCCTTTGCCACGTCGAGAAAGACAGCACCAGTCAGCCTGTTGATGTTGAAGTTCCTCGTGACCTGCTCCACGAGCCGAACAAGTTGATGAGACGTGGCGTGTCCCGCCCGAAAGCCGAACTGCTCGTCCACCAAGATGCCCGCCTCGCGGACATGTCGGATCAGTCTCGTCAGTAGAAGTCTCTCGAACAACTTGCCCAAACAGTCGAGCAAGCTGATCGGTCGGTAAGACGAAGTTAGGGCCGGGTCCTTACCCGGTTTATGGAAGCAGAGGACGTTGGCGTGCTTCCAGAGCTCTGGGAAGTGACTCAGGAGCAGGACGGCGTTGAATAACTCCACGAGGAAGTTAATTGCCTCCAAGGGCAGCTTTCGGAGGACCGCGTTATTGATGCCGTCACGTCCGGGGGCCTTGTTTAATCTTAGAGCGGCTAACGCCCGCGACATTTCTGCCGCCTCCGTGGGCTCTGGTTCATCCAAGGGTCTGTACGAGACCGCTGCGATGACCTGATCCACGTGCCCAATGTGCACCGGGTCTGACGGGTCGTCAGTCGGTACAAATTGCGCCTCTAAGTGCTCAGCGAGAGCATCGGCCTTCTCCTGGTCGGAGTTGGCCACCCCGTTACGACCTACAATAGGCGGCCTTGGTGCGGGGACCCGCATCAAGTTCCTCGTCATGCGCCACAGGGACCTGTCCTGTACGCACAAGCTCTCAATCTTGTCCTCCCAGACACTGTTCCGGTATTCTTTGACCATCTCGCGAACCGCATGGACTTTGCGGCTCCAGTTGGCCTTGTCTACCGGGTCCCTCGAGGTTTGCCAAGCCTTCCTCAGCCGATTTTTCTCCCGGACGTGCCTGAGGATAGAATCGGGCAAAGAAGCCTGTGGCGCCCATTTAGGACGGTGCCTCGGCGTCGAAGCTTCGAGCGACCCCTTGATGGCGGAAGTTATGAACTCCGCACCGCGATCGATTTCTGCTGCTGTTCGAAAGGTAGGAGTGGGTCCCAACCTCTCTCTCAACACATTCGTGAACTTGTCCCAGTCAGTGCGCTTAAGGTCAGGTTTTTCGGGGGGGTCTATGAAGGACACCGCGCGTCCCAAGTTCACAAGAACGGGGTTGTGATCCAAGTCTAGCGCAGCTAGAGACTTCAGCACCAACCGCCTTCTGATCCCTCTGGAGACAACGAAGTCGAGGACGTCCGGGAAGCCAATGGGATTAAGAGGGAAGTGGGTAGGGGTCGGGGGACCGGAAGCCACCAAGCCGTGTAGATCTATGACGTCGCGGAGCAATCCGCCGCGAGCGCACATAATCCTAGAGCCCCATGAAGGGTGCTTAGCGTTGAAGTCACCACCGATTAAAACAGGCGTGGTACCTAGATGCAGCACCTCCATGTCAGCCCTCGTGGCCTGGTTGAACCGGCGGTAGGGAGGGAAGTAGATGGAGATAAGACGCACTGGGCCGGTAGAGGTCACCAGTTGGATAGCCGTTGCTTCCATGTGTTGGAGGGGAGGAAGAGAGACGACGTGATGGTCAAGGCCCCTCCGGACCAGGACCGCCGTCCCACCCCTTCCCACATCCCCCGCTCGGTCACTCCGATGGCAGATGAACTCTGCCAACGAGAACCTCACTGCGGAGCGCAAGTGGGTTTCTCCCAACAGCATTACGTCGACACGATGCTTTGCCAGGAAACTTTCCAGCTCGGACCTCTTCCTCGCGACTCCGTTGGCATTCCAGAGTGCGACCGTGAGCTCCTTCAGCACTGGGGGTCCTCTATTCGGGTGCGCTGCCATGGGAGACCAGGTAGAGGATGATATGCTCCATGACCAGGTGGCCACGGTTACTCCTCGGAGATTCCTGGACCTTCCTCAAGAGACTCGATGAAAAGTCCCAAGGATCCAGTCCCGGAATCTCCTTGAGAAGCTCAATACAAATTTTGAGCTTTGTAGCTTCATCCTCGGGGGTAGGGTTGGGTGTGGGGGTGGCAAGGTTGACAGGGGTTGGGGTGGGGAGTGGTAGGAAGGGGTTGGAAGAGTGAAGGGGTTTGGGGAGGGTGGTGCGGGGTGCGGGGGTGGGTAGGGAAGGGATTGGGAGAGGAGCGGTCTTGGACGGGTCCTCGACCGATAGGGATGAACCGGATGCGACCGGTTCAGGTAGAGTGGCTTTGGCAGGTGCCTCGGCCTGAGATGGAGGGGTTGGTCTCCCTGACAGCGCACTGGCAAAAGATTGCACCAGCGGCTTTGGCTTCGGAGCTGGAGTCACGGTCACCTTCCGTACCGCAACGTGCCCCGAGGGCTTCTGGCCTTCGCTAAGGCCATCCGTCCTCCCTTCGCTAACCTTGGAGGCCCGTACTGTCCCTGCCGCCCGCAAGGACTTGTACGTGGGACATCCACGCCAAGCCGAGGAGTGAGCTCCTGAGCAGTGCAGGCACTTCGGAGGAGATCGTCTCTCCTCCGGGCACCCGCCCCTCTCGTGGTCACCACCACAGAACCCACACCTAGGATTAGCGCGGCAATCCCTCCGCACATGCCCAAACCGGAAGCAGTTCTTGCACTGCACCGGGCCTCCGGGAGACTTGTACTTCTCCACCTTGACGCGGAGCCCGCACAGGACTGATATGGAGTACAGCCTTGCGGTTTGCTCCCCGGGAGTCAGAGAGACAACGAAGTTCGGCAACCGTTGCCTTTCTCCGGTCCTCTGGTCCCGTTTCCACTGGGAGAGCATCTGGGAGACAGATTTCACGGGGAAACCCATCTCCGCCAGCTCTTCCTGGATGTCGTCAGGGCTTGTCCGTGTCAGGAGTCCCTTCACCACGACCCTGACCAGTCGCTCCCGACCCAGCTCGTAGGACCAATGCTGGATCCCCAAGCTCGGCAAGAACTTCTGGAGGGCGCGGTAATCTTCCTCCGACCCGCACTGGAGGCGCACTCGATCCCCCGGCTGCCTGACTGCCTCTACAGGCTCTCGAACCTTGGTTCGAATGGCCCTCGCCACCTTGGAGTAGTCCTCCACATCACACAAGATGATGGGAGGGATCTTCCCCTTGGCTTTGGGAGCCGGCCCAGAACCACTAGTACCAGGCTGAGGCGAGGCACGGCTTGTGTTCTTACCCTTAGGTTTCCGCCGCTTCTCACCTTTAGTCAGCGCTGGCGCACCCTGGCCCAGGCCACCTCCGTTTTCGCTCTCATCACCAGAGCTACCGCCTAAATGGTTAGGGTTGCCCCCGGTAGCTTCCTGGTGTTGCCGGCCTTACCCCTTCGGCGGGGTCTTACGGTCTGAAACCCTTCAGACTCATCATCCGACCCCTGGCTCGACTCGCCTCGCATCAACGGGAGGTCTGATCCTGAAGATAGTCCCTCCACGTCCACGGACTCGCTCGAGCTGTCAACACGCGGGAAGCGTGTGACCCGGTCTTCAGAGTCTGAAGAGAATTCAGCCGGGCGCTTCTTGCCTGCCGACACCCCTTGGCGGGAGGTGTCGGAGTTGACGCGGGCTTGTGAGGCCCTTGCGATAACGCGTGCGTCAGCGCCGCTTGCCGCGGTCTTTACCGGCGACAGATGGCTTGGCTCCCCCTGGTCAGGGCTTCCGTTGGCACCGTTAGGTTTCCACCCATCGTGCTGGCGGGAGCTTTCGCCGTCCATCCCGGTTTGCGGGCTGGTGGCCCTGAAAAGGGCCTCCAGTTCTTCTTGGCTGCCAGCGGCACGCTCACCTCCTGTAGCCGGAGGGACCCCGCTGGGCACGCCCGCATCGGCATTGCTGCTGACGCTTTGCTGGGGGCCGGCGCTGGTCAACGGGCCTAGACCCGAGGACGCATCGCCGGATGCCCCGGTGGTTCCACCAGTGGCACGCAGCCCTCCTGAAGTCGGAGGGGCCCCGCTGGCTTCCCCTTGGCCATCTGCGCCCACCTCACCGGTACTTGGTGAGGTCACGCTGGCCGACGTGTTGGCCCTAGAAAGGGCCGTCTTGTTGGCCCTAGGTATTGAGACCAAGGAATCACCGTGTTAAATACCCTCCACTGCTGCCTGGCCTTGTCCAATGGGAGAAACAGGGGCTTCCAATTGGTGCGTGCAAATTGAAGGGATAGTGCCCATCACGCGAGCCAATAGAGGCAGAGTTCTCTTTGGCGCTGTCTATAGAGGTGCACTCGTCACGGACGGCTTCGAAGACATGGACTGTGGAGTGGTCCAGGCAGTAGAGAGGTTGGGTGGTGCGGCCTGTGCAAGTGCGGAGGAAAGAGACAAGGGGCTGACTCAACAGTGAGGGACAACAGACCCTTATCCAGTCTTGAAGATAACATTGTATATACATACATATTTATTGGCCTGCTTCTTATATTTCTTGTGAGTAAGGCAAAAAGAAATAGTTCCACATTCCTCGACGCCATTTTCTCGATATGACGCTCACCAATGATTGTAGCAACTAGTTGCACGTAACAATTGGTGCAAGCAACAGTCAACTGGTTGTCAACTAGTTGCACGCAACAAGTTGCCCCGGTTAATAGGATTCTAAATGACCTTACTATTTTGAGTTAGAGGGAACCTAATATGTAACCTAAATAATATATATTTTACTTTCTTTAGCAAAGCTTCTTACTACCCGTTCGGGTTATTCGCACATGTATTAATTACGCTGTGTTGGGATGAGTAAGTTTTAATTTAGAGAAAATTTAGCCACATTTGAGTAGAGGGAGAGTGTAAAACAATTTAGGAAAAGCAACCCCCAATACATACGACCGGTACTTGAATCTTGATCTCTCGGTAATCAGCAGTCTATTTTATTGCGAAAGTGACGCCTTGGAGCAAACGACCAATTATGTTAAGTGCTTTATTTTAATTTCGAATATTAAAACTATAAATGTACCACAATATAGTTGGTATCAGCTTGTTTGAAAGAGGAAATGTTGAAAAGTATTTTTTTTTCTGATTTGTTGGTAAACAAAAGTAAATAAAAACACACGCACAGAAAATATGGACATATAAAGAGACAATTGGATTAAATAAATTCCAGGATATTGATTATGCCCCATTATGAACCGAGTTGTGCAGTAATTAATTTTCCAGGGAAACGTTGTTGGATCAACGACTAAAACGAATAGGAAGTTCTTGAATCAATATTAATTTGTTCGATGAATAAAATTACTAACGACGTCTATTTATGTTTAAAAATAAAAAACACATTATATCTCTAGTTTTTAAAATTTAAATAATTTGTTACGTGTGGAATGCAAAGTAATTACTTTCTCACGACTTTTTTTTGTACATCCAATAAACCCGCTTCAATGGCGTAGTTAGCTAACGCGCTAGTTTCATGTTGAGCTAGACTGCCGAGGACGGGGAGATCGAGGTTCGACTCTCGGTTGGGTGCACTGAGAGTGGTTTTTACTAGATTTTTTCCACTTTCCCCTCCACGCAAATACGGGTTCAATTCCTTTAAATTCAACCTTCTAAATCCTTAACCCCTTAGAATAATTAGTACTTAAGAGTATAACCCTAACGGGTAGTAAGACGCGGTGCTAAATACATTCATTACTGTTTACAGCCTGTGTTAGCTTCATATGCCATAAAATCTAACTTAAGACTAGGGCAGGCACAACATCCAGTCCCTGGCCGTTAATTTATCAATGTGAAAGGGTAAACCCATATTTTCATCAATTATAAATTTTCGACCATGCTGGGAATCGAACCCGGGACCCTTAGGTCAGTAGGATGACACTATACCAACTCTCACAATCTCTTGATGAGAGAAAATATTCTAATCGTACACAAATATTTGCGATTTTAATGTATGTTGACGTTTCATAATTTCCTGAACCCAAAAAAATATATTTTTGGGTTGTCCTTTGTCTGTATCTCAGCTTAAAGTCTAGAATATTTTACCGATTGGGTTGAAACTTGGTATCTATGGCTTCAGAAGTTTTCCCAGAGGAGTTTTTGTAATTATCCATACAACCATAATATTATGGCTAATTTACTTCAGGGGCGTGAAGAGAGAAAAAAAAACTTTTTTCTTGAAATCCGCTTTAAAGATTTTGTTCAAAACTCGTATCCATGAACTGTTTAACTTAAAAAACAAAACGGCACCTCTCATTTTCCCTTAACTATTAGACTACTCAGACGGGAGTTTATATGAATGGACCATTTCCACGCAACTTTTTTGTTTAACCCCGGGTATTACTACCCGATTGGGTTATACCCACTTATGTACTAATTGCGCTAGTGATTTTAGCGATTAGAAAGGTTTATTTAAAAGAAGTATACACGTATTTGCGTGGAGGGAGAGCGGAAAAAACCATTTCGGAAAAACCACTCTTAATAAACCCGACCGAGATTCGAGCCTCGACCTATCCGTTATCGGCAGTCTAATCTACTGCGAGAGTGACTCCTTAGACCATGCGACCACCGAAGCGGGTATATTTCCGCAACTCTTTGAGATACTAAATAACTTATCATTGCAAAGTTGTAAGATTATTAAAACTAAAAAAAAAATATTTATTGGAAATATATTTATATAAAAACTAATATTTTATGAGTTATAGACATCTGTGATCCAGAAACCCAAAATTGTAATGTCCCTAGTGAAAATTTGGCTAGGTGCATTTAAAGTCAACATAAGTTTTGATTTATTTGGGATATTTAAGGTGGGGTGTTAAAAACGGTAATAATACCGACATTAAGCTCTGATTCCCTTCAATCTCATCTCGTCAGTCCTAGATTTCAAGCAGTGATAGTCAGTCGGGGAACATATGTTCTCATAACATCATAACCTCTCTATGTTGAACATTGTTCACACATGTTACACGCGACAGTTGTGCCAACTGCTAGCACTACAACATGTTATTACCTATCGTTACAAGATTGTCAGGGGTGAGGGGGAATTTAAAACCGTTTATATAGAGAGTGCGGAACGAGTGATTATTACTATTTTCACAACAAGGGGTGTAAACAAAACGTTGTGTATCCCCTTTTTAATTTTGTTATTTTACACTATTTTATTTTTGGTATTATATAGAAGAGTAGGCGTAAAAAAACAAATAAGCTCGGACTTTATCAAAGCATCACTAGAAGGTGCGGGGGTAGGTTAAGATATTTTAAAGAATATACAATGTTGTATGGAATAATTGATATAACTAGTAGGTGCAGGAATAGGTTAAGACGTCTTAGAGAGTATATAATGCTGTATGGAATAAAATATCACTAGTAGGTGTGGGGGTTACATGGAATGTCTTCATTACTACTATATATGCTAAGTAAGTTCTCGAATCAGTTTTAAAGTTTATCTCTCATACGGTATCTTATGAGCTGGCAGTAAAAGTCCATGACTATAACGTTACACACATCCATTTCCATTTTAGCCCATGGGAACATAGCAGAATACTACCAAGAAAGAAACTTGCACCAACTTGAGAACGTCTGCACGTGTGATTATATTTCATTTATTGTACACTTTTCTATCATAATATGGAGAAGCTTCATGTCGGTAGTTCTGGAAAAGTCCAATTTTCATATAAAGGACTTTAAAAAAATTCAAACATTTTATTAGCATTCAAAATTAATTTATTAGTGTTACTTTCGAGTTCTTAATGCCATAGAGTAAGTTATTTTATAGGTATTGATAATATCTATCAAAAGTCACATATGCCGATATCATGACTTACTTACACACACACGCCGTACCCTTACAGGGTGAGCAAGAAACAGTGCATATAGCTAAAAAAAACACTCCGTCCTTAATCCATCCACATTAACTTTCTCCACACTTCCCTAACCTTGCATACTCCCTTCGCTTCAACAACATCCATACACCGAGTCATACATTTTCTTTTATTATTAAAACTCTTAATGTTTCTCTTTTCACACATTCGTCTACAACATATTAAATGGTCTACCTCTTCTTTTTGATCCACACACCTACCTTCATATATTTGCTTCGTCACTCGATCTACACTCATCCTCTTAACATCCTCAAACCAACGTAAGACACTTGTTTTACACATTGACCCATTGGCTTCCCTTTTAAAACCGCATTCCTTTAGCACCCATTCATTACTGACCGTGTCCATACATGTTTTTCCTCATACATTTCTCGTATTTCAAAAGAAAGTCTAGCTATGACCACGCTTGATTTCAGTACATTGGTGAATTGGTTTTTACGTGAAACAGCAACGGCTGAGAAAAATACCAATTCTTATATATAATTTAGTAAGCCCGTTTTCGGTAATAGAAATTACGAAAAAATGACTGAACAGATTTTGACAAACGACCACTCATTTTAACAGTTAGGAGTCCAGGATTTCGGGAACAATAGTAGTTTTTCACAAAAACCCGATTTTCACAGAGAATTTTCTTTGTTTAGTCACCATGATAGCCGTTATTTTCTGCATGGTTGCAAATCTCTAAATAAAATATATATCTTTAGCTAAAAAGTAATAACTCAAACTTTATTTGTTGATCCGAACACATCACAATTTTCTCTTTGGATGCTGGTCATAGCACATCTAAATTGGGATGCCTAAACTGGGAAAATATTTATTTTTTATTGGAATGTTGCTATCGTTAATTCGCATTTAAATCAATAATATTGAGCGTAATTCGAAAATTAAAAGGTTAAGTTTTTAAGTACTTGAAAATATTGCCTACGTTATGTTTCGCGCATAATAAATGATGTTTAAATATGTTTTGGTATATATTATAATCTCAAAAACGATAAAATAATCTTGAATAATATTGAAAAATAGCCATTTTAAGTATGAGTTTTGGTGTTATTTTTTACAAATAGTAACACAATACAAATTCATAAATTAAGCTATTTTTTCATTTTACTGCTTAATTTTGAGGATATGATATTTAAAAGTAATGTTTTGTGTACCATATCCATATTTTCACATTCTATCTTTCTATCTGACACTCTCTAAAACACAATTTCTTTCTCATTATCTTTATTATACTCTCTTTCTCTTAAGCTCTCTCTTTCCCAAATGCTACTCTTTTTCAAACGCTTTCTCTTTCTAAAACGCTCTATCTCTTGAATGCTCTCTCACAAACGCTCGCTCTCTCTCTCTCTTAGACACTCTCTCAAACTCCTTCTATTTCCAACTCTCTAAAAAACACTCTCACTGTCTCTATCTCACTCTATCTATATTAAACTCACTCTCTATCAAACATTCTTTCTTTAAAACTCACTATCTCACTTTCTCTCTTTAACTCCCTATCTTAAACTCTATCTCTAACTGTCTCTCACTCTAATTTGATAAGACAATTTGAGGTAATATAAATTACTAGGAAATGGCTGAACAGATTTTGACAAAAGACCTCTCATTCTAAAGGTTATGGATCCAGAATGTCGGGGAATATAGTAGTTTCCAATAAAAAGCTGACTTTCTCAGAGAATTTTCAACTTTTCTTTCTTTGTTTACATCACCATGGAAACTTTGCTTTGTGCATGAGTATATATATGTAGAAAATATATTTCTCTCTGATTACAAATAATACCAACTCAACTCTTACTTTAGTGGTATGGTGCAACAAATAAAAAGTTTACGGCAGTTAATTGTGTATTTATCAAACAAATCGATGATATCCGGTTATATATATATATATATATGTCATTGTTGATTTTTATCCTTCCTCTTCTTTGTCTTTGAATGTTTACCTCTGCTCTTGTATATAATTTGATAAGCTCCTTTCCGATAAGTGAAATTGCGAGAAAGGGTTTGAACCGATTTTTACAAACATCCACTCATTTTTATCGTTACGGGTCTGGGATGTCGGCAAAAATAATAGATTAAAATAAAAAAACAAATTTCCTAGCGAATTTCCCATCTTTTCCTTCTGTGTGGGCAGTGGTTCATCTGTACAATAATTATTTGTGTACATCACCATGGAAACCATGATTTGTGTATAGTTGTATATGGATAGATAAAACAGTTGTCTTTGGTTAAAAGTAATAACTAATTTATACTTGAGTGTTTTGGTGCCACACATAAATAGAGAGCTGGAAGAGGAGTCGTTTTAATTTAAGGTTCTCGTCGTGGATCAAAGGGGGCAAATAAACTTTTTGATTCAGATCAGAAACCAAAAGACTGTAAATTTTATAGCCTCTGACGAGTAAAATTTTAGCTAGAAGGTCGAGTGAATGCTTTTTAGAGAGATATTTTCCCAATAAAAAGTTTAGAATATATTTTAGTTCAATAATCTGCAGCACTCTCTGCGACGATCAACTAGTAGATTAGAATTTTATAACCTTCATTTCAATTTTTTTAAATGAAAAAAAAAGGCATACTAATTTTTAATAGTTCTATATGTTAATTTTAAGTCCGAGTTATGTTCATACCAACTTTCAGAATAATCGGTGAGTTGATTTGTGTGTTAAACAGTAACAGACACCAATTAAATTTTATAAATTAGTAGGATTTACAAACCATTAAACAGTTGTTTATTTGCAAAGTATATTTTTTTACCGAATCTAACACGAGAGTTACTCATGATTTATTTTGATGGAATATTAATGAGGAAGATAATTTGAAAAGAAACACGTATTGCACATTCCACTAGAGGTAAGATTTAAATAAGATTTTTTTTGTGTGTAATAATTGCCCTTGATACAACTTACTGGAACTCAAACTCTGGTCCAGATATCCTGAAGTCATATTTAAGCACGCTACTAACATTTTGATCCTTGACAATATTATAACTATTCTGATTGATAATGGTTCATTCGTATCAGGAATCATTACTCATCCAAATGAATGACTGCCTTTTAAAATAATTATAGGAGCCATTTAACCGACAATAATTTCATATGCATTAGTTTAATACTTATTATTAGGGAAGGATATTTAGAATCTTTGAGTCCTAGAAGCTTTCAACTCTTCAAAAATATTATAGAGAACATTTCAGATTCTACATTCGAAAACATTAGTTTTTACATTTCTGATCTATATTTTTTTAGATATACAGGGTGAGGCGGAAACAATTAGACGATTTATGATGAGAAAAATGATGTACAACGTGCCTGACCTCTGGTGAAACTCACCTGAATGATAAAAAATGAAAGTTATAGTATGTAGCTTGCTTTTATTTAGCTAGTTTCAATTAAAGTGTTGAATATCAAGTTACCAAACATGTTATTGTTTCGGACAAACCTTTAATTATTAAAATTATTATTTTTACTTGATTAGATGGCCGAATGATCTATACCAGTCGAAGGTTTAATAGACCAGACTACTGATGACATTGAGATCGGGGGTTTGAATCCCAGTCGAATGTACCGAAGATTGTTTATCCCAAATGGTTTTATAATTTACTTTCACGTTAATACAGATACTCTTCCTCTAAATTCGACCTTCCTCAACACTAACACATCAGTGTAATTGGTATATTTGCGTATAGCCCGAATGGCTAGTAATACGCATGCAAAAAAAAAAAAATTGTCGCATTTTAAATATACACCAGATTTTTATCTACCATATATGCTATTAATATCCAGTTTTGCACGCAAACACCAGCTTAATTATTGTTGGTCAAACGAATGTCAGCTGTATTGAATAGGCAGTGTATTTTACCTAGCTATGCAGATCGCAAAGCGCCGTGAGATAGAGCTCCCTAGCAACACGTAGTACAGTTGTGTTGAGCGGGAGGTATACACCTAATTTCATTGCTGAGGGAACTGCATGCTTATTACTAAGCAACAGCGTTGTCATTCTTTTGTTTTCCATGATCAGTCTTCCTTCAAATGTATATCAAATTTGGCAATGCTGGGCTGTCGTTGTTGCCAGTAATTGGTGCTTCTTCCTCCAGCACGGTCGTAAAGTTACAATAGTCTGAGTTTCGTGTTCCTAATAGCTAGCTCAAAAACATTAACTAAATAAACACTCATATTTTATTAGTACTCTGTGTAGAAAAATATTTGTTATTGATCACGTTAAGATTTCGTGTGTATCTGTTTGTGTTGGTTGTGTGTTTTGTATTTTTTCCGTAAGGTTGTTGAATTATAACACAAATTATGGAATCTCCAGCTTGTTACAAACAATTACATTTCAAGAGGAAAATATTAAGTAGTAAATGAAGGGAAATGGTGTTAAAAGAGTCTACACCTATTTTCGTTAAGACGAAAATTTTTCAATAAATCAAGTGGCAATGCAGACTGCAGAAGCTACAGGTGTGTCTTATAAGTTAGTAATCTCTATTAAACAAGAATTCAAAACTAAGAGAAAGTTGCTGCCACCAATCAAAAAAGGAAATAACTGCACTCAAATGAAGCGTTTGGATAAATATGGCACTTTTACTGAAGCAGTAGTTCGCAGAAAGGTACATTCACTTTACCGTAACAATGAATTACCTACCCTAGATAAAATTATAGCTTTGATTGATATTGACCTTTCTAATTTCTGATTAAGAACACGCAAGAATGTAATTTATAGCATTTAGTATAAAATGCATGTTGTAATATATTTGTTTGTATATTAATTATGAGGATAAAAGCTTTATACATAAAATAGTTTTAAGCATAATTACGTGGGGAATACGAAAAGTTAATAAACTTCAATCTTGAAAAAAATACGATTGTGTAAATAGTTAATGTTTATAGAAAAGGCTGTACACCGATAGGAAATGTTTTTGCCTGTTAGTTGAACCCCCCAACCTCTCCATGCCACATTGTTTACAATGAGGGATTTCCAAATCAACCCTCCCCCTCACTTCCCAACAACCGAAAGCTAGAAAGTTTGGCAACCGGTAACAGAAAGAGAGCGAAGATAAATCTTTTCTTCATAAGACCTGCAGTTCCCTCAGCTATAAAATTAGGTGTAGCAAGCGCCGTGAGATAGATCTCTCTGGCTACTCGCGGTACAGTTGTGTTGAGCGGGAGGTATACACTTAGCCTTAAAGGTCATATAGCGAGCGCCGTGAGATAGATCTCTCTGGCTACTCGCGGTACAGTTGTGTTGAGCGGGAGGTATACACTTAGCCTTAAAGGTCATATAGCGAGCGCCGTGAGATAGATCTCTCTGGCTACTCGTGGTACAATTGAGTTGAGAGCGGATGGTAAGTAATAACTTAGCCTTAAAGGTCATATAGCGAGCGCCGTGAGATAGATCTCTCTTGCTACTCGTGGTACAGTTGTGTTGAGCGGGAGGTATATACTTAGCCCTGCAGGTCACATAGCGCTCTCTGGCAACATGTATGTAGTAGGCCTACAGCAGTGTCGAGCGGACTGAATATCCAAAACACACATCATATTTGCTCACTAAAATTGTTTTGGTATTCATTATACGTAGGACTTTTCATTATTAATTCTGGACTTTACACTGCCTTTCAATGTTTAAGTTGTATATGTTTCAAGAAAAGGTTTGTCAAAATCCCACAAAAGGGTATAGCAAGATTATTAAAATGGCATTTCCGTCTTATTAAATGTTTTACTACTATAGGCTTTTTATAAATCTCTTAAAAGTATGAAACTAAGCCTAGACACACACGTGAACATAGTTCGTACAGAAGTTGTTTTGGATTCAAATTACTGTTTTGGTGTTGACTATTTGTCCAGAATAGCAGTACTAAAATATTTAATATGTGGCTTAGTAGGAATGTATGTTTAAATTAGGGGGTGCTTCTAATTTCATTTAATTGATTAAACTCCATTGGGATTGATACTATAATCGTTCTGATCTGAATTAAAATTCAATAATTATTGACCTATAATAAGTACTGTATGTAAATGACATATTTTCGTTTTTCATGTATACCCTAAAATTGGAAATCAATAATAGACATATGTAATTATTTCACGTGAATGCAATTTAACAGGATACAAAAGCAATTTAAATGTAAAGTTCAATAATTTAATTCAAGTTTCTCATAATTTTTAGTGGCTGTTGGATGTAATATCATTAATGAAATACTACTCGACCGGAAATTTATAAACTGTATTCATTATAAATATCAAATGACTAGCTGGCGATCTAAAACAATCCAATCATACAAAATGAGTAATTTATGAAAATTTCTCCCAGCCACCATTATAGTAAACTGTTTAAATAATACCACACCTGGGACTACGGCCGAAACTTTTTGACTGATTTCGCTTGAACTCGTGATATATGGTCAGACCTCAAAGACGAAATGTGATTTTTATTCTAGCTCTATAGTTAAGGCGGCCACCTTGGTCAACGAGAAAATATCAATCGCTGTTAGGCCACACGGCTTGAAATACAATGGTCTGTGTCGTTCTCTGAAACTACTTCTTTATTCTGTCCAAGCGTATACTCTCTTTTACACTTCACCTACAACCTCCCCTTTGTCATGTCAATAAGAAAGCGAGAAAGAAAACTATGAAACTTCTTATCTCAAGGTAAAGAGGAAAGCTCGCTGCTAGATCGCAAATAGCTTAAATTTTTCTGTTGTGAGTTTATTAAATAATTACTGTTTTGTTAGAGGAAGGTTAAATTTAAAGCCCTTTTTTTTATCAAGCCTTGTCTCCCAAAGATGCTTAAAAGGTAGTTGAAAATGAGCTAATGTCACATTTTCATGTATATATATTTCTTTTAATTAAACTCATCCTAAAGATTTGATGAAGAAAAAGAGCCCTGTTGGATTCTTCTAACTTTATTTTGGTGTGAACCATATTTTGAAATAACAAATGGTAGTTAAATATTGCATTAAAGCTGAACGTCTGTGCGTCAATTTCTCGCTTACAGATGCGGCCCCCTTAAGTTGCTTTATATCCTCTATGTAATAATATTCCAACACGAAGCTTATGTAGAGCTCAGAGAGTCCAATGAAAGATAGAGAAACCGGTTTCCTGAAAACCTCTTATCCAAACGAAAGCTGTGGTACATTGAAACGTTTCTATAATAATTAGATTTCAACTTATACAGGTCATTCACCCACCCCTCTAATATTTCAAACTTGAGATTTCCAATCTTAGAACAAACTTTCTTGTTATTTCATCGGTAGTTGAACAAATACGATTACAATAAGACTTTCAGGAATTGTTTCAAAAGCAAATTAGCGTTAAAATATGCTAATAATAGACTAAAAAATGTTATCCAAAACTTTCCTTTATAAAGTTTTTTACTACTACAAAAAACTAATAAGAAAACAAAATTGAATTAAAAACACAACTTTAAAAAAAATTATCTACCTACCAACGTGCCAGAACTTTAAAGTGATTTTAAAATCCCCTAGCCTTGAATGAAGATGCATAGTTTTTTTTATCATGTAGGTTTAGATGAAATGTAAGTACATACGGTAATTTTTGGTTCGACCTTGACTGATGTCAGTTGACATAATTTTATCATTTAATTTTAAAAGCCCCTCTTTCAGTCTAAAATTTGCAAAGTACTTTGCTGATAACCATAATAAGAGTTAAATCAGTAAAAAATAATTATATTAATGTAGAGTAGAGAATATAACATACTTGGTTTTACTCATATGATTATTGTGTAGAAAACACATAATAGATACATAAGAATAAAAGTTATTTTCAAACCCTCTCCAAATGTACACTTTATTTACCTTTAAAGGTAGAAATCTTACCTTGACAGTTTAGCTATGGCGCAGCTAAAATAAAGCTATAGTGTACGTTGTGATGGTAAGGTATTTAGGGTAAACAGAGTGCTGTATAGTATTGGTTTGGCTTGATCTTTAAGAAAATATCTCGTCCACTTACCCGAAATTCTTTTTGTTTTATCTGAGAACAAACTATTCATATTACATCTTTTTTTTACTACCAATAATTTTTTCTCCCCCTCATCTTGAATTTCTTCTGTTGGCTTGTAATGTAGGATTTTTTTTATCCCTGTCTACTCAGGAGGTTCACGGGACAAATAACTCGTGGTGCAGGGGAAAATGTCACCAATTAAATTATAAAAAAGATTTTATGAAATAAAAAACGGTAACTTGTTAAGCAAAGTTGAGTTCAAATCTTTGATGTGAACATCAAAATTACTCAATCAATGAAACATGTAAATTATCTATTTATTTTAACACATGAACAATAATGTAAAGTAACAGTACACCAAATAAACAGTAGAATTAAGGGAGTGTACAAAACATTATATAAAACAGAAATAAATAAAAACCACCCAAAGTGTGAACTATATAATATGCCATTACATAAAGTGAAACTTAATTATATATAATTGTAATTATTACAATATATTTACTAGTGTTTACAAAAGAAATAATTGGTAAAGTTATTACATAATTAAAAATATATGATAAAATAACTCATAAATACACTAAATAGAACGCGTTTAAAATTAATATATTATATATTGTTTTTTGGGCAAAATTTTGCATAATATAAAATGTATAGCTTCAGATATGTTAGTAGTTGAATCACAGAGAAGATTAATGAAATCTCATCGTTTGAACAATTTGTTATAGTTTGCGGCTGAATTTTACAGCTCAGCTGTAAATTAAAATTTAATAAAACTGCATGGGTATCACAATATAATTTCTTTTAACCCTGTGATTTAGTTACTAGAACAAGAATGAAGCCTTCGTCTATACACGTTTATAGTACATTTTTAAACTAATTATAGACATAATAAATAAAGATATACAAAGCTTAGTAATTTTTAACTGTAAAAAAAGTCCCACAATTGATAACGAGCTGTAATGCCCAAAGAATATTTACCTGGTAACAACTATTATACAATAACTAGGAAGCAGTTTTTATTATTGTTTGGGTGAAGATTGTCTCCTTTTTTTTCCTATTTAGGTTTTTCCTTCCCCCAAAATTCATCGCACACCAGTTAATTCTAACAGTCTGTCAAACTTAAAATCACCACACCATTTCTTGATCGATGTAAATAACGTTGTTATATTCGAAGACTTGAAATAAAAAATGCAATAACTTTCAAGTGCAGATGTTCTCTTCAAATACTAAAAAGTCTATGATTATTCAATGTAAATTATTTCACAATATTCATCCTTTTAATTTATCCAGGTATAAAATTCGAAGTCTACAATACAAGAAATAGGTAGGAATGTTTATTAATTACCTATTTTAGACCATTAATTATTTGAGGCGGTCATAAATGTATTTTTGAACGATTTTGAATAATCACCTAGTCGAATTGTATCAAGTGTTTATTATTAGTTAGTTTTA
Source organism: Timema podura (assembly GCA_033556935.1). Lineage (NCBI taxonomy): Eukaryota > Metazoa > Arthropoda > Insecta > Phasmatodea > Timematidae > Timema > Timema podura. Next base: position 13,405,919 of record JAVRXN010000001.1, on the reverse strand, counting down.
GTGCACCATTTTGATAATATATAAATAAGCTTTGATAATGTTATAGGTTCGCCAACTTCAGACTTTATTTTGAGACAGGAATGTACTGTACATATTCGCGACAACATTTCATAAATATTTACAATCAGAAATACAATACTTATTACAATATACTTGGATGTAAAATGGATGGAAGTTCTTAGGCTAATTGGAACATAACTGGTAAAAAAGTGTACGCCAAATTTAGATTTATGATATTATTTGTATGGTTGGTCTAAACAGCATTTCCAGTGAAATGTTCCAATCCAACACGACGGGAATAGATTTGAGGAAAAAAAATATAATTCAAATAAATACATTTTATCAATGGAAATAATTAAAACATATACTGAAGTATGATTGTAAATTTGTTAATAATTTCAGTATTTTTTTACGTTTTGATTAGTCTATTTCCCATTTGTTATTTAATGATTAGCTAAATAGACAAGATAATTATATTTTATAAACGTGCAGTATGGACAATCCAGAAACCAGTCATAACAGTTTTGAAAATTATCAACTTTAGCTATAAATCCACCAACGTAAATACGATATCATTTTAAGGTGAAAAAAAAATCTTTCCAACTGAAATAACTTAGTTACTTATTAATTTTAATTTAAAGTTTATACATACTTTGCATTGATGGAGTTGGTCACAAATCTTTTGTACACAAAATTTGAATATTACTGTATTTATTATTTCTACTCTGAACTACAAAAATCAAACGTAATAGAAAATAATGCTTTTTTTAAAAAAAAAACGCCTTTTTTTAGCTTACAGCAATTATAGCGATAATCTTCCAGGGCCGTATTTATAGTAAATTTCTTATCAGCAAAATCTTAGACAGTACCGAGACTCATACCTAAAAACACAACGATCGTGGCTACGACAAGGCTGTCTATCCTTCAACTAAAGTCGCACGAACTGGCTTCTGGTAAGTCCATACCTTTGTTCAGTCGCTACCATCAACAATGTCCCAATGGATTGGTTAGCAGCCTAGAATACCGTTCACGTGTTTGTCGGGACTATCGATATAAAATAAAACATGTTAAAAGCAAAGCATTCTGACGCTTTAAAAGCGTGTCTCTCCAAATAGTTACACAACAATAAAACTTATGAACACTTTGCGGTCAACTATACATGCTCACATTTAGTTACAATCCTTTTCAGTAATATTATCGTTTATGCTGTCTTTTATTTGGAGGGGAAAACTTATGATTGTTTATATTGGTACCACTGTGCCGGCATGCCGGCTTACTGTCTCTTGTTTTGTAGTTGTTGTTTCCGTAAGAGCAAGAACGTGAGAACAATTGTTAGGTTCTAGATGCGAAGTTGTCAAGATAAATTGATTGTTCGGCGAGGCAAGATCACTATTTCGGCAGTTTTTTAAATTATAAAATCACATCTTTTATACATGATTAAACATGTTTTACTTAATTTTGAATAGTATATCCGATTAAATATGAGATTTTTGTAGTATTTAGTTTGTCGCGTACATATTTAAATTCAGTTAAAAGTGAATTTCAAGTGACTGTGATAATATTCGGTCCAAAAGAAGGAAAAATTATGGATAAAATCCCCCGAGAATCTTGTTTAGATCAAATCCGAGTAAACTCGATGGTGAAAGCTGACTTGAAAAAAATTACCACCTAAAATTACAAAATAGAACTTAGCTCTGAACTTTTGTCTTGAATAGCTTTATAGATAAAAATTGATAAATGTTTTATGATATTCCTTCAGTTAATTTTGTTAATGATGTATATTTATAATAATACATTTTACGTATGAATGAGCTATCATTTTTTAGCAACAAATCTTACTCCCCGTTAGGGTTAGACGCTTATATACTAATTACGGTAATGGTTTTAGGTATTAGGAAGGTTATATTTATAGGTAGTGTACCTGAATTTGAGTGGAAAAAATCAACTCGGAAAAACCACTCTCAGTATACCCGACCGAGATTCGAACCTCAATCTCCACGTCATCATCAGTCTAGCCTGACGAGAGAACGAGTTATTGATTCAATTAATAATATGGTGTATGAATGAGATGAAATTTATAATAATTTAACGGATAATAATGGTTGTGAGTCCGGTTGATTTATTTGGTATTTCAAACTGTTCAGTTTAAAAACATATATTTTATTATTACTCTCGTTTTATAAGCTACTTCCTTTTAATTTAAAATATTGATCAAATTATCAATAATTTTGTAAGTGCAAGAAAATATGTTGCATCTTAATTTTACCAGATTAAATAAAGACATTTAAATTAAAAAACTCTTAAATCATCATATAAACTATTGGTATAGATAATTATTTTTTATATAAAACGCATCGAATCCGTCGTCAAATTACTTTGACGGTTTGCTATTTAATAAAAAAAAATGACCGGAGTGGTATTTTGCCTCTTGGGACTATCATTGTCGTCCTTTTTTTTATGTTAACACCCGCCCTACCATTGATATTCACGTCCTTGTTCTTGTAACAAGATGGCGGCGGTGCGGAGTCAGGTAAACAAAGGAAGCGTTGACTGACGCCGCGTGTTAGGGTCGAGCTTACAACGCTCCAAGAGTGAAACCGACTTCAATTTTACAGGAGGTCATCCGCGTCGGATCATGTCCAGGTCAACAATGGCATACAGTCTCGTCATGCGGCGAAACAACTGTTATGATTTTCGTAACTGCTTGTAGAGCTATTTCACTTAAACAAATCACCAAAACATTCTAATCATCATCTCCCCAAACAAATTGTCCCAAATTAAAAAAAATACAAATAATAAACAAAAAAAGTATTGAAGTTAGTTATTCAAAAAACTCAAAGCCATTCACATGAAAAATAATCCATGAAATTTAAAATAAAATAATATATATAAGACTTATTTTTAGTACCGCGTCTAACTAGCGGTTCAGGTTCAACACATATGTACTAATTACGCTAATGTGTTAGGTATGAGGAAGGTAGAATTTAGGGGAAGTGTGCCCGCATTTGCGTGAAGCCAGATTGGAAAAACGACCCTAAGTACACACGACCGGGAATCGAACCCCGATCTCCCTATCATCAGCAGTCTTGTGCAAAACGAGAATGACAACTTGGACTATGCGACCACCGAAGCAGGTACTTTCAACGTCATTAAAATTATTATTATTATTTAGCACCGCGTCTTACTACCCGTTCGGGTTATACGCTTAAGTACTAATTACACTAATGGATTAGGAATTGGAAAGGTTGAATATAGAGGAAGTGAACCCGCATTTGCGTGGAGGGAGAGTGGAAAACCATTTAGGAAAAACCACCCCCAGTTCACCCGACCGAGATTCGAACCTCGATCTCCCCGTCCTCAGTGGTCTGGCTCAACACGACTGGCGCGTTAGCCAACTACGCCACGGAGGCGGTAACGTCATTAAAAGTTCAAGAGAATAAAAGGTAGTGCTTTGAAGTAAACGGTACAACTAATAATACACATAATAATGGTAGAAGTAGTATAAAAGTAGTATTAAGATTATGGCCACTAATAAATCACAGACTATTCAAAATTTCAGTCATTCTACTTTGAAAATCGTATCACCCACTTCGGTGGCCGCGTGGTCTAACGCGCTACTCACGCAGTAGACTAGACCACCGATGACGGGAAGATAGAGGTTCGAATCTCGGTTGGGTGTACTAAGGGTGGTTTTCCACTATCACTCCACGCAAATGGAGAAATATTTCCTATAAATAATAGCCTTCTTAATCACTAAAACCATTAGAGGTAATTAGTACATAAGCGTATAACCGGACGGATAGTAAGACGCGATGATAAAAAAAATAAAAAAAATCGCATCACATAATTTAAACAGGAATTAATCTCTTCATTTAAAAAAAAACTTCAAATTTCACTATTCCTATGATCAAAAACTGTTAAAATTACTAAGTATAGTAAATAAACTGAAAGTATAGACTGATGATTTTATTTTTAAATTTTTTGTTTAATTTTTTTTATAAAAAACCGCAAACATTTCTGACCCCTTACAAGCCAACTCAAGTTACTTAAATAATAATTACACTTCCAGGAAAAAAAACCCCAAACTAAACCACATCAACAGTTAACGATGTCGTAATTGTGTTTACACATGAACCTACTTAATTCAGAGAGCTTCCTTCCTCACTACAAAGTATAATTAAAACCTGTAGGTTGTTTAGTAAGATAGCTCCCAGGAATATATGGTGACGCGTGTGTGTATGTGGGTGCCTGATGCTCAGCTCACCTCTAAATATTTTAATGAACAGCCGTAGAAACCACAAGCTACTTCTCCCATCTCAAACATCCCCTTCATTAACATGAAGCCGCCATGCAGTTCTCGACTTCATTACACACATCAAGGAAATAACCGGTAATAGGATAGTAACATAACATACCTGTTTACATTCTTTATTTAAAACAGAGGAATTACCTAACTTTATCCTTTGACTCATTTAATTATATCTAAAATGTTTAGTAAAATAGTCCGTTAGCATTTAGTGATAGTGCTGAAGAGATCAAAATAAAATATTAAATATGTATAATTGGAGTTACTGTTATCCTGATAATAGAGATTTTTACAGTTACTGCTATCGTAACAATAATAGAGGATTGCAATCTAATAAGGACCTTTTTTTTTTATCAAGCTGTTAATTTAAGGACAGGTATTGAAATAAGAAAACATTTATTTCAGACACAGTTTTAGTTGGATGATGTCTTTATCTAACGTCTTATTTCTGATTAAATACTTTACTTGTAACTTTAATATGGAATATTGAATCTTTAAAAATCAGATAATTGTAGCGAGATACAGATATTTACTTGCTTAAAGTAAGTACAGTACATAAATAATAAACCTTAGTCAATTAAGAATTAACATTGAACGCGATGTGGAAACGGATGCCGTTGAAACCAAATTAAAAACTTTGTAGTAGGAAATCAAAAGAATAAATGAGATTATATAATTTTTTTATGATAGAAAACCCAAGCTATAAACATTAGGTATTTCTATGACATATTCAAGAGAGCCATTTTATTTGACCTGGACAATTTGTCCGGCGCCTAGACGCTACTGGAAAGCATGCCGGCGCTGTACACTCAGATACGGAACGAACCAGGTTTCACCCTGGACGCGCAGAAACTCAAACCGAAACACAGGAGTAGCAGGCCAACAGCACTACCGAGGAGGTAAACTGACCAAGACAGCTCGCACGTTCCTGCGGACAATCAGAGAATGCACTGGTAATTGAAAATATTATATAACAAATACAGGAGTAACATGATAGCAGCATTACCGAGGAGGTAACTGACCAAGATTGTTCGCAAGTCCTTGTAAACAATCAGAGAACAAACTGACAATTGTAAATATATTATGAACAATAGTAACAAGCACAGGAGTAGCAGGAGAGCAGCACTACCGAGGAAGTAAAACTAACTATAATTGTTTACCACGTTTCTGTGAACAATCAGAGAATAAATAAACGGGTGGTTATGGCATATCATTAACAAACAATAGTAACAAACACAGGAGTAGTAGGATAGCAGCACTACCGAGGAGGCTGACTGACCTAAACATCTTGTTCTTCCCTGTGAACAATCAGAAAATAAACTTGTCATTCATTGTAGATATACGAGTATAATGAACAATAGTAACAAACACAGGAGTGGCAGGATAGCAGCACTATGGAGGAGGTAAACTGGACAGAATATCTCGCACGTTCCAGTAAACAACAAGAAAATAAATACATTGGACCTTGTAAAATATACAATGAAAAATAGTAACAAACACAGGAGTAGCAAGAGAGCAGCACTACCGAGGAAGTAAAACTAACTATAATTGTTCACACGTTTCTGTGAACAATAAGAGAATAAATAAACTGATGGATCACAGTAAAAATATAACTAACAATAAAAAAAATGGGAGTGTGGTTTTCGGCACGGGGCCTTTACATAATTTAGTCATGCTAATTAAATGATAGCATTGATCAAACCATTAATAACCGGTTAGTTAACAACTAACACAAAACATTAATATTTAACACCCACCACCAGAGTCATGAATTGCAGTATCAGGATAAAAGGACAAGAGTGGGTACTCTTTAGATTCTTTTAGGCCCCACCGGGGATCAAACCCAGTACTACCACACCTATAGTCCCACCTAACACCACGTGGTTGAACTCGTTTCAAAGCACATCTTGTGAACTTGTTGTGACTGACCTAGTCTGTAAACGCTGGACGTGTTCCCACAGGACTCCTTCACCTCTCTGTTGTCCCAGCCCACTGGGTAGACCGCAGCGCCGCCACACACCAGCACGGCTGAAACAGGGAACCACATCTCTATTACTGAATGTGACGTACGCAGGAGCTTGAGTCCGGACGTTCTGCTATAGATGCCGCATTCCGAGCCTTGACATCCGTCCAGGCTACACACATATTTACAATAACGGGATGAGGATGGTTGCATTTTGAGGGAATTTAACCAAAATGAGGGGAGGGTGAGCGGAAAATAATTTAGAAAAGAATATATCTCAGCACAACCAATTAGAGTGGACTGATTATACCTCCTGTCACGGCCGTATCTGACGAGATAGAGTGAGCTGACTATACCTCCCTGTCACGGCCGTGTCTGACGAGATAGAGTGAGCCGACTATACCTCACTGTCACGGCCATGTCTGACGAGATAGAGTGAGCCGACTATACCTCCCTGTAAAGGCCGTATCTGACGAGATAGAGTGAGCCAACTATAACTCCCTGTCACGGCCATGTCTGACGAGATAGAGTGAGCCGACTATACCTTACTGTCACGGCCGTATCTGACGAGATAAATGAGCGACTATACCTCCCTGTCACGGCCATTCTGACGAGATAGAGTGAGCCGACTATACCTCCCTGTCACGGCCGTATCTAGACGAGATATAATGAGCCGACTATACCTCCCTGTCACGGCCGTATCTGACGAGATAGAGTGAGCCGACTATACCTTACTGTCACGGCCGTATCTGACGAGATAGAGTGAGCCAACTATACCTCCTGTCACGGCCATGTCTGACGAGATAGAGTGAGCCGACTATACCTCCCTGTAAAGGCCGTATCTGACGAGATAGAGTGAGCTGACTATACCTCACTGTAAAGGCCGTATCAGACGAGATAGAGTGAGCTGACTATACCGCCCTGCAAAGGCCGTATCTGACGAGATAGAGTGAGCAACTATACCTCCCTGTCACGGCCATGTCTGACGAGATAGAGTGAGCCGACTATACCTCCCTGTAAAGGCCGTATCTGACGAGATAGAGTGGGCCGACTATACCTCCCTGTAAAGGCCGTATCGACGAGATAGAGTGAACTGACTATACCTCCCTGTCACGGCCGTATCTGACGAGATAGAGTGAGCTGACTATACCTCCCTGTCACGGCGTATCAGACGAGATAGAATGAGCCGACTATACCTCCCTGTAAAGGCCGTATCAGACGAGATAGAGTGAGCTGACTATACATCACTATAAAGGCCGTATCAGACGAGATAGAGTGAGCTGACTATACCTCCCTGTCACGGCCGTATCTGACGAGATAGAGTGACCCAACTATACCTCCCTGTCACGGCATGTCTGACGAGATAGAGTGAGCGACTATACCTCCTGTAAAGGCCGTATCTGACGAGATAGAGTGAGCTGACTATACCTCCTGTCACGGCCGTATCTGACGAGATAGAGTGAGCTGACTATACCTCACTGTAAAGACCGTATCAGACGAGATAGAGTGAGCTGACTATACCGCCCTGCAAAGGCCGTATCTGACGAGATAGAGTGAGCCAACTATACCTCCCTGTCACGGCCATGTTGACGAGATAGAGTGAGCCGACTATACCTCCTGTAAAGGCCGTATCTGACGAGATAGAGTGGGCCGACTATACCTCCCTGTAAAGGCCGTATCTGACGAGATAGAGTGAGCTGACTATACCTCCCTGTCACGGCCGTATCTGACGAGATAGAGTGAGCTGACTATACCTCCCTGTCACGGCCGTATCAGACGAGATAGAATGAGCCGACTATACCTCCTGTAAAGGCCGTATCAGACGAGATAGAGTGAGCTGACTATACATCACTGTAAAGGCCGTATCAGACGAGATAGAGTGAGCCGACTATACCTCCCTGTCACGGCCGTATCTGACGAGATAGAGTGAGCCGACTATACCTCCCTGTCACGGCCGTATCTGACGAGATAGAGTGAGCTGACTATACCTCCCTGTCACGGCCGTATCTGACGAGATAGAGTGAGCCGACTATACCTCCCTGTCACGGCCGTATCTGACGAGATAGAGTGAGCGACTATACCTCCCTGTCACGGCCGTATCTGACGAGATAGGTGAGCTGACTATACCTCCTGCACGGCCGTATTGACGAGATAGAGTGAGCCGATATACCTCCCTGTCACGGCCGTTCTGACGAGATAGAATGAGCTGACTATACCTCCCTGTCACGGCCGTATCTGACGAGATAGAGTGAGCCGACTATACCTCCCTGTCACGGCCGTATCTGACGAGATAGAGTGAGCTGACTATAACTCCCTGTCACGGCCGTATCTGACGAGATAGAATGAGCTGACTATACCTCCCTGTCACGGCCGTATCTGACGAGATAGAGTGAGCCGACTATACCTCCCTGTCACGGCAGTATCTGACGAGATAGAGTGAGCTGACTATACCTCCCTGTCACGGCCGTATCTGACGAGATAGAGTGAGCCGACTATACCTCCATGTAAAGGCCGTATCTGACGAGATAGCGCGCGGTTTCACACCTCTTGAACAGCGACCTTGATAACCCGTGAGCCAATGAATGGCCTGTCCCCTTCCTTCACACAAGGTTCTGACAATGTGAGGCTTTCCACCCCCTTCCCCCGTACCCTGGGAGCAGGCCACTGTTCCAGGTGAGACCTAATATGACTACCTGCGTTTACAGGTCACTGGTTCGATACCCGTAAGTATTTGGGTACCCTACGTCTTGTCACGGTTGATTGCTTTTAATTCAATAATGGAAAGTAAGGAATGAATATCCTATGACGTAGTCAAATTTGATTAAAGTAGTTTCAACCGGTTCAAGTGAACGGCTACCAAGTCTAACTCGGCTAACGAGAGAATTTTGTAATAATGCAAGCCAGTGCTAAAAGCGGTTCATAAATCATTTATCACGAATGATGTCGCCTCCTTTAATACAAAATATGCTTACCATAGAAAAAAGTTAAAACTGTGGTAATATATTCTCTAAGGGTGGCTGAGCTGGATTATGAAATAAATATTTAAAAAAAAATATTAGAAGTTGTATTAATTTCAACTAAACTTGCCAAAGTATTTAGTACGGAATAAGAATGATTGGGATGCAATAAGGTTGACAACTATTTCGAAATTAATTAATTATTACTATTATTAATTATAGTTCTCCTTAATGCAATTTATATGTTCTTAAAAAATCACCGAAATTGGGGGCAATAATTTACTCATTTTGATATTTCGACAGTTATTAACCTCGCCAAGGGTATAAACCATTTTGAACACTAATTATAAACAACATTTTTTGCTAAATATATTAATTATCTATCACTGATATACTTTTATATTTGAAAACGTGATTTTACCAAAGATGTCAAATTATTTAAACAAAATTTGAAAAATTAAATTCAAGATATGGAATTATACATAATATATATTTAAATACATACATATATTTATAGATATGGCTATAAGATATATATATATACTTATATCTTAAGCTGTCTACTTAATATTCTATATACAATTTTTATTTCCTAAGATATATATATAATATTTTACTATTTCTTAAGTTGTATTATATCTTATGTATATAAATAATATTTTATTGTTTCTTTAATTTTATATATTATTTTATTATCACCTAAGTTATATGACTATATAATATTTTATTACATACATAATGATTTATTATTTGCTAACCTATGTTTGTATATAATATTTTATTGTTTCCTAAGATGTATATTTCATATACGTACATGTAATTTTTTTTTAATGTTTCCTAGGTTTTATATACAATATTATGAATTCTACTTTCAGAAGTTTTTTCTTTCCTTCTGAACATTACTCAAGATAGACTTATTCAAGTCAAGTTTTAATGTAAACAGATTATTTTAATTTAACCCAAAGGTAACATTGCTCAACGTATATAGACGAGTGAATTAAAATAATAATAGTGTAATAAACCATGCTAAGATTTAAAAAAAGAAGGATCTTATATTCAACAGAATGAGCAGAGCTAGTTCAAAACAGATTATTCTGCTCAGAGCAGTACTATGCTGTAACATACGGGAATAAAACGGAAAATAAACGCCGAGAAAAGTAACTTAGCTGCAATTAAATAGAAAGATACGTCTAAAAAAAAGAAATTAAAACGTAAAAAGGAAATGGGGCACAAAACGAAAATAAAGAGAAGGGAAATGGTAGAGGAAAAAGCAAGATGAATTGGGTCAAGACGCAACCTCACGTGGTACAACGGCATTAAGGACGCTATAAAACAAAAAACAAAAGGAACGAGACAATAAAGTAGTGGGCCAGGGCCCCCGTTTTGCAACAATGATGTAGTAAAACAAAGCTTTGTTCCTTAAGGTACCTCTACACAATTCATTTTATATTTACCTCCTCACTCCCACCATTTCTGAAAGTCTAGTCTGTGCAGGTAAGAAGAATATTGTGAAGCGCCCTTAAGTTGGATGGTAAGAAATGAGAGTTAAGGTCCATATTTTTTAGTTTCTTTGAACGTAAAACGTTTAAGGTAAAAATAAATTTAATCCTGCTCCAGTATATGCATTTAGTTTAATATTATAAATATAGCAAGCTTAGCAGTTCATTTATGTATGTCATGAATACTGTCTAATTTGAATAGGATTTTTTTTATATAAAAAGTTTCTTTTTAAATGTCACAATATTCATAACATATTCAAGAAATGTTGATATCACCATGTGTATAAAATGAAACTACATGTTTCTACTGGAGCAGTATTTTATTTATTTGGCAAAAAAAAAAGTTTTTTGCTATTTTTAGAAACTGAAAAAAATTGCTTACCATAGCCAGTGTCTCATTCCATACTACCTTAAGGTCACTTCACTTACATGAATTAGTTTCAGAAGAATAAATTAATTCTAACATTTAATTAGATTGCATATTAATTCTAAACCAATTTTTAAAAATGACCACGAAGAGGCAGTACAGAATAATTATATTGTTTATAAAGTGATGTTGAAATATGCTAATAGTATATCTTTGATTAAACACCATTTTACCTGGAAGTACACTTTTTTTAATTAGAAGCGTAGTCTGATAGAATTTAATATGAAATATTTTTGAAGCCAAATCGAAGTTAAAACGTTTTATAAAAATATGATTGTGTGTATATTATATTAGTATAGACACTAAATATAATATTTAATTTTTTATTGATTTTTTACAGATTTCTTCCAAATTTGATAAATTACGTTACTATTACAACATGTTATTCAATTAATATACATTTTTGTCATGTACTGTATACACTTCGTTCACCTTGAAAAGTAGCAAGCCCACCTTGTATTGTTCCACTTTGGTGCAACTTGTAAGATAGGACCACGGTATATCAAGGTAAGGTTGATAACTTCCAGGGTGAACAAAAATATTTAATCAAAATAAATGGTACGTTGCACCACACAAACTTTCTCGCTATTTTATATAAATTATACTTATAGCTTGTAAGATTCGTGAAACAAAATAATATACAATGTTATAGAAACATTATAGGGGGGAATGTAGCGTTTCAACAAAGAGCATACATGAAATCATGCACACTATTACAGAAACATATTATTTGTTCTGTGCAGTTCCTAAATATATATATATATATTAGCTCAGAAAATATTAATTTTATTAAATTATACATTATTTTCAAATAAATGTTGTATATCTTCAACAGTGCTGCAAATATGTAATGATAAGTTATTTTTTATCTCAAAGAGTGTCGCAGATATAATCAAAATTAGAAATTTCCTCTCGTGTAAAGTATTCCCAAAGTAATTTTTTTTATGAGAAAATGAGATGCTTTTTTTTTTTTTTTTTTTTTTTTTTTTGTAATTTAAAACAGTGCCCGAATATGAATTTTAAACAAAATCGTTAGAGACTATTTTTGATTAAATCACTTTTTTCCTCTTTTCTCACTAAGTAAACTAATATTAATTTTAATATTCATATGTCAAGTCATATGTTCTACATATGCCTGTTTTTTCTTACATAAGATGTCAATTTTTTTTAAAAACTAGAAAACATTGATTTACTTTACAAAGCCAAATTTTATGTTTAATAATAAAGGAAATGACTACTTAAGAAATTGATATAATTTTTAAATTTATTAATTTGTTTTTTGTATTCGTTACCAAATTATAAATTGGAAATATTTTTGTTCCTAGTTTGGCAGGATTGTTAGTTTCATAAAACATTGTTTTTTCTTTCCGAAAACAACTTTTAAAATAACAATAACATTATAAATATATCGAACATTTGTTACTAACGTCTCTCCCTATCTCTCTTTCGTACACGCACCAAAAGGTTCTTCCTCTTGAAGTCTCACTCTAGGAGGGATTGTGCCATGGCGTGGCTGGCAATTAAGTTGCCAGTTAGATCGCAAGTCGGATATATTCCCTTCTCCCCGTATCGGGAACCGCTAGGCAGATAATACACGCCTCCCTCCCCCCTGTAAGTTATGCACCGCGCGTGGTTTAAGTAGCGGCTGATAAGACTCTGGGCAGATAAAGATAAGAGAGGGTAGGGGTTTACTATGTGGTCGATGTAACCAACCCTTCCATTATACCTCGTCGCACGCATGCGCAAGACGCTTGGGGGTAATATACGGACACAACATCCCTTGTATACTGGTGGGGTGGGGGATAAAGCGCCAGTACTATCATAACCAGTTTCAACCCTTTTTTTTTTTCAAATTCAAGGCACACTGAAAAAGGCGCTAAAATGGTCAAAACATACAATCATATTTTTAAGGAGATATTTAATAATTTAAAAAACAAACTAGTACTAAGATTGTTAACATCTAGCTGTCATAAAAACACTTAGTGTTTTTCACAGCGACAAATATCCATGAATATGGTAATTATATACCAAAACATGTTGGATTGAAGTAGTCCAGACACTTTCTCCAGTGCAGAATCTCAAAATACAGGCTTTCCCACGGAGAAGTAGCCCTCCTCCTATATCCATCAGGCGCCTCACTCTGAATTGGAGGAGGTCAGTCCCCTTCCACCCCGTCTTGTGATTTAGACAAGCAGTTCACTTGCTCATTCTTCATGTCACAATATGGGTGGGAGGGGATTGACCTCCTCCAATTCAGATTGAGGCGCCTGATGGATATAGGAGGCGGGCTACTTTTCCGTGGGCCACCCTGTAGTGATGGGATATCCCTACCACATCAATACAGTTAAGACTTAGACCAACATAACCAAACTTTTCTAATTATATATTATATTACCATACTTCAACATTATCTAAATCAACTTTGCTGATGTTAACTTGATTTTATTCTGAGTGATTTCGAAATAAGTCTTGACTTTAATGTCTATGTTCATATCACGTTATATATTGTCTGTTAAATTATTTGTATTAATATTTTATGTGTTAATCTATGTTTTAGACTATTCATCAACTCATTTGACCATTGTTTAAGTTGATGAAGTATTTTAATTTTCTTTAATTGTTAGTATCATTCACAATGTTCCTCTAAGAACTTTCTAATTATTTTATTGTTTATTGTTTTTCAACATCACATCATATATTATCCACTTTAGTAACAACTTAACTTTTGAACTTAAATTTGCTATTTTCTAGATTAACTTATCTAAGTCTTAACTCTCAATATAAATACTCCTTACTTAAAATTTGAACTTTTAGAGTGTTTCCTAAAATATTATTAAGATTGTGTCTAAACGTTAAATAGCTGAAATACTAATAACTATTGTGATATGTATTTATAAACATAATATTGAAGTACGCTGCAGAAACGTGGGTAATGAACAAACAGGATGAAAGCAAAATTCACGCGAGTGAAATGAGATTCCTGAGAAGCAGGATAGGTGTGACAGAACTTGACAGAATGAGGAAATGAGAGAGTAAGAGGAATAGTAAAGGAAGAGCCAGTCCAGGACAGGATAGAGAAGGCACGACTAAGGAGGTATGGACATGTGAGAAGAATGGAGAGGGAAATGAGAGAGTAAGAAGAATAGTAAAGGGAGAACCAGTCCAGGACAGGATAGAGAAGGCACGACGAAGGTGGTATGGCCATGTGAGAAGAATGGAGAGGGAAATGAGAGAGTAAGAAGAATAGTAAAGGGAGAACCAGTCCAGGACAGGATAGAGAAGGCACGACGAAGGTGGTATGGTCATGTGAGAAGAATGGAGAGGGAAATGAGAGAGTAAGAAGAATAGTAAAGGGAGAACAGTCCAGGACAGGATAGAGAAGGCACGACGAAGGTGGTCTGGTCATGTGAGAAGAATGGAGAGGGAAATGAGAGAGTAAGAAGAATAGTAAAGGGAGAACCAGTCCAGGACAGGATAGAGAAGGCACGACGAAGGTGGTCTGGTCATGTGAGAGAATGGAGAGGGAAGGGATGTCGAGGAGAATGTTGGATATAGAGGTGGGAGGTAGACCAAGGGACAGATGGCTGAAGAGAGTAGGAAGGAGAGAGGAGAGGACTGGCTGAGGTGGAGGGAGAGAGGTGGTTGGAGGAAAGGAAGGGGTGGAGAGGCATATGTTTCAAACAGACCCAGCCAGTGACTGGAAGCTGTTCATGAAGATGATGATAAAAATAATATTGATCATGGATTTTAAAAAAATATTTCTTTTCACTCCACAAATTCGTTTTCGCTTTTTCTTTGTAACTTCCCCCAAACTCGCGTGGCACACCAATGTGTTACATACATCGTAGAGTTGAGATAAGGTCGAATTTCAGAGGAAATGTAGCCGCATCTAAGGGAAGAGAGTTGAATATAAAGCTTTTTAAATGAAGAGAAAATGTCCTGTTAAAATTTCCTTGATGCCCGTGACAAATAATGCGAACCTGTTGAGAAAACTTGTGTGTAGAAATTTAAACCAAAGTCTTTATTTATTTACCATTCACCAATTTTAGTTTTTATAAAAATTGTACCTTATCTCGAGTTCCCTTTCCAGCCCACCTTAATAATTTACTACGAACTATTCGTTAGTCCTAGTTTAAATTAGTTTGTAAGTCTCAAGCTAATAGTAGCTTGTATTTATAAAATGACTAGCACCAGTGTAGCTCGGACTAAGAAGTAAGTCTAGTCTGAGATCGGGGTTCGAATTCACTGAAGGTGCTTTTCTTCCTAAAGGGTTTACCACTCTTTCTACATGCAAACGCTGATGCATCTTCTCTAAATTATTTCTTTATCTTATCTAGACACTAGTATGAATAATGTGATAGCCCGGATGGGTGGTAAGACATGAAACACGGTTGGTGAAGGGGGATTGTGTAGGAGAGAGGTGGGGGCTAAGAGTAAGTTTAGTAAAAAAATATTAATCAGGATGTAATATAATACTTATTTAAATTTTTATTTAAGGTACGTTCATAAGTACGAGACACAGATAGGGTTAGGTAACTTGATCTTAAGAACTAAGTAATTAATCAAGTTTTATCAATTGAAAACCGAAGATTTTTTAAAATGTAAAAAATATTCTTACTGTTAAAAGTGTTTCAAATATTGTAGGGGAGATGTGAATTATCGATTGTAATAAGACTCTAGAGGGGTAGTTGACGCCCTTTTTTTCACCCCTACACCACTTATAGGGGGTTAAAGTGGATGAGGAGGGGTGGGGGGTTGAACGAACTCACAGTCGGGAAGCTGGGTGGGGCCTCATCTTGTCAGATAGATCAAGGAAAGGAAGAAATTTATTAAACTCAGCAGATTATTGCAAGGGAGGATTTAAAAAAAAAAGGTTCCTTCACCCCTATTTATTTTAATGTGAGGTTTAACTTGGCTACGGTAGTCAATCAATAATGGACCGATACTAAGCTCTCTGGTATGGTAATCCTTCCCCTCCCCCCGCAAAGGTACGGGGGCATACTCCTACAATACGACCTAACATCATTCAGCAAAACTTTATTTTATTCCTTCTTTTAGCACAGCGTATTACTACCCATTCGGGTTGTACGCTTATGTTTCTAATTACTACTATTGGTTTTTTGGGTTTAGGAAGGTTATATTTATAGTAAGTGTACCCGCATTTTCGTGGAGGGAGAGTCTAAAAACATTTTTTGAAAAACTACCCTCAGTACACCCGACCGAGATTTGAACCTCAATCTCCCAGTAATCAGCCGAAGCGAGTTCAAATTTTCTATTAAAAAAATTAAATAGATAGGGGGGTGCTCAATTGTTACTTAAGCATCCTTTTTGGCCATTTTGGACTCCCTACTCCCTCCCCTTCTTTGTAAGCAAAAATAAACAAACACCACCATTTTAATTTACATTTAATTTAAATTGTAAAATAAAAAGTATTATTAGTGAACATATAATTATTATTTTTTATAAAAAATTAAAACCGTTTATAAATTGATGATCAAGAGCCTTGAAACCACGTCTCATCATTTTTAGTTATTATGTGTCAATTGGGGGAGTGGGGGGCTGGGTCACAGCGCCATTCTTGTCAGTCTTTCTTTGTCTCACATCAGCATTGTTCTACCCCCCTGTCCCCTTGTCAGCAAAAATAAGCAAAGCTCGGACACCCCCCCCCCCCATAAGGTGCTTATGTATTACTTGACCACACCCTAGAAAGCTTTTAAAAAGTAAGAGAAAAATCATTCATAATTTAATGTACTAATTTTTTTGTTTTGTATCGAGTCTTACTACCCGTTCGGGCTATACACACAGGTACCAATTACGCTAATGTGTTAAAAATGAGAAAGGTTGAATTTTAAGAAAGTGCACCGTCATTTGCATGGAGGGAGAGTGGAAATTAATCCAGGGAAAAACATTCTCAATGCAACAGGGATATGAAACCCTATTTCTCCTTCATCGGTGGTCCAGTCTATTACGAGAGTGATGCCCTAAACTATGCGGCCACCGAAGCGTATGTGTGTATCGCTTATTATTCTTACCATTTGAGACGGAGTGTTAATAATCAGTGAATTAAGGGTGTCAGCTAATTGAAAGGAAATATCCTCACACCTGCGATATTTGTATTGGGAATGATAGTTCCGAAACTTCTTGGTTACTAAAACAATCTTCAACAATCTTAGAATTTTCACTTGTGATTTTGTTTGAAAAAAAACTTTATTTGTGTAAGGTGGTTCGATTTTATGTTTATAACAATTTACCTCAGAACTGCAACATTTCGGGTTAAACGTCGTTGAAAGTTATCAAAGTTAACCTTTACATATTTAAAAAAAAAGAAATATCATGAAACCTAAAGTGAAGGGGTATTTTTGGACGTCTGTAATCGGTCTCGGTGGTTCGATAGGCAGCTCCCTTAACACTCCAAGCTAAGCTAATAAACAAAATTAGGGTGAAACTAAAATAACTGCACTAAAACTTGTCTAGAAAGTCCTTATTGGAAAAAAATCAATCAATATAGGTCAGACCTGCTTTGATGGCCGCATGGTCTAAGGCGTTGATCTCGCAGTAGACCAGAATGCGGATGACAGGGAGATTGCGGTTTGATTACCGGTTATGTGTACTAAAGTGTTTATTTATGAATGGCTTCCCACTCTTTCTCTAGACACAAATGTGGGCACACTTCCTCTAAATTCAAACTTTCCTAATTCCTAAAACCATTAGAGTAATCAGAACGTTGGTGTTTAACCCGAACGGTTTGTAAGACGCGGTGCTAAAAAAAACTCAATGGGTAAGTATCAAACCCCATCCTATAGGTTTGAAATCAACCTTGAAAACATAGCCCTAGAGATTATTTCTATTAACATTATAGTTTTAAAATAAGGTAGAGAAAATATGGATGAAACGTTAAAATCATGTTCATGTGAAATTATTCAGTCTTAGCTAGAATGTATTATACTATACCTGTATATTAGGAAAACATTAATAAATAATT
The DNA here is from genome assembly GCA_033556935.1 of Timema podura. Taxonomy (NCBI): domain Eukaryota; kingdom Metazoa; phylum Arthropoda; class Insecta; order Phasmatodea; family Timematidae; genus Timema; species Timema podura. Next base: position 13,387,785 of record JAVRXN010000001.1, on the reverse strand, counting down.
GTATAAAATTAACAACAACAAAAACGATCAAACGACCAATATGAAACAGATTTAATAAAATAACTAGCTTGTGTTCACTATTTTTTTTTATCTAAACCTAGTTTTTATGTTTGTGCAGCAAATTTGTTTATATATAACGTGTCTGTCTACTGAGTTAAGGGTCCCGGGTTTGATTCCCGGCTTGGCCAAAATATGTATCATTGGTGAAATGTGGGTTAGTTACCCTTTTCCAGTAATAAATTAACGGCCGGGGACTGGATGTTGTGCCTGTTCTTAAGATAGATTATAAGGTATATGAAGCTACGATAGACCGAGGAATTGGAAAATATATGGCTTGAATAAATTGACCTAGGCCACAGGATGGAAACAGTCATGGATGTAATAAATATATATATTTTATCCGTATTTACGTTGAGAGAAAGTAAGAAACCGGTTAATGATAAAGCATCCTGGATACAAACCCCGACTTCTCTATCACAAGCAAACCAGATCAGATGTTCTCGACGTTTAGCCCGCACCGATGCGGTTATGCCAACAATCTTATATTCTTGATGTCCAGAAAGTACAAAGTGGCAAAATGTCTTTTGACTATGAAAATATAGTACTACTACATTTTTCTTCGTCTTTAAAACGTAAAAAATATGACGTTTTTTGTTTCCTTATTACTTTACGTATGAATGATAACTTTATAACACCCGCTTCAGAATCGTATTCTTCGTCTCCCTCCTTGCATGAGAAGCGAAAAAAAAAAAGGAAGAGAAAAAATTCTACTATTCATTTTTATTTCTTTGAATAAAAATGTTAACACGGAATTCTCTCACCTTGTCACGGCAGGTATATAAAAAAAATATCTTTTTTTTATGGTCGTAACTCGCGACCTCCCTTGTCGAGAAGAACTTCTCTGTTTAAAGCTTGTCATTAAAGGGAGACAGAGAGAGGATTCAATTAAATATTTCATGCCAAGTCTTACAAAGTTGAGTCTCTTAAAGAGAAAGTTTGTGGTGAAGCTGCCGTTGTTTGGTGAGACGCAATTGTACGACTTAGAAAATAGTAATTTTTCTAACCTGTTGAACAAAAAGGGGCAAAAAGGGGACAGACGAAAGAAGGTGGGGAGAGCTACAATTGTTTTGACGATGCTTTTTTTATGTCACTTCAGTAAGGGCTTGAAAATCCATCATAATAGGCCTACGCGCATTCGTACCGTTGTAATTGTACTATCGGCAGCATAAAACCAACTACCGAGTCAAAGGTGGCTGCGTTATCTGATAGCTCGTGATATTAATTCATCAATCATTTGTAGCTGTCGATTTCCCCGCGTCCATCACAGATTCTGCCTTAAAATATAAGTGAAGAATGATCCTGAGTATGGGACGACTCCTGGATAGCTCACTGATTAAAGCATTGAGATACTTAGCCAAAAGTCCGGGTTCGATTCCTACGTACCGGTGTTATTTTTCAATTCAAAGGAATGCGATATTTAGATGCGGCTACAACCGTAATTAACAAATATAATAGCTTGGATATTTAATCCATTAGAGGCTTATAAAGCTTTTTTTCGAGGGAGGCTCCACCAGAAATTTGTAGTATACCTTTAGCCGATTTAAGTTTATATGCGTATGGACGGACTGCCCCTTATAAGGGGTCCATCAAATTACAAGGGGGGTCCGGACTACCCCAAAATCCCCCTTTTCTACATCCTTTCACTTCAGAGCCCACTTCATGACGGGATCACGATCAACTTAACGTTAACGGAACATGAGGTGACACACTTCGGTGATCGATTAGTATGAGGTGTCATTCTCGCAGATTACGGGGAGATCGGGGTTAGAATCCTGGTCAGGTGTACTGAGGGTGGTTTTTCCTAAATTGGTTTCCCAATCTCCCTTCACACAAATGCGTGTACACTTCCTATCCATTCACTCCTAATTAGACCTTACTCATAATAATAATTAATGCATATTAGTGTAACCTGGTCAGGCATCTTAGCTGAGTCGTTAGCGTGTCTGTCTACCGAGCTAAGGGTTCTGGTTTCGATTCTCGACATGGTCAAAAAATCTATCATTGGTGAAATGTGGGTTTAACCTTTCACGGTGATAAATTAACGGCCGGGGACTGGATGTTGTGCATGTCTTAAGTTAGATTACAAGACATATGAAGCTACGACCGGCCTAGCCAGCCGGTAGTGAGAAATATATGGCTTGAATAAAAAACTGACCACTGTCTGGAAACAGTAATTTATGTAAAGTAAAGCGTAGCCCAAACGTATAGTAAGACGCGGTGAAAAGAAACCACAAAACAAAATTAACTTGACATAAAGCTTTTCCCCGTGTTTTTAAATTGAAGCCATCACGACGCACTTAATTTAACGCAAGAGTTGTCCAAGGAACAACCTTCACGTCACGCTGTGTTACGTTGAATGAAGTGTACAACTTGTTCTTGACACAATCACGTTGCGAGCTACTGGCTATCCAGTGAGACAGCAGTTGTCCTTCTAACTGGGTGGACAGTTATTGGGCTCTGCTGTACGGTGATCGTAAGTTAAAATGTCTGAAGAGCGTATAGTTCTTATTCATAAGGTAATAATATAATTTTCTTTAACATTGTGCGATGAATTACCAGATATAAATAAGTAGGTGAGGAATAGGACAATTCAATCAAAAACTCTGACAACAACCACGTGCAATATTATCAGGTGTCTGGTCAGCTACCGACTGACCTGTGCGTTCACACGACGCCAATGGCTGGCTTATCTGCGGAGTGGGGGAAGGCCAGTGAACAGTAAAACGAAAATATTTAAAGTGGTGGGCTAGGCCAGCTGCTGACCTACTCGCACGGTCAGTAACTCGCCAGACCTGTTTAAAACGAAGCCAGTAGCTGACCCTCAGTTACTGGCTATATCCTTTTCTATTTAGCACCGCGTCTTACTACCAGTTCGGGTTATACGCTTAAGTACTAACTACGCTAATGGGTTAGGAATTGGGAGGGTTAAATATAGAGGAAGTGAACCCGCATTTGCGTGGAGGGAGAGTGGAAAACCATACTGGCTCTATCAACTCGCAAGCCAACTCACCCCATGAAAACCAGGCATTAGTATTTCACTTGTTTATAGTAAGCAGACAACTTCTTCTGGTTCGGTTCAGTCGGTAGCATCTCTGCCCACCGAGCTAAGGGTCCTGGTTTCGATTTATTGCATGGCCAAAAAATTAGTCATTGGTGAAACGTGAGTTCACCCTTTCCAAGTCATTAATTAACGTCCGGGGGGAGGGTGGGCCTGGATGTTGTGTCTGTTCTAGATTTAAGTTAGTTAATAAGTTGTGTGCTGATATATTCAGTCGGTTCTGAAAGTGCACGTTAAATACCTCAAATAATTTAAAAATAGGTATGTCACCGTATCTTACAGTCCATTAGGCTTATATGTATTACGATAACGTGCAAGGAATGTAGTGGAATGGACCAAGAAGAAACGTACTCACATTTGCGTTGAGAGAGAGAGGCCTTTTTTTAAAGGAAAAACTAGCCTCACTATACCCGACCTCACTGTCATCGGTGGTCTAGTCCGACACGAGAGTAGCGCGTTAGACCACGTGGCCACCGGGCACCGAAGCGGTTAACTTAATTCTTAAACAAACGTGGGGTGGAAGGAAAAGGAATCCAGCAGTTTATTTATCACTGCGAAAGGGGAAATACAATTTTCACCAATTTAATCAATGGTGCCTTTTTAAACACTGTCGTGAATCGAACCGGTACCCATAGCTCACCAGGATAAATGTGCTACCGACTGAATTAGGGGTACGGGCAGAGAAGGGGGCACTTTCAGTGAACCATATATACTGTCGAGAACGACACCAAATTCATTCTCGTTCTAACCGAACTCTATAACCTGAGGACATTACATTTGATTACTCGCGGTTGAAACGACATCCTTTGCCTCCCCCCACCCCTCACCCCTTCTCTATACAAATCCCGGTCCCAAAGTTGGCATCAGTGGCGAGCGTGTTCGTGATATGAGCGTATTCTGGAGGATGAACACGCAACTAAATGAACTGTTACAGGGCCTGCGGTGTAGTGACGTCACGCCATTCGAACGGAGTTTTGTCTCTCCTGAGGGGTGTGGGGGTGGGGTAAGGGTTTGGGAGGGATGATAAAAGGGGAGGAAGGGAAATTAAGGGACAGGTAGATAGGACGAGAGAATAAGCAACACGTAGATAAACACACAAGAATTATAGCCGCAAGAATTATAAGAGAAAATACAATAGCACACAAAGACAATAGAGTTGGTATGAGGAAAAAACTCATAGATCAAACAAAAGAATAAATTAAAAGTAGCCAAATTTGACCAAAAGTCACTATTCATTTTTCTTATAGCTGTAAAAATTGATATAGCCCGTCAAATGGGGTAGTTGTTTAGAATACTTGAAGTTACATTTTTTAGTCAACTTTTAGAACTATAATTTAAGGTTATTCCTATGACGATAAGACTATAGCGTGCTTGACTGTGGCCTACGGGGCTGCGGTTCGATACCCGACTGATTGTCATAGAAGTAGGCCCATATCACTTCGCAATTTGCGGATGCGTTCATATATAGTGCAACATCTTTAACTTATAGTCCGAGATTCGTTCATTTAAGATGTCAACAGCTGGTTCTAAAACGTTCCAATACAAATAAATACAGTCCGATTTAGATAGTAAGGAACTTCGACAATTATTAACGTTACCATAGCTATTTTCATATATTCATACGTCAATTCATGTGATATTAAACTGTAACTAATGCTACCCAAGTGAGTTCGTAGAAAGAGACCAATATAGGGATGCAAATAATAAAAACAAAAGCTGATCTTTTGTAACTTAATTGTTTACTGTCTGGCGGTTTTAACTATCGATATTTATTAGTTTCCTTCCTCTACCATAACTGGTCTCAGAGCTCTTCAGGATATATACGCTCTGTAAAGTTTTGAAAATCCATGTCTTCCAAGTTTTCCGAGATATTTTATTTTCAGTCTTTATATTACAAGATATAATATGAAGTGACGTTATTATCACGGTTTTATATCTAATAGGGTGAACTGGTGGTCTAGGGGTAAGGTGTCATACTTCTGTGCTGGGGTCCAGGGTTCAATCCTCGGTCCGGCACAGATTTTCTGATTGCCAAACCCCTTCCTTCACCTCTGACAGGACGTGTATTAATCACAACTTGTGAATGTGTGGAATGCCAGGCCTCCACCGTGGTTCGGATCCCACGTTAAACTCTAGGTCCTCCATTTCATCTCACAATCACCTACCACTACACATTAACGTAAGTGCGTAAAACCCGAACGGGTAGTAACACGCGGTGCTAATAATAATATATCTAATATATGACATAATTATTTTAAGAAATCAATTTGTCGAAGTTGTTAAAGAAAATAGATACATCATTTAGTTATTCTTGGTATTTTTTAAATCATCCCAAAATCATAGGAAAATTTCAATGACTTTTTAAAAGTTATCCTTACTTTTCCCTGCCATGGTACAGTCTTGACTTTTCCAGGATTTTCATATTTTTCAAAAATTCAGGAAACCACTTAGTATAGTGTGATTCTAAATAGCAAAAGGCTTTTAGGTAATATAAACTTTTTGTTGAGGTAAACATTTACAACATTTTACTATATTAACAGTGTCATTATACAGTATAATATATATTTATAATATCCATCAAAAGTAACACATGAGTTTATCACGATTTGATGCATCAATATTTGAAAGTAATTTTAGTAGCTTTTGTAACCATCAGATACGGTCCTTCTTACCATAATATTTCTATAAGTTTCTACCACGTTCTAAAAAGAGAAAACGACTTGGGACAAAACTTTCATAGAACATTAAAAAATTGTTTCTTGATAGTCCTGTATGTTCCTGAGGGAATGGTATTTTATCATAGCAGTGTGTACGTGCCTCCTGAAAGGGCCTCGTTCCAACCTTTTACCAGACAATCACGTTAACGGTTATACCAGAGCCGAGAACTCTTATAGATGGGCGTGTAGGAAAAGCGAGCTAAGGTCAGTGTTTTTGAAGTTTTTATACCAACACTATTTTTGTTTATTAAAATAAATAAAATATTGCGGCAGTATAAACATAGAGAGTTTAATTTTCTTCACATGGTGACATAAACAGTTGTTGAATATCTGTAATGAGCTTAGCGGCATTAGATGACAAACTTTTTAAATGAAGAGGAAAATTGTTATTTAATTTCAGGACATCCCGATTATGTGGCCGCATAGCTAAGGAGTCGCTCTCGCAAGTGTCTAAACTGCCGATGACGGAGAGACCGAGGATCGAAACATGATCGGATGTACTAATGGCTGCATTTTCCTAAATTGTTTTTCACTCTCCCTCTACGAGAATGCGGGTACACTTCCTCTAAAGTTGAACCTTTCTCATTCCTAACACATTAGAGTGATTTGTACATAAACGTACAGCCTGGACGGGTGATAAGATGCGAAGTTAAAAAAAGTTTCTATAAATGTATGGCTTCATGACAGCTCCAAACGTTGAGCAAAACACATTTAAATAAAATTTAGCACCACGTATTACTACCCGGTCGGGTTATACGCTTAAGTACTTATTACACTAATAGATTAGGAATTAGGAAGGTTGAATTTAGAGGAAGTGAACCTGCACTTGCGTGGAGGGAGAGTGAAAACCATTTAGGAAAACCACTCGCAGTTCACCCAGGAAAAAAACACATCTTCTCTAATAATTTTATACTTTAAATCTTTAACTAGGATTCGAACAGTAATACCTTTTTTAACCTCATATTTAACAGACCAACTCTTAATGGCATACACCTTTTTTTTAGTTATTTTGAAAATATAAAACTAGATAGAAAAAAACCCCATATAACTCTAAGGTATAGTCGGAAAACTTCTACGAGTCGAGATGAAATCATTTTCCGTCTTTTTTAAAAAATAGATATATAATTAGCGTTTTATTCCAAGTAATGGAAGGTTAACTCAAAGGAAACGCGAAGGAATAGGATCGGAAAGAATATTATAAAACCATGCACAACGATGAGCCACTTAAGTGAACACTGACGAGACTCGAACCTTGATTTCCCCAAGCTATTGCGAGCGTGACGCCCTAGACCGAAATAGCCCTCCTTCCAAAGCAGCTCGCAGAACAAGGTCTAGTTTGTACGGAATTAGCACCAGATAACGACCCTACAATTAGTGTCTACTACCTTCTCACTTTGATGGATCGTTATTGTGGTACCTTCTTGCAGCGCAGACTTCTTATCGCTGGTACATCCTCACGGGACTCACGGGGTAACTGCTTTCTATCGGGGTTTTCTGAGCACTTGACTTCTTTATAAGGTGGACAAGGCCGTAGCCGGCCAATAACTTCAGGGAGGGTTTGGTGGACCCATTCCCTAAATGCCGGAGGCAAGGAAAATTTCTTAATGGTAATAGTTTTAGAAGATATCTGAAGTGTTTTTTTTTATAGCAACATAACACCATAACTGCTGAAGGCAAGGAAAAATACTGAATACTAAACACATCTAGAAGCTTTCTGAAGTGTTTTTTATGGTAACATAACCCCTTAACTGCTGAAGGCAAGGAAAATACTGAATACTAAACACATCTAGAAGCTTTCTGTAGTGCTTTCTGTGGTAACACAACACCTTAATTTGTATTTGTACCCTAATTTTGATAGTGTTTGAACCATACATAAAGCCATATATATTTTGTTCATAAAATTTCAGGGGGGGGGTGTTGAACTCCCAAAACCCCCTGACTAGGCCTTGAAGGTGGAAGTGTAGGAAACACGAGTTAAGGGCAACATTTTTGCCATTTGTACATCAAAGACTATTTTTTTTGGTCAAGATAAATCAAATAATTCTCCAGTAAAAACATATAGTTTAATTTTCTTCACATGGCGATATCAAAAGTTCTGGAATATCTGTCAAGGGTGTCGTGGAATCTTATTTTTTTTTATTTAGCACCACGTCTTAATACCCGTTTGGGTTACATCATATGTACTAGTTACCTAATGTGGTAGAGATGAGTAATGTTGAAAGCCAACCTTATTAGTTAGAACACCTGACCGGGATCGAACTTTGATCTTGTCAAAGACAGTCTTGTCTACTGTAGAGTAGCCGTTAGACATGCGACCACCGAGGGGGTTTTAATTTATTTTTTCATCACTATATTAATATCTCTTGTTGACACAACCGTAAAAAAAGTAATAAATTTATGATTTTTTTTGTTCTTTCAATTAATGTATAAAAAGCCAATTATAAATCAATCCTTAGGGAAGTATTATTAGACTCATTCATTTACTAACACTTTTGATTGATAATCCTATATATTATTTCTGTTGTCAACATCCCTTTTTCTCAACCAATACAAAAGCCTACAGCGATAAATAAGGTATCAGTGGATAGGAGTGTTTACCGACTTCTGACATAGCATACACAGTTTGTATTCTGACATCAAATATTGTATACAAAGAGGTATTGTAATTGTAAATACGTTCACATTAATAAACTCTCTTTGCTATTTTGGGAATACACTTCACTGAGTATTTAATTTTATTAACCAACTAAAAGACTTTTTTTTGAGGGGTGAAGGGGAAGGTTGAATGTGCGAAAGTTTGGCAAGGGTTTACTGGTCTATAGTATTACTAAGAACATAATAATAATTTATACAAAGGTTATACAAGTGACTTTAAACCAATGCCAGTTACCACTACTTGAGTGGCGAAGGTACTGTATATTCAGTTGTAAGTGAAGTATATTTATAACCACCTTGTAGGAATTGAATCTGACAAGACAAACCCTCGTGACAAGCGCCATTACCCGAGAATGTCTCCCCCCTCCCTCTTGATACGTCACATTTGCATACTGGTGAGTGTGATATTATCTGTCAGGGGGACTTGAGGAATGGGATATACATGCTACTACTGTACCGAGTGCCTTGGAGAGTTGGAGAGACATGCTCAGGCTATGTTTAGTTAGCGAGACACACGTGATGTGATCTTAAAGATTTGTTATGTTCTGATGAACAGACACAAGACGTTATTGGGGATAAGACAGACTCAGGTCTGCCGTGACCTTCAAGAGGGAAAGGTAAGGGTAAGGCTTGATTCACACGTTTACCGAAAAAAGAAAGCAGAATCTGCTTGAGTAGCGAGGCAATTCACACGCTGTAATGTGACCCATGATGTATTGCAATGCTTACTTAAAACAGCTGATTATAAAGATATTTTATTTTCTAGAGGATAAACATTTTTTTCATATCATTCTCCCGATGGACGGTCAGTCACACAATGGTCGGTAGGCGCGGGAGCATGTTTCGGCGTACCGCTTTGCGTTAAACTATTTCAGTCGCGGCTGTGCATTTGTCTTTTGGAAGGATTTTGATCAAATATTTTCTTCTTCTTGTTTTTCATTAGGGCGGTCGACCGAGATGTACGTACATTTAACTTTAATTTTAGAAATTGAGAAATATCAATGCCTTTAAAATTATAAGCTTGGCGAATATTTGGTAAAAACATAACTGGAAAAGCATGGAGGTAAATGGCCACCGATTCTAATCTCATCCAGCCCTCTATTTCTAATATCTCCGTCCTCAAACTTCCAGTATTCACCAGTGTACGAAACTCAAGACACTAATGAAGATGTTTAAAATGTCACTAAGTTATTTCATTTGTATAAATTATTATTATTATTATTATTATTATTATTATTATTATTATTAGCACCGCGTCTTACTACCGTTCGGGTTACACGCACTTACGCTAATGGTTATGGTAGGGTTATTGTGAGATGAAATGGAGGACCTACAGTTTAACGTGGGATCCGAACCACGGTGGAGGCCTGCATTCCACACATTCACAAGTTGTGATTAATACACATCTTGTCAGAGGTGAAGGAAGGGTATGGCAATCAGATAAATCGGTGTCGGAACCGAGGATTGAACCCCGGACCCCCAGATTTTTATAAAAATACCTTAATGTTATCATTAGCCTCTCCACAGCTCTTACGCATCCCCTCATTGGTTTATTTTGCTTTGTAATAACTTAGACCAACTATTGAAAAGTGTTTTTTTTTGACAATCTGTACATTACAAAGAAATCTTTCATAACCTTGAGCTAATTCTCTTGCCGCAACAAACAATCTATAGTTGATATTTTTCTCAATATATGGATGCTTCCAATAGCGTCCTTTTTTCTTCTTCTTAAGAGCAAATAAAGATACAAAATAATATCCTCCTCATCACTAGACTACATTCTCCTTGGAATACCGGGAGTTTAGCGGAACATTTCGCGCCGATAAGCGAAAATCTTGTGATTGGCTTAGAGCGCGTCACGTGACCACGTTTCTGTTCTGAGCTTTTCTTTCGGCGAGCGTGTGAATCCACAGTAAGGTTGTTCTTCTTAATGGGAACTTACTTAAATTACGTAAGGTTTTTTTGGGGGGTTGGGAGGGGGGAGAAGGTTCAGTAATTGTATTAAGTTTTCTTACGAAGGGAAAAGAGGGGGGATTAGAATTCATTTTACGTAAAGTGCGTGGAGGGAGAGTATAAAACCATTTTGAAAAAAAACCACCCTCAGTATTATGCCTAACCGAGATTCGAACCTTGATCTCCGCGTCATAAGCAGTCTACTCTACTGAGAGAGTAACGCCCTAGACCACACGGCCAACATAGTGGGTCTCTCTCGCTCTCTCTCTTATTACTCTTTTTTATTATTTGTATATTAAGAGTTATCAAGTTCAAAATTCAACTGCGTGCCTATACTAGGACAACTGAAAAAATATATACATAAAAAAAGACTTCAAAGTGGTCATTAATTCAAGCCTTTCCATTCCGGGCCATTACGTTTCTTTTCCTCACGTAGATTATCTTCTAAATGACTTTTCCTCTGAGTATTAATGTAAATACTGTACATTATTTCCCCTCAAGCGCCGGATTGGCCGAGATATAGGCACGGGTTAACGGAACTAAAACGTGACTAGTCTAGTTTTTATTACTCCTCCTACTTTATATTTATCTACTCTTACATTTTTCCTAGGGGAAATAAAATACACTGAAGCGACCACCTCGGTCAGCGAGAAAGAATCAACCGCTATCAGGCCACACGGATTAAAATAATTAGTTTATATCATTTTCTGGAAATAATGATCTATTCTGTCTAAGCTTATACTTCCTTTAACCCTTCACCTACAAACATCCTTTTGTCATGCCAATAATAAATAGGGGAAATATAACTACCAAACTTCTTATTTCAAGGTAAAGCAGAAATCTCGCTGCTAGTTCTCAAATATCTTAAAATATTCTATTGTGACCATAAATTAAATTTACTGTATTTATTAGAGAAAGGCTAAATCTAAAGCCTTTTTTAATCAAGCCTAGTCTCATAGCTACGTGAAAATGCTTAAAAAGTCGTTGAAATGAGCTAATGATCCCATTTTCACACAATTTTTTTTATTTTCTCCTACTAACAAAACTCAAAATATAGGGTTGTTAAGGAAAAAAAAAGCCCTGTTGGGATCTTTTGACTTTATTTTTAAATAACGCATCGTAGAGTTAAATATTGCGTTAGAGCTGAACGTCTGCGCGGCCATTTCTCGTTTACCGAGCTGACCAGACCCTTAAGAAAAAAAAACACGAAATAAAGCATAAAGTGGGAGAGGTTAGAGGGTGAATAAGGCGTTTTAAAACATAATAAAAGGGCAACAACATTTTGAAAATCAAAGTGAAAGGCTGATATAACAATCTTAATAGATGCACCTTGATGGAATCCAAGACTCAAATGTTAACTACAAGTTTGATCACGGAAGCGATCTATCTTCAATCCATAATGGCTGCTCAACAAAGTGTGATGCGTGTCCTAGCCTCGAATTAATAGGTATACCTTGGTGGAGTCTTATGCATGGCAGCGCTGTCTGATGGAAACTTGTAAGAATTAATAGACACGGTGTCTCCACCTCGTTCCCCTCATGAACACACAGAATTCTCTAGGTCTAGAGAGTATAAACCTATATAAGGGAGTGAGTTCAGAAACCGCGAGCGGGATTTGTGGCGTGAAATATCGCGGCGAAGTTACCGGGTCCGGCCCGAATTCTGTCTTCCCCCCTTTCCACAAATCAGATCATGGCGACGGCCATATTTCAACACCGGAGCGCAGATTCCTCCGTGTGTGAGGGGAGGGGGATAGGGGAGGATGTAGGGTTGAAATCACGGCGGGCTATTCTTGACCACATACGGTGCGGTCGCGATATTTCATCGAGGGACCGTGCGCGTGACATGATTTATTCAATAAAATAAGTAGGCTATTTATTTTTCATAGGTACGAGTCTTCATATTTTATTTGCAAAGAGCCTCTCTTGCTGGATTTTTATCATTTTTATAAGAGGATAGGAATAATATTTAAAAGATCCTATGCATACAAGCTTGACAACTAAAGTGCGAAGAGCTAGCTTATTTAATAATGTAAATCACTCCATGAAAGGATAACATTAGACTGGACCTGAAAGAGATAAGGTGTAATGAGGTGGACTGGAAAGAACTAGCTCAAGATAGGGATAGGGTGTAATTAGGTGGACGATGACTGTCCGATATGGATAGGAGATGAGTGGACTGATCAATATCAAATAGGGGTAAGTTGTAATGAGGGGGACTCGATAGAACTATCTCAAGATAGGGATAGGTGTAATTAGGTGGACTGGATAAACTATCTCAAGATAGGGATAGGGTGTAATGAGGTGTACTCGTTAGAACAATCTCAAGATAGGGATAGGGTGTGATGAGGTGGACTGGATGAACTATCTCAGATAGGGATGGTTGTAATGAGGTGTACTCGTTGACAATCTCAGATAGGGTGGTGTGTGAGGTGGACTGGATAGAACTATCTCAAGATAGGGATAGTTGTAATGAGGTGTACTCGTTAGAACAATCTCAAGATATGGATAGGGTGTGATGAGGTGGACTGGATAGAACTAGCTCAAGATATGGATAGGTGGACGTACTTTTGTTAAGTGCGGCAATGAACTTCTGAGTTCCTAGTGCCATAGGGTAAGTAGGATAATAATCGTTTCACACCAAGTAGACGAATTTAAAATGATTTATTAGTATGTATTTCTACCCCACTATACTTTAATTTACATGATATCACAATATTTTAGAAGAAGTTGTCTCAAATAAACTATCATAGTTTTAATTTGGACGTGGAAGAGATCGTTTTTCTAACATATTTACATTTAAAACTGTATATTTAAATTCAACTGTGAATATAAGTGTAGGCCTATCTATTTTATTTGTATATACTTAAGGAGGGAATAGTTACATTCAAATAAGAATCAAATAGCTGGTTGACATGTCACATGAGCTTTTAGATTAATAGGCCATGGCCTTACTCCATAAAGGAGAACTCATTAATATTGATATGTTGAAGATACGAGATATTTGAACTGATAACATTCAGTTACTCATACATCTTTTGGGTTTATTTGACACCATTTAATAGTAAATAATCTTAATATGGTTTATAAATGGGTACTAATATGTTTCATGTTGATAAACCATTAAACTATTACTATAGTTATGTTTAATAGTTATAACAGTATCTGATATCAGTCTTGGTGGCCAGGTGGTCTCCAAAATTATCAAGCTCGCAATAGACTAGACTGCCGATGACAGGGAGATATGGGTTCCATCCCGGTCGGGTCTACTGGAGGTGGTTTTCCCTAAATTGTTTTACACTAGATCACTACGCAATTGAGGGTACATTTCCTATAAATGTAACCGATAGTAGAGGAAGTAAAACTGAGTTGGTATGGGCATGAAATGGGAATGGAAAAGGAGATAACCCCAAAAGAAATTTATGGAGATGAAGTATGCAGGGAACGTACCACAAGGGAGAGTAAGAAAGAGATTGGAGGAGCAGATAACAGCAAGTATGGAGTAAGAGGAAAAGAATGGAAGCAAATAAAGTAAGAAAAATGGTGGAAGGAAGAAGGAATATGGAGTAACTTTATACTAAAAATTAGCCGGCCGCAGGCTGTATATTTCCGGTTGTCATGGCAACGTTTGCGAATGGGATGTCCAATCAGGGAAGAGCTTACAGAATTAATGTAGGTCTGCTGTTGAAATATATCTTTGGAAGATGTTCATTTCCCTTTCACGGTATTATTCCGAACATTCTCCATGATAGTTATCTGGACTAGACCAAAGAGGAACCGAAAATTGATGTGTATTTCCAATTAGACGTTCTAAGGTGTGAATGAATCCAGGTGGGCGCGATATTTCACAAACCCAAGCCAAGAAAATTTCTCAGCCTCCCCACCCCCTCAACCCTCATCCTCACTAGTGCCAAAGTGTAGAAAGCTTTTACTAAGCGCGTACTAACCAAGAAAACGGAACGGATTTCGTATTAAAATCTTATTGTGGTGTGGGGGGGATGATCTGATGGCAAAAGGGTACTATTGAGGTAAGCCTTAACAAATAAAACATTTTCTATTTCAAATTTAATCCTAATCTTTGCTTACTAACTTGAATAGATTCTGAATAAAGTATGAATGATTTCAATTTTTTTTAAATAAATACTTAATAGTGAAAATGTTGCAAATCCAAACAGAATAAAATACTAGGTTAATTAGGATAAAAATATTACATCTATATTTGAAAACGAGTTCAATATAAGGATTAAAGACATTAAAAAACTTTAATTCATACCATTAATATATATTGTCTTAAGGAATCCGTAAATTTCAACGGTTGAGTCAAATAACTTAACGTTAAAATTAAATGTAAAAAGGTAACAAGTCCTGTTTTAGCTTGTCTCAGTTCAATTTAACACTACCTGGTTCGAACTGTATTACCTTCCCAAGCTAGGTGTAATCCTTAGGGTGAGATGGGCTCTTAAGGTGGCCGCCTCAGTCAGAGAGAAAGTATCAATCGCTGTCAGCCCACACGGCTTAAAATACAATGGTCTGTGTAATGTTCTGAAACTACTTCTCTATTCTGTCAAAGCTTATACTCCCTCTTCACCCTTCCCCTAAAACCATCACTGAGAAAAAGGAGAGAGAAAACTATAAAACTTATCTCAAGATAAGAAGGAAAACTCACCGCTAGTTCTCAAATATTTTAATATTATTTGTTATGAGCCTATCAAATATTACTGTATTTGTTAGAGGAAGACTAGATTAGAGCCCTTTTTCATCAAGCCTAGTCCCATAGCTTCGTAAATATGAGTAAAAAATCGTTGAAAATAGCTAATGTCACACACAACCACACACACACACAATCACAAAATAAAGGGGTGTTAAGGATAAAGAGCCCTTTTGAAATCTTTTGACTTAATTTTGGCGTGAATCATATTTGGAAATAACACATCGTAGAATTAAATATCGCGTTAGAGCCGAACGTTTCTGTGGCAAATTTTCGCTCACCAAGGCGGCCCTTCAAGACGTCAAATCTCTTCATTTAGAAGCATAGAAGGAAACTCGGAATTTTCTTACGTTTCCACTCTCCTACCCCCCTTTCCCACACTGAGTATTGATGATTTTACCCAATCGATTTGTATACGCTCTGTCAGAAGGCGTAAGGCTCATTATAGACAAGGTTGATGGTAAAAGAAGGCCCAGGTTCGATTCTCGGCATCGAAGGTATGGTATTACGTGTGATTTATCATTTTGTTTTTCTATCCCTTATTAAAGCTAATGCAGGCGCCTTTTATACACCCTTAAATTACTCTTTATTGTCCCACTCCTCACAAAAATTCACTTTGGTCACGTGTAAGACAAGTCAAAGAAGCCACCAAATATCAAAAATATAAGCTTGTTAACAATAAACATTCATATTAACTGTACAACTGCTGTATATAGTAGCAAGCTATAACAGGAACCAGGAAATTACACCCTTAAGTGAGAGCAAAGAGTCTGTCTTGGGGAGATATTTGCCAGTAGCCAAGGGTGAGAGGCAAAGAATATTATAATTTCACCATTTTTGAAAAGCAAAGAAAGCAAAAAAAAAAAAAAAATTCTTCGTAACCAATTAAACTTAAATTTAATCCTAAAAAAAAGTTTTGCCAACTTTAAAAATAAATACGGTAGAGCTCAGAAGCATGACAAAAGATGCGAGATAAATAATGATTTGTTGGTATCCCTGATATTAATTTTATTTTCGTACCACACCAACTGAAATATGAGTTTTAAAGAATTAAAATTAGTTGTGTGTAGAATATGTGTCAACATTTATGTTTTGGTTTAATATATTTTTTTAATTAGAGGTATTTAATGTTAACTTTCTGAACCTTCTGATTATATCAGTACACGACCTATAAACTAACTTAAATCTATAACAAACACAACATACACCCCCGGCGTTAATTCTTCACTGTGAAGGCGAAACTTTGTTATGAGGAGATTTAATCTAGAGTGTAGTGTAGGTACGCGGATTTATGTGGAGGGAAAGTGGGAAACCATTCAGGAAAGAATACCCTCGGTTCACCCGACCTGGATAAAAACCAAGACCTCCCCATAATCGGTAATCCAGTCTATTTCAAGACCATTCGACCACCAAAGTGGTTTAGTATCATTTTTCAGAGATCAATGTAAATTATTAAAAACATATATTTAGATTTCGTCAAACAAATAAAATTAATCTTTAAAAGGGTCACAACAGAGAACTCTGAGATAATTGATAAATTATTGTTCAGGTGGTTTTGATGTTCCAGGAAATACCGTATTGTTAGTATATTTCTTTTAAATTAGGCGGCGCCCTTAATTCCTTCTTTCTCTACTAAATTGTATACATAAGTAGTCTACCTTTCCCTTAATTTTACCGCGAATAATGTCTTAAAAGTGACAAAAGGTTCATTCAAGACTTGATAAAACATTAAATTCGCCGATTTATCTTAAAACTTCGCCAAATGTTGTTCTTTAGAGCATCCTGTATAACCGTGGTGCGACGTTCTTTGACGGAAGAAAGATAGACGTAAGCAAACCTCTTGATAGTTCAGTTGGCGAGGAGATGAAGAGAGAGAGAGAGAGAGAGAGAAGGCATTTTCAAAAAACTTCTCGCTGCGTGAAAACTTTAGCCAGTTATATATTCAAACAAATAAAAAAATAAACTAGCTTGAACGATGCTTAAAATGTGGAAACATTGCGATAAAATGTTCGCCACAAAACCCGTAGGACCCAAAGAGTTAGCGTTTATGTCTGGAAGAAAGAAAGCATTAAGACTGGAATAAAACAAATACAAACTCATTGGCACGCTCTTGTGTGAAAATGGAGAACTATTGTATGACGTCACGTTTTGTGGCTGACAAGACTTCTCGCGCATTTGGTTAGTAGTAGCGCTACACACGTGAAAAGTTTTTTTAAGAACTCTCATTTGCATATTCAGTTAAGATTAAAATTTACATAAAAATATATTCGTACCAAAGTAATTGTAAACGTGGTTTAATCTTCTCGGACATGCCTAAAAAATACACACCAAAAAAAAGTTTTTACCGGATATTTCTACTCCTCCGTGCTATACAAATTTTAATTACGTTAATACGGGTAGGGATGAAAAAAGGTCTGAAAAAGGAAATGTAACGGTATTTACGTGGAAGGAGAGTGTTAAACCCCTTTCGGTCTAAACCTTTAAGCCGTCACTCTCGTTTTAGACTGGCCAGCTTATTACGGGGAGATCAAGGTTCAAATCCCGGTCAGGTCTACTGAGAGTAGTTTTACCTGGTGTCCCGACATAACGTAACACTGACAAAATGTACCACTCACCACTCAGGAGGATGGCAGGGTCTTCTCCGCCCCCCACCCACCACTGGCCAGCCAGTTTTACCCCGTTAGGTTAGGTGTTAGGTTAGGTTAGGTTAGAATAACGTGTTTAGTGGCCCTTCAAGTGATCACGTTTGTGGAGTCACGAACGATGTTCAGTTAGAGGTGAAGGAGCGGATGCAAGAGGCTAGAAAAAGGGTTTGAGAAGAAGACACGTCAATTACTAAGGTTTACTCTAGGCAATCTTCTCGACAAAGGTAACTTTGCACCCTGTTTTATAATATATTATATAGTTTTGGAATCCCCTCAAATAACTTGTTAATCTTTAAACAAGCTTGTACATTTGACTTTCTAGGCTTGTTTCAAGAATTATTCATGCTTCCTATGTTGTCTGGGATGAATGATCAGAAGAACTATCAAGAGACTGGGGGAGAAAATGCTTGCGTTTGCATAACTAAAAAATCAAAATCACACCCAAAAAAATATGAGAGCTTAACCACAGCTTATTTTAAACACGCCAATATGACTTAAAAATATATAGTCATTTTGCCAGTCCAAAACCTGGTTAAAGTGTGATGGAAATCAGCCAAACTAAAGAAAATCATAATTTCGGCAAATATTTTTTATGCATTTTATATTTACATAGTGGTACGTTTTGTCGCGTATTCGTTTCACCTAAATGGTTTCCCGCCATCCTTCCATGCAAATGTTGCTATATTATCTCTAAAATGCTTCCTTCCTCATCCCTACTCCATTAAAGTAATTATCATACATGTATGAACAGGTAGTGAGACGTGATTTTAAAAACTATCACTTTGATTTATGGTTCATGTGTCCGCATATCAGATACGCTTTAATTTCAAGTCACGAGCCTTTTTTGCAAATAACTTATCAGTTAAACAAGGTTAAACTTAAATCATTAACGAAAAAAAGAAATTAGCATAAAACATGGCTATGAAAACTTGTGTTATAAAAACAAACATTAAGGTTTAAATATTCAAGGAAAAGGATTTAAAGTTTTAAAAAAAAACCTGCTGTGACTAGCTAAAAATGTCATTTCAGAAAGTAGCTGATAAGAAGTTTTTAACCCGGTAGCAAGGGCACGATATGTACTGACTCCACACACACACACAGACACACATACACACACACACACACACACACACACACACACACACACACCACACACACACACCTTTCCCTACTTGGCCTTTGTATGAATATAAAGTAACTGTTGAAACAGCATTAGCAATCCCATTAAAAAGAGAGAGAGAGAGAGCATGAAAGTGATATTTAATGTTTGAATATTAAATTTAAGAACCCGATGATTTCGTTTGGATGTACACATTTTTTATTTCAGTTCATTTAATCGTAAGTTATAGAACGATACATGCGATGGGCTTAGTTTTGATTAATGGTTATGAACCTTGATTCTTGGTAGATAAAATGATTGAATTTCTTTAGTTAAAAAGTGTTATTTCGGTACTAAAAATAGGTAGCTAAAATTACCTTTTACGGCTAGTAATGGTAAAAAAATAAACTAATAAATTAATTGGTGTAATATGGATGCACATATTTCATCTAGATTTATTGTTCTTAAATTTTAAATATTTTCCTTTGATCAAAACATGACTATCACAATATTCATACCAAACACATATTTTATTTCTTCTATATTAATGGTCTTTGATTTGAGGGAAATACAATTTTCTGGACTAAACTTTGATTGGTTATAGGAATATTAATCATAAAACTGTCCGACACTTTATCTCGGTCGGTAACGTGTCTGTCAACTGATCACACTTGTCGATTATCGTGCTATGGACTCGGCACGTTATTGGCGCCAAGCACCCCTGGACATCGTGGCCCAGGGCAGTTTATAGGTCGGTGCCTAAAAAGCTCCAACCCCCGCACCTCCAGATACCCAGGGAGGCGAGAATAACTCCTTCTCTTCCAGTCACTCATTGGTTGGACCAACACCGGGGACTACGTGCTTTCCACCTATCCGGGGTGGTACCCGGAGCTATTTACTTCCGCTCACAGAAGTTACCTTACGATCTCCACTTTTCCCCGTGCGTAGGAGAATGGGAGGATGGCTACAAAACTTTTATTATAAAATTCCCTGACTTTTACAGGTTTTTCAGACAACATTTAAAAAAATCCAGATCTAGCCTTTTTTACAGTTTTTCTTGACGAGTGGGAATTTTTTCGTTTATTATATTGATCACATATTTTCAGAAAAAATCCTTGGCTATCAAACATCAACATTCTTATAAGTTCTTATTAATTCTCTATTCTTTAATGAGTTTTTTTTTGTGTTCCTGTGTGAATGTGTTATAAAATAAACCCTGTACAACCGAGTCCAACCTATTTCTGGGCCGCCGCCTCGAGACAAGCTCATGACGTGGGCTTTCGGCTCAGCCCTGTGTACTACTTATAACTGAAGTAGTCTAACGGAGGCAGACCAGTCCACAGGGCCACCCCGAGCATCTGTAGGTAGCCAATGCAAGCATCAGTCTCTCTTGCACGGAGTACTAAGCATAGAGTCCCGGGTTCGATTCCTTATATGGCCGGAAAAAAAAATCATCGGTGAAATGTTGGTTTCCCCTTTCATCAGTGATGAATTAACGGCCAATGATGTGGATGTTGTGTCTACACTAGATTTAAGTTAGTTTGCAAGTCGTGTGTTGATGTAATAGGTCGGTTGAGAAAGTGCACGTTAAATACCTCAAATAATAACAATAATAATACCTGATTTGATGGCCGTGTGGTCTGAGGCGTCATTCTCACGATAGACTAGACTGCTAATTATGGGGAGATCTAAGTCCGAACTCAGTCGGGTGCACTAAGGGTAGTTTTCCCTAAATGATTTTCCACTCTTCCTCTACGCATTTCCTCAAAATTAACCTTCCTCGTCCCTTAGACAGTAGCGTAGTTAAGACATAGGCATATAGTTCGAACAGGTAGTAAGACGCGACGCTAAAAAATAAAATAATAATAATAACAATAATCTTCCATGAAAATTGAGGGTTTTATCACAATAACTCACCCCTTCATCCACCCCCTACATAAATCTAAAATACATTAAGAATTCTTTAAATACGTGGAGAGATATTTCTACCCCGTGTTCTACGGGCTGAGAAAAAATTGCGTGGTTGAAAAAAGGGGAAAGGGGTGTTTTAGTCTGTAATGTAAATCAATGCTGATTAAGTTAAGTTGGTGACAGTGATGGATGGACTTGCTGTTGGCGAGAAGTTTTGTTGGTCTCCCCGGGAGGGAAAATATTTACCTATTAGCAACTTTTCTCTGATCGTGATTATCTTAACCTGTGGCGCCCTTTAAAGACTCGAGACCGATGACCTTAAGGCCGAATTACACGTAGCAGGTTGCAGCGCTGCAAGATGATCATGTAATACACCTAAATGATCGGTGCGCGTATCAGAAAGCGGATTCTTGGTAGGAAGAAAGGTTTGCGCTCAACATTGACAACATTTTATTATAATATTATTAGTGTTATTTTATATGTATCATTCGTCTTACCCAGGGGAAAAACTTTCTTAACTCTCCAAGTCAGAATGCTTATAGGGCTACTCTTGCACAGATCGAGGTTCGAATCTCGGTCGGGTGTATTGAGAAGGATTTTTCTAAATGATTTTCCATCCTCCCTCCACGCAAATGCGGGTACACTTCCTATTAATATAACCTTCCTATTTCCTAAAATCACAAACGTAATTAGTGCATAAGAGTATAACACGAACGGAAGACGCAGTGATGGGAAAAAAAACCCATACGGAAGTGTTGTAATTTTTTTTTTTTCAATGTACAGTTTGAGACCATATTTTGGCGAACTTCACCACTTTTTTTTAATTACATCGGGAGCCCTGTAATATTAGCGTCCATACATTCACCAACTAACGTACATTATATATATATATACAGGGTGTCTACAATGAGACTAGCGTTTTAAGCACTTCTTAAGGTAGGTCCAAATTACCGTTTCAAACAGGAGTGGTCTCTGACGTAAGCAGAGAAATGGAAAGGGAGCTTCTCAGATAAACAAAGCTCGGGCTTTATCCAAAGACAGACGCGATTTGACCACGTAGTCGATAAGACGTGCGTTACACGTGTGGTTAATATTGATATTAAGATTATAAATGTAACGAAGACATGGTAAGTTATGATACCATACGTATGTTAACTATTTATGACGTGTTATAAAAATAAAATTTAAATAATATATAAACTAAACTGATTGCATAAATATATTGAAGAGAAGTTTCACTATCGACAGTATAGACTATCGAGAGTCAACTTTAATAATACTCATAATTGCCCATGGACCATCTATATATATCGAAAGCGTGAGGTGTGCAAAGTTTCGAAATGTCGAAGTCAAAGGTAAAATATCCTTCTCGTCGACTTCGGAAACAATAAGTTTCGAAAAATAAAAAATTGGAGGAAGAAGAAAACTTCGTAAGAAAATAATTTTTTTTTTAATATCTCACTAAATATGACTTATTTCAAAATGATTTTTTTAGAACAACTTCCAAACAGTATTTTAACACCTACTATGGATTGAATGACATATTTTAATGTAACTATAGATAGATTTAGATATGTCAACATAAAATTATTTAGTATATCTTTTTTTTTACTTAACCTAAATGCACTTAAAGGATCATTTAAAAATCACAACGAAAACCTATCTTCGACTTCGCATGGCCTTCACAAAGTCACATTCGCGTAACCCTACTATTCTGCTCGGCCATGATCATTTTAACATAATGAATAACTCCAATGCATCTTCCCTACCCCAAACTAACTTTGATTGAAGCCATGTACAGTACATATTTTTGCAGGAAGAGAGTGGTCTGTAATAGAAAGTGAAAGGAGGTGGTTCATGTAATAGTAAACTCCGCCATTAACATGATTAACTCGGAGGATGTGAGAGAGCTGTGCTAACCTATCCACCACTACCTCTTCTAACTCCTACGCTCCTAATAGCATGACACGCCCTAAGGCCACACTAGCTTTTTATTAAACCAACAGGAGAGGAGTGTGGGGAATGTTTACACTCACGGGTGGGTAGAGGTTGATTGGGCACTTTTTATGTGAGAATGTTTTGTATCGGGTACCATCGATTCGACTAGAAAGAATTGTAAGCAGGTGGATTGGGTACCATCGATTTGACTAGAAGGAATTGTAAACAGGTGGATTGGGTATCATCGATTCGACTAGAAAGAATTGTAAGCAGGTGGATTGGGTACCATCGATTCGACTAGAAAGAATTGTAAGCAAGTAGATTGGGTATCATCGATTTGACTAGAAAGAATTGTAAACAGGTGGATTGGGTATCATCGATTCGACTAGAAAGAATGTAAACAGGTGGATTGGGTACCATCGTTCGACTAGAAGAATTGTAAGCAAGTAGATTGGTATCATCGATTTGACTAAAGAATTGTAAACAGGTGGATTGGGTACTGTCAACGCGACTAGAAATAAATGTAAACAGGTGGGTAGACACTTCATTGTATATATTAATTGTAAATTAATACAAAAATCGCCAGCAGACCACATGAAGAGGAAGATAAAATAAGAAAAGGTATTAGACAAAGATGCAACCTATCTCCAATGATATTTAAAGTTCATGTAGAAGAAGTGCTAACAGGGGGGGAAAGAAGAAATCATGTCTGGAATTAGAGCAGGAGAATTTATCAACCGAGAG
This sequence comes from Timema podura, assembly GCA_033556935.1. Taxonomy (NCBI): domain Eukaryota; kingdom Metazoa; phylum Arthropoda; class Insecta; order Phasmatodea; family Timematidae; genus Timema; species Timema podura. Next base: position 13,364,298 of record JAVRXN010000001.1, on the reverse strand, counting down.
AGCATAGCTATTCAAGCATGCGTGTACAACAGGTTGCATACAAGTTAGGCGCGCGGCACTGTACAAGTAATAATGGCGAGCAATTGCTGTGATATTCGACCGTTAATGATGACCCTCAGAACGTATTCACATTTCTAGATGGACTGGTGGGTTGTTTACTATTAATTGTGGTATGTTCTTCTGCCGTGTTTCAAGATATCGAGGTGTGTAGTACCACACTCCTAGCTCCTATCCAACCTGTTGTACACGTATGCTTGAACAGCTTTGCTCTCCCGTCACTTTACGCCAAAACTTTGGACACAATTAAGTATATTAGCATAGATTTCCGGATGTAAGTGTTTAGGGATTATGTATTACTTGTGGTTCAAACAAGCTATGTGTACAATTTGAACCATGAGTTTCCGAACTGCCTGTATTGGTTAACGGTGGCCGCGTAGTCTAACGCACTGCTCTTGCAATATACTATACTGTCGATGGCGGGGAGATCAAGGTTTGAATCTCTGTCGGGTGTACAAAAGGTGGTTTTTCCAAAATGTTTTCCCACAGTCCCTTCACGCAAACTATGGTACACTTATTTTAAATATAACCTTCCAAATCCCTAAAACCATTAGCGTAATTAGTACATAAGCGTATGACATAAACGGGTAGTAAGCAAAATAAATAAATATATCTGGGTTACACTTTGAAATGAGGCTAATATTAAAATAAATCACTTAAAAGGATGACCTTGATAAACAACGCAGTGAGAAAGAGGAATGGGAAAGGGAGGGTGGGGGAATGAGAGAAGAATGAATCAAATAACTAAGTTATGGGTTGGTAAATGGGGTGGAACTCTTGGGCTAAGGGAAAATAATTTAATATACATTTTAAGGGCGGTATCTCGGCTCCCATACCAACGAGCATATTCGGTGAGAAGCTTGCGCGGACGTGGTCTGATCTCAATGCGAGAATAGCTTTAAGGAGGAGTTTACCATTATGTACAGAATTATCATTTTAGTAGGTACTATCTTCGTCGGCTTCATCCGACATCGAACCAAGACTCTTTAAGTAGTTGGCATTGTTAGGCCCCTTGGCTAAGAGGATAGTTTTGTAGGAGAGCATTAATTTTTCAACGTGTCTTACTACCCGTTCGGTCTATACACATATATATGTACAATAAATATGAATATATGATAAGATATCTAAGAAGCTAATTAAATACTACATAATAATTATTGAAATAATTGAATTCAATATACAGAAGAAAGCTTGCAATTTTTTCACACAATTTACAGCAAGATTCACGTAAATCTGTCAAATATATTTAAAGATACTTAAATATGGAATTGTCCGATACTTTAGCTCAGTCGGTAGCATGTCTGTCTACTGAGATAAGGGTCCTGGGTTCGATTCCCAACATGGCCGAAAAATGTATCATTGGTGAAATATGGGTTTACCCTTTCACATTGATAAATTCACGGCCGGGGACTGGATGTTGTGCCTGTCCTTGTCATAAGTTAGATCATAGGTCAGATGAAGCTATTACAGGCCTAGCAAGCTGGTAGCGAGAAATATATGGCTTGGATAAAAAAACTTACCCAGGCTGGAAACAGTAATGGATGTAAAAAAATCTTATTAGCTCGACAGCTACAGTAGCCCCATGACTTCTTTGGTGCTGACTGACAGTTCACAGCTGACAGCTGACGGCTTTGAAAAGTTACCAGACAGACCAAATTATGTATCCCTACGCCGAACCATATGATCTGCAAAAACATGTGTTTAGCAGCTGTCACTTCTGACAGTCAAAATGTAGGTATATACCTAACTGTTGACTGTCAGAAGCCAGCTGTGAGCTGTCAGTCAGTACCAAGAAAGCCATGGGGTACGTTGACAACGTGTTCGCGTTTTCGTAGGGGCCCCCCTTAACAGTGGCGTGACATGTTGCCATGGCAAGCAGAGCTAGTTGAAACTGTACCTGTGAATTGTTTTCATTACTCGATAGAACAACCAATGGCCAGGTATAAACTAAAACACGTGAGGTATGGTAGAGCAGAATGTACTTATGTTTGGTCAAATGGAGACCGAGAGGTGGAAAATACATCCCAGGTACGTTCCTACTTTCTCTCGACCCCTCGGAGAGAGCAGTATTGTGATTGTCAACGAAATTGAACTCGAGATTTTGTTAAGTGTCGATGTTTCATGACTCTCTGAAACAGAAAATGTGGTTTTTCGTCGCCGTCTATAACTTAGACTAAAGCTGAAACCATTTTACCGATCGGGCTAAATCTTGGTATCTAAAGTTTTCATAATTTTCACCCGAGCAGTTTTTGGAATTAGATATCCAACCCTAAAATTAAGTGTAATTTACTGAGGAGAAAAAAAATTGATTTTCTCAAAAGTTGCCCGTAACGATTTTGATTAAATATTTTATATAGGCACTGTTTAACATTACAAACAAAATGGATATTTTCATTTTTTCTACGAAAATTACTTTGAGGGTACTTTACTTAAGCAGAAATCTCCAATTTCATCATATTTCCGTAACCCATTGAATATGAAATAACGTATTGTAAAGTTGTAGTGCTGTTAAAATTTTAAATATTTTAATTTGGAATATTATACAACTATAAAAGCCACATGGCTGACTCACTCACTCACTGACATTAATGTTTAGCCACTTCTAGATAGCTAGAAACTTGAAAGTTGGCAAACTTGTAGCTTCTAGCTGTAACCGACGGGAAAATTCCAAAAAGTAAAAATTTTTAATTTCCAACCCCCGAAAAAAAATTCAAAATGGCGGAGCAACTTTAAAGTCGATGCGGTATATAAAATACAATACAATACTGGTAACTTTAAGCTGTTACGTTCAAAATAACGCTGGAATTACATTAGTTTACATCTACTTACAAAGAAAACCCACTGGAGTTTGAGGGCGGAGCCCCCAACGAGGAGAGCGAGTATTTTTAATAAGACCAATAGTATTCTGAGCTATAAGCAACCATACTACATATTTTTATGGCGTACTTAGAAATATGAAATTAATTGTTATGCTCTTTGGTGGACAGAGATTCTCCTCTTCTCATAGTGTTTCTTTAACAGTGAATATTATTTAGTTTCACAAATTTTACAAGTTTTTAGTAAGTGTCTCAATTCTAAGATTAAAGAAAGAGAAATTCCATGCGGTGCACCGTACAATTTTTGTTTTTCCGTCCAAAACACGGGACTGCCCCTTAAGGAGCCTCGGGGAAAGTGTACATGGTTCGTGAAGCTAATTTACGTTCCGGTGTATTCTCACCCTCTGGCTTACGACGTCGCCAAAGATACTGGCTTCCAGCCATGTTTTAAAATGCGACCTTTTATTATTTCTATTTCTGTACAGGAAAAAAAACCTCCACGTCGTTTAACGAGTTGAAGAATATGAAGTTCCTACGTTACGTGCCGACTCTTCAAGAAGTTTCTGCCATCTTCAGCATTAATATGGACCCGGTAAATTACCAGGTTCTCCTTACAATCTACTTGTAAAACCCTTTTCTGCTCGACTTTCTTATTTCCTCTTCTTCGTTCCCTTCTTTTTAACAACTTGATTCTCTTCTTATCTCCTCGTTAGGCTTGCAGCCAATTGTACAGTAATTTTTTTTTTACTAAGCATGCCCTTTTCTAAAATTACGAGTTTTGAGCTTTAAGGGTGTAATATTTTTTAAGTTTTTTTATTTAGTTGGGACAATCCTAAGCGGTGTCAAGAGTGGTCTTAAGAGGGCCGCCCCGGTGAGCGGGAAACTGTCACGCAGACGTTCAGTTCTAACACAGTATTTAATTTTACAAAGATTTATTTCAAAATATGGTTCACGCCAAAATTAAGTCAAAAGAATCCAACAGGGATCTTTTTCCTCAACAATCCTGTGATATGAATTTTATTAATATATAGATATGTGCGGATATGTGACATTAGATTTTTTTAATCATATTTGTGGAGCAATGAGACTAGGCTTGATAAAAAAAAAAGTCTCTAGATATAGCCTTCCTCTAACAATTACAGTAAATTTGTTACAGAATCACAGCAGAAAAGTTTAAGGTATTTGAGAACTAGAAGCAAGCTTTCCTCTTTACCTTGAGATAACAAGTTTCATAGTTTTCTTTCTCGCATTCTTATTGACATGACAAAGGGTGGTTGTAGGTGAGTTGCGAGGGAGAGTATAAACTTTGACAGAATAGATAAATATTCCAGAAAATGACAAATTCCATGTATTTCAAGCCATATGGCCTGACAGCAATTGCTACTTTATCACTGACCGAAGCTGCCGTCTTAATCTTTACCTTGAGATAACAAGTTTCATAGTTTTCTTTCTCGCATTCTTATTGACATGACAAAGGGTGTTGTAGGTGAGTTGCGAGGGAGAGTATAAACTTTGACAGAATAGATAAATATTCCCAGAAAATGACAAATTCCATTGTATTTCAAGCCATATGGCCTGACAGCAATTGCTACTTTATCACTGACCGAAGCTGCCGTCTTAAGCTTGATTCATTCACAAGTTCACTGAAATTTGAGAGCATAATATGCTCGAATGTCGCAGAAATTCACACGAGAGCATAAATATATGTTGACCCATAATTCTTTGCATCCCAAGCTTAAAACAGTTGGCTATCCTACATTTAAATGTCTAATGGATGAACAGCTCTTTTATATTATTGTCACGATGGATATTTTTTAATAGTTATTTTGTGTAATGAAATAAACACAAAACAGGAACGACAGACAGGATGTTTATTTAATCGGATATTTCCAAATTATTTCCTAACAGAAGATACAGCTATCAGTTTATATCTCGCTCTCTAGGCGCATGCGGACTGGGTGAGTCGGTTGGTTTTGAAATTTGATTGATTCTTTTACGTCGATTTTAAGGAGAAGCACAGACAAACTGAGATTGTTTCTACTAGTGCATAGCAACCTGCGCAGTTCGCGTTGATTTCTTGTGATTGGCTCGTCACGTGACCACATTTAAGTTCTGCTCTTCGGTAAAGGTGTGAATTCAGAGTAAGGTTTGTGTCCCACGTGGCTAGTTTACTGAACTCTGGTAAAAGCTGGTATTAGCAAAACCTACCAGTCACACGTGGCTAGTTTACTGGCTTCTGGTAAAAGCTGGTACTAGCAAGATCTACCAGTCACATGAGGTTAAATTATTATTTATTATTTTAGCACCGCGTCTTACTAACCGTTCGGGTTACACGCCTATTGACTAATTACACTAATGGGTTAGATATGAGAAACTTAAAGGAAGTGTACCCGCATTTTCGTGGAGAAAGAGTGGGAAATCGTTTAAAAAACCATCCTCAGTACATCCAGAACGGGATCGATCCGCGATCTCTTAGTCATCTGCTGTTTAGTCTATTGCGAGACTCGCGGCCTTGGACCGTGCGGCCACCGATGTGGGTGATAGGAATAAAATATCAGAATCACCAGGAATCAAACCCAAGTCCCAAAAATTGTGATTGACGACTGTTAACCACGTATTCACGAAGACTGGTCTATTTATTTTCGAGGTTATTGTTTATTCAATGTGAGTTTTATTTGCAAGTGGATGTAAACTAATGTAATTCCAGCTTTGTTTTGAAATTTAAAAATGTGTGGAAAATGTGCAAAATTTACCTAAAATCAAAAAAATCTAGCTCTATCTAAGGTACAACCGATGGAGATACGACAAAAAGTAATAGGACCAAACTTGTGGATCTCGCCAAATCCGTGGCTGCTGGTGCAATCCGTTTGTTGACAGGTCTTACCGTTTAGCCACAACACACCTCCAAAGAAAGGTCCACACCGACTTTAAAGTTGCTCCGCCATTTTGAATTCTTTTCAGGGGTTAAAAATTAATTTTTTTAACTTTTTGGAATTTTCCCGTCAGTTACAAATTAGAAGCTATAAGTTCGCCAAATTTCAAGTTTCTAGCTCATCTGGAAGTGGGTAAACATTAATGTGAGTGAGTGAGTGAGTGAGTGAGTTAGCCATGTGACTTTATATTAGTATGATAAATATATTATATACCTCCCCCCTTCTTCTACCTTTCAACCCTATCTCAGCTACATTTGAAGCCCTTTTACTTAAAGTCTTGACTAAATAAACACAACAATTTAAACTGAAACGAGAATAAGCTCATGAAAATTTCACTCAAGAGCAAACAACGAGTTGTTTCCTTTTCATGTAGGCAACCTTTACATTAAGAAAACAAACGCGAGTGGGTCTTTGTGTCTATCTATGGAACAAAAAGAATGTATCTTAGTGGATTTGGAGCAAGGGCATTTATAATTTAGAAGTGTTTCAACCGTTACGTAGTATTTTATTAGAATAGCCAGTGGCGAGTTGTGTAGGCTTGGTGAGAGGCAAGCTTGTACCTCGAGCAATATGCATAATACAACACTTTTACTGTGTAACATAATGGTACAATGGGCAGAAATAACAACGTAATGTTGGTCCCGTGTTTATTAGGGCCGGTATAGCAAGTGAACAACGGTATGAGATTAATATTCTGTAGTTTTTAGCATCACGTTTTAAGTTACTACCCGTTCGTGCTATACGCCTATGTACTAATTAAGCTAACGGGTAAGGGATGAAACAAGTTGAATTTAGAAGTGAACCCGCTAATGCTTGGAGAGAGAGAGAGTGTAGGAAACCATGTAGGGAGAACCACCTTCGGTACATTCGACCAGGATTGAACCAACGATCTCCCTGCCATAGACAGTCAAGGCTATTACGAGAGTGACGCCTTAGACCATAAGGCCACCGCAGTGGGTTAAAAGATTCCTTAATACATCATTTATGATGATGATGAGTTTTCAACCCGAAGGTGAATTTGATGCGCTTCCCATTCATCCGGATCTAGGCATGCAATTAGCCCTTCGACTGGTTAGTGATGTCCGCACCATCTGGTAGAATATACTAGGGAAGTTTAGAAAGTGTGGTGGTTTCTTGGTGCCTTCCGCACAGAAATTCTACTAGAGAACTAGAAAGAGCCTATCCGATTTTGACGGGAAAGGTATTTTCACATACCGTCCAGGATTCTTATATATGCCACAGTCGACGGCTTTACTTACCCTCCGAAGGAAGTTGTTCTACAGATTTTTATCGCTAAAAAAATTCCATCTACCTCGGCCCTCATGGTATACAGTGGTAACAGTTTAATACCAATGGATAAATTATTACTTTAGTGACATTTTAATGAACGAGTCATATTCAGGTAGAAAAACACTTAAGCCAATATTCTCACTCCTCTGACTCACAAAGTTTGTGTCAAATCCCAGCGTAGGCTCAGACATTTTGTGATGTTTGTTCATATCTACAATCGGTTGGGTAAAATTCGAGAATTTGTTGTTGAAATAAGTTGTAGTTTTGCTGAAAATTGTGGCCTCCTATTTGAATATTTTTGAACTTTGAAATGTGTGGGCACGTCCTCGATGTATAAACCTTCATTAAAAAAAATCGTACGAAGCACCGCACGGACTTTCTCACTCCATTGTTTAAATTAAACTTGTAGCTCGTAAAATATGATAAACAAAATAATATAAATTTTTATAGAAACATAATACGGAAAAAAAAATGAAAATTGCATTTCATCATAGAGCATACACGAAATAATAGACACCGTTACAGAGACGTATTATTTGTTACGTGTATTATTAACACCCCATTTACCAAAGCTCTCTTTAAACAAATATATTTGATTATAGCTCCAAAGTTATTGATGTTATGAAATATTATTTCAGATAAAAGTTGTTTGGTTTTAATAGTACTACAAATTTGTGATATAAGTTATTTTTTATCTGAAATATTGACGAGATAGGATCAAAATTGGAAACTACCTTCAAAGTAATTTTCATGGGAAAATGAGATGCGCAATTTTTTTAGTAGTATTTTTTTTAGCACAGCGTCTTACTACCCGTTAGGGTTATACGGTTATCTATTAATTACACTAATGGTTTTAAGGATTAGGAAGGTTATATTTGAGGAAGTGTACCCACATTTGCATGGAGGGGAAGTGAAAAACAATTTTTGGGAAAACCACCCTTAGTACACCCTATCGAGCTTCGAACTTTGATCTCCCCGGCCTCGGTAGTCTGGTCTAACACAAGAGTAGCGCGTTACATGCGGACACCGAAGCGGATGTTTGTAGTGTTGAACAGTGGTTAAATACTGAGTTTTAGTAAAAAATTGTTAGAGCCAATTTCAAGAAAATAGATACTTTATATTTTCGACCTTAAGTAAACTACCCTTAATTTTAGGGTTGGATATATAATTTCAAGTATCCCTCTAAGAAACCTTATGAAAACCCTAGATACCAAGCATTACCTCGATCGGTATAATAGTTTCGGATCCAGCCAGAGATACAGACACACAGAAGTCAGCATTGAAAAATAATAATCCCTTTTTCAGGTTCAGAGGATCATGAAACGTCGACATCCATCAACATCTTTAAGTCGATTTTTTTTACGATCATTCTTTTTCTCCGAGGGGTCACGAGAAAGTAAAAAGATGATAAAAATGATTTGGGTAGAATTTCTGCAATCATTTAACGCTTTAAGTAATATATTATATACCTTCTTCAGTGGCTTCATGGTCTAACGCGCTACGATCGTGTTAGATTATACTGCCGATGACGGGGAGATCAAGGTTCGAATCTCGGTCGGGTGTACGGAGGGTGGTTTTTCCTAAATGGCTTTCCACTATACCTTCACGAAAATGTGGGTACACATCCTAATCCCTAAAACTATTAGAGTATTTAGTATATACGCGTGAAAACACAAATGAGTTGTAAGACGCGGTGCTAAAAATAAAATTAGTAAATTACGGGTATGTAAGTAGGCATTTTTCACTTTGAGTCAAGTTCGAGTCAAACTTTAATAAAAACAAGTTTTTTTTGAGTTAGAGTATTTTGCAGCAATATTTTTATAATAAATATTTCAAGTTGAGTCTCTGTAATAGATCTATGCATGAACACTAAATAAGTATAAAAATATACTTCTATATGTCTAATTAATTTTTTTCGTGAAAAAATGTATAATTACACAAAATAGAATTTTTAAATAAATTTAATATAACTGTGCACTTTTTTTTTAAACTAGACAAAAGGAAATGTTGAAGGACTTTATTTGTTATGAAATTATGTCTTAAAATTGAATAAAATTAATCAAATTAGGAAGTTATGTGAAAAAGATTGAGAATTACATAGCTCTCAAATTATTTGAGTTTTGTAAAAAAATATCTACCGAGTCGAGTTTGAGCAGCTACTAAAATTCGACTCAAACTCGAATTTTCGAAAACTTACGCCCCCTAATAAAAAAAATGCTACTACGCAGCGATATGGTTTGCGCAAGTTTTTCTGAAAAGAGCATCTAGTGGTTTCTGACAGAAGCTAGTAAATGTTGTTTGCTGATATTTTCTTGCTGTCAACTTATCTAAAGGAAAGCGGTAGTCGGGAAAAGCCATTTTCCTTTTCTCTCCTTTACGGAGTCAAGAGACAGAAAAATAAATTGCGGTTTCTTGATGGAATACAAGAGAAGGAGAAAGTGATTTCTTATTCAGAATAGCTGCAAGTGTATTACAGAGAACCCTGATGAGGAACGACATTTCAGCGTGCGGTTAGGTTAAGAAGAAATAGGGTGGATTTATTCAACAATCTGACACTTTTGTATGGGCGAGATATCATTACGAAAATAGCATCAAGGATCGTATTTATACTTTACATACTTTTACAGTATTTACATAATAAAATAAACAGCTACATTCGAAAGCTCATATAGACCAATTTTCATAGGAATGTTTTTTTTAGAAAATACAAATGCATTTTTTTGCTGTCGAGATAATTTTTTTAAGCACCTTTCGGGTTATACGTTTATGCACTAATTATTCTAATGTTTTTAGAGATTAGGAAGTGTACCCGCATTTTCGTGGAGTGAGAGTGTAAAACCATTTTGATAAAAAACCACCCTCAGTGGTTAGGCCCCGTCTTCGATAAGGTATACATTGTGAGTGTACAAGAGTGTACAAGTAAGTGGACACTGCGAGGACGATGAGATAGAATCTTGGTTAACTTCTAGTGCCCTTATATTCCGGTTGGCGGAACTAGCCTAAACCAAGATCTTCCACACTCCCACCGCCCTACGCGCTCTAATGCCAACTGGCGGTGATTGAATGAAACATGCAAGTGAACCGACAACTAGCGCGAGGTCCTCTCTTCTCTGGTATTAGTGGGACTTTGCGAACAGGAGCTGCTTCTGGGATACTTGATTGGAAGCGTGGGAGGGGTGATGGTGTGGGGGAGAGGGGGGTAGACTTAGTAGTCCACAAAGACCTCCCCTTTCTCTCTCTCTCTGATCTCTTTCCCACGACTCACTCAAAACCATCCACACCGGCACAAACTTGGATCATATTGATAAAACGGCTTAAATCCTTCAGGAAAATGATTGAGGTCAGAGAACAAAACGTCCGACTCGTCTACGGTTCAATTTTTATAGGAAGAGACTTTTAGAAAATACAAACTTTTTTTTTTTAGCCAACATTTATACTATTTTATCATTTTATTAATGTTATTCTAAAGGTGCTGGTAATATCTAACAAAATTGGTAGCTGTAGATCACGTGTCTTGGTGTATGAAGACGTGAAAGTAGATCCGGTACTATGACAATTGGACTTGTTTGCTGGTGACCGGGAGGTTGTAGGGTTAAAATCCCAATTAATTATAGTGTGGTTTAAAAATAAAATAAAAATGTATTCCCTCTCTCTCTCTCCACTTGAATGAGGGTATATTTCCTTTAAACTCTAACCTCCTCATCCCTACCATATTAACAATTAAAATGAGTAGGCCCGGAAGGTTGGTAAGATTCTGTGCTAAAAAAAAAAGGTTCTTTAGGCTGCACTTACCACGTTTGAATTATTTTTAGCATTTTTATATTTTTATTGGGAAAACTACTATACTTTCTGAGATTAACAATTCATGGTTCTAAGAACAACCACAGTGTCGCTAATCCCCCAACCCGTGAGCCGACGTGTCAGGATGGCTTAGTGGTATGGGTAATCCGCGGCAAATAGCTGTGGGGTTCGTGTTGATCTTGTTTATTGAAATATATTAGTTACTATATAGAGTGTATATTGTGATGTAGGTTTTAGAACAGGTTGAAAGAGTTTAGAAAAAAAGGTCCTCTTTCTATTAATGACCCCACTCAACAGTTCCACGCCCTGACCTATCTAACTGGTGTCTAACACCCGACCAACCGGAGCTGCGCGGTCGTTGTCCAACCCAATGCTTTCAATATGGGTTGGGGCGTCCTCCCCCGTACTGAACAGGGACTCAAGCTGTAGAATATGTTCCCCACACGTTACTGTATCTCTGTAGCTGAGTATGTAGAGCACTTCCAAGTAGCCTCTTAAAAACTGGCTTCCTTTTAGAACTTCCTCCTCTGAAAACTCGCTGCTATACACACAAAAAAGGGGTGTTTTCCCCTTAAGTTACTGGTTTTGCCAATAATCTGTGTTATGCAAATTGGCAAAACAATCTCTGTTTTTAAAAACATGAGCTGGTACGCGTACGCAACTGCTTATTCAGAACAATTGACATTATGAGTTCTCAGCCTTACGCCATCCTTTCATGCTCTATATTGCCTAAGGCTGCAAGCTACGACAATAGTTAAAAGCCTTCTAGAATATTTTTTATCCTTAAATAAACAAGTTACACACATTTATCAAGGTTTTAGGGTTTTGGCAAAAAATACTTTAACAAAAACGCTAGAGTGGTCGATATAGCCATGAAAATAAGGTGGAAGGTTCTAGAACTATAGATTGATAGTTTATGAAATCACAGTATTTTACCAACAACATATAAATACAATGATAACGTTAAAATTAGAATCTAGTGGTAAAAGCAGTCTTATGATGTTGTGTCGATTATGTAATATCGAATAGAATCTAAACTATTCGTGACAAATTCTGGATAGCTCAGCGTTAGAGCAATAGTGGACTGAGCCATGGGTCCAGGGAAATTCTGCTATAGTAAGATTTTTGTAGGAAGAAACCTTTTAGAAAATACGATAATTTGTTTTTACAGCCAACAATGACAATATTTTACTATATTATTAGTATTATTTGATAGGTATTGATGATATCTATCAAAAGTGACAGATGTAGAGCACATGACTCAACGTATGAATACGTGAAAGTAGATCTAGTAACTTTTCTAACTTTATGATGACTTTTAGTATGAAAATTGTACTGTACCTTTCAAGCTAAACGTAGTGTACAGCTGTTTAAACCAGCAATATTCCACGACACGCCACTGTTCTCTAGCTATCTGTATATCAACTCATTCAGTCAATCATCCCTCACACCTATTTATCCCTCTAGCAACTAATTAACTCCTCCATACTGTCGATAAAGGCCATATAACATCTAGTTTATCGACAAGTGCTGACACAGTTTCAAACTGGGTTGGGGGGGGAGTTGAGTGGTTCTACCGCGCGCCGACCTTAGCGCTAGTGACTAACACCCCTTGACAGAGGAGCGATGGAGGTAAGGGGGCGGGGGGTGTTTCTGAGCCGCAGTCAAATGCCTCAGTGCCCACTTGGAGCCCTGTTTGACCGGCTCCAACTAATTATCTGTGAGATACCGAAGGGGGGAAAAGGGGGGGCATCAAAGGGTGTCACGGAGAAGTTGGGACGAGAAAGAGGCTTACAGGCAACTAACGGATCACTCTAAAGATGGATATAGCTAAGGGCACGGCGTCAGATCATATTTGCGATATAAGAGCCGACTGTAATACCCGACAGATTTGGAACTAAACGAGCATCGACTTGTAGAAAATATATCTTACTCCTGTAGTAGGATTTTGGCAGGGAGAACAGTTTCACGTAGTTATTAAAGTTACTTAAACTACTTGAACATATTCTTACATCATTTCATGTGGTCTGCAGCTGTCACTTTTGATAGATGATTTTGGTGGTTGGTTTTCGTACAAGTTTCTACAATCTACCTACACACAAATGGATGTACATTTCTTCTAAATTCTATCTTATACATCACTACAATATTATCGTGATAATTATATAACCTATTCGTATAGCCTGAACGAGTAACGAGAAGTGGTGAAATAAAACTAAAGTAAAACACGATAATTTGGTTTATATAAAACTAGGTGAGTATTCCATTTATAGAAAAAAATTGGTGAGTATTTTGTTTATAGAAAACTTGGTGAGTATTTTGTTTGTATAAAAGTAGGTGAGTATTTCGTTTATTTAAAATTAGGTGAGTATTATTTTATATATAACTATGTGAGTACTTTGTTTATAAAAGACAAGTCTAAAGTTCCCCAGTTCTATGCTCACTGACCACACATCCTCGTTAGTACAGACCCAGCCTTTACTCCAATAAACCGACGTGGAAACTAAGGAGACCGTTAATAAGAGCCGACCTCAAAGAGATAAAATTACTCCAAAGGCTTGGTCTAGGTACACACTGTGTAGGTGTGACGTCACATCCTGCTGTCAACTACCACAGCTACAAGATATTTAACTGGCTCATGCCGGGTGGGCTAAGACGTCACTCTAGTATTAAATTGGCCTGCTGATTGCGGGGAGATCGGGATTCACATCCCGGTAATATATAATGAGGGTGGTTTATTTATAAATGGTTTTCCACTCTCCTCCCACAGAAATGCTGGTAATTTACCTCTAAAATGCTTCCTTCCTCATATCTTCCCATTAGAATAATCATCATATATGCGTATAAACTGAACAGGTAGTATTTATTTATTAAGCACCGTGTCTTACTGCTCGTTCGGGTTGTACTCATATGTACTAATTACGCTAATGGATTAGGAATTGGGAAGGTTGAATTTAAAGTAATTGAACCCGCGTTTGCGTGGAGAAAGAGTGAAAAAACATTTAGGAAACCCCCCCAATTCACCCGACCGAGATTCGAACCTCAATGTCCCCGTCCTCGGCAGTCTAGCTCAACACGACTAGCGCGTTAGCTAACTACGCCAACAGGTGGTAAGACGCGGCGATATAAGTTCTCCCTAGCCCTGACAGTAATGAAACGAAACATTCAAAAACACAGATCGGTGTTTAAAATATAGTAAGGTACAAGGAGACCAAAGTTGCTGTGACCTAGCATTTATTTGTTGATGTATTAGATAGCAAAGCTATTATATTTGATATTTACGGTTATAGTAGCACCTGAATATAATATTCTTTTAAAGTGAAAAATCACACCAAGACACGGGATTTGAACCCGGACCTTTGGCTTAGTACGCCAATGTTCTAACCACTGAACTATCGAGGAATCATCCCGTGCCAAGGGCCTTTCTTCACTCATATTTTAAGGCAGAGTCTGTGATGGACGTGAGGAAATTGAGATGTGGCTATAACTGTAATTAACAAGTATAATAGCTTAGCTATTTAATCCATCATGATATGCGCGTCAGTACGGTTGCAAATTGTACATTTGGCGGCATAAAGCCCTCAAAAGTTGAGTATGACTGCGTTATCTGATAGCTCGTGATCTTAATTCATCACTCGTATGTAGCTGATGATTTCTGCACGGCATCACAAACTCTGCCTTAAAATATGAGTGAAGAATAACCCTGGGCACGGGACGATTCCTGGATAGCTCAGTGGTTAGAGTATAGGCGTACTAAGCCAAAGATCACGGGTTTGATTCCCTTATCCAGGTGTCATTTTTTTATTTAAAGAATATTTATTTGTTGGCCTAGTTTTTGTGTATTCGGACTGTAAACCCCCCCCCCCCTACATGACCGTCCACTTGTAATGTTTTATAGTGTGCCAATTGCGAATTGCCGCCGACCGTCGACCGTCCTGCCCTCCAGGGAATCGACAGAGAAACTTCCACTAGCGGACCTAACCTAATGTACGACGGACATGACCATCACAGAGAATACGTCAGTTCAACTATTCATGTCCCTTCGTCACGCACTCACCCAGAGTTGAAAGAGGGCTGGGTTTACACAGCGTGTCGGTCACGTAACGGGCGGTTCGCGAACCGCGTATCCAAGCGACCACTTGTGGGTCGGTTATAGCCTTTCCATACCACATTTTTTGGGTGAAGAGTAACACTGGGTTAGACTTTTCTGTCTCGGAAATTCTATAATTGAGAAATAACTAGAATAGCCTGGATACTAGAAGTACTTGCAGTGTGCCATTATGGGGGTATGGCAAGCATAGCCTGAATACTAGGAGTACTTGCAGTGTGACATTATGGAGGTATGGTAAACATAGCCTGAATACTAGGAGTACTTGCAGTGTGCCATTATGGAGGCATGGTAAGCATTATATCCTGGATACTAGGATCATTCACAAGTCATTAAGTTCCATTTTGGAGGGACATAGGTTAGTTCTGCACTGAAGGGAGAGAGTCTAGCTATGCACTGAAGAGACAAAGGCTAGCTATGCACTGAAAGGACAAAGGCTAGTTATGTACTGAAAGGAAAGAGGCTAGTTATGCACTGAGGGGAGAGAGGCTAGTTATGCACTGAAGGGAGAGAGGCTAGTTATGTACTGAAGGGAAAGAGGCTAGTTATGTACTGAAGGGAAAGAGGCTAGTTATGCACTGAAGGCAGAGAGGCTAGTTATGTACTGAAGGGAGAGAGGCTAGTTATGTACTGAAGGGAGAGAGGCTAGTTATGTACTGAAGGGAGAGAGGCTAGTTATGCACTGAAGGGAAAGAGGCTAGTTATGCACTGAAGGGAGAGAGGCTGGTTATGCACTGAAGGGAGAGAGGCTAGTTATGCACTGAGGGGAGAGAGGCTAGTTATGTACTGAGGGGAGAGAGGCTAGTTATGTACTGAAGGGAGAGAGGCTAGTTATGTACTGAAGGGAAAGAGGCTAGTTATGCACTGAAGGGAGAGAGGCTAGTTATGCACTGAGGGGAGAGAGGCTAGTTATGCACTGAAGGGAGAGAGGCTAGTTATGTACTGAAGGGAGAGAGGCTAGTTATGCACTGAAGGGAGGGAGGCTAGTTATGCACTGAAGGGAGAGAGGCTAGTTATGCACTGAGGGGAGAGAGGCTGGTTATGCACTGAAGGGAGAGAGGCTGGTTATGCACTGAAGGGAGAGAGGCTGGTTATGTACTGAAGGGAGAGAGGCTAGTTATGTACTGAAGGGAGAGAGGCTAGTTATGCACTGAAGGGAGAGAGGCTAGTTATGTACTGAAGGGAGAGAGGCTAGTTATGCACTGAGGGGAGAGAGGCTAGTTATGTACTGAAGGGAAAGAGGCTAGTTATGTACTGAAGGGAGAGAGGCTAGTTATGCACTGAGGGGAGAGAGGCTAGTTATGTACTGAAGGGAAAGAGGCTAGTTATGCACTGAAGGGAGAGAGGCTAGTTATGTACTGAAGGCAGAGAGGCTAGTTATGCACTGAGAGGAGAGAGGCTGGTTATGCACTGAAGGGAGAGAGGCTGGTTATGCACTGAAGGGAGAGAGGCTAGTTATGCACTGAGGGGAGAGAGGCTGGTTATGCACTGAAGGGAGAGAGGCTAGTTATGCACTGAAGGGAGAGAGGCTAGTTATGCACTGAGGGGAGAGAGGCTGGTTATGCACTGAAGGGAGAGAGGCTAGTTATGCACTGAGGGGAGAGAGGCTAGTTATGTACTGAAGGGAGAGAGGCTGGTTATGCACTGAGGGGAGAGAGGCTGGTTATGCACTGAAGGGAGAGAGGCTGGTTATGCACTGAGGGGAGAGAGGCTAGTTATGCACTGAGGGGAGAGAGGCTAGTTATGCACTGAAGGCAGATAGGCTAGTTATGTACTGAAGGGAGAGAGGCTAGTTATGCACTGAGGGGAGAGAGGCTGGTTATGCACTGAGGGGAGAGAGGCTAGTTATGCACTGAGGGGAGAGAGGCTAGTTATGCACTGAAGGCAGATAGGCTAGTTATGCACTGAGGGGAGAGAGGCTGGTTATGCACTGAAGGGAGAGAGGCTGGTTATGCACTGAAGGGAGAGAGGCTAGTTATGCACTGAGGGGAGAGAGGCTGGTTATGCACTGAAGGGAGAGAGGCTAGTTATGCACTGAGGGGAGAGAGGCTAGTTATGCACTGAAGGCAGATAGGCTAGTTATGTACTGAAGGCAGATAGGCTAGTGTACACTAACTGGTAAGTAGGTGGCCAAACAAACACGCCGCTAATGAATGAGATGTTTGCTGACTGGACGGCTCGTTGGGTCAAATTGGGCGACTTTAGGGGAGGGAGGAGCTGAGAGTAAGAGGGTGGGGAGTGGGGGAGGCTGTTGTGTACACGTTGATATATCTTGCCATATCTCTCTCTTTGTCTTCATTTAGAAGAACACTTCATAAATATCATATTCTGGTGGTGGTGGGGGGGGGGGGGGGGAATCAAGGTGAGGGTGAAGGGGGAAGGAAGGGAACGTGAGTGGAGTTTTTATGTAGAAAAAATGTCATGAACAAAATAAAAACAATATTTCTAAATTATTTTAATTTTAATTTTTTTCGGAAGGTATTTAACCTGAATTTTCTGAAACGACTGATTATGTCAGTACAAGGCTTTAAAACTGACTTAAATCTAGAACAAACACAACAGCCAGCCACCGATCGTTAATTCCTCACTGTGAAAGGGAAAAACTCACAATTCACTAATGGTACTACTTTCGGGCTTGCTGGGAATCGAACTTGGGACCCTTAGCTCAATAGACAGACACGTTACCAACTGAGCTATGGTGTCGGACATTGCTTGTATAGAAATGCTTAGTTTAATTGTATACATGTGGTAATCTCGATAGTTCTCTAAGATCTGTTAAGAGCAGAGCGCAATTTGAGACATAAATTTTAAATTAAGAGAAAGGGTGATGGTAAAATTTCGTTATTCCGGTGGCCACAGACAAGTGATAAACAAAATCTCAACCTTACGGGGGTTTAGCTGCGCTCCTTTTGCCAGTTTGAGTCCTTAAACACTGGGCTTCGCTAGTGTCACTGCTGGGTGATGATAGGACCAACTGCAGCGATCCTGGTGTTGAAGGACTCAAGCTGCCAAAAGGAGCGCAACCATTTTAACCTGGAGGCTGAGTGTCTGGGTATATTATTTGTCTGTGCCCGTGGCGTATATTCAAGAACTATTGTGGATAATATAAATGGAAGTTTAAGTTAAATCCATTTACTGA
The DNA here is from genome assembly GCA_033556935.1 of Timema podura. Classification (NCBI taxonomy): domain Eukaryota; kingdom Metazoa; phylum Arthropoda; class Insecta; order Phasmatodea; family Timematidae; genus Timema; species Timema podura. Next base: position 13,346,154 of record JAVRXN010000001.1, on the reverse strand, counting down.
AGCATTATTTTTTTCCAAACATATTTTTGTTATAAATTTGCGTTCCATTCCACCCCACCTTAACAAAACAAAAATTAACATGTTTTATCACAAAGCCACGAGACTAATTTAAAACAAACTATAGAACTTTAGTTCTTGCTGTACCCGCATCGGTGGTCAAGTGGTCTAAGGCGTCACTCTTGAAATATTATTAATTATTAGCACCGCGTCTTACTACCTGTTCAGGTTATACCCACTTATGCTAATGTGCAATGGTAGGGTGATTGTGAGATGAAATGGAGGAGCTACAGTTTAACGTGGGATCCGAACCACGGTGGAGGCCTAGCATTCCTCACATTCACAAGTTGTGATTAATAAACGTCTTGTCAGCACTCTTGAAATAAACCGGACCGAAAAAGACGGGAAGATCGTAGTTCAAAACCCTATTGAGGGTGATTTTTTTAAATAAATGGTTTTCCACTGTCCCTCCAATCAAATGTGAGTACACGTCCTCTAAGTTGAACTTTCCTCTAATTTAGTTATAATGTACATATTCATATTATTAATGTAATCTAATTCTCAGTCAATGATAGGTTGATTAAGAATTGAGATAGGCACATAACTAGGCCCTAGATTAAAATAGTAAAGTTACATTATTATTATATTATTATTATTATTTTAGTGACTTAAGATAAGTTATAAGAGGAATTATATTCAATGTAAAAGCTTTATTTAGTGTTACAAGATAGGTAAGTACAAACATTTCAAATATATATTTAAAAATAAAAAAAAATCACCATTTTAGTTCGAATAAAACGCTAAAAAAACATGATATTCGGATATGACTTTCTGCTTTCAATACTAATACCTATTGTTATCGATACTCTTCTTTCGACACTTTAAATTAGTTAAGTATCGATAATCTTCTTTCGAAACTTTAAATTAGTTAAGTATCGATATTCTCCCTTCGACACTTGAAATTAGTAAATTATCGATACTGTTATTTCGATACTTGAAATTAGTTAAGAATCAATTCTCTTCTTTCGACACTTGAAATTAGTTAAGTATCGATAATGTTCTCTTGATACTTGTAATTAGTTAAGTATCGATAATCTTCTTTCGATACTTGACATTATTAAATAGTAAAGTATTGATGAGTTTGTTTCAAGATCCCTACGGTCCTAGCAACTGAGATGTTTATCTGTTATCTCAGTGTCTGGCATACTGACCGTACCAACTAGCGCACAAGAGGAGAGTCTACGTGGACACAGATCATCATTAAACAGCACCTTGCTAATGAACTCTCGTGTCAGCGCACTCTTGTCGAGATAATAGGGCAGCCTCCCTGAGCTATAAAAACATAGGACAAGGGCAACCATTAATAAACAATCTCGCCCCGAACTAGTTTATATACCCACGTGTATGCAAAGAGCTGGAGGTAGGACTTTGTGTTTAAAACTGTTAGGACCCACTTCTGTGGCCGCATGGTATAAGGCGTCTCTCTCACAAATAGACTGGACTGCAGATGACGGGGAGATCGGTGTTCGAATCTCGACTGGGTCTAATGAGGAGGGTTTTCCTTTGTTGTTTTCTACTCTCCTTCCATGCAAATGCGTGTACAATGAGTATAGCCCCCATACATTATTTGAGCTTTCTCCTGTGACGTCATGACACGTCCCCTCTCTAAGGTGATTGGCCCTAAATAACGTCATTATAATGTTGCGATCCCCCTTTATCAACTTTGACGTCATTAGAATGTTGCAATCCCGACAATTTGATATTTTAGCCCATTTTATTTTACCAGGCTGGCTAGTGAGTTGGTTGGATTCCTGACCTATTGGGGAGGGGTTGGGCCATGTCACCCCCCCTGTAAAAATACTTCCTCATCAACAAGATAGTTTAGCGTGGCGAGGGGAAGTGAGGGGAATAGGGGAATACTTTCTTGAATAGTTATTTTCAAATTTTAAAAAAATCAACCAAAATGTAGAAAGAAGGTCAAACTAAGGGGGGGAGGGGAAATAGTTCCCCTGGAGACATCCGGTTGACCTAGTGGGTAATACACCCCACTGGCTGCTCTCGCTATATTAAATAAACCTCGATTTAATTTCATTAAACTCACTTAAATTTATGTTTATACCGGTTACGGGTTTGTAACCAGGAGCCCCCCAAACATGTGGTCGACCATTCTAACCACATGGATGGTATTTGACAACCCATTCCCCCAAAAATAAGGATCATATCCGCCCAAACACGTTATCTACTAGTCCCTGTCGAATGGCGCCGTAGACCCGGTTAGTTCAAACAGGGCGGGCAGTAACAGTGACGAGGTAGTGATAGTTGTTTGTCACCACCGTGTGACGTGGAAGTGTTGGCTGCGAGAAGGGTCCTCTTCAAATATTAACATTTCCATTAGTGTTTTGTTAAAGAGGGGAAGGAAGATGTTGTATGGAGGTGTAGTGTGTATACAAGGAGTAGTGTGACATAAGGTTACAGCGATAATAGCTCACCAGTGGATGAAAGGGTGAGACTGTCTCTTCAAAAGGAACTCCTCACAATTTACCCCTTGTGGGCATCAACCGGTCAACGCAGCAACGTTTACCGTTGAACTGACTAATCTTTTTATGAGGAACTAAGTATAGAATCACCTCGGTCGCTTTTTTTTGTTTGTTTTTTCTATAAATTTAGCACGCGGATTAAGGTGTTAGTCTCATCAATTGTGATTTGACTGTGATAGGGTAGTTAAGGTGGGAGTGCAGGGAATACGATTTAAGGACAACGTTTGTCCAATTTTGTATAGCAACTTTTTTTTTTTTTGCCAAAATAACTTAAATATTTCTCCAGTAGAAACGTAGTTTAATTTTCTTCACGTGGTGATATCAACAGTTGTTGAATATATGATATGATTATAGCGGTATTAGCCGAGAAACATTTTAAATGAAGAGAAAAAGTAATTAAATTCCAAGACATCCTTAGGGACAGATATTTAACAATTACTGTTGATATCATCACGTGAAGAAAATTAAACTCTTATGTTTGTACTGGAGTAAAATTTTATTTATGTTGGCCAAAAAAAAAATTGTTAAAATAACTAGAAATAAACTGCCCCTTTATTGCGTACCCTACATCCCCACCTTAAGGGTTCAGATCCCGTTGTGATACCCTAAGTTTTATCTACCCCTCTAAATGGTTTCACACTCTCCCTTCACGCTAATACGGGCACATTCTTTCTAAATACTACCTCGCTCATCTCTACCCCATTAGTTTTAATTAAATGCTGTTAGCCTAACCGTGTATAAAGACTATGAAGACGTGCTTTAGTGGTCGTATGGTCTAAGGCGTCCTTCTTACAGAAGGCTAGACTGCCAATAAAGAGGAGATCAAGGTTCGAATCTCGGTCGGGTGTACTAAGATCTAAGGGTGGTTTTTCCAAAATGGTGTTCCACTCTTCCTCCGTGAAAATGTGGGTACACTTCCTCTAAATATAACCTTACTCATCCCTGAAACCATTAGCATAATTAGTGCATAAACGTATAACCCGAACGGATAGTAAGACGTGGTGCTAAAAACTAATTAAAAAATATTATATTTGTTACGAAAAAATTTAGCTATCTTCTCATGAAAATAACTATCTTGCTATTGTTTTCCACTTCTCTGTACATAGCTCGTTGTTACATGAAGAGACCATGCAATCGAGCTTGAAAGCATTCTTCCTAGTACTTTTTAAATAATTTATGTCCCACTCTGCAGCATAAATGTCCGATGGTCATAATGGCGACTCTAGAAGGAAGTCTTTATTGCCGTGCGTGGACTGAAGGACGCTTTGACGTTCACAAGTTCAATACAAGGGCGACCCGAGGTGGACCTAACAACCTCGCTTGCGCAAAGTGCCTGAGAAAACAATAGTAAAGAATTGAAGTGTGTACTTTCCGAAAGCATTTTATATCCCTGTAACCATGTAAACCGGTCCCGTGGTGTGGACGTCAGTGTACCTGGCTACGAACCTAGGAGTTCTGGGTTCGATTCCCGGCTGATACTTTGGGTATTTGTCCCGGGAGGGGAATTACTCTAACGGTCACCAGGGTTTGGTTGGTTGGTTATTATTAGCATCGCGTCTTACTACCCATTCGGGTTGTACGCACTTACGCTAATGTGTAATGGTAGGGTGATTGTGAGATGAAATGAAGGACCTACAGTTTAACGTGGGATCCGAACCACGGTGGAGGCCTGGCATTCCTCACATTCACAAGTTGTGATTAATACACGTCTTGTCATAGGTGAAGGAAGGGTTTGGCAATCAGATAAATCTGTGGCGGGACCGAGGATTGAACCCCGGACACCCAACACAGGAGCTCGACGCCTTTCCCCTAGACCGCCAGGTCATCCATGTTTGGTTGATTAGGCTTAAGTTAGGTTTTAGTGTTTCCACTGGTTCAACACCCTCATACTCAATATCACCATCATCTCACCACATTGGGACATAGAAAGAGCCTCCCCGCAAAGGATGTACGATTGGTACATTTGGGCAGCCCCTGGGCAGCAGTACATTAGTATCGGCTAATCTTCCCACAAACTGGGCTATGAGTGATGTAGCCCAGACGCGCATTCTCACTATATTACTTACTATGTATGGCGTGCACAGATGGGTAAATCAGGGTTAGAATCCTGGACGGATGTATTGATAGTGATCCTAGATAGTTTTTCCCTTCTCTCCCTACGCGAACCCGAGAACATTTACTACAAATTATACCTTAACTCTCCTTACTCCATCAGTGTAAAAAAAAAATTTCCAGACGCTAAACAAGACGCTGTGTACAAAACCAAAACTTTAGCACAGAACCGAACCGGGGTCCCATGGAACTGTGTTCGACTGCTCTAACCACCAGAACATAGATACGAGCGTTTTTTTTTACCCACAACCATTTTTCCATTTTCCAAAGTTCTTGACGAGATTCACGATGTGCTAACATATCCATATTGTATGTTCTCGAGAAAGATAAAGTATGCCATGATAATAATAATAAAAAAAGGAGGACGGCTTTTTAACACCCTCGAGGAAGAACAAACAAGAATAAAGGTTGTCATGTAAATATATTTGAGAGCGTCAAGAAGTTTTGGTATTCTGCGGCGGTTACGCTCTGGTTGGCTGACATGACTTATAAAGATGGAGGCAACGGCACCGGAGGGTGGTCCCAGGTGGGCCGGGAGGGTTTATAAGGTGCTTACGGTGTCTCGTGGTGAGTGTTCAGGATTAGTCGGCACAGTGGCGTGTCGCGGAGTGTTGTAAGGGGGTGTGCTGAGCTAGTTTAAACTGATCACTCAGTAGAACGGAAAATATATTCCCAGGTGAGGTATTTAGATCAGAGTCTGTGTGATGATTAGTCAAATGAGAACCTTAGCTCAGGCGGTAGCGTGTCTGCCTAGTGAGTTGAGGGTCACGGGCTCGATTCCTGGCATGGCCAAACATTTATAATTGATGTAAATATGATTCACATTGATAAATTAACGGCCGGGGACTGGATGTTGTGCCTGTTCTAGTCTTAAGATAGAAAAAAATGTGACCTGAATAAAAAAGTGGCCCAGGCCATAAGCTAGAAACAGTAATGAATGTAAACGTATAACCCGAAAGGTTAGCAAGACGCGGTGCTAAATAAAAAAACAAGTAATGGAAGTAAAGTAAAGTACAGAGTGGGGGAAGTATATTACAGTCCAAACGAGCTCTGCTTAACCTGAATACACCTCCACGACACGTCTTCCTTGGAATCATAGATAGAATTGTATTGTTTACATAATCAAGGAATTCGTGAAGTGTTTTTTTAAATGAAGTGTTTCCAAACTCTAGAATACACAGTGGCGTGGCGTGTAGTGTTGCCAGGATAAGCAGAGTTTTAAACTGAAGCCGTTAATGTTATTATTTACTCGGTAGAACACGTATTGGCCAGGTATCAACGGAAATACATTCCCATGAAAGGTTTTTCATAGCAGAGCCTTTGTAAGATTGGTCAAACGGGTACACAGTGGGGGAGAAAATATCACAGATATACATTTAACCAGCTTTGCTTACCCTGTAAACACTTCACGTCACGCCCCTGTTCAGCAGAGAGGGCTGGACTAGAGTCATGTGTTTCACTCTTATCTAAGAGATTAGAGGTTTAGAGACCCTTCTGGGTGCATTGTTCCTTTGACACATCGTCGCTTCCCGTTTTCTATTCAAAAGAATGCTAAGCGTTAAATGTGGATTCCCGCGTTTGACAAAGAACCAAAGCAGAACAAAAACGTGGTCACGTGAAGGACTCTAAGCCAATCACAATATGTCCACCTTATCGGCGTGAGCGGTTCCGCTAAAGTTCAAATCATCTCTACGTCATCCACTCTACCTGATATGTTCTGCACAGGGGAACCAATCAAATCTCAGGGAGGTATGCAAGAACGTATAGTGAATGCTTAGTGGACTGATAGTGTGGTCCCGAGCACATTATCGCTCCACCTTTTAACCTATGATGACGCAAGCAAACCCTCGATAGTGTCAACCAAGCATCCACATAGTCAAGTTCTTGCATACAGACCTTAGAACCAACCATCTCAAATCAGTGCGCATGTACAGTTGACAACCCATGCGCGGTACAGCCAGAAGCAAACAGACAGCTTCGTTGGATGTTGTGAGAAGATTTGCAATAACCCGTTTATGTAAAGAGTATGTATCGATGTGTTGGATTGTGCCAAAGGCCCTTTTTATATAGGCGTTTCGTGACGCGCGTCCTAGGCGTTTGCTTTTCATACAAGCAACATATGCCGCAAGTCATGAAAAGGGCGAGAGGAAATAACAGAGCCCAGGGTTGCCCATCTCTTCTTTTCTAACACTCGAGATGGATTCGTTTATAGTTGCCATTTCAGGTACAAATAAAGCGGTAGACAATAAATACCCAACCACAAATAATAAACACACTCACTATCTGCTATAGAAGCACACTAAGACTGGTGATTAGATACATTGAGGTTCCAACACAAGGGGCGTAGAGGTTGGTTGCTCTGCAGTGTCGCCAGCAAGGCGACACAAAGCTGACGCCTATATAAAATGCCCCATTGAATATAATGTATCTTGGATCGTCTTACGTCATTTTTGACGCGACGTTCTCTAGGTCAGGGTACGGCCAGACTGGGCGAGTAAGCGATTAAAACATAAAATATAGCACATTGGTTGTAATAAGAGGCGGCCAGACTGGAGCGAGCGCGCGCTTTAGCCGGTACAGTCTAGTTTACAGGCGCTAGGCAGTATTATTGTATGTTGGTTCATTGAGTGCAAGGAAAACTTCTCATTTTGACATTTTTATTACTATCGATAGGTTTAGCACACTTGCTACTAACGGCCTAATTTAATTGGTAAGATCATAAGCCATACCTATATGTGTGTGTATATATATATGAATAAAACTGATACGTTAAAATACTTCAATATTATCAAAGTAGGCCTTTACAAATAAGAATCACCATTAGCGTGGAGAGAGGATGAGAAAACCACAACAATAAATAACTTGTCAAAAACCACCCTCAAATCACTGAGACCAAGATTCTAACCTTTGCCTCCTCGTCAACAACTATCGAGAGCTATTTGCTAATCACAGGCTCGCTCGCTAGCTGGCCCTCCAACACTAAGTCTTTACTCGTGACATATTTACGTCAGTCAGTTTGAAACGACACCACTCATGATGCTATTATCCATGGTACTTTAACTAAATATAAAGATAGTAAACACACATGTTGCTGTTGTGTGGATTCGAACTCCGTTCTATTGCTAAGAACTAGCCCTATCCTGTCCATCTTACCAATTTAAGTCAAAAGACAAATTCTGTGTTATATTTTAGTGACAATACAGGTTAATCAGTGAATTAACCAAAATAGTCTAAAGGTGCAGCACAATAATAGTGTATGTTAAGTAAATGTACTATCATTCACTTGGAAAACAAATATCTATCAATGCTTCACCACTTTTCAATTTAAAATTACACGCAACAAAAGATTAATGACGAATCTTAAAATTACACCCACATGTGATAAAACTAGTGCCCTCATTAAATCAATGCCACTTTGTTTTCAGCGCACTAAGTGCGTGCACTTGTAGTCATTTCTCCAAAACAATTCCACTTCTCCGTCCTGTTCTGCAAGCGTGAATGGATCGTAACGCGCTAAATTTTAGTGACAACTGAAATACACGACTCCCCCCCCCCACCACCACCTCCATCACCCTTTATTTTTACTCCCCTTACTTAACAACAAAGTAAAGTAAAGCTTTATTCACACGTTCACAAAAAAAATAAATAAAAAATACAGAGCTGCAGTGGCGTTAAGTGTTGCCAGGGTAATCACAGTTAGCTTAAACTGCAGCCATGTATGTTTTAACTTGTCAGTAGAACACTCATTAGCCAGGTATCAATGGAAATACCTAGCCATGAGAGTTATGCAGAGCAGTCTCTTGGTATGATTGGTCAAATGGGAGCAGAATGGGTGAGGACATATTACAGGTACAATTTAAAAAATCTTTGATTAGACTGGTCAAATGGTGATAGAGTGGGCGAGAACATATCTCAGGCACAGTTGTAACAAGATCTGATTAACCTGGTCAAATGGGGACAGATTGGGCGAGAACATATTTCAGGTACAGTTTAAACAAGCTCTGATTACCCTGGTCAAATGGGGACATTGTGGTTAAGGACATAGCTCAGGTACAGTTAAAACAAGATCTGATTAACCTGGTCAAATGGGGACAGATTGGGCGAGAACATATTTCAGGTACAGTTTAAACAATCTCTGATTACCCTGGTCAAATGGGGACAGATTGGGCGAGAACATATTTCAGGTACAGTTAAAACAAGCTCTGATTACCCTGGTCAAATGGGGACATTGTGGTTAAGGACATATCTCAGGTACAGTTTAAACAAGCTCTGCCCACCATGTTGACCCTCCACATCACGCAACTTTAGAAGAGAGTCTGTTGGAGCAAGGTTATACATTCCCACGATCACACAAATATATATTGACCTATGATGCTTTGCACTGCATACTATAAAAATATAATTACCAACATGTTCCCTCTTTGATTGAATAAACATATACCTTAGGATACGAACACAGGCTGTCTTTCAAATTGTGTTTTGCCGCAGTGAAACAAATTAACACAACTTGATAAAAGCTTATTCCATTTAACCACTTTCAAGCAGTCTACGCGGATGTCCTGCATGTGTTTCACAAAGCATTGATGTTCGATTGGGTCCAAGCAGATATTGTCGAGCAGAGCTGACAGAGCCAAAATATTCTCAACTAAAGCCAAACAGAACGCGCTGAAATATTGTGCTTGGTCTTAGAGCACAGCCCTTCACGTCACTGAGAGTGTGTGAATCCATAGTAGTATTATCTAATCTCCGTATTCCTATAGTTGTTAAGTCGGTATAGTTTTTAATTTTGTGCATTTTCCGTGTCCTTGTTCATGGGATAACATGTCAACTTACGGGAAAAATAATATTTTGTCCAATCAAACTCATTAAACCATTCCAACAAATTCGATAAACACAATCCACATTTTCATAATTTTAGTTTGTTATTTTTAGTTAAAATAAACATTCCCTTAATCTATTGAAATTTTCTAGGAATCGCTAGTTAAATATATAGATAAATAAAATAGCATTCAATTCCTTTAGAACCAACAAACCAAAATAACTTATAAAACATTAATGAATAAAAATTTATATTAATATAAGAATTTAATAAATAACCGAACCAACCCCCCCAACAAACAAACAATAATAGTTAGTATCATTTATGCTATAGTTTCAATTCGCATTTCGATGTTCATTTATTTGTCTACCTGTGATTTGATCTACGAATTCATGCGTAAAGACAGTCCTTAATAAATTATTATTATTAATACTATTAGCACCGCGTCTTACTACCCATTCGGGCTATACGCAATTACGCTAATGTGTAATGATAGGATGATTGTGGGATTAAATGGAGGACCTACAGTTTAACGTGGGATCCGAACCACGGTGGAGGCCTGGCATTCCACAATATTCACAAGTTGTGATTAATACACATCATGTCAGAGGTGAAGGAAGGGTTTAGCAATCAGATAAATCTGTGCCGGGACCGAGGATTGAACCCCGGACCCCACAGCACAGAAATCTGACACCTTACTCCTTAGACCACCCTTAATAAAGAAAAGTTGATCTAACTTCTACGGAGTGCTACGAACTCTATGGAGGGGGTGATCTGTTACTGTGGAGTCAAGACCTTCTTACGTAATATGTAAATGGGGCATATTTCAGGAGTCATTGAAGGGAGCTAGAGGGGGAAATGAATCTACCCACCCTCGTCAACCCAGTGAGAGATTCATTGTTCACTGTTGAACTGTTAACAGACGGGGTGACACTAACTCTATGCCTGTTCCCACGGGGGCCCTGAGGAAGGGGGTGAGAGGTTTAAAAGGTTGACATATGCTTCCTGAATCCTAGATAACACTCCCTACAGAATACAATTCTCATTACTAAAGCGATGCGAACCACAACATATTTTAGTCTTCTCTCGTGGACCTTGGTATATTAATACTGTCTCGCAGTTTATAAATATTTATTTTAGCACCGCGTCTTACTACCCGTTCGGTTTATACACCTATGTACTAATCACACTAATGGATTAGGGATTAGAGAGGTTTTAATCGAGAATAAGTGCACCCACATTTGCATTGAAGGAGAGTTGAAACCCATTTAGGGGAAACCACCCTTAGTGTATCCGACCAGGTTCGAACGCTGATCTCCCCATCTCCGGCAGTTTAGTCTATTGCGAGAGTAGCGCGTTAGACCATGCGGCCACCGAAGCGGGTAGCTTAGAAATAAAAACCTACACCAGGGGTCACGTAGACAAAGATGACAGTCTTGTATTTCTTTGCTTTACCGATAGCGGGATGGTTGGGGTTCGAATTACAGCCGTATGTATTCTGTGATTTTTTCTCTAAACGATTTAGCACCCTCATTACACGCTAATACTGGAACATTCCTTCTAAAATATACCTTTCTGATCCCTAAAAAATTAGTGTAGGTATATAGTTAGCCTGACACTAAGGCCCTCTACAAACATACAACTAACTGGGGGAGACTTCCATAACTTAGTGACATTTATGTTAATAAGTCTATAATCAACCTTTCATAATTATTAAAAAACAACAATATATTTTAAAGTTTTTAGATTTAATTTAATATAATTCTTTGAGCACTTAATATAATACGTTTGTGCACGTCCCGTGAAATCTTTGACGCGTCATCAAATAACGTGTTTAGATAAAATCCATAGATGTTTCAATCTTGATGAATAAATAATTATTTTATTGTCCACTCAAACATTCCAACATTTTAAAGTAAAATAGCGAGACACTGAGTGGTGCAGCCTACCTTTTTCTTACTATCTGCTAGGTCTTACTATCTGATAGGGCCTTCCATTTTTATTCACAATATTGGAGTAGAGATGAGTAAAGTATAATATTGAAGAAATGTACTCGCATTTGCAAGGAGCGAGAAGGGGGAGCCGTTTAGGATAAATCACCCTCAGTATACCCGACTTCCACATCAGTGACAATCCAGTGTGTATTGCGAGAGCGACACCTTAGACCATTCTACCAACGAAGAAGGTAGATGAAAGTTATTAGAAGCATTTTCACGTATTCATACGTCAAATCACGTGATGTGCAGCCGAAAAATTTTGATTTATTTTATAGATACCTATATAATAACAATAATAATATGAAAAATGCTATAGATTTTGGTCTAGAAAATGTGTTTGTATTATATAAAAGGTGGGTGACCTGGTGGTCTAGGGGTAAGGTGTCGGACTTCTGTGCTGACGGGGTCCGGGGTTCAATCCTCGGTCCCGGCACAGATTTATCTGATTGCCAAACCCTTCCTTCACCTCTGACAAGACGTGTGTTAATCACAATTTGTGAATGTGAGGAATGCCAGGCCTCCACCGTGGTTCGGATCCCACGTTAAACTGTAGGTCCTCCATTTCATCTCACAATCACCCTACCATTACACATTACCGTAAGTGCGTGTAACCCGAACGGGTAGTAAGACGCGGTGCTAATAATAACAATAATATATAAAAGGTGCTTTATTTTAAAAATTGGACAGTAGTTAAGGAGAGTTTTAAAGAATCTGCCTGTTGGGATGAGGTACGACAGCTCTAAGGAAACATCCCGGAACAAAGTCAGCCGCTACAACCACTCGGCTTGACGTCTGTTACATATGAACGTGTGTGAGCGTCTCCATGTGTGTTACCCCCCTCTACCTCCCTTAGAGATATGGGGCGAGGCTCCAATGTTCTAAACAGGGTCTCGTTGTTAATTGCCCTGCCAAGCTTACTACAGAAGAGATGGAGGGGGCTGAGGGAAGGTCAAAGCTTTTAGATGGTCGGAAATTGCCTGCATGTCCTGGCGGAGTTTATTGCCGGAAGGTTGGTATTTCATACGTGGGGAAATGTTTCCCTCTCTCTCTATCGCATTAGTTTTTTTTTAGCGGGAAGCTTTACCCGCAGAAAACTGACGCGCCTCAAACACAGTTTCTCACTCTTTAAGGTGCTAAAATAGTCGAGCGAAAATTCATAAACTCCAGAAACCAAAGTAGTCTATAACGTCCCTGGGTGGAGCTGTCCGGCAGTAGGAGAACAAACAGGCGAGGAGGAAAATACAAATGACGATACTATATTTTGTGACCTCCGTTATTAAATTAAATCAATCCAACATCAATTACTTTTCATTTCCCGGGCATTTGGCTTTTAATTATTAAGAGAAATATGTCAATTTTTGGGCTTTTCAGAGTATAAACGGCAACTTTTAAACTATGTTAACAAGTATATACATGTATAGTGTCATAGAACAGAGTTTTTTTGTTAATTCCAGTAAATATAGAACTCTTGTATTGTTTAAGGTTTTATCAACATCTAACCTAAGCGCAACATCTGATTGGTGATATCTCAGTTATCTAAGCAGCCCCTTTACGGTGGGGATGTAGGGTACGCGAGAAAAGGGAACTTTTGGTTGCAGTTTTTATAAAAAACATTTTTTTCCACAAAATAAAAAAAATATTCTTCTAGTAGAAACATATAGGTTAATTTCCTACACAAGGTGATATCAACAGTTGTTGAATATCTGTCATGAGCATAGCGCCCATTAGATGATACAGTTTTTAAATGAAGAGAAAAAGTTGTTATTTAAGTTCCAGGACATCCTTGACAGATATTCAACAATAATTGTTGATATCACCGTGGGAAGAAAATTAAACTATACGTTTCTACTAGAGCAATATTACATCCTCACCTTAAATCTTGAGTCAACCCTTTACCAAAAATTGGGAGCAAACTCTGTTTTAGTGGTGCAGCATTTACATGATACAATAAATGTATTTAATTTGTAAACCCCATTAATCATTGCAACATAAACTAGAAACAGCCGATTACCGATATATTTTATTTTCTAGTGGATGAACAGATTTTAAAGATTAATAAAGCGGTAGAAGTGTACGAACTGTTGTGTCGTGAGACAAATCAGAACCGAACAAGAAAGAAACGCTAGATTTCATTTAACGAATTATTTAAAATTATCTCACAGCAGTAGATACAGCTGTCACCTTGTATCTAACTTTGTAGACGTATGCTTACTTATTGAGTCGGTTGGTTTTTAAACAGGATTGTACTCCTACACTGATTTTTTATCCCCTCATCTTACTGCCCGTTTGAGTTATACTCATATGAATTAATTACGTTAGTGTATTAGGGGGGAAAAGATTGAATTTAGATTAAGTGTACCCAAATTTGCGTAGTGGGAAAGTGAAAAAAACATGTAGGGGAAAACACCCAAATTACACCAGACTGGGATTAGAACCCCGATCTCCCCATCATCGGTATGCTAGTCTATTGTGAGAGTGACGCCTAAGACCATTCGACCACGGAAAAGGGTTGATCTCAAGATTGAGCTCATCAAATTTACTAAGGGAATAGTTAGTGACGTTGTCTCTGACTTAGCCGGGAATCGAACTTTGACCAAGCTCACATAGTTTATTTACACCAGCCGTTTTAAAATACATCGTACCTTTCCTATTTCTTAGATTACGTTACGATCCAAATCTGTAAATGAGCACTCTCAAGTTTTAAAATATCATTGAACTTACTAGTTAAGAAAGTCTGGGTTAAAATCCCGGCTAAATAAATGTAAGTAGAAAGTATGGGATGGTGTGATCTTCTCCGTTTTGTTTTTCCCAACCTCTCTCAAGGATAATACTTGAGTGTAACGTTTAAAAAAATACCTTCCTTACTCTGTGACCTTAAATCAATTTAAGTTATTTTTAACTTGAGAGGAAAGACAGGCATCTCACACCAAATAAAGGTCTGTTTTAGACGATCATCAATAGCCCCGAACACGAGATGGAACCAGCAATACATATTTGCTAAAACTATTGCCTATTCATCCTACCTCACGGCGCAGGAGCCTCCATGTTGTATAAAAAAAACTGTATCCAGAATATTGTCATTCAACATCAAGAGCCCCGTGCTCTTTACGGAACCCGCATTACATTATTGATAGATAGATTGCCTACTCATCCTACCTCACGGCGTGAAGCCATCACACCTTTTTTTGTTTTGTTTTATGTTTATACACTACGTAGTATTCACTAAAAGATTTTTAGTAAAATGTAGGGAGTAAAATATTATTATTTCTAATAATGATTGAAGGATCATAAATTCAACTCAGTTAAATTAGTGAACACGTTGTTTAGTTAATTATGTAGCAATTCTGTAAGATTCAAAGAATAGTATATCTTTGTTTTATTTTAAAAAATATTTATTTATTAAAATATATATTAAATTTATTTATTTATTAATTTATTAATTTATTTATTAAAATATATATACCTATGTTCATTTCATGTAAATAAAGAAACTTTCCATTTAATATTATGCGATTAGTAATAATTAGTTTTGTCGAAATATTTTGCGCCCGAAGTGGAAATCCTCCATGAATCGACGCTATATGCGGCTCGTAGGCTCACGTCCACTGTTAACACAAATTTACATCAAATATATTTGGAGGAATGGCATGGACAAATGGAAAATAATGCTAGAAAATATTTTGTAACATTCATCAGTGCTTTGAAACACCCCAACACATTCTTGTTGAATATAGCCACATCGTTTTTAATTAAAATTCAATCTCATAGGTTGTGGGCTATTATTTATCAACAAGTCACCAAAAAACAAATACCATCAAATGCTAGCATTATTTGGATTACAAACATTAATATGTGGCTATAAAATTATGTCAAATATATAGGTTGAATCAATTATCCAGCATGATAAATCAACCAATATTTTGTAAGCTTTTAAGTAAGCTGACTCATTCCAAACCGAGAAGGAAAATCAAAATTCAACAAAATTAGTTGGATTTATAATCATATAAATAATCACGGTATGTATTTTTACTTTGCATAGGATATAAAGATTCAAACACAATTAATATAATTTAAATATAAATATTTAGTAACTTAAAAATAAATAAGTAATAGTTAAATACAGTAAACATTGCATTTTTAATTCAAATACAATTTTTTAAAATCGTTATTAATGTTAAGGTTTTGTTAAATTGAATATTTTATCTATTAAAAATCAAGCAACAAATTTAAAACTCGTCCGTGATGTTTAAAACAATAGCTACAAGATGTCACTAGTGACGCTTTTCTAAATATATTATTAAATAAAAAATTGACAGCGTGAGACTTTTAACCGAAGGGAAAGATTGTTTAAATGTTGGTAAATGTAACCGATTCCTTAATGTAATTTTTTAAATAATTTGCATCTTGAAAAACGGGATGGTTTTTAAGATTTACGGGACATTTACTGACATGGGAAAATATTTAAAAAAAACTTAGGACTGTCCCGGAAAATCAGGCTTGAATACCCACCCTATTTTATGGGACATAAATATAGTTAAGTTAACACGAATTCGGTTTAAAAATATAAAGGTTTAGTATATTTCTTTATTTAAATGATATTTTTTACCGTTATAATTATATTTACAGAATGTAGTCATTCTAAAAAGAAAAAAAACATTGAATGACTTCACACGCTCTTTTTTATACAAATGCTGATGCATTTATTTTAAACTACCTTTTATCATTGTTTCTCAAGGATAGATAGATATACTGTATGAAGAACCCTACCTTGAGAGACAACTTAAAACTATATTAAAGACAAGTTGAAGATAATAGACAGATAATAAGTGTATTAATAAGCCTATACACATAAAAGGTTCAAACTGAAACAGATTGGACGCAGTTTTACCAAACCTGAATAGAATGAGGGTGTCAAGCATAATAAAACCACTCTCGTTTCGCCAAAAACCAATTATATTATAAATAATTCTTGACGAATATGAGAAATAAAAGGAGAGAAAAACAACCAGAAAACCATAATGTAAATCTGGCAACGTTTTAGTGAAAAGAGTGCGTGAGGGAGAAGTCAGTCAGTGTAATTTATATTAATTAGCCCGGTAACGCGCAAACTTCCTGGACTTGAGGTCTTAGTGCTTTACCTGTATTGTTAGCGGTAATTTCCATGCTGTCAGTCGCAATATTTCCTCCGAGCTCTTTCTACTCTCTCTCCCCCTCCCCCTCCCAGTCCCTTTAACCCCCTTACCTCAACCCTTACGTTTTTGTGTGTGACGTCAGAGAACAGCTTCCAGTCTCGAACGCACTCAAGAAGTCAAACGCTCAGGTATAAAATCAAACATGTCAATTGAATGGCATGTCGGAACGGAGGAAAGGAAGAAGGAAGGAAGACTGTAAGGTAATAGGGGGTTAATGGAAAATTGGGGATAAAGGGGAAGTACGATATAAAACCGAATAATATGTACCTGACGAGCTTGGCACCGTCAATGTTTCCCAACACGTAACTAAATAATATTTGTGGCAAAGTAATATCATTTTTTATATTCAATGTTTTAAATACAATTTTGCCAGTATTATTAATAGCTATAGCTTTGTTTCAAATGATTACCGATACATTGATCACTTTAGCCCATTCGGTACCCTCCGATTCCTCCGTGTATCAAGGACGTTGACTATCTATGACGTAATTAAAATTCAAGATAGGATTTCCAATGTTAGTATAGTTACGTTTTATTCAGCGCATTTTAAATATATATAATAATAATATAATAATTATTATTATTAGGTGTTCTATCTTACAACATTTCCATTCCTTTTGTCTGTGAACTTAGACCGCCATTGCACCATGTAGCTCCCAGAATTTTCTTCTTTCCCTCAAGTCATCCAATATTTGAATCCTCCTTCTTCCTAAGCTCCTTTTCCCCTCAACCTTGCCTTCTACGACGTCATGCAGAAGACAGTTCCTCCTGAGGATGTGTCCGATTCAGTTTGCTTTGTACCGAAGAATCACATCCAAAATTGGTTCTTTTCTATCACCCACTCTTCTTAGGAGTCTTGTTCCTACATACTGTCTTGTCCCCTCTGTCTGTCCACCTTATCTTCTACCAAGTAGCACATTTCAAAGTTCTCCAAGTATTTATTTTCCATCTTCCAAAGAGTCCAAATTTCTGCTACATACAGTGCGTTGCTCCAAATGTAGCAATTCATCAGTTTCTTCCTCAGTTCCAAATTCAACTTGCAGGTCAGCAGTAATCTATTCTTGCTGAAAGCTCCCTTGGTCATGACAATCCTCGATCCAAATTTCTTGGTGCAGTAGGCATACTTTATAAGCAGACCTTCCAGGAACTTGAGCTGGTCTATGTTTTTCAACTTCTGGTTTCCAATTTTGATTTTCAGTTGTTTTTCATTTTTTGAAATCACCATCATTTTTGACTTTTAAATGTTGATCTCCATGTCATATCTTCTCTATATCTTCACAAGCCAGTCCATCTTTCCTTCAACTCTTCTTTATTTTTGGCCAGCAATGCTGGATCATCTTCCTATTTTATTGTGTTGATGACGCGGCCTCTTATCCTGAAATTGTCACATCCTTCCAGGGCTTCTCTATTCAGCCACTCTCTATATAAGTTGAACAGATTGGGTGACAAACAGCATTCCTGCCTCACTTCTCTTCCTCTACCTACATTGTTGGTCTTTCCATCATTCAGCCTTATTTTCATTCGCTGTCCCAGATACAGGCTTGCAATCAGCCTTCTGTCCCTCCAGTTGATGCCGATCTTCTTGAGTATTTCAATCAGTTTCTTCCTCTTCATTCTACCGAACGCCTCTTGCCAGTCGATGAAACCAATGTAAACCTCTTCCTTGACTTCCACAACCCTCTCTCTCTCTCTCTGAGCTTATTCTCAGCATACCTATGGCAGCTCTGGTTCTTTTTCAGAATCCAAATATTCTTATTGCTTCACACTTTATATTTTCTGTTCCAGTCGCCTGTTGAGTATTATTACCACGATCTTCCCCACATGAGAGTTGAGGCTGATGCTCCTGTGGTCACCACATTTTTTGTATTGTTTGTTCATTTTTAGAGCCACCATGGTTACATATAGAAAGTCCTTGGGCCATTCTCCCGTTTCATATATATATACATACATATATACATATACATATATATAATATTGAAACAAAAACCATACATTCTTAAATAATTCTAAGAACAGTCTTACAGTGCTACAGATTAATTGTTTGGTCTTTAAGTAGTTTTTATTGTAAAAGTATTAAAAAATATATACAACTTAGGTTATTTAATCAATCCACTAAAACGGCCATTAGGAATCTTCCTTCCAGGATGTAAATTAAAAAAAAGTCCATGGAAGCATATTTTTATCTAGAATAGGAAACAAGAATAGATAACATTTTAAAATGCAAGTCAATGTTGTCTAGGCGCTTATAGAAGAGCGAGTGTTTATATTCGTCAGCAGAAGAGGGAAGTATTTTCATCAAGTAATATATAGACTTCTAACTGATAATTTCTCTCTCTCTTTCTCTAGTTCGTACATTGGCATCTAAGTTTGATATTGATTTGAGTGCTTAGGTGCGTCAAGTTAAGATGCAGCCCACTTTACAAAATAGCTTCAAAATCCCCAAGTAGGCCAGGGGCTCCCAAAATTTTTAGATGGAAGGAGCCCTTGCACTAGAAAATTAAAAGGTTGGAGCCCTCAAAATTTGTATACACTAATATTATTAACATTCTTTAGTGACAGTTAAATTTCTATAATTAGTATAAAAGTTTAAATCAAACAGAAAACATCATATGTTTTGGCTGCACCTTGGCAAAATGTCCTTTATTCAGATTTTCAAAAAAATTGACTATGCTAATAATTACTGAAGTTATTTTATAGTGTGGAAAAAGAGTAAAGAATATTCTGAAATGGACTCACGTAGCTTGTGATAACTATAGCGTGCCGCAAGAGTCCCGCGGAGCACAATTTGAAAAACACTGAAGTAGGCAACGTTATTCAAAACCGTCCTATGTTTCGAAGTCAACAGAACAAACATATTTTTTGAACTAATTAATGTTTATTAAATATGTATTTATTTCATTTTATCTGGTACAAACAATTTTAATATAAAGTGAAAAAAATTATCTCAATAAAATAATTTCCAGTTTTTCGAAATAAGGGCGAAGGGGTGGGGTGGAGAAGACATAACCAGATGATGTTTTAGAAATTCATTTATTCATGAAAGATTGTACTGTCCTCAAAAAGTTTTTCTGTTTTTCTTGTGGTATTTTTTTTCAAATGGCCTTGCTACTTTATTTTCTTTAGTAAAGAATCTCAGTTTAACCCGAAGCTGTTATCAAATTCCTTAGAACTTCCAGGAAGGTAAAGCTGTTTGAGCATGACTCAATACACTCCAACAATCTTGCAATAGTAGTACCACCCCTCCGTCTTTTCATTTAGAACCGCTTTACACTTTCATGGAGAACTAGGTTTGGAAAAAAAAAAAGAAGTTTTAAATCTCTTTTCAAACAAAGTTTAGTCTGTAGGGATCTTCAAAGGGAAGCAATTCCAGTTTCCAAAAGGTAAAGAACTTAAAATTTAAATTAAAATATTATCTAATACAACATGTTTGCAGAGAAATGCTAGTAATTTTTAAGTTCAATTTCAGTATTAAAATTTTTTTTAATACATTAATAAGAGTAAGAACATGTTTCTAAATAAGTAACCGTTCAGCTTTATCACCAACTAAATACACTTAAGTTTAACTCTGTCCTTTACTGACATTTGAAAAGTTACTAAACGCCTCATCCATTTCGGTGGCTAGATAGTCTAAGCCACAACTCTCGCAATAACTTATAATAGATTTCTGAAGATGGGGAGATCGGGGTTCGATCCCAGTCGGGTGCACTGAGAGTGGATTTCTACTCTCCCTCCGTTCAAATGCAGGTACACTTCTTCTAAATTAAACCTTTCAAACCCATACCATATTTGTAATTAGTCTAATTAATACATATGTGTGTAACCCGAACGGGTATTAAGAAGTGGTTCTAAATGCCTCAAAATTATGTAGAACAGTATTGTGTTAGCTTTTTAGCTGTCACAGGTATTCAAAGGTAGCACTAATTAAAGTACTAATTTTATAGGAATAGACCTTTAGAAAATGCAAACATGTATTTAGGCAGCCAACATTTATTAATTAATTAGTTAATTTAACACCACGTCTTACTACCCGTTCGGGTTACACTCTCAAGTATTAATTAAGCTAATGGGTTAGGAATTGGGAAGGTTGAATTTAGAGGAAGTGGACCCATATTTGCGTGGAGGGAGAGCCATCTAGGAACCGCCCTTCCCCAGTTCACCCGACCGAGATGCTAACCTTGATCTCCCCATCCTCGGCAGTCTAGCTCAACATGAAACTAGCGGGTCAGCCAACATTGATAACATTTTATTTCTTTAGTGTTTTTATAGGTATTGCTAATATCTATTTAAAATGACATCTGTCGAACTTTCACAAGAAGCAGTCTTGGGCGAGTGGAGGTGTCCGACTCGAAACTAAGTTCCCTCTGGGAGCGTAGCTACGAATCCTACTGATTGTGAACATTTTTTATTCGCTTTAATGGCCGCATGATCTAAGGCAATAGCGGTACCTCTATCATAAAGGGCCCTTCCAACAAAAATTGGATGTGGGCCTACGTTTTTCTTATTAATATCTCTAATATATTATTTCAACTACCATTTAGGAAATAGACCTCATCTTATGTATAATATACAGTATCTCTTATCATTTGACAAATATATCGTCAAAGCTAGGCATGGGTTAGCGTGATTGATTTTGATATGGGAGGTTTGGGTTTATACATATGTTAGGTACTCTTTGGGGAGTAATTATAAAGAATAATATTTTTCATTCTCTCTCTAAGGCTTCTGCAATTTACATAAAACTTAACTTGTTTAGCTATCATATTATTATTATAACTTTATGTTATACTAAAAACTAATCAAACCAAAAAACTTAATATATTATAATTTAATATCTAACATTACATGGTGTCTAAATTTAAAAACAAAATCAGAGGGACGAACTGAGGGAAGATGTTTATGGGATTCAAATACCTACCAAAATTAGTAAAAAAATGCATTATTTTGTAATTTATCTTCAATGCCAAAGTTAGTAGCTTATTTTATTTTTTATTTTTAGCACCATGTCTTACTACCTATCCGTTTGGGTCCTAAGTATTTTAACTAATCCCGCTGATGTGTTTGGGATGAGAAAGATCAAATTTAGAGTAAATATACACGCATTAGCGTGGAGGTAGAGTGGAAAACAGTTTAGTAAAAAATCATTCTTGGTATACTCGGCCGGGATTTGAACCCCTATCTCTCCGTCATCGTCAATGCAGTCTATTACGAGAGTGGCGCCTTAGACCATGTAAATATTTACAAAAAATAATATTAATATCATAATAAAATTTTACCAATGTTGTCCGCAAAACCATATAGTTTGCAATTTATGATCGGTCCTTTTTATGAAAATCGGTCTGCACTAATATCATTATACCCGTTCGGTTAATACGACTATCTACTAATTACGCCAATGATTTTAGGAATGGTAAAGGTTATATTTATATCAAATGTACCTGCATTTTCGTGGAGAGAGAGAAGAAAACCATTTAGGGAAAAAAACTCACCCTCAGTAAACCCAGCCGAGATTCGAACCTCGATATCCCCGTCATCGGCAGTATAGTTTAACACGATAGTAGTGCGTTAAACCACGCGGCCACCGAACTTTTTTTTTGTTAAAAACTTCATTAATGCTTTTATATAAAAAAAATCACAACTAGTCTTTTCCAAGACCTTCTTTTCCCTCCCCTCAAACCATGATGTATGTATTGCTACGCTGACCATTCACCATTCACTCTACCCCTTCAACCCTTCTCCCTGGCTTCAATACAAGGCCGACAAACTCTTGGGGGGGGGGGAAGGGGGAACTATTCTCAGATCCTCAACATGAAGAGCTCCTTGGTTGTCTCTTTCACAAAAAACCAGAGCCTTCCTATCTTCGTCGTCACTTGTCTCACTCTTATCTCTGTCTCTCTCTTTTTTACTTACCTTCCCTCCCTATTTTTTTTTTTCTTTTCTAGTGTGAATAAAAGAGCATTTCAATCTCCATCGCGACACCCGACAACGGCACACCAACCTCTACGACAAGAAGAAGAAAACTTTTTCTCGTATCCTCTGAAAAGGAGGAGTTTCTCTCGTCTAAAGAAGGGAAGAAGAAAACTTGTGCGAATCTTAACCCCTCAATGCTCTTCACACACAAACATACACACAGCTCAGTATTCACTACTGACAGTGCTCACACTAGCTACTAAGGGTAGAAGGGTTTACAGGGAGGAGAGGGTTGATGGAAAAGTTGGGCGGGGAGGGGGATTCAATTTACTCCTGATCAACGAAATGGGTAATTTATTGAAGCGAGAGATCTCTCTGCTACAAAATAGAAAGAAAGAAAAGGTTAAACTTTATTTTTTTTTAAAAAAAAGGGTGTTTTATTTTATGTTACTGTGCCCAAACTGGACTTATCATTGATTCCAGTTTTAGAAGATATAAAATATAAATGTAGAGCTACCAACATTGACAAAAACTCACTATATTTGTATTAAAGCTATAAAAAAATGAATACCATCTGACTAAAAATAGAACACACGATTTGGCGTATGAATACATATAGTATATCAAATCACATTTCAAAATTTGAATTAAGGTTGTCTCTATAATGTCTCGACCACAGTAATATCACTATAGGAAGGACCTCTAACAAAATAACACTTTTATTTTTACTGTCAAAACCTTATTTTCCTATTTTTGTTGTGGAAAATCACCAGCTATGAAATGTAGAACACTTTTAATAGTTAGGAAGTTTACCAGTGATTGCAACAAACATGCAGCGTACATGGGAGATAAAGCCAGTGGCCGAGCATTGGTCAAGGCTGCTTTCAACAAGAAGAGGATGCTACTGACTAGTAAACTGGACTTGGAGAGCAATGGCCAAGGCTGCTTTCAACAAGAAGAGGATGCTACTGACTAGTAAACTGGACTTGGAGAGCAATGGCCAAGGCTGCTTTCAACAAGAAGAGGATGCTACTGACTAGTAAACTGGACTTGGAGAGCAATGGCCAAGGCTGCTTTCAACAAGAAGAGGATGCTACTGACTAGTAAACTGGACTTGGAGAGCAATGGCCAAGGCTGCTTTCAACAAGAAGAGGATGCTACTGACTAGTTAACTGGACTTGGAGAGCAATGGCCAAGGCTGCTTTCAACAAGAAGAGGATGCTACTGACTAGTAAACTGGACTTGGAGAGCAATGGCCAAGGCTGCTTTCAACAAGAAGAGGATGTACTGACTAGTAAACTGGACTTGGAGAGCAATGGCCAAGGCTGCTTTCAACAAGAAGAGGATGGTACTGACTAGTAAACTGGACTTGGAGAGCAATGGCCAAGGCTGCTTTCAACAAGAAGAGGATGTTACTGACTCGTAAACTGGACTTGGAGGCGAGGAGTTATCTGGTGGAGTGTTACACATGATACATCACTTTTTATGGAGCTAAGGCATGAACCCCGAGGAAAATGGAGAGTAAATATCTGGAAAGTTTGAAATGTGCTGTAGGAGAATAAATAACTCCATGACGTCAGCCTGCAAGTGAGCTATATCGATCGAGATGCCACTGTTGGGTATAGGGTGTCATCTGGTCAGCACAATGATACCCCAGCCATTAATCTCAGTTTTCTAGCCAAGAGTAGATTTTTCTTTATCCAAGTAGCTCCTTAATTTTATTTTATCTAAGAATGTATGGTTTTCGTTTCAACATCATATATTTCAAACTCGCTGAGTAAAAAGTAAATTTATTCATTAAAATAGGAAATCCTATCTTGACCTGCCGTAACGTCACATGTTGGCAACGTCCTTAACGAGGTTTACTTCGGACAGGTTGATAAGTCGTTACGTTGGCCTGAAAAGGGTCCAGTTATTATTGAGATAATTTATTTTTATCCCTTCTAGGAAGTAACAATCAATACTTTTTTCTTTGATACGCTTTACAAAATTTTCAAATCTAAAAAAAACAACCTTTCGTAACGCATCAAAAGCTCACGCTCCACCAGCGATTCGCGGTCCACGTTTGGGAACCGCTGTATCTGTATCTTTGTCTCTCGACACATCTCAGCGCTGGAGGGGAAGGGGGAGAAGCCACGTGACTCCTGAGAAGTTTCTTAATGGAAACCTGAATGTTTAAAAACCTCAGCGCTACCCACTCCTTCCCTTACATCCTGGACATTCTTCCACCTCCTAAAAACTACAGGATCTTCTCTTTTACTCCTTACCTTCCATTCGATACTCTCTCATCCCTCAATAGTATAACTCTTAAATGATAA
The DNA here is from genome assembly GCA_033556935.1 of Timema podura. Taxonomy (NCBI): domain Eukaryota; kingdom Metazoa; phylum Arthropoda; class Insecta; order Phasmatodea; family Timematidae; genus Timema; species Timema podura. Next base: position 13,321,275 of record JAVRXN010000001.1, on the reverse strand, counting down.
AACCCGTTTCTGAAACCGCTTGATCTGACGCGCTACTCTCGCAGTAGACTAGACCGCCGAGGACGGGGAGATCTAGGTTCGAATCTCGGTCGGGTATACTGAGGGTGGTTTTTCCCAAATGGTTTTTGACTCTCTTTCCACGCAAATACTATAAATATAACCTTCCTAATCCCTAACGCATTAGCGTAATTAGTACATAAGCCGTACCCAAACCCGTGGAGATAAAAAATAAAACACAGTACGACACAATCCTACATATACTGCCATTCACCGTAGGAATTACTCTCTGAAAGGTCTTTTCCTACCAAAATCCTACTATATAATAGCCTTCTGGTAGGGAAAAAGGCCTTTCAGAAAACAATTCCTATGCTGAACAGACTTACGTTCTCACTATCGTTTATAATTGGAAATATTTTCACAGATACTTACTCAACTTACACTATTGATCTAAAGATAAAAATAAAAATTATTATTATTATAAATAAATATAGCGTAGCTTTCAATAAAAACATCCCTCAATGCACTCACTCAAGGTCGAATCCTGGCCTCCCAGGTTAGTGCCAGTAGTGTCAAGCACTCCACCAACCATGCGGTAATTTACATGTAAACCAACATTTAAAAATTGGTTATATTATCTGTCAAATATTTATACTATACTGACAATAAAATAAATTTTGAAGAACGTCTCTTTCAATTTCAAACATAAATGACAAACTTAATTATTTATTAAACCATTTTTTTTCATTCTTTAGCTACATATTTATAAAATGTTTTTAACATAGCCATTCCCAATTTGAAACTACGTCAGTAAAATACTAACCGTCCAACCACGCCCTAATAAAGTGAAAAAAAGCAATTACAACGAAATTGTATTCGTTATTAAACCAAGCATAAAAATAGTGTTAAAGTAACGGTGGATACATTTGTATAAGAAATAATTTTTTATTAAAAATTATACTTTATTTTGTAGTTTTGTTAATATTACATTTAAGTGCAGCTCATAATTGAGAATTAATTTTGGTTTCATTCGTACCTTCCGTTAGTTTTATGACGTCACAAATGACTACGTTTCATATATGAAAAGAAAATAAGAAATTTTTGGACAAGGAGATTGAGTGATAAATTGAATGAAAATGGAAAATAAACACTGAAATGTAGTTTTTTTAGGTGGAAGCACCCTGGATACACAATGGATACTAAACATGAAGTTGAGCAGGTTTCACCGCCATTTTGTTGAATTAATGTAATAGTAGGAATTACAATAATTACAGCGTTTATTTGATTTGTTTAGTGACATGTGTCTTATTTTCCATACAAAGCTTGCAATGGCTCTAAATAATCTTAGAGCACAGGAGGAAATTATAGCGAAATTTGCCTGGAGAGAGAGGATGAAAACGATCTATGAGGTAATATAATGGTCTAACTCTAAGTCAACACACTTGCAATAAACTAGAATGACAATGACGATGAGATCGGGGTTCGAATCCCAGTAGGGTGTACTGAGGGTGGTTTTTTCCCTAAATGGCTTACCACACTCCTTTCAAGCAAATGGAGGTACATTTGCTCTAAATTCCATATTCCTCATTCTTATTGAATTAGTGTACATAAATAAGAAGATAGCCCGGTTGGATAATGAGGCGCGATTCATGCTAACAAACTAATCTTAAGAAACAGGAGGAGAGTGAATTTCGAAAAATTATAATACATAATTAAATATAGTACACCAGTATTATCCTGGAGAGAGGATGTAAAATGATTTTATGAGAAAGATATTCACTAATTGTACGCACTACCAGTCCCCGCACTTCAATATTTACGTCACAAACCAGTGTGTGCGTCACTAGCACCTGTGACAACACTTAATTATAAATATGTTAGTATTACCCATAAATAATAGAAAAAATACATACTTTAATAAATAAGCAATTTTAATAAAGATACTTAGGTAAATTGAGCCGGAATAAATGTTTTAAATAGCATACAAAGTGATACACTAACCTCATTATATATTAAATTAAAAAATAGGGGTAAGGTGTCTGACTTCTGTGCTGAGGGTCCGGGGTTCAATCCTCGGTCCCGGCACAGATTTATCCGATTGCCAAACCCTTCCTTCACCTCTGACAATACGTGTATTAATCACAACTTGTGAATGTGTGGAATGCCAGGCCTCCACCGTGGTTCGGATCCCACGTTAAACTGTAGGTCCTCCATTTCATCTCACAATCACCCTACCATTACATATTAACGTAAGTGCGTACAACCCGAACGGGTAGTAATACACGGTGATAATAATAATAATAATAATAATAATAATAATAATAATAATAATAAAATATTGGTTAAAAAATGAACAAAGTACATTTTCAATTGATACATTTAATTTTAATAGTGTGTTACTTTCTATATAATCAATAAAATACAAGGTTTTAAAATATTTACCTACATGATAGGCCCTATATATTTTTGATCACCTTGACTTACTATCCATTCGAGTTATTCGCTTGTGTACAAATTACGCTAATGGTTTAGAGATTAGGAAGGCGATATTTAGAGGAAGTATACCCGTATTTGCGTGGAGGGAGAGTGGAAAATAAATTTGGATTCAGCCACCTTCAGTACACCCGATCGAGCTACGAACCTCGATCTCCCCGTCATCATCAGTCTAGTCTACTGTGAGAGTAGCGCCTTAGACCGTGCAGCCACCGAAGCGGGTAATATTAAATCAACTATCAATGTTGTTTAAACGTAATTAATATATTAAGACCACAGTTCAGGATCGAACTCCAATCTCTGGCATAAAAAAACATTCTTTTCTCCAGGAATGAATGATTTACAGGGTAGTTGATTGTCCTTTGTAGACAAGAGTAAAGGGGTGCAGGGGGCTTCGTGGTCAAAGGACGGGGATGAACACAAATTACAGGTCCTCTGGGGTGATACAGACGGTCTGACAGACCCGTACGGTTGATTACAGACCACCGAGCAATACTTCCGACAGCAGACTTCCAGGATCGCCTTCATCATCCCAATTACATGGATCTAGGTCGTTAGAAGGGCAGAGGGATGAAATAAAATATTTTAACAGCACAACAAAAGTGTCTGTGTCACTACAGAAGAATTACAACAATTTCATGCAGCAAAACATTTGGGGGAGGGGTGGATTTTTTATTTTTTACTAGGGAGGATTTGTTTGCAGGAGATTATTTTTTTCTCTCTTTATTTTGTGTTTGTGGAATTTTAAGTTACGGACAAATTGTTAGCATTTGTTCTACTTATTTACCATTAAATAGGCCTAGAGTCATATTATTAAAAAAATAATAACAGCTTCAGTGGTTGCATGGTCTAAAGCGTCACTCTCGCAATAGACTGGACCACCCATGACAGAAAGATCGGAGTTCAAATTCCGGTCAGATCTACTGTGGGTGACTTGTCCTACGTTGTTTCCCACTATTTTTTTCCCATGCAAATATGGGTACACTTCCTCTAAATTTAACCTTATTTATCCTTAACATATTAGTGTAACTAGTACATAAACGTATAACCCGAACGGGTAGTAAGACGCGGTGCTAAAAAAGATAAGCAAATAAATGAATGTTGAAAAATTATATCTGGACATGGGAATCGAACCTAGGAACTTGAGATTTTTAGCACACTAGAAAGAGTCTTAACCTAAATTCTCGTGTCAAGCTGTAATATTTTTCAGCTTATAATTACGCTAGGGCATTTATGGCTTAGGAAGGTTATATTCGGAGGAAGTTAACCTGCATTTTCGTGAAGAGAGAGCGGAAACCCATTTGAGGGGAAAAACACCTTCAATACACCCGACTGAGATTCAATCCCCGCTCTCTCCGTCATCGGCAGTCCAGTCCAGCACGAGAGTAGCGCGTTAGACCACGCGTCAACCGAAGTGGGTGTTTTATATGTTTACCTACTCAAACTAAACATGGGCGCCCGAACCACAGTTTAGTAACCGATTAACTTTGAACCAAGTTTCTCCAATGCTTTATAAAGGGCGAGTGGAACTTAAGTTGGTAACATTGGGAAAAAAAAAGGGGGGGGGGGGGATTTCAGGACCTGGAGAGGCCAATATTTAAAGGGTGTTTCTGCTACATAACTTATAGTTTGCAGCGAGCGCGCTAGTCTCAGCAGCTTTAGTCTTATACAATATTGGCACAAGACTTTGCTCCATATATTACCAGGTGCTCTAAGCCCCTCCCCCCTTCCCCTCCACCACACTCGTTCAAGAGTTTAGGATCCCTAGGACAGGTTAGACTTAGGAGAGGTAAGGACGAAAGTAGTGGTTGAAATGAGAGTTCTGGCTCACTTTCTCCCATAAGGTTAACATTGATCCTCCACATGAATGTGGAGGATGGATGTGGAGGATCACTTTTTACCATAAGATTAACATTGATCCTCCACATTGCGAAGTCGAGTCAATTTCTCCCACATTGTTTCACTTAACTGGGGAGGTGGGTCACTTTCTCCCATTAGAATAGCATTGATCAGTGGCGGATCAGGAAATATTATTTTGGGTGGTTGACATTAATACTACCAAGTTTTATCTTGAGCTCTCCTTACTATTGATGTGGGTATCTTTCACCCATACAGATTAGTATTAAGACTTCTCAAAGTGAGTAAGTGGCGAATCGATAAATATATCATTTTAGGGGGGAAGGGGTGGAGGGGGAGGAGAAGAGTGAGTAAACCAGGAGTTTATAAATTAGTTACACCATTAATTTGATAAAACTTTTATAAATCACTAGCATTTTACTATAATATTACTACGTATTGGGTGTTACTCGTTTAGCCGTTTATTAAAACGTTTCCCAGGAGGCACTGCGAGGAAGCGAGTAACGTCACCTCCCACCTATAGCTAATGTTGACTAAACTATTTAATTTTGATAAAGCCGTGCTGTTTCACCTGATGAAATCAGGCTATGATATTCACAAGCACTCGAGCTTTTCACATAATAAAATCTTTATTACAAAGGTTAATACAAAAACTTTTCAATATAGTTACATACAAAACATAAAGGGCGAATTTCTTACGTCTCCATTAGCGAACACATTTGTCTTATTTTGTAGTGACCATATGCAAGAGTGTCACATCCATTATCTAAAATATAACGTTTGTCATCTCCGGGGGAAAGTGCAAGTTTATTCAAGGAGATACTGTACAATTGATGTTTCTCACTTCTTATCATAGACATATTGGCGTAGTGTAAGATCCCCTGCTTTAAACATTTTTTATAATGGGCATGTTTAATTTTCTTTTTGAGAGTTGTTTTTGACACACCTTTACCTACTTTTTTCTCCTCAAGACTCTCCTTTTGAATGGAGTAAAGCTTCGGTCGAAGTCCCACAAACTCTCGAATACACTCTCCATTCATCTCATCCTTCATTTTTCCCAGAGCCTTTTTATTGCACACGCTATGTAAAAAATGTGTTTCTGGATAGTCTGAAGTGTCGAATCGGTCTATATTATCAAACATATCCACATACACATTTTCTGTTTTCAGTTCATAGCAGAGGGAATCTGTGTCTGTGAATAATAGCTTTGCATTTTGTCCATATATCCTTTTAACATAATTATAATGAAAGTTATACATGATAACCTTGCTTATATCTAAGATAGCAAAGCCTGCATAGATAGGCTTATTCAAAAGTAGGTTTATTTTTCTCATGTGAACCCCAACTAACTCTTCCGTGAAGATCGTATAAGCAATAAATGCTGGTGAAGCAATACGCTTCTTCAGGCTCTTTTCATTATTTAGTAATTGGACATTTACACGATGTCTTTGATTCTCCATAGACTTCCCGAATACTGCATTGTTCATGAGTTTGAAAAAGTCCTTTTCAAATCCATTCACTGCTTTTTTTCGTTGGGAAGTATTAAAATCAATATATGGCTTCAACCAAGCACTCTGATTGAAAGTGAGGACTCTGTGTATCTTTTGAAGCTTCATACCCAAAGAAATATACAGTTTTAAATTACGGTAGTGTACCACATAGTTTTGTTTATTATTTAGGTTGGGCACTAGCTTTTCTGTCTTCCCGCCGGCTGGAGAGTTCACCTTGGATTGTATATACTTAGAGAATTGTGATAACATCTCAGGAGTAACTATGACTTTTTCAGGAGCAAGTGGATAGTCACTGTGCTCGTCATGAATTTCTTCCGGATACTCTAGATCTACTTCTAATATATAGCCCACAGGGCTATCATCAGCAACTGAAATTATATCGAGCTCTGCTATTTCAGTCTTGTTCAACCACCTAAAATTACTCTGAGGAAGGCAATCAGACATAACAGTCCCGTATAAATTATTACAATCCCAGTATGTGATGTATTTCACCTCCTTTTCAGGGTTAAAATCCATCATATCGGAGTTGTTTGCTTCAGAATGTCTATTAGAAATCATAGACACCCCACCACGTATCCCTTTTTCAATGAATAAATGCATTTCAATGTCAGTTAGTAGCTCCAACTCTACCTTGGTCATCTTTAAAAATGCTGCCCATGCTAGGCCGGGGCTTGTGCAAAAATGTAGACAGTCTAATTTATAGTACTCAAAACATAAAGAGCGAAAGTATTCGAAGACATCTGCTAAAAGTAGAACATCACTTAAAACGTATAAATTTTGATAATCTTCCATAGTATTCATTTCAAAGTTTTCCCACACAGTTTTAGCATGAGCGTAGTCACTTTCTGAAATATTTTCTTGGCGCATCTGATTATAGAATGTGGATTTTGGTGGTAATTGACTATCTTTCAGTTTACTGCTGCAATCCATATAGTCGTAAGGGAACACACCTTTTCTTAGCAGAAGATCTACCTTATCAAATGGGATATTTTCATGGAGTATTTTGAATTGAGTTTTCCCAACATGTAACAAATTTTCAACCAATGTTTCAAGAGATGTGCTTAAAAACTGGAACGAGTCAATAAATTGTAAATAGCCAAGACTGAATGAGATATACTTCTCCATATTGTTTGGAATACACGAAATTCTTCTGTCTGTAAACTTCCCAATTTTCTGCATGATAATATGGGCGTCATAATTTTTTAAATTGTGTAATATGACGGGTATTCTCTTGGTATATTGAAACTGAATATTGCACTTACTATGAGCTGCACCCCGATAAGCTCCACTGAGATGACAATGATCACGGACGCGGTCTTGACCCAACTCCTTCTCGCAGATACTACATAGGCTAGCCGAAATAAATTCATTTTCTTGTTCAGGGGTTATGTGCATAGGGACAACATTTTTCTTCATCTCAATGATCATAGTTTCTTCTTCGACAAGTTTGTGAAGAAAGGTATCCACAACATTTTCACCACTGTAGACAACAGGGGGTTTCACACATTTACCTTCTGAATCGACTATTACATATGCAAATCCTGATGGCGTATGCTTCGTCATCTTTGTAGTTGATGAGTGATCGGGGTTAGGTGTACACCCTGATATTTTAATATTAAAACACTCAAAATCTGCATAGATCACATACGGTACTTTTAGCATATGTTTATATGTCGAAAATCTCAATATTTTATCCTCTTCCTCGGGCATCTGTATCTTCTGAGCATCGAAATCAGCACACCGCTCACTATGCTCATCCCTGAGATTTTCCTTAGAAAATCTATGCAAGGAATATTTGCAATAGTATGATTCACCATTGTGGTTGGTCAGTGAGCTTAGCAATCTGCTGAAGTTCTTAATAAGACAATAATGTCCTCCATCCACATTTGAAAGAAACAACAAATCCACGTGATTTTCACGACTAACCTTAGTTATCCTTAAAGGGAATATTTCTCCTTGGTATCCATATACATTAATAGATACGTTATTTTGTTTTTCAAACTTGGCTATTTGCGGTATTTGCACAGGATATTCAATACCATCCATATTTAGTTTACCTTCCAGTGATATATACTTATTCACTCGACCAGCGTTCTTGTCAGCTGGGTATAGAAATGCTAGCACGGACCAAAGAAAACATTTACTGTCAGCATTTCTTATATTAATTAGGGCATGTTTATTTCTCAACTCTTCTGGTAATGGAATATAGCTAGAAGCAGATAAAGGAACATATTTAGCTAGTTTAAGCTCTAAGTATTTCACACGGTCCTCAGACCAACCACTTCCCTTGTGGTGGAAAGAAGAAGCTGCTTCAATCATGTAAGTGCACGCACCCTCAATCTGCGATTTTAATGCTCAGGACTTAGAGTGACGATACACTTACTGCGAAAGAAAGGAGTGATGGTTTCCTCTCCCTCCCCTCCAACACGAGAGTACTCTACACAAGCAGATGTATACCATTTTAGATTACCCATCACACTAAGTTTTTGAGCAAGCGTTGCTTCCAACTTCCTTTTAATTTCGTTAATAAAGACTAAAAATAGCGAGTCTTTTGAGGGAGAGATCTTGATGATTTTGACTGTACCATTCAAAGCTTCTGAAAAATTACAAGGGTCGTAATCTTCATCGACATCGAGATTCTCAATATATTCCTGCTCTCTTGACTTTGAAACGTTGGCAACATTTCCCAGTGATGTTGCTCCTGTTGCAGTACAGTTCTTTAGCTTGTGTCGTAATAGACTATCCCGCCGTGAAAATATTTTTCTGCATTTATCACACTCGAGCAACTTCACCTCCCGGCTATGTGCGGAAACATGTCGCTGTAAGTTGTCACTCCGACTAAAAACTAGTCCACACTCATCACACTTTTTAAGTCCACCACCGTGTTGTAAACGTATATGACGTGCCAGGTTAGTAAGCTTGGTAAAAGATTTTGAACAGTTCTTACATATGAAAACCATTTTAACCAAGCGTGTTATATTGAAATAAATAAATAAAATTTTAACTTAAAGCGTGTTGAGTGAGAACAAATAGATATCTTAATTATAGTTAATTGGATAAATATTCACTATTACTTCTCTAGACGTGGAATAGACGATTCACACCAGAGCAAGCAACGAGAATTTAACGAAAACCTTCGTATGCTGAGACAATTAGTTAAAGCCGTTATATAAAATTATAAACACTATTTGTCTGTGAGTAACAAGACATGTGTGTGCACAATTATTTCATCTCCAAATGGTACACCTAGAAATAAAATCAATAATCATGGTAAATAGTGTACGGGTAACACATGCGTTACTGTCTGAATCCTTTAATATATAGCTATTTTCGAGTAAATTATTATGATAAGTCAAACTTATATTAATTTCTTAACAACTTTCATTTTGTGCCATCTAGTGAGGGAAATTGGTACTTACAATTTATCAATGTCTTGTGTTAGCCCGTAAATATAAGTACTAAGAAATTATAGCTATCGCTACTCATAAAATAATTTAATTTCACTAATAGGGTTGGATAAGGAAAGTATATATATATGGGGTAAGTGTACCCGCATTTGTGTGGAGGGAGAATTTGTAATAATGTTGGGAACCATACTAGATGAGCTCCACGTTTATATCTGCATATTCACCAATTTATATATAAGGATTTACTTAAAAAAAAATTGGCTGATATATATATAGAAAGAAAGTGATAAAAAAATCTTGATTAAATCATTACATTAATATCAATAGAAATAATATTCACCTGAATTTATGTTCTTCTTAGTTAAAAGAGAAATTATAGCAACCATTTACTATTCAAATATTTCACTACTACTTGAACAACACTTGGTGAAGGTAAATTCAATAATGAATAGCTTTTTCTGTTTCACGTTCTAAATATAGTTTCGTTTAATTGTGAAGTCTTAGGAAGGGTACAAAATAAGTTTCACAAGATTATCATAACAGTTAAGACTAGCTTAATTTTTTCCACAAGTAGGGCGATCTAAAATAATATGTTGGAAAATGTATTGTCACTTTAGCCCACTCATATGGAGCTAGTATTGTGATGAGTTGTTATTGCAGACTCTGTCCTTGGGGGTTTGTGTCCTGTTGTTGGGCATGCTCTTGAACAAGATCGTGCTTGTCGAGTGGAGCACATGACGAGGCAAAGGGTATCAAACCCAGGGACCCCTGATGATTGGTAATCGGTGATCGATGATCGATCGACGCTCAATAAAACACAGATACATGGAGTGAAAACCACCCCGTACATCCGACTAGGATATGAACCCTGATATCTTCATCATTGACAGACCAGCCTATGGACGCCTTAGACCATGCACCTCACATTTGCGAGAGTTAAAAAAGGGGGGGGGGGGGTTTGTGCAATCGCATTTGCTCAAGTTGAAATTAGCGTTTATTGACCTTGCAGGTCGAGGGATTCGAAGAAGAGACCTGCTTTCGTGGGGGTGTGCACAGCGTCTTACTACCCGTAAGGATCAAGTGTATACCTCAGTTTTAGCTTATGTGGTGCTGACTGACAGCTCACAGCTGACTTCTGACGGCTTTGAAAAGCTACCAGACCAAATTATGTATCCCTACGCCGAACCATATGATCTGCAAAAAACATGTGTTTAGCAGTTGTCACTTCTGACAGTCAAAATTTAGGTATATACCTAAATGTTGACTGTCAGAAGTCAGCTGTGAACTGTCAGTCAGCACCACATAAGCTAAAACTGAGGTATATCAACGTTTGTGTGAAAAAACTAACCCTCGTTCATCAGAGTGAGAAAGTTTGCACCCGCATTTGCTCGATGTGAGAAAATCAATCCCAGTACGCAGGCCGTAGTGACGCTTTAGACCACGCGACCATCAAACAAATTGAACAATGTACACCACATTTGCGAGACTGAGGCACGAACCCGATATCTTGCGAGGGGCTAGTACAGCGCGTTTGTTGTCCTACATCCTTACGGCGTGATGCGTACACACATTTTAGCACCGTGGATAACGGATTAGGAATTGGAACTGTTGAACCCGCATTTGCGTAGCTAGAGAGCGGAAAATACCCGGCTGACTGAGAAGCACCCATCTCCCGGGAGCCAAGACCGTCGGATCTAAGTTGTGATAACCTATACCCAATAACACCTTATCATCCCTGGAGAGGACTTCGTGGTTGTGTAATTCCAATTAACCTAACTTTGACACCTTCTATAAGCACAACGGATCAAAACTCTTTTTTCCCTGTGACTCACAAATCATATCGAAAACGGTCTATATTTTCTCCTTCTCAAGAAGTTCCTTCATAACAAAACCGGTCTATAGCCCCACACCCTACCGATGTGTTGATTGCTGAGTATTGAAACAACCTCTTACTTCCTCGTGCGACAAATGTGTCACCCCCAGGGTAGTGTGGCTGTTATTCTTACAATCTCAAAAACAACCTAGTGATCCTGTTAGTGATTGTGTTTCAAAATATCTATTCTAACAATCTCCACCAGGCCAGTGGTTACTACACCTTTGGGTTATCCGTATAGGGATGAAGAAGGGAAAGGATAAAATATAGACCGTTTTCGATATGATTTGTGAGTCACAGGGAAAAAAGAGTTTTGATCCGTTGTGCTTATAGAAGGTGTCAAAGTTAGGTTAATTGGAATTACACAACCACGAAGTCCTCTCCAGGGATGATAAGGTGTTATTGGGTATAGGTTATCACAACTTAGATCCGACGGTCTTGGCTCCCGGGAGATGGGTGCTTCTCAGTCAGCCGGGTATTTTCCGCTCTCTAGCTACGCAAATGCGGGTTCAACAGTTCCAATTCCTAATCCGTTATCCACGGTGCTAAAATGTGTGTACGCATCACGCCGTAAGGATGTAGGACAACAAACGCGCTGTACTAGCCCCTCGCAAGATATCGGGTTCGTGCCTCAGTCTCGCAAATGTGGTGTACATTGTTCAATTTGTTTGATGGTCGCGTGGTCTAAAGCGTCACTACGGCCTGCGTACTGGGATTGATTTTCTCACATCGAGCAAATGCGGGTGCAAACTTTCTCACTCTGATGAACGAGGGTTAGTTTTTTCACACAAACGTTGATACACTTGATCCTTACGGGTAGTAAGACGCTGTGCACACCCCCACGAAAGCAGGTCTCTTCTTCGAATCCCTCGACCTGCAAGGTCAATAAACGCTAATTTCAACTTGAGCAAATGCGATTGCACAAAACCCCCCCCCCCCCTTTTTTTAACTCTCGCAAATGTGAGGTGCATGGTCTAAGGCGTCCATAGGCTGGTCTGTCAATGATGAAGATATCAGGGTTCATATCCTAGTCGGATGTACGGGGTGGTTTTCACTCCATGTATCTGTGTTTTATTGAGCGTCGATCGATCATCGATCACCGATTACCAATCATCAGGGGTCCCTGGGTTTGATACCCTTTGCCTCGTCATGTGCTCCACTCGACAAGCACGATCTTGTTCAAGAGCATGCCCAACAACAGGACACAAACCCCCAAGGACAGAGTCTGCAATAACAACTCATCACAATACTAGCTCCATATGAGTGGGCTAAAGTGACAATACATTTTCCAACATATTATTTTAGATCGCCCTACTTGTGGAAAAAATTAAGCTAGTCTTAACTGTTATGATAATCTTGTGAAACTTATTTTGTACCCTTCCTAAGACTTCACAATTAAACGAAACTATATTTAGAACGTGAAACAGAAAAAGCTATTCATTATTGAATTTACCTTCACCAAGTGTTGTTCAAGTAGTAGTGAAATATTTGAATAGTAAATGGTTGCTATAATTTCTCTTTTAACTAAGAAGAACATAAATTCAGGTGAATATTATTTCTATTGATATTAATGTAATGATTTAATCAAGATTTTTTTATCACTTTCTTTCTATATATATATCAGCCAATTTTTTTTTTAAGTAAATCCTTATATATAAATTGGTGAATATGCAGATATAAACGTGGAGCTCATCTAGTATGGTTCCCAACATTATTACAAATTCTCCCTCCACACAAATGCGGGTACACTTACCCCATATATATATACTTTCCTTATCCAACCCTATTAGTGAAATTAAATTATTTTATGAGTAGCGATAGCTATAATTTCTTAGTACTTATATTTACGGGCTAACACAAGACATTGATAAATTGTAAGTACCAATTTCCCTCACTAGATGGCACAAAATGAAAGTTGTTAAGAAATTAATATAAGTTTGACTTATCATAATAATTTACTCGAAAATAGCTATATATTAAAGGATTCAGACAGTAACGCATGTGTTACCCGTACACTATTTACCATGATTATTGATTTTATTTCTAGGTGTACCATTTGGAGATGAAATAATTGTGCACACACATGTCTTGTTACTCACAGACAAATAGTGTTTATAATTTTATATAACGGCTTTAACTAATTGTCTCAGCATACGAAGGTTTTCGTTAAATTCTCGTTGCTTGCTCTGGTGTGAATCGTCTATTCCACGTCTAGAGAAGTAATAGTGAATATTTATCCAATTAACTATAATTAAGATATCTATTTGTTCTCACTCAACACGCTTTAAGTTAAAATTTTATTTATTTATTTCAATATAACACGCTTGGTTAAAATGGTTTTCATATGTAAGAACTGTTCAAAATCTTTTACCAAGCTTACTAACCTGGCACGTCATATACGTTTACAACACGGTGGTGGACTTAAAAAGTGTGATGAGTGTGGACTAGTTTTTAGTCGGAGTGACAACTTACAGCGACATGTTTCCGCACATAGCCGGGAGGTGAAGTTGCTCGAGTGTGATAAATGCAGAAAAATATTTTCACGGCGGGATAGTCTATTACGACACAAGCTAAAGAACTGTACTGCAACAGGAGCAACATCACTGGGAAATGTTGCCAACGTTTCAAAGTCAAGAGAGCAGGAATATATTGAGAATCTCGATGTCGATGAAGATTACGACCCTTGTAATTTTTCAGAAGCTTTGAATGGTACAGTCAAAATCATCAAGATCTCTCCCTCAAAAGACTCGCTATTTTTAGTCTTTATTAACGAAATTAAAAGGAAGTTGGAAGCAACGCTTGCTCAAAAACTTAGTGTGATGGGTAATCTAAAATGGTATACATCTGCTTGTGTAGAGTACTCTCGTGTTGGAGGGGAGGGAGAGGAAACCATCACTCCTTTCTTTCGCAGTAAGTGTATCGTCACTCTAAGTCCTGACGCATTAAAATCGCAGATTGAGGGTGCGTGCACTTACATGATTGAAGCAGCTTCTTCTTTCCACCACAAGGGAAGTGGTTGGTCTGAGGACCGTGTGAAATACTTAGAGCTTAAACTAGCTAAATATGTTCCTTTATCTGCTTCTAGCTATATTCCATTACCAGAAGAGTTGAGAAATAAACATGCCCTAATTAATATAAGAAATGCTGACAGTAAATGTTTTCTTTGGTCCGTGCTAGCATTTCTATACCCAGCTGACAAGAACGCTGGTCGAGTGAATAAGTATATATCACTGGAAGGTAAACTAAATATGGATGGTATTGAATATCCTGTGCAAATACCGCAAATAGCCAAGTTTGAAAAACAAAATAACGTATCTATTAATGTATATGGATACCAAGGAGAAATATTCCCTTTAAGGATAACTAAGGTTAGTCGTGAAAATCACGTGGATTTGTTGTTTCTTTCAAATGTGGATGGAGGACATTATTGTCTTATTAAGAACTTCAGCAGATTGCTAAGCTCACTGACCACCACAATGGTGAATCATACTATTGCAAATATTCTTGCATAGATTTTCTAAGGAAAATCTCAGGGATGAGCATAGTGAGCGGTGTTCTGATTTCGATGCTCAGAAGATACAGATGCCCGAGGAAGAGGATAAAATATTGAGATTTTCGACATATAAACATATCTAAAAAGTACCGTATGTGATCTATGCAGATTTTGAGTGTTTTAATATTAAAATATCAGGGTGTACACCTAACCCCGATCACTCATCAACTACAAAGATGACGAAGCATACGCCATCAGGATTTGCATATGTAATAGTCGATTCAGAAGGTAAATGTGTGAAACCCCCTGTTGTCTACAGTGGTGAAAATGTTGTGGATACCTTTCTTCACAAACTTGTCGAAGAAGAAACTATGATCATTGAGATGAAGAAAAATGTTGTCCCTATGCACATAACCCCTGAACAAGAAAATGAATTTATTTCGGCTAGCCTATGTAGTATCTGCGAGAAGGAGTTGGGTCAAGACCGCGTTCCGTGATCATTGTCATCTCAGTGGGCTTATCGGGGTGCAGCTCATAGTAAGTGCAATATTCAGTTTCAATATACCAAGAGAATACCCGTCATATTACACAATTTAAAAAATTATGACGCCCATATTATCATGCAGAAAATTGGGAAGTTTACAGACAGAAGAATATCGTGTATTCCAAACAATATGGAGAAGTATATCTCATTCAGTCTTGGCTATTTACAATTTATTGACTCGTTCCAGTTTTTAAGCACATCTCTTGAAACATTGGTTGAAAATTTGTTACATGTTGGGAAAACTCAATTCAAAATACTCCATGAAAATATCCCATTTGATAAGGTAGATCTTCTGCTAAGAAAAGGTGTGTTCCCTTACGACTACATGGATTGCAGCAGTAAACTGAAAGATAGTCAATTACCACCAAAATCCACATTCTATAATCAGATGCGCCAAGAAAATATTTCAGAAAGTGACTACGCTCATGCTAAAACTGTGTGGGAAAACTTTGAAATGAATACTATGGAAGATTATCAAAATTTATACGTTTTAAGTGATGTTCTACTTTTAGCAGATGTCTTCGAATACTTTCGCTCTTTATGTTTTGAGTACTATAAATTAGACTGTCTACATTTTTGCACAAGCCCCGGCCTAGCATGGGCAGCATTTTTAAAGATGACCAAGGTAGAGTTGGAGCTACTAACTGACATTGAAATGCATTTATTCATTGAAAAAGGGATACGTGGTGGGGTGTCTATGATTTCTAATAGACATTCTGAAGCAAACAACTCCGATATGATGGATTTTAACCCTGAAAAGGAGGTGAAATACATCACATACTGGGATTGTAATAATTTATACGGGACTGTTATGTCTGATTGCCTTCCTCAGAGTAATTTTAGGTGGTTGAACAAGACTG
Organism: Timema podura; assembly: GCA_033556935.1. Taxonomy (NCBI): domain Eukaryota; kingdom Metazoa; phylum Arthropoda; class Insecta; order Phasmatodea; family Timematidae; genus Timema; species Timema podura. The sequence goes on along the minus strand of JAVRXN010000001.1, from coordinate 13,305,240 downwards.
AAATAGCAGAGCTCGATATAATTTCAGTTGCTGATGATAGCCCTGTGGGCTATATATTAGAAGTAGATCTAGAGTATCCGGAAGAAATTCATGACGAGCACAGTGACTATCCACTTGCTCCTGAAAAAGTCATAGTTACTCCTGAGATGTTATCACAATTCTCTAAGTATATACAATCCAAGGTGAACTCTCCAGCCGGCGGGAAGACAGAAAAGCTAGTGCCCAACCTAAATAATAAACAAAACTATGTGGTACACTACCGTAATTTAAAACTGTATATTTCTTTGGGTATGAAGCTTCAAAAGATACACAGAGTCCTCACTTTCAATCAGAGTGCTTGGTTGAAGCCATATATTGATTTTAATACTTCCCAACGAAAAAAAGCAGTGAATGGATTTGAAAAGGACTTTTTCAAACTCATGAACAATGCAGTATTCGGGAAGTCTATGGAGAATCAAAGACATCGTGTAAATGTCCAATTACTAAATAATGAAAAGAGCCTGAAGAAGCGTATTGCTTCAACAGCATTTATTGCTTATACGATCTTCACGGAAGAGTTAGTTGGGGTTCACATGAGAAAAATAAGCCTACTTTTGAATAAGCCTATCTATGCAGGCTTTGCTATCTTAGATATAAGCAAGGTTATCATGTATAACTTTCATTATAATTATGTTAAAAGGATATTTGGACAAAATGCAAAGCTCTTATTCACAGACACAGATTCCCTCTGCTACGAACTGAAAACAGAAAATGTGTATGTGGATATGTTTGATAATATAGATCGATTCGACACTTCAGACTATCCAGAAACACATTTTTTACACAGCGTGTGCAATAAAAAGGCTCTGGGTAAAATGAAGGATGAGATGAATGGAGAGTGTATTCGAGAGTTTGTGGGACTTCGACCGAAGCTTTACTCCATTCAAAAGGAGAGTCTTGAGGAGAAAAAAGTAGGTAAAGGTGTGTCAAAAACAACTCTTAAAAAGAAAATTAAGCATGCCCATTATAAAAAATGTTTAAAGCAGGGGATCTTACACTACGCCAATATGTCTATGATAAGAAGTGAGAAACATCAATTGTACAGTATCTCCTTGAATAAACTTGCACTTTCCCCCGGAGATGACAAACGTTATATTTTAGATAATGGATGTGACACTCTTGCATATGGTCACTACAAAATAAGACAAATGTGTTCGCTAATGGAGACGTAAGAAATTCGCCCTTTATGTTTTGTATGTAACTATATTGAAAAGTTTTTGTATTAACCTTTGTAATAAAGATTTTATTATGTGAAAAGCTCGAGTGCTTGTGAATATCATAGCCTGATTTCATCAGGTGAAACAGCACGGCTTTATCAAAATTAAATAGTTTAGTCAACATTAGCTATAGGTGGGAGGTGACGTTACTCGCTTCCTCGCAGTGCCTCCTGGGAAACGTTTTAATAAACGGCTAAACGAGTAACACCCAATACGTAGTAATATTATAGTAAAATGCTAGTGATTTATAAAAGTTTTATCAAATTAATGGTGTAACTAATTTATAAACTCCTGGTTTACTCACTCTTCTCCTCCCCCTCCACCCCTTCCCCCCTAAAATGATATATTTATCGATTCGCCACTTACTCACTTTGAGAAGTCTTAATACTAATCTGTATGGGTGAAAGATACCCACATCAATAGTAAGGAGAGCTCAAGATAAAACTTGGTAGTATTAATGTCAACCACCCAAAATAATATTTCCTGATCCGCCACTGATCAATGCTATTCTAATGGGAGAAAGTGACCCACCTCCCCAGTTAAGTGAAACAATGTGGGAGAAATTGACTCGACTTCGCAATGTGGAGGATCAATGTTAATCTTATGGTAAAAAGTGATCCTCCACATCCATCCTCCACATTCATGTGGAGGATCAATGTTAACCTTATGGGAGAAAGTGAGCCAGAACTCTCATTTCAACCACTACTGACGAAATACGACGAGAGTTCAGGAAATCGATAGACTAATATTTCACAACTGAAACTGGTAATAGTCTTACGATGTGATCATTATCTGATGCTGGCAGCAGAATGTTATTAAAATTATTATTATCGTTAACTAGTAATACTTATTATGATCAGAGTTGAGATTTTTAGCAAGGGGTCTAGAAAATTAATCAACCTTTTACCCTCTTCTCTACTTTTTTTTTTTTTTGCCACCGCGTTTTACTAACGGTTCGGGTTGTACGTATATGTGTTTAGGAATTAGGAAAGTTGAGTTTTAGAGGAAGTGTACCCAAATTTGCATGGAGGGATAGTGGAAAACTATCCTCAGTTCACCCGACCGGGATTCGAAACCCAATCTCTCCGTCATCGGCAGTTTAGTCTAATGTGAGAGTGAATCCTCAGATCACGCGGACACAAAAGCAGGTATCCTTGGAGTTAAATGGGGCTCTCAAGAAGCCTGGTATTAAATAATTACTTAAGTTAGGTATTAGCAGTGGGCAAGAGCACCCATGTGAGTTTTTCAATTTGGGGGAAGGTGGGTTGGAGTCTCATCTACCTCGGGCCCTTCCCCCTCCTTGAATTTTTTTTGGGAATTTACCCTTCTGGGAGGCAATCTTAGAGCTTCTGAGCATAATTCTTAGCTATGAAATTCACAAGTTAATTTTAGAAGAAAAAAACCCTGAAAATTAACAAAAAACAAAGGTAACCTGGTGGTCTAGGGCTAAGGTGTCAGACTTCTGTTCTGGGGGTCCGGGGTTCAATCCTCGGTCCCGGTACAGATTTATCTGATTGTCAAACCCTTCCTTCCCCTCTGACAAGACGTGTATTAATCACAACTTGTGAATATGAGGAATACCAGGCCTCCACCGTGGTTCGGATTCCACGTTAAACTGTAGGTCCTCCATTTAATCTCACAATCACCCTACCATTACACATTAGCGTAAGTGCATACAACCCCAACGGGCAGTAAGACGCGGTGCTAATAGTAATAATAATAATAATAATAATAATAATAATAATAATAATAATAATAATAATAATAACAAACAAAATGAAGTTTTAGCTGAGCCCATTGAGAAGAAACATTATATTTTTCACAAGTTTATGAACAAAATCTAATGAAAAGGGATATGTTGAAGAGGAAATGGGAGAAAAACTACATTTTATTATTTTTATCTCTTAGCTCGGATATTGACTATTCAAATTTGTAAATGGCTAACCATTGAAAAATATCAAATACACAATTTTAATTTTTTCATAAAAATTAACAAAGAAAAAAGTAAATATTGCAGAGTGATAAGAGGGGATTTAAGCCCCCTTATCACTCATTTATAGGTGCCCATGTCCGTGGGGGGGGGGGGGGAGGATGAACTCTTAGTGTAAATATGCGGATAGCCCTGGTAGCTAGTAAGAAGCGGTGCTCAACACAAAACTTTGAAACAACTAACAATAACTAATAATCTAAGTAATGTACAATATTACACTCGATGCTGCTGTGGGTGTAAAGAGCACCCATGGTACGGTTGATGGAGACCAGCCCTCCTACTAACGTACTAACAAATTCCCACACGCTTCCAGCGTTATTAAGATCTCCGGATATACAGAGCACATACTACTTATTTTGCAGAGAATGCTCGCATCCTGTAGCTATTACCAACCCCCTCCCCTCCCTTGAATCCCCCATCTCAGGGAAACATTCAACAACCTGCACTCCGTCTATTATGTAACAGCCATAATCCCCTTATGCATTACACGTACGTTTATCATCTCCTGCTTTCCTACAACAACCTATTAGCTCATCCTTTATTTCTCCTTTCTTTATCTCCATCCCACTTTAACTCTATCTTAATATATCACTCTATCTCTTTTTATTCCTCAACTCTTTTTTTTATCATTCTTCTCGATCCTTTTTATTTCTCTTCATCCCTCCTATCTATTGCTTTTTATTTCTATCTATCTCTTTGTATCTCTCCTCTCTACATTTCTCTGTTTATCTTTCTTTGTTTATCTTTATCTCTAGCTCATCTCTCGTCTATCCACATGTCTCTGTTTCTCTCTATTTATCTCTATATTTCTCTTTCTCTGTCCAATATCGTTGCATTCATTCGCCTATCTATTTCGACATTCCCTAGCATTTCCCTCTCTTCTTTCTCTCGGAATCCTTCTATTTCCCTCCCACATGTCTCAGATTTCTAGTCACGCTTTCTCACTTCCTCCCCCCCAGCCGTGTTCTCTTTTATTATTTCAACTTTCAACTTTGATCTCTAATTGGCTTTCGTGCTCTTTCCTTGACTTTCTTTTCGTGTGAATTTTACTGATTTTGTTTTATCAAGACATGTAGTTCACATGTGAGTCATTAGCACCCGGAACTTCCTAGCTATGACGGACCCAGAAATACTAGATAATTATTTCTGTCACCACTTGACGGATCCAGCAAGGTTTGAACCAGGTACTCCCTAAGTTTATGGGTAACTGTTTCAGGATTAGTAGACAAATTATAATTTTATTATATTTTTTTGTACAAAGTTCTACTACCCGTTCGAGTTATTCACTTATATACTAAAAACACTAATGTGTTAGGGATGAGGAAGGTTGAATTTAGAGGAACTGTATCAGCATTTTCTTGGAGGGAGAGTGGTAAAATATATAGGAAAAACACTCCCCCTACACTCAACCAAGACTCGAACTAATCTCTCCACCATCAGTGTTCCAGTCTATTGTGAGAGTGACGCCTTGGACTATTCGACTACCGAAAGGGGACTTATTATTTAATATAAATTGTAACTAATATTTTAGGGTAACATGAGCCTAACTTCCCGATCGGGTCATTCCCAACTTAGCACTTATTAAAGACTCAAAAGTAATTTGGCGACTTTTTTTTAAAAAATGGCCCTGAATTAATCTGGAAGGAGAATGTAAAAACCTTGAACGTGTAATAAAACAGCCTAACGGAGATTCGAAACCTTGCGTTTCCAAGTCACAGTCTTGATGGATAGCACTGATCTATACTTTGATTTTGGTAAGAAGAACCATCTGGAAGAGATATAATTCTGATAATAAAAACCATCTGGAAGACCTAAAAATATTCAAGAACTGTTGAGATTACTATGTAAAGAAAAATTAAACTACTAAAGCAATATTTAATTTTTATTTTGGCCAAAAAAAGTTAAACTTATTTACTATAAAAACAGTAAAAAATACGGATCATAGCTTGCATTTATTTTCAGCTAAAACACACCCCGTATAGCTCAGGTAATCATCTACATTTTCTTTTGTTGCCTCCCCTTAGGTTTTTTATTCCTTTTCGTTTACTTGCAAAGCCTTCTTCCCTATGCTTTGCTGAACTTGGAGCAGAGTTTAGTCTCTTACCACCCCCTCCCACTTCTCTTCCCCCCTCAGATCCTTTCTTAGGTGACTCTACATAGTAGCAACGGCAGGTGGGACCCCAGGGAACAGTTCCAAGACATTTTAGTTGCCTTCACGAAATCTTCAAGATTCCGCTTGGCTTTAGTCGCTGCGCAGTGATATAAACTCGCCACATAGTTCACTTTACACAATGTTCATAATGTTCTTCGTGCAGGAGTTAAAGACGGCTACTGGTTGCCAACTTGTGAACATATTATCTTACAGCTGGTAAAATTCAGCATTTCAAACAATAGAATAGTAAAAAAAAAAAATTAAAATAATTACTTTTAGAGAAATTGTCAAAGTCATTTTTTTAAATGTGAAGTGAAATTGAAGCGAGGCTTGAAACATGCGAAGCGAAGCAAAGTTGAAGATTAGGTTAAAAAAATACATTTGTTGTTGGTTCCCCCCCTTGTACGCTTCGTTTAATCTGTATGCTAGCAAGATTACCTTGAATTAGTTCAATATGGTACACCTTATAAGATAAGTATACTATCTAAATTGAAAAATTATACCCGGGGACATGGGAATCGAACACGAGACCTTTTTACTTAGTATGCCCATGCGTATGCAAAATATAAAGGAAGAATGAGGCTGCGCACGGGACAACGCCTCGGTTGGCTCAGTGGTAGTTGGCGTATTAAGCCAAATGTTCCGGTTTCGATTCCCGTGTTCAGTTGTCATTTTTTAAGTTTATCTAATATGATCTTTATATACATCTATAATCGTAATTAACAACTATAATATCTTCGCTATTTATTATTATTATTATTATTATTATTAGCACCACGTCTTACTACCCGTTCGGGTTATACGCACTTACGCTAATGTGTAAGGTGATTGTGAGATGAAATGGAGGACCTACAGTTTAACGTGGGATCCGAACCACGGTGGAGGCCTGGCATTCCACACATTCACAAGTTGTGATTAATACACGTCTTGTCAGAGGTGAAGGAAGGGTTTGGTTATCAGATAAATCTGTGCCAGGGCCGAGGATTGAACCCCGAACCCTCAGCACAGAAGTCTAACACCTTACTCCTAGACCACCAGGTCACCGGCTATTTAATACTTTAGAATAAGATATGAACATAGTGTAATCCGTAAGGTAAGGCTGCTACCTTTGAGGCAGTCCATCATCCATTTGGAATAATAAACCAAAGGTTTTAATAAGCTATGATAAACGTCTGAATTCAAAATTCACTTGTAAACTCGTCATTGATATAGATTGAATTTCAAGCAAGGAATAAATCATAACTAAAATGTTTTGCATCTTATTTTCTTTTCTACAGATCAGTGACCCGTAATTTCAGGTTATACATATATAATAAAACGGTGCTCACGGATTACGGAACAACTCTTCAGCTTGGTATTACCCTTACATGAACTGCGGAGTAAAAATTATATTCATAATGACTTTGTTCAAAATATAACATGGAGGTTAGGTTAGGCTAGGTTAGGTTAGGTTAGTGGTTGAATGTTACTACAGGCTGTTCCGCAATTCGTGTGGACCGGCTGACAGGTATACTTCATTCCGCAATTATAGTGGACCCTAAATGAATGTATGCTACAAGTATACCTTATTCCGCAAATCGAATGCACCCGAAAAAATACTCTATTGGGGTAGGGATGAATAAGGAATTATTCTAGAGGTAATCTACCTGCATTTGCGTGAAAGGAGTGTTGGATCCATTTAGGAAAAACCACCCTCAGTAGGCCAAACCAGGATTCAAACCCCGATATCCCCATCATAATCAAGCCAGTCTAACCCGAGAGTGACGCCTTAGACCGCTCGGCCACCGAAGCGGGTTTGGCGATATTGAATTTAATATATTTTTCTTACCAACTTGTTCTCCATACTTTTTCATATGTGATTTTAACACTAGTTAGCGTCAAAAACGATTAAAAAAATTATTATATTTGGTTAAAATATGTCATATTTAGTGAGATATTTCAATTCTGTTTTTACCCGCCTCGGTGGCGTAGTTGGCAAACGCGCCAGTCGTGTTGAGCCAGACCGCCAAGGACGGGGAGATCGAGGTTCGAATCTCGGTCGGGTGAACTGGGGGTGGTTTTTCCTAAATGGTTTTCCACTCTCCCTCCACGCAAATGCGGGTTCACTTCCTCTAAATTCAACCTTCCCAATTCCTAATCCATTAGTGTAATTAGTACTTAAGCGTATAACCCGAACGGGTAGTAAGACGCGGTGCTAAATAAATAAATAAATAATTCTGTTTTTAATATGTCGAATTTTTCTTCTACCTTGGAAATGTTTTGAAGATACGAAAGTGATTGTGGATTAGGAATCGAAGGATATTTTGACTTTCGATTTCAATATTTCACAAATTCACACAAGCCAATTAAATATACCGCTAGATGATATACAGAGTATATTTGGGACACACTTCAGGGGCGGGCAGGCGACATAAAAATAATGAAGAAAGTTCATAAAAAATATGTTCCCGATTTGACCATGTTTACGAATTACAGCCAATAACGTTAAGAAGTTATAAAAATGATCATTACACATAAATAATTATTTTAATTTGCTATTCCTTGCTTATTATTTTACTACCTATAATGAAATGGTTAAAACTTCATTATCGTATTAAATAACATAGTTTTATGGCATAATAATAATAGTAATAATAATGGAGAAGAATTCACAAAAAATGCGCACAGTTTTTTTGTTTTCTGTTACTATCTGTTAGTTTCTTCGTCACACTAATTGTGGCCTCTAAAATTAGCACCATATTACCTCCCTCATTTTCTACTTTAAGATCAATTCAAAGTTGATAACGTATTTATTTATTTACCTGCGCCCACAATTTCGTTGAGAATGTCTCCTAACCTCTAAACTTTGTACATCTCGTATCTCCTATCGCGGATGTTGGAAGTTGTTCCTTTGCATATCCCGTCCTCCCCCTTAGGTCGACCGTAGTTTCTTATCCCGGTCGTCAGGTGTCCCCCAGGGACCAATGTATGGGGGACCTCGCCCCCTCTCCCCTCCATACAATCTCCGAGTCTCCACACAGTACCACCGCCTTAGTTCTCCGCCACCCGCTCGACAAGTCTGCTGAGTTAGCTCATCCCTATGAGAGGTGAGGTCGGGAACTACGCCATCTTACAAATGGCAAGAACATTACTGTGTACTCCCCGGGGTGAGAATTTGATACTTCTAAAAAAAAGTTTCCTAAAACTGAATATTGTGGCTTCGAAACTTTACAAAGGTTCCCTTTTTTACTGCCCTTCCAGGACATATTTAAAATATACACTGATTATGGATGAGGGGGGTAGAATTTAAAGGGCGTGTGTCCTCATTTGCGTCTTGGGAGGGGATTATGTATATATATATATTTGTTTACACCACGTATTTACAACCCGTCTGGTATACTGTATCTGAATTTAACTACGCTGGTGTGTTAGGAACGAGGAAAGTTAAATTAACAAGTAGAAAGAGATTGGTAAGCCCTTTGAGAAAAACCAAACTAGGTTTACCCAGATAGAATTCGAACCCCAGCCTCCACGTCAATAGAAAACTTGACTTGACGTTTAGTCCTCGTGGGCCACCGATGATAAAAATTGGATAGCACACCAATTAGATAATATGTCTTAATTTGTATGCATCTAAAATACCAAATTTAGGAACAAAATTTAATTTTTTTTAGTATCGCCTTTCTATACACTAACTACTGTAGTTACCAACGCTAAGAATACCTGCATCGCTAGTCCATATGGCCTCACATTAGTCTGGACTGTAGTGACGGAAAGATCGGGGTTCGAATCCCAGTAGGGTGTACTCTAAGGTTTTTTTTTCTCTAAATGGTTTCTCACTCTGCCTCTACTAAAATTTGGGTACATATCCTTTCTATTTCATTTATTATAGTTATTAAAAGTGTACTTTCTGAATATAGTGATTATATCAGAACATGACTTACAAACTAACTTAAATCTAGAACAGACACAACACCCGGCCGGTTAATTTATCACTGGGAAAAGAGGAAACTCACATTTCACCTAAGATAATTTTGTTCGGCCATGCCAGTAATCGAACCCGGGACTCTTAGCTCAGTAGACAGGCACGCTACCGACAGAGCTAAGGTGTGGAACCCATTTACTCTAAAATTATACCGTTCACATTAAAGTAATAAGAATGTATGCGATCCTTTCTTCGGTGGTAGGATGGTCTAAGGCGTCACTCTCACAAGAGACTGGGATGGGGAGATCAGGGTTCGAATCCCAGTAGGGTGTGTTGAGGGTGGTTTTATTTCCTAAGCGATTCCCCACTCTACCTCCATGAAAATTAAGGTACACTTCCTCTTAACCGAACCTCCCTTATCCCTAAAACATCAGAGTAATCAGTAAATGTGCGTATAGATCAAACGTGTTTTGAGACGCGGTGGAAAAAACAACAGTAAAATTAACAAAACTTAAAAAAAGTAATAAGTGTAGAGATATGGTTGGTAATGCCAACGTTTGCATCCTATCACCAAACATGTAATTTCACCAAGAAGGAAACTACCAACTTTGTTCGGAAGAACTTCCCGTCTCTGACGAAACTCTGTGAATAGTTTGTCGCGGAGTTTCCAAAGGTCTTCTCCCCCCACTTTTTTTTATAATGTAAAAATAAAAAAACTACCACTCCCCCTCTTAAAGAGTGAAATTCTTTTAGATATATTTTTTCTAAACGAATTCAAAACCCCCTCACTCGCCCCCGCTACATTTCCCCCAACGGACTGTCAGAGAAACATTGCTTCGTCTCTCTCTCTCTGACGTCGTTGAGGAAGGGAAGGTATGCAAGTTTTATTATGTTAGGTTGATGTGAGTGCAGGGGAAGAAGGGGTGGGGTGGAGGAAGGCTGGTATTGTCACACTGGAACTTGACGTTTCACAGAATAGTAGAGTTAGAGTTTGGTAAGGATGGGGGGGACTTTTCTATTCTAGCAGTCCACGATTTTTCTTCCCTCATAGCATCAGCACAAAAACAGAATTTGACAAACAACAGAAAAAGTTTGTATTTTATAAGATTGAAATGTTTTTTGTTTTGTTTTTGTTTCCGTAAGTTGTAGTGCATCAGTATTTATTATCAATTAAATATATTATCTGAAGACACATGATACGTGTAGCTTTATGAAAGATCTTTTCCCCTTTCCATTCCATTATCGGCAACCAGATAAGATACAACGCTAGTTTGAAGCCTTGGATCAGTAGTCCCTCCTTGATGGCAGCACACGACCTAAAATACTAACTTAACAAAGGTAAAACGTCTAATATATAATATGTAAGGGAGACTGGGGCTAGTTTTATTACTAGCACCGCGTCTTACTAGCAGTTCGGGTTACACGCAGGAAAAAAAATCAACTCGCTTTATAATAATGAAGTCTCTGAAAGGGTTTACTGTCACAAAGAAGGGGTAGGTCATTACATTGGTTTATAATTTGTATTGTGATGGATTTCAAGTAGATTTTTTAAAAATTTAGTAATAGAAATATTACAATATGATATTAAATTTTTTTCCCATCACGTCCATCTGTTCAAGCTATACACAATTAATTACACTGATTAGGTATTAGGAAAGAAGAACTTTATAGAAAATGTATCTAAATTTGCGTGGACGGAGACTAGGAAAACATCGAGAAAAAATATTCACAGCACACTTGGGCGGGATTAGAGCCACAACCTTCAAGTCCCCAACAAACCAGACAGTAGGAGCTTGACGTTTAATCCGTGTGCCCACTGGTGAGGGGAATTTTTTTTTACAAATTCACGCTTCAGTTGTATAACTGTTTAAGGCACTGCTCTCACAATAAATTGGACTGCCGACGACGGGGATTTTGGGGTTCGGATCCAATCAGATATATTTTTTTTAAATTTCATTTATTTAAGGTATTTAATATGCAGTTTCTGAACCTATTTATTATATAATCACCCGACTTTTAAACCATCTTAAATCTATAACGGACAACACCAAGTCTCCGGACGTTAATCCATCACTGTAAAAAGAGGAGACCCATATTTCACAAATAATACTTATTTTTCCTGTCATAAATTGAACCCGGGACCCTTAGCTCAGTAGATAAGCTACCGACTGAGCTAAATGTCAGACTCAGATGTACTGAGGTTGGTATTTCTTAAATGGTTTTTCACTATTCCTCCATGCAAATGCGGGTATATACCCTTTAAAATCGACCTTCCTCATCCCTAACATACTAGCGTAATAATTACATAATATATAACACAAACGGGTAGCAAGAGGAGGTACTAAAAAATCCATTAAAAATCTGATACATTTATCGATTCCTGAAAGGCATTTGACTCGCCCAACCACGCGAAACCCCTGAGAGAGAGAAAGAGATACCCTCACTGAGCACACAATGGCTCTAGGACAATGTAGGTACAAACAAGTGTGGCCTCAAGCCAGTCTCATTGTCTTCACTTCAATGGCAACTCTCCCATTGTTCGCGGGGATATTGCACAAGTTGCGAAGAGGAGGGTGGGGAGGGAACTCACGTGAGGGGGGGGGAGGTACCCCCATCCAAAAGAGAGAAATAAAGACTCGACAAATTACGTGGTATTGAATTTATTGTTTGATTTTCTTCTTGCCTAGGAATTGGGAGTAGTAAATTGCGTTCTTATTGGTTCGAAATGTAACTTCTATGTTCGACATTTGAAATTCACATTTCAGTCTGGTATATATAATAATATTAATAATAATAATAACTCTTATATTACTAACAACAATAATAATCGTATAATACATGGTAGTCTAAGGAATATATAGCTGACAGTTATAAACGTAAATTATAATAAATATGCTCATTTAAAATTCTGAAGCCATAATCTCTTTAAAACTACCATATATATATATATATATATATACACCAAGTAGGCTATTTATAATAACATTATTATATATAATAAACATATATATATATATACGAATGAAATTTATTATAGTTTAATGTGTTTATATAATTATATATGGTAATTTTAAAGATTTCATGGCTCAGAATTTTAAATGAACATATTTAATATATATAAAATTATTATTAGCCTTCATGCACACCCAGCTTACCCTGAAAGATGGCAGTATCACCCTGATGATCTACACTATGACCATATCTTATGGACTATACCATAATAAAACCATACAAGTCAAGCTTGGCAACTTTCAGGGTAGACGGAGGGTAAACGCATACATTTAAATATCACATACTCCTTAAATTACAATGTTTTAATAAATGTATTAATATATACGTTTAAAAAATATAAACCATAAACTTGTTGAATAACCATATGTAGGCCTTTTATAATAATTTTCATATAAATGAATCTAAAAATATCGGTCACAAAAGTTCTTAAATTGTAGTAGTGGCACAATTTTCCATATTAGTGTTCACGATTGATATTAAAATACTCGCCTATATGTTTCATGTCTACAAATAATAATAATAATAATAATAATAATATATAATAATAATAAATAATAATAATAATAATAATAATTTATTCGTTATTTGGGTGAATTTAAGGCCAGCACCTTTTCTTAAATTTAACCCCTTGAACCCAAATACTATGTTTCTAAAATATTTTAATTACAGTAGTACAGTAGTTTGAGATGTTATCTGTTTCTAACGGTTTGAAGAGAACATTGAAGAATGAGGAGGATTAGTATCAAATATCACGCCGGAATGGGGACAAGGGGTATATTGATTTTCCACCCTCCCTCCATGCAATTACGGCTACACTTTTCTAAACATAAAATTCCTCATTTCTTAAAATATTAGTGTAATTAGTACATAAGTGGTGCTAAAGAGTTATTTTTTTTCTTAAAATAGCTTATTCAAAGCATAATTAATTAGTTGTAGAATTTAATGACGTAATTAATTTATTTATAGTTAATTGTATTGTTAAAGATTAAAAAAGGAAATAGTTTGGTAATTTATTGCCTGATAAGTAAATTTAATTTGTTGTACTTTTTATGACAAGATAAATTGAAATATCAATATTTATTATATCAACAGATGATTCAGAGAAAATCAACAACACTTTGGTTGGATTTCGTAATCACGACAAGTTTATTTCTCGTACTCAATTTAATCTGGTTCTATTGTGTTTATAATTAAACCATTAAATTAAGAGTCGGTGGATTCTACCCATGCCTAACAAACCGAAACGCTTATCTCAAACAACAATTTTCTTAATCCACGCCCTTGGTTAAAAGGGGCGACATCTCGTGACATTGCAAATAGAAGGAGAGGAAGGAAAAGGGGGGCGGGGGGGGGGGTTCCTGGTCTGAAACAAACATATTCATTCCAATTTACCGACATACCGCCTCGCTTTCTTGGATTTGTCGTGGGGTTGTTCGGGTGGTAATCAGTTTCTTTGGAGAAGCCGCGAGCTAAGGGCAAAATAACTTTCCGAGGCGAGGTAACGACATCAATATTTCAACGGTTGAGGAAATCACTTCAAGATTGAAATATAAAATACAAACATCAATGTTGACTTAAGATGTTATATTTTGTAATACACCTTTCTAGAAAAATAATGCGTTGCTGATTTTTTTTAAATATCTGTTTTGATCTAGGTAGCAACGGTAGTGTTCTGAACCAAATGTTTTTAACGGCACACGACCTAAAAACTAACTTAATTTTAGAACAAACAAAATACACATTCCCCAGACGTAATTTCAATACCGTGAAAAACGAATTCCTAAATTTGACATAATATTCAAGTTTCAGAATCGACCTCGGTGGTCTTGGAGTAAAGTACTCGCTTCAGGACCCAATGTTCGTGGGCTCAAACCCAGGCAAGGTCAACGTATTTTTACTAATCGATAAAAGTCCGTGGCACAACCGGCTTCGGGTGTGGAAGTAAAGTCGCTAGTCCCACGTCAAATGTGGCATGTAAAAGAACCCTGGAAGGTTTGTGAAAGTTTATAAGCAAAATTTGTAGGCTCTTTCTCGCTTGCTCATATAAATTCATAGGGTGGGTGGCTGATAGCCCGCTTCACCAGAAACTAACCTATCACAGGAACTGCAACTAGGACTGGCTGGAGTAGTGGAACTTTGTTGTATACCTGTACTATATATGAATATAACCTATCACAGGAACTGCAACTAGGACTGGCTGGAGTAGTGGAACTTTGTTGTATACCTGTACTATATATGAATATAACCTATCACAGGAACTGCAACTAGGACTGGCTGGAGTAGTGGAACTTTGTTGTATACCTGTACTATATATGAATATAACCTATCACAGGAACTGCAACAAGGACTGGCTGGAGTAGTGGAACTTTGTTGTATACCTGTACTATATATGAATATAACCTATCACAGGAACTGCAACAAGGACTGGCTGGAGTAGTGGAACTTTGTTGTATACCTGTGCTCCACATGAATATAACCTATCACAGGAACTGCAACTAGGACTGGCTGGAGTAGTGGAACTTTGTTGTATACCTGTACTATATATGAATATAACCTATCACAGGAACTGCAACAAGGACTGGCTGGAGTAGTGGAACTTTGTTGTATACCTGTACTATATATGAATATAACCTATCACAGGAACTGCAACAAGGACTGGCTGGAGTAGTGGAACTTTGTTGTATACCTGTGCTCCACATGAATATAACCTATCACAGGAACTGCAACAAGGACTGGCTGGAGTAGTGGAACTTTGTTGTATACCTGTACTATATATGAATATAACCTATCACAGGAACTGCAACTGTGCTCCACATCATCGGGAGTTAAAGGAATTATTAATATAACATGTTTCAGACATAGTGGGAATCAAACCCCGAGACTTCTTGTAGTTTGTTTTCAGCACCACGTCTTACTACCCATTCGGGTTATACACTTATGTACTAATTACTCTAATGGTTTTAGGGATTAGGAAGGTTAGATTTACAGGAAGTGTTTCCTTTTTACGCGGAGGAAAAGTGTAAAACCATTTTGGAAAAACCACCCTCGATACACCCGAACGAGATTCGAACCTTCTCCTCATCCTCAGCAGTCTAGTCTACTGCGAGAGTAGCGTGTTAGACCACGCGTCCACCGAATAGGTTGACTTCTTGTTCACTAGACAAACGTGCTACTGACTTAGCTAAGGTGTCGATTTAAAAAAAAAAAACACTATTAGTATAGTAAAATGCTATAAATGCTGACCGCAAAAAAGTTTGCATTTTTTAAAGAGTTTCTTCCCATCCAAATCCTCCTCTGGTAATAATACTAAGAGTATCTCACGTTTTCCTGCCTGCTACATAAATAAATCTCCCTCGGGAATCTTTTATCGACTTTGTAGACACGGGATAAGGGGGGAAGCCGACCTATTGAGACCTCTGATACCTCCTGCTCTATTATATTCTCCCCTCGAGTCCAAACTGCTCGCGCACCAGTTTCCATTCAAACCAAATCTGCAATGCAATCTTCTTCTCTCTTTTTGTATCCCACGAGATTTTCTGTTTTAAAGCACCCTCCCACCCGAACACCACGTCTTATTACCTGTTTAATTTATACGTATATTTACTAATTACGCTAGTGAGTTAGGGATGAGTAAGGTTGAATTTAGAGGAAATTTACCCAAATTTGCACAGAGGTAGAGTGGAAAATCATTTTGGAAAAACCACTCTCAGTACACCCAACCGAGATTATAATCCCGATCACCCGGAGTCTAGTTTACTGCGAGAGTGACGCCTTAGAATATTCGGCCACCGAATCAGGTCAAAAAAGCAATATTAACTAATATATAGGACTGTCATTAAATATCTAAAGCTGTGCGTATATCAGCACATTACTTACAAACCAACTTAATTTTAGAACTAACATAGCAGCCAGTCGACCAAGCCGTTAATTCATCACTGTGAAAGGGAAAGAACCAATTTCGTCATTTTTCGGTCATTCCGGGAGTCGAACTTGTGACTTTTTATTTAGTATAAAAATGTGCTAGAGACTTACAAAGTTTTCCAACTTTTCGTTGTCATTCTCTTGTCTTCATGCGGTAAATCTTTCCTAAAATATAATACAAGTTTCGTCGGTGCTGCCAGTAGCTCCTTCTTACAAAAGCACACACCCTTCAGACATAACTGAGAGCGAGGAGATTTGTGAAAAGTGAGCTCAAAAGCATCATGTTTACCAAACCAAAACACACTGACAGTCCTGACGCGACGTGTTTAAAGAGTGACTGCTCTCACCTTTAACTTATCAGATGACACCATTTCTTCCTCGCACTTTTATCTCTTTTCGTTCTTTCATACGGCCTTTGGTGACTGTTAAACCGAGAGAGCGAAGATAAAGATTTTCTTCATAAGACCTGCTGTTACCTCAGAGGTGATATTCAGTGTAGTTTGTAAGTCATGTGCTGTTTGTGTCAGAAAGTTCACTACAACGACCACCCAAACCGAACCAGACATTACATTATTTATATAAAGCACCCTGTATATATATTATATATATATATACACACACACACAGAGTGTTAGGAACCTCATAGCCCAAACTGCACCTATAGTTTGAACCAAAAGTAATACAAAATCCCAATACACTTACATTTGGCAAACTATGCTAATACCCCTAAATTGTGTTCAAAGTTTCGGCGTACAGCGCCGGGAGAGCAAAGCTGTGTAAGCATGCGTGTACAACAAATTTAATATGAGTTAGGCGCGTGGCACTGCACATGTAGTAATGTGTAAGCACTTTCTGTGCTGTAGGACTGTTAATGATGACCCTCAGAACTTATCTCGCATTTCTAGATGGACTGGTGTGTTGTTTACTATTAACTGTGGTATGTTCTGCTGCCATGCTCCAAGATGTGGAGGCAACTTGCAGTACACGCATGCTCTCCCGGTGCTGTACGCCAGAACTTTGAACATAATTTAACGGTATTAGCATAGTTTGTCGGATGTAAGTGTATAGGGATATTGTATTACTTTTGGTTCAAACAAACTAAAGATGCAGTTTGGGTCATGAGTTTCCGAACATCCTGTATTTATATATACATCCCTATAATATCCTTATATTACGTAAAGGTTGGTTTTGTTTGGGGGTAGTTGTAGTGAGCCTTTTGACACACATACACACATATAGTGTCGATATGTCATCTCTTGTCAAGTCGTTTACACCCATCCGTGCTCCCGTGAGTGAAATCAGATGACGATCATGAAAAGGGGGTTAGTAAACGAAGGGTTGACGGATGTCGGGACGGATGTTGGAGACACACACAAATGGTGATGCGCGGGCCGTGGCATAATACACAGACGGGGGGAGGAGAGGGGTGGCAGAACGGGGGAATAACGACAGACGTGTCTGGGAGAAGGAGGAGGGGGTGGTGGTGGTTATCTCTGTGTGAGGGGGGTGGGAGATGGATGATCTCGAGCAGTAAAGTGATTTATAGAAGGCGGTGGAAACGAAGCAAACAACATAACTCGTCACGGCCGCCTGAACGCAAACCTCATTAAGGGAAGATCGTTGGGTCCTTGCTTCGGAAAAGATAGTTGCTCTCGTATCCACTCTTCCATCCAGCCTCGACCGTGGGCATTGAGGAGATCACTGGGTCTTGTTTTAGAAGAGGTTACAACTCTAACCTCTCTTTCATCCAGCCCGACCGTGGGCATTGAGGAGATCACTGGGTCTTGTTTTAGAAGAGGTTACAACTCTAACCTCTCTTTCATCCAGCCTCGACCGTGGGCATTGAGGATCACTGGGTCTTGTTTTAGAAGAGGTTACAACTCAAACCTCTCTTCATCCAGCCTCGAACCGTGGGCATTGAGGAGATCACTGGGTCTTGTTTTAGAAGAGGTTACAACTCTAACCTCTCTTTCATCCAGCCTCGACCGTGGGCATTGAGGAGATCACTGGGTCTTGTTTTAGAAGAGGTTACAACTCTAACCTCTCTTTCATCCAGCCTCGACCGTGGGCATTGAGGAGATCACTGGGTCTTGTTTTAGAAGAGGTTACAACTCTAACCTCTCTTCCATCCAGCCTCGACCGTGGGCATTGAGGAGCTGTTCATAAACTTCTAAGAGACTTTGTTTTGAGCCTTCGTTAGGGTCGAGTTTTTGACTCTTAAGAGTAATGCAAAAACAGGTAGGGTACGGGCGAATTGAGTTCACTCTTTAAGTGTAGTCCCCGGCTCTAATAGCCCTATATCGGTAAACGCACCGTATATATATATATATTTTTTTTTTAATAATTCCGTAAATGTTGTAATGTAGCCACTGTCTTGTTGGACCTTAGTTCAACCCGTAGTTGTATAGCACAATTTTGATAAGAAGGGACTTTTAGAAAATACAAACCTTTTTGCGTATACCATTGATGACATTTTATTTTATAGGTATTGATAGTATCCATCAAAAGCTACAGCTCCATAGCACATCATTCAACGTATGAATACATGAATGTAGATCTAGTAATTTTTCCGTCAGATAAGGTTCTTCCTATTAAAACTGGACTGGATCAATGAGAACATAACTTTTGTGTTGGTTCTGTTACCCAGATGTTACAAACATTACAAGGATTGGGACTTTCACTAGATGGTATCTGAGAAGAAGTTAATCAGCGTTTGTTTGTAGAGAGGTGAAAAGAACACAGATAAAATAGCCACAACCTAGGTTTAGAAAATACATGTTTGGTTCCCATATAATAATTCACCCCTTTCTCTCCAGTTTAAACACAGTTTATCGCTCACTACCTTACTTTCCCTCTTTACCTGATTCTAGAGATTACGGTGATAGCTAGGTACACCCTCTAACCTCGAAACTGACAAACACAGAAACATAAAACCACAAGACGCGATCTCGGGTTTCAAACCCCGTTCTTCCTTATCCACGCGGGCCAACCCAGCCATTGTTTCTTCACATTACTCACGCGGGTATATCTCTCTCTCTCTCTCTCGCTCTTATTGCCTCCCAAGGAAGATTATCTATCCTCTCCGCGGGGAAACAGTCACTTGTCGGATTGACGTCGTTTACTGCAGAGGGAAGAACATTTAGTTCCTTGCTCTCCCGCTAACGACACGTCTTGTTCAAACGACCTCGTTATGGTCATTCTTTACAAGCTTCACTATAACGGCTCGTCACCCCCCTCCCCCCCACCGCCATCAACTACTTTGAGGGAAGGGGGGTAAAACAATTTAATAAGTTTCGTACAGTTAATTGTTTGTAATTATATTAATTTATATATAGTCAAATTCTGCCGAGAACACCAATATATTAAAGTTACAAAAGTTACTAAAAACTATTTCATATATTCATTCATCAAGTAATGTTTCAAGCTATCACTTTAGATGTATATTATCAGTAGCTAATAAATAAATAGTTTCTAGGCATATCCATGACAGGTTGATGAAAATATCAACCAAACTAACAAAATGGATGAAATATCCAAGCTATTATAATATGTGTTAATTACGGTTATAGCTGGATCTAAATATCATATTCCATAAATTGAAAAAGACGCATGAACATGGGAATCGAACCCGGGACCTTTGGATTAATACCCCACTGCTCTTACCTCTGAGCTATCCAGGAAACGTCCCTTATTGAGTGTCATTCTTCACTCATATTAATATGACGACCCTGGATACAGGACGATCCTGGATAGCTCAGTGATTAGAGCAGTAAGATACTAAACCAAAAGGTCCTGGGCTCGATTCCCGTGTCTAGGTGTCATTTTTAAATTTAATGAATACAATCTAACAAAATATAGCCTTCAATTGATAAGCGCATATAATTTTATTCTTTGTTTGTATGAAAGTACATTTTTGTTGTAAGAGTAGATAAAGTGAGAATGAACTAGTTTAATTTAATTTCTATTGAATTAATTATATAATTTTATACGAGAAGCTAGGTAAATGAGTTTGGGCAGAGAGATAACTATGTTCAAGATTTGACCTTGTAAACTGATTAATAATAATTGAAAGCACCAGTTTAACTGGGAACTGAGCCCCCTCTCAAATTAAAAAGGATGCCAGAGTCTACAGGTGTCAAATGGACCGTTGGTGATAAAATAGAAATTCCCTTGAGATAACCCTGCTAAATTTGTGGTATGGATCAGAGCTGTTTATCCCATTTTGCCACAGTTAGGTGGTTATTTTACAAATACCTTGTTTAGTATTTAAGAATCCAAGGAGCATTATTATACTGCCTGTTTTTTTTTAACTCGTGTGGCTATACTCCTGTGGGTGTCAACCTGTTTAAAAACTCTACTGGATAGTGATATTTTCCCCACTCATCCTTACTGGGGATCACACATTCACCTAAAAACAAGCGCAGAACAGAAACGTGGTCACGTGACGAGCTCCAAGCCAATCACAACATTTCCGCCTCAACAGCGCGAGCTGTCGCGCTAAAATTAAACTCATCTTTACTTTGTCCGCTCCGCATGAGATGTTCGGCACAGGAGAACCAATCAAATATCAGAACCAATTATCTCAATTCACTGCTCATGCGTATATGACACCGCATGCGCTCTACAGCCAGAAGCAAGCAGACAGCTTCGTTGTCCGCTGTGAGGAGATTTGAAATAACTCGTTTATGTAAAGAGTATGTATCGATGTGTTGGATTGTGCCACGACACAGCGCTATAATTTGAAAACATCCATCGGGAGAATGATCTAAAATATATGTCGATCTACTATAAAATAAAATATGTTGATAATCTGTTGTTTAAGTTTACGTTGCAATGCATCATGGGTCAACATACAGCGTGTGCATTTCTGCAGGTCTCTATTTTCAGCGAACGTGTGGATCAAGCCTTACAATAGACCGAATTCATGCTAATGTAACAATGGAACTCTTCTTGTAAAATACTAAATACTTCCTAATTTATTTGTGCAACTTCTTCATTTCACAGGCATAGAATCCTTTAGAAGTTGGGCTCAGCCTATTTACTATCAAATGTTTCGTAAACTACTGAACCTTGCGTCAATATTTTCTCAAGCCCTTTTCTGTATTTTTTTCAGTTTTCCATCACTCAAATGCATTAGCCAAAACACGTATTTCAAAACTATTGATACAGTGAAACTCAGTTAGACCTAACCCGACATTCCGGATAATCTAAATACGCGTTTTGGATAACGGGGAAGGAAATTATGTCATATAAAATATATTTGATTGATTAACATGCTCAAAGTTAAAAAGAGACTGTTCAGAAACAATGATATCTGATAATAAATGCTTAGTACTTACATGTTTTATCAACACAATATGTTTTCCTGTGATTAAAAATAATTACAGTACATATTACGTGTCATGGATCAGTTAAATAAACGAAGATGTGATTAAACTCATTCAACAATAATTTAATATTCGTGTAAATACTGTATCCCTACATTCTCCCGGTTAATCCGAATTTTCGCTAATCCGAACAAGCTCCAGTCCCAATTAGTTCCGATTAACAAAGTTCTAGTGTAGTCATATAGCGAATTGATAAAAAGGTTTGGTATAACATTCAAAATAAGATTAATTTTGTGTATAATCAGTTAAAATAAAGCTAGGACTTTTTTTTTACCGAGCGATTTAAAATGTAATTTTACAAATAAAAAAGCTACACATACGTTCTAAAAATAAAATTGAGGTGTTAAAGTTCTCTATAATCACTCCAAAGCTAGCCCTTTGTAGATAGGCTTACCATGAAAGGTGTTTGCATATTCTAAACTAATAAATCATAGTATCAACATTCAAGTAAAAACGAAAAGAAAAAAAAGATGACATATCGTCGATATATCGGACCGAACGATGAAGTTAATCCCGTAAAACACCGTTAAAAGTCCATCATCATACTCAAAATATATCGGTTAATTGATTTCGTTTCAATTTTATATTATGTACGTGCCTTAATAATACTAAAACTATCAAATACAACCCCATCTTTTTTTTTTAAATCAATTTATACTCTGACTTCCAAATTAGCTTTGTGCATAGAGTATTAACTCGATCCTATACTCTACCGCAAATAACCAGTGGGTGGAAAAAAAGAGCAGAATAAACACTAGAGGGGGTTGAAGGGGGGTGAAAACCCTATAAAAAACGAAGCAGTATGGTTGTCAAAGGCAGGAAGGTCATTAAGGGTTGGGATGTCGCACCGGAGGTAAACAACATACAAATACAGCAAACAGCGAGACCTGCAAAGTTAGCGAAGAGTTTTGCCAAAGCTTACCTCAGCACAAAACACAACCAGCTAGAGCTTTTTTTTTGTTGAAGGGGCGACGAGGGGGATATTGGGGGGGTAGGGGTGTTTTCCCCACTGGTGTTTTGGACAGGTTTGTTTCATTTTTATCTACCCGGTCATTTCTTGCTGAGTACGCTTGTAAATTGGGACACATTAGCTGTATTTTGTGGGCTCTGAATCCCATATAATGAAGTGATAACGTGGAATGGGGGGTAGAGGGTGCAGTAGGTAACTACCTACCACTACAGGAGCGGAAAACCTTTGTACGACGATAACAACGTTTACAAGCGGGTCATGAACAAAGCGAGGGGGGATGGGGAGGAGGAAGGCAAACCGTGGGGGGACACTCTGATACTTAAAAAATGAACAATAGGGTCAAATCTGGAAATAAAAATATATTTAGTCAATTCGCGAGAGAAAAATAACATTCTTTTTAGAGCAGTTGCGAAACAAATGCCAATTGACCAATATCTTACAATTGTCAAACATAGCAACTGAAAAATTACATTCTCGTTGAACGTATAGTAATCTTTCAATTTAATTTATATGACGTGCACTTTCTGGGCGGATTATATCAGTCCCTAGCTTATTAACTAACTTAAACCTAGAACAGACAACATCCAGACTCCACGGCTGTTAATTCATCACTGTGGTAGGGGCACATTTCACCAGTGATACATCTTTTCGCCATGCCGGGAAACAAACCCGGGACCCTTAGCTCAGTAGGCAGTCATTCTACTAACTTAATCAAAGTAATGGACAAATGTACAATCATGCTCAAAGAAAACGTTTGGAAATATACAAGGGTTTATACGGGTAATTAAAATGTAGATAAACCTTAATAAATATATTTATACATGTGATATTCAGCAGTCACTTTTGAAATCTAATATCAATACTTAAAATATGGCACTAATAAAGTAATAAATTAACATCGATGTTGACTGCAACAAATAATAATTGCCATTTCTAAATGTTTTTGGCTGCTACAGTTCTAATATAGGACAATCATACTTTCCTTTAAGGTCACCTCTTGGTTAGGACCTTAAGAGAAAATGTACCAAAAAAAAATTGAGATTCAGGTAAGTATATTTGTTAAAGTGGGAGTATGGAAGGGGGGGGGGGACACAAGAAAAGGAGCGGGTTTTTTTTTTTTTTGCAGTTTTTATAGCAAAATATTTCTCTGGACAAAATAAATAAAATATTTCTCCAGTAGAGTAACATAGTTTAATTTTCTTTACATGTCGATATCGACAGTTGTTGAATATCTGTAATGAGCATAAGGTCATTAGATGAGATACTTTTTTAAATGAAGAAGAAGAAGTTGTCATTAAAGTTCAGGAATCCCTTGACGGATTTAAAAAAAAACTGTTACCATCACTATGTGAAGAAAATTAGACTTTTATGTTTCCACTGGAGGAATATTTTAATTTATTTTGATCTAAAAAAAATTTGATATAAAATCTGCTAAAACACTGACACTGACCTTTTCTCGCGTTTGCTACACGAACACCTTAATTATAACCACCCGTTTTACGCTCTAGGACTTCTTGGTGTATGTGCACATTCAAGGATAAGTTGATATGGTGGATTTTAAACCGTAAGGTAAACTAAAACGCTTTTTTTTACTGTAGTGATTTAAGTTAACTAAATTAAGAGGACAGGAATAAAATGTGGACCTTTGTAGAGTTTCTCCATCAATCTAGAAGGTCTCTTCCACAATCAGAGTGTCTCGCCCGGCTCCGCCCATACATACGAGTGTCGTTTCCACACATGGCGGAGATTTGACAGAGAAAATGAGTCTCACGCACGCATTCTGTAGCAAGTCCCGTTTGTGAAGGAAGTATTTTTTTAGCATTAAGTCTTACTACCCATTCGGGTCATACACTTACGCTCCAATAGCTCTAGTGTGTTAGGGACGAAGAAGGTTGAATTTAGAGTAAGTGTACCCGAATTCACGGGAAGCGAGAGTGGAAAGCTATTTATAAAATAAACACCTTCAATACACCTAACCGGTTTTCGAACTCCGATCTCTCCATCCAGTCTTCTGCGAGAGCAACACCTTAGGCCATATGACCACTGAAGCCAGGTCACCACCTAGGCTTTTAGTCAGGAGTGCTAACAGCTCGTACGAATCCGGCGATAGTATTGACATGCTCGAGTGGCCATGGATTTAATCCGAGTGTACAGGTACCGTACTCAGTTCGTTACGTGTAATTGTAGCCGTGTGTAGGTGAGGGGAGGAGTAAAGGAGGGGTTAGAGAGGGGGAGTAGGACCCACTAACAGCATCCACCCTGAATTATTCACTAGCTGGACTAACGCATCGCACAAAAACTCATTTTGGCGTGTTTAAATTGAATGTCAATATTTCATTGGAAACAACTGGTTGGTTTATCTTCGAAAATAATAATAATAATAATAATAATAATAATAATAATAATAATAATAATAATAATAATAATAATAAAATAATAGTGTGGGGTTGAAACTGTTAGACGATTAGTAATTTAAAAATCAGCACTGTAATTGAGAAGTAAATATTCACTAGCTACAGTAGCCCCATGGCTTCTTTGGTGCTAACTGACAGTTCACAGCTGACAGCTGACAATCAACATTTAGGTATATACCTAAACTTTGACTGTCAGAAGTGACAGCTGCTAAACACATGTTTTTTGCAGATCATATGGTTCGGCGTAGGGATACATAATTTGGTCCAGTAGCTTTTCAAAGCCGTCAGCTATCAGCTGTGAGCTGTCAGTCAGCACCAAAGAAGCCACGGGGCTGCTGTAAATAAAAGCAAAGTACAAACTACATAATACACTTTTTCACTTTTTGTCACTCAGGTGAGCTCCATCGGACGTCAGACAAATCTAAGCCCGTTGTCCATCACTTTCCTCGGCATATATAGTCTAATTGTTTCCAACACACCCTGTATAATAGGCCCGTATATTTATAACGTCACGTCTTACTACCCATCCGGGTTATACGTCTATGGACAAATTACACTGATGGTTAAGGGATTAGGATGCTTTAATTGAAAGGAAGTGCACCCGTATTTGCATGGAAGGAGAGTTCAAAACCAATTAGGAAAAAACCACCGTTAGTGCACCCGACCGGGATCGAACCCCGATATCCCCATCATTGACAGTCTAGTCCAACACGAAAGTAGCGCGTTAGACTACGCGGTCACCAAAGCAGGTAAATATATGTGGGCTAGTGGTCAGAGCTCTGATCCCTCAAGTTTCCAGCTATTTCTGTGAAGCAGTGTTTCTGTAACAGGGTCAAACTCAGCCTTTAGGGAAAAATGAGGAGACACTTGAATAAATAAATACCAGTTATAATCTAGAAAACTGAGATTAATGGCCAGAGGGTTCTTTGTGCTGACCACATGACACCTTATATCCGCGAATGTTGGCACTATCATCACTAACGGTGGCGGCCGCTCGATCGGTCACGCCATGGAGTTAGTTATTTGTCATATAGATAGATAAAGTTATAGATGATAGCTATTTATCGACCTCACTAGTCTTGGGGTGAAGTTCTCGCCTCAGGGCCCGATGATAGTGGGTTCAAATCCAGCCGGGGTCGACGGATTGTTCTCGAGCGATAAAAATCCGTAGCACAACTTCCTTCGGAGGGGAAGTAAAGCCGTCATCCCCATGTCGATTTTGGGATGTAAAAGAACCCTGGAAGGTATGTGGAAATACCTTTCCCGGGAAAATTGATAGGCCCTTTCACGCTCACTTATAGAAATTCTCGTGTACCGATCTAATCAGTCGGTTCAGAAAGTGCACGTTAAGTACCTCAGATAAATGGAAATAAATAAATAATTACTAACTTATTTTTAATACACATCTCCTCTGGTTAGTTTTACATAGTTTGGAACTTCCTTTGGCCTACTTTTACTTTTAAATATGGTTTCAACTAAAGCAGGAAAATTCCGCCCTTTAAAGCTTCAAGAGAAATTACATATATATATATAAAAAAAAGAGGAAAAGTCTACTTAACGAACTAAGTTAAAAATAATGGCTGTGGAATTAAAAGCATTCCTTTTACATTTACATTGCAAAATTGGAATCTCTAAGTATTAACAAAGCATTTAATGAACCTGAACTGGGAGTTAGTGTTGAGGACGTGATAAATTGACGGTGTTTCGGGATAATAGTCACGGCATTTAACGAAGTACTTAACGCAACCACTGAATGTTTTATGGAAGGGGAAATTCTTGTTTTCGTACATAAAGTGACTCCCACAATTACTGTCTCATCCAAATAAAGAGAAAATAAACAACGGACATTTTAATAACGCTGATTCTCAGATGGAATTTATTTTAGTGATGAAGTTAGCTAGTTTTACTTCATCGTTAAAGAAGAACTTAATGTTAGTAAGCCAAAGCTTTAAAGTGCCCCCACTTTTTTTTTAAAGAAATAAATAAAGTCATTCCAACATGGTCAATTTTGTATTTTACTACTACTACTATTACTACTACTACTACTACTACTACTACTACTACTACTACTACTACTATTATTATTATTATTATTATTATTATTATTATTATTATTATTATTATTATTATTATAAAAGTGAGAGCTGCGGATTACATGACTTAATTTAATAATAATATAATGCATGTCTGGGTTACATAATTCGTAGCTAAGAAGTGTAAATATTAGCCAGTACTAATGTACCGTTGCCCAGGGAATACTCGATTATACTAATCTTACATCCTTTCCGTGGAGGCTCTTCCCATGTCCCGATGATATGAGGGTGATAGTGAGTATGATGGTGATAGTGAGTATGAGGGACATAGTGGATATGAGGTTGATAGTGAGTATGAGGGTGTGAAACCAGTGGAAACACTTAAACCTAACTTAAGCCCAACTAACCAAATGCTGGAGACTGTTAGGGCAATTCCCCTTTAGGGAAAGATACCCAAATTACCATCCGGGCATCGAACCTGGGTCCCCTAGGCTCGTAGCCAGGTGTGTTGACCACTACAACACGGAGCCGGTTACATAACTTGCTGTATGATTGCATGAAAGTAGATATTGCTGTCAGATAAAGCCATTTCTAAGAAAATGGGACTGTAAATGTGAAGGTTTTGTTGAGAACAAAATAGAATTATATTTTTGGGGTATTTCTTTCCCCCCAATACATTTGAGGGAAATATTTCCTCAAAACTATATAATTCAAATATATCCTGTCTTTATAATATGTTATATATTTGTCAAATTAATTATTATTCGCTTTACCTTGAAGTTGCTAAAAACTAAATCTCTCACGTTATAATACATTCACACTTTTATTGACATATTTGTATGATATAAAAGGATTTTGTTGATAAGAAACATTTAGAAAATACAAAGATTTTCTGTGTTCAACGTTGATAACATTTCACTATTTTATTAATTTATTTTACATGTATTGATGATAAATATCAAACAAGTCCGTTGCAGATCATTAGACTTGACGTATGAATACGTGACAGTAAATATAGTAATGTGTCTCGAGTCAGATAAGGTTCTTCCTATAAGAAATGGACTGTACCTTTTAGTTTAAGTGTACACGCAACACGAAAAGTAAAAAACTCTTAGACAACATCGTTAATCAAGTCACATATTCCACGTCTGGTAGAGTATTCTCTTTTTATCACATCCCTTTTCAATGATTTAAATTGAGTCGATTTGGTTAACCATTTTGGAACAAATTATTTTCTTGTATTTGTCGTGGTAGGTAAGATTCCCTTCCTTAGCTTTTATTTTCTTTCTGCATTTATATTCATAATTCACGAAGCTAGATTATAAATGCTCTTAAATGTACACCAATTGGCAGTACAGCGACAATTAACTACGTCGTGTACCAAAGATATATTTTTAAAATTCGGGTCACATAAATTTACATTTCCTTTTACATTTCGAGATCAATTTCTTTCATCTCACGAAACTTTTTTTTGTCTATGTTTTCACTGTATATATGAGAAGTAAGACGTGAACTCAAAAGTAATATCTATCTACATAACTTTTATATATTCATCATTTTTATAAGTATTTTAAATCAGTTAATAAGTTACATATTTTCATTCCGTTTATATCATCCATGAAATATTTTATTTTAAATTTACACGAAAGCTTGGCACTTACCTAACGACACCAAAACATTTAAGGTTCATTTATAAAGTTTATTTGAGCATTTTATTGCATATCACTGTTTTATGATCCGACTTTACCAAACTACTATAACATTTATGGGTCGTAGAAAATTAATTCACAATGATAAAAAACAGTTAATATTTTGTATGAACATCATCAAAACAGCTAAGTCATATAATTTTTTAATAACCTTAAAATTTGAATCTCATGATAATGAAAATAATCATGATATGTTAATGAGGCATGCAAGTAACGTAGATTGAATACACCAGGGACATTTGGTGAAACTAAAGTATTTTTGTGGTTTAGTTAATGGCACATGGATTAAATTGATTGCCTGTAATCACCATACCATTGCATCAGTTATACAAAAAAAGAGGGAAACGGGGAATTTTTTTGGGTTTAGAGGGTGTCAAGGGTCGTGATATTAATCAGACATAATTAATTAACATAACTATAGCAGGATTATGGCACGAACAGACTTTAAAAAAATTGAGGTCAACATGATAGCATTTTACTTTATCATAAGTGTTTTTTTAATGTTTTTTCTTTAGCACCCGTTCTGGCTATGGGCTACGCCTTACTAATTACACTAATGTGTTTGGGGTTAGTAAAGTTGAATTTAGCGGGAATGTACCCGAATTTGTGTGAAAGGAGAGTGGAAAATACTTTTAAGGAAAACTACCCTCAGTATGCCTGACTGGGATCGAACCCCAATTTCTCCTCGTTTTCGACCTTCTAGTCAAGTGCGAGAGTGGCGCCTTAGACCATGCGGCCACCGAAGCGGTTTTTACTAGTGTTATTTTATAGGTATTTATAATATAATATGACAATAGTTGCAGCTGAAAATAACATGACTTGACGTATGAATATATGAAAGTAATTTAAATTTAAATTTAGCAATGCGTTTAACTACCCGTTCGGTTTCTACACTTAAGTTCTAATTACTAATGGGTTAGGAATGGGGAAGGTTGAATTTAAAGGTAGTGAATCTGTATTTGCGTGGAGGGAGAGTGGAAAACCATTTAGGAAAAACCATCTCCAGTTAACCCGACCGAGATTCGAACCTCAATCTCCCCGTCCTCGGCAGTCTAGCTTAACATGAATCTAACGCGTTATCTAACTACGCCACCGAGATTGGTATATATATGAAAGTAGATCTAGTAACTTTCCCTTCCTATGAAAATTGAACTGTAACAAAGACGGAGAAACTAATTGTACACGCGAAAGAACAACTTAAATTTATTTTTCGAAACCAATTCGGCGTTTCAACGTAACATAAACAAATTTACAAAAACCTGTTGATATATTTTATGATATTTACCCTTGCAGTTGCATTATATAGGTGATTGTTTGCCGTAGGTTTGAGTCCCGGAGGGAATTCTTCCACCAAACCACTTGCATATAAATTAGGAATTACCTCCTACCACCCCACTTTCCAAGGGAACATTAGTTCAAACATTGTGATGATGTAAACCGCAACCGAATGGCTGATGAGAGGGTTCGGTCGTAACGACCATCCCATTGGGGTCGTGGTTTCAATATTGGGAGATCGATACAGAATACGTCGCACCTAGTACTTCAAATCTATTTGAGTATTGAATATAATGTAAATTCGTACTAATTAGTTCTGTTGGTGATTTGAATTGTTCGGCAATGGTCTAGCAGTTTGAATATGATAGCTGTTTGAAATTGGTACCAATTATATTTTTTTTCATTTTGTAATTATGTTGTTGGTGATGGCACGAGTTAATGCATATTTTTTAACCTTTTTTTCGCGTACTCCTATCACTCAATAGTACCCCAAATTTTTGATAAATAGGGTAGTTATAATATTCTATAACCTATCCTTATTTACTTATCTATGCCACTCAATACCCCATTTCCTAATACTTAGCTAGTTTATCCAGTCCCCCTCATTACACCCTATCCCTATCTTGAGCTAGTTCTATCCAGTCCACCTCATTACACCCTATCCTAT
Source organism: Timema podura (assembly GCA_033556935.1). NCBI lineage: Eukaryota > Metazoa > Arthropoda > Insecta > Phasmatodea > Timematidae > Timema > Timema podura. The sequence goes on along the minus strand of JAVRXN010000001.1, from coordinate 13,274,550 downwards.
CTTGAGCTAGTTCTATCAGTCCACCTTATTACACCCATCCCTATCTTGAGCTAGTTATATCCAGTCCACCTCATTATACCCTATCACTATCTTGAGCAGTTCTATCCAGTCCACCTTATTACACCCTATCCCTATCTTGAGCTAGTTCTATCCAGTCCACCTCATTACACCCATCCTATCTTGAGCTAGTTCTATCAGTCAACCTTATTACACCCCATCCCTATCTTGAGCTAGTTCTATCCAGTCCACCTCATTATACCCTATCACTATCTTGAGCTAGTTCTATCAGTCAACCTTATTACACCCTATCCCTATCTTGAGCTAGTTCTATCCAGTCCACCTCATTATACCCTATCACTATCTTGAGCTAGTTCTATCAGTCAACCTTATTACACCCCATCCCTATCTTGAGCTAGTTCTATCCAGTCCACCTCATTACACCCTATCTCTTTAAGGTCTATCCTAATATTACCCTCCCATCTGCGTCTAGGTCTTCCCAATGGTCTCTTCCCATTGGTTTTGCCAGTCAATATCCTGAACAAGGTTCTAGAATCTTCCATTAGCGCTGCATGTCCTAACCCGCCATAATTTACAAGACTTGATTATCCTTAAAATGTCTTGTGATGAGTACAGGTTATGTAACATATTATTATGTAACCTCCTCTACTCCTTAGTACCTTATCCTTTTTTGGACAAATATACTCCTAAGCACCTTGTTTTCAAAAACCCTAAATTTATTTTTGTCATTTAAGGCAAGAACAACGTTTCACAAACATATGGAATAACCGTTAATATGATTGTTTCGTATATTCTGAGTTTTACATTCCTTGAAAGCAGGTGAGATGTCAACAACTTACTGACCGAGTAATAGCATGCATTTCCTTAATATAGTCTTTTCATTGATCTAATATATAAAATCTGCATCTAAAATAAATAAAATAAGTTACATCCAGTACAATGTATTGTTTTGAATGAGAAATATATATACAAACATTCAAAATTTGGTCAACGGTTATAACACACACAATAAATATAAATATATATATATATATTATTTAAAACAATACTGTTACAATATTGTAATATAATCAATATATATTACAAAATCAATCATGTAAATTTACCCTCCAAGTCATTTATCTGGAAACATTTTAGATGCGTCATTTATTTTTGTATTGTTAAAAATGCCTGGATAAGATTTTAATAAAAAATATCTTATTTTTATTGCCCTTAAGTAAACTACATTTAATTTTAGGGCCAAATAAATTATTCTAAAATACCTCTCTGGGATAATCTATAAAAACCCTAGGTACCAAGTTTTAGCACGACCAGTAAAATGGTCTCAGCTCTAGGCCTAGATAAGACGAACATCCGGCACCAAGTAAACCAATTTCTCGGGCCAAAAACGTCGACATACATCAACATTTCAAAAATTAGTTTTTTTTGACGAACAAAATTTTTATTTTCTCCTAAAGGTCACGAGAAAGTAAAAAAAAAACTAGATTTGCTGAAGGGATAGGAGGTGGGATTAGGTTGGTAACACTGGTGGTGAAATAATATTTTGAGCTAGGATATATTTAGAGAGAATCCGACACCTTAGCTCAGTCGGTAGAGTATCTGTCTACTGAGCTAAGGGTCCCGTGTTCCATTCCCGGCATGGCATCAGTGGTGAAATATGGGTTTACCCTTTCACATTGATAAATTAACGTCCGGGGACTGGATGTTGTGCCTGTCATAGTCTTAAGTTAGATTATGAGGCAGATGAAGCTACGACAGGCCTAACCATTCAGTAGTGGAAAAATATATGGCTTGAATAAAAAACTGATCCAGGCCACAGGCTGGAAACAGTAATGGATGTAAAGTAAAATGTATTTACAGAGAAGATAGCAGAGAGTGTCTGTCGTCGTTTAACGCGAGTGTACCTGTGATTCAGATTGGTATCGACTGAATATTAACCCTTTGTGCGCCGCGTGGCTTTGACGGTTACAATCTGTCGCACACTTGAACAACGTAGAACACTAGACTCGGGTACAATTGACCCGGTCATCATATCCGGAGACACACGATCCTCTGAACAATTAGACTACCTTGCAATCAGTACAATACTTGTTACCAGAGGCGCTATTGCGATCATCACCTCTCCGTGTCCAACTTATCCGCACCTTGTGATCGTGAAAGAAACTCACTTCTCTGTGACCTCGGGATAGAGACAAACATTTTACCGATTGGGATAAAACTTGATATCTGGGGTTTTAATAAATTCCCTCAGAAGTTTTTTAAAATTATATATCCAACCCTAAAATTAAGGGTAGTTTACTGAAGGGCGAAAAGAGAAAAAAATAAATTTTTTTCAAAATTCTCTTAAACGATTTTGATTAAATTTTATATCTAGACACTGTTTATCATAATAAACAAGATGGCGATTCTTAATTTCTTATGGAAATGATTTTGAGGGTACGTTACGTAAGGGAGATTTTTCAATTTTCATAATTTCTCTGCAACCATTTGAGATAAAAAAATAACTTATCATTGCAAAATTGTAGTGCTATTAAAGATAAAAACTTTTATTTGAAATATATTTTTATAAAACCAATCATTTCTGAGCTAGAAACAAATATATATACTTTTTAATTCATGTCTAAAAATTAATTTGATTCCGATGTTCTTTGGTGGACAAAGATGTTTCTCTTTTCTTAATTTTTGTTATAACGTTGTTCCTAATTTCTAATGCCATAGAGTGTGTAACAGTGTATATTATTTCATTAGATGATCTTTGGTGTAGTGTTTATACAGCAATGTATAGACCTATTGTTTCGTTTCACAAATCTCACGAGTTTCTAGTAAATGTCTATTTTACGATAAAAGCGAGGAGTCCGTGCGGTGCACAGTACCATTTATTTCAAATCGTTTCGATTCTTACTACCCCCCCACTCATCGTTTCCCTTGCACCCCTTACCTGAAGATGAAAACTGTCCGCAGTGGCGGCTTGCGACCTAATAAGTAAGGGGAGGGACTGGGTCGGAGGACGCGGTACATGTATACATAAAGCATATAATAGTGGGTTGGGGTACAATGGTCGAAGAGAAGGGGTAGAAGTAACAAGTTGTTAGCAAATACCTAAACAGGGTGTCATAAGTGGTTGGGGTTCATACCTCGGGTGGAGGCTTCTGTTGTCTTGTAAACATCAAATTAACGCGAATAAGAACAATATTTATGTTGAACAAGTGTGATATGGAAAAATTTTCGTTTTGAAATCCACCGTAACATTTTCTCTTAATTTTTTTATTTATAGAATCGTATATTTTTAAATTGCAACTATTTAAATGAAACATATGCCATCGATACATCTCAAGTTTTAAAGCTACCACTTCAGTTTAATTTAATTTCGAGGATGTTAACATCGGAAACATTTTAAAATTAACTCGAATGAAGAAATTACGATTACAGTTTTTTTCTCACACTCTCATTTCGACTACAGCGCTCGGTGATTGAATTAGTCACTAATATCGGGTTTGACCAGATATGTTACCACTTCAATATTATAAATCAAAGCCTTCTCTTACTTTGGGATTTAATTACCTGTAATTTATACAGAAAAAATTTCCTATTGAAAATTTACCGAAACCTTCCTGCGTTTTTACTATCTACCCAGGATATGGACAGATGTCTGGATTCGAATCCCTTCCAGGAATACCGAGTTTTTCCCTAAACGGTTTACCAGTCTCCCTCCACGCAAATGCGGGTATATTTCCTCTAAAAATCCAACTGCCTAATCCCTACAACATTAGCGTTACTAATTATTATAATATATTCGTTCTAACTCAAACAGAATAATTGAGGCGCAGCGAAAGATAAAAAGAGTTGCGTATTATATTAATTAATTTGTAAATATATGAAAGGAGAGTTAGTAGCGTTTTGTAACTATCAGCCCGGCTGCTATCTTATGTCGGTCTCCCTATGATTGTATTCCATGTGTGTGTGAAAACGTTCTAAGTCACGTACATAGATAACAAATACCTCTGGACAGTTCGTTTATTGGCTACACAGGGGTCGTTGTAAACCATCAATGAGATTGGTTTTCCGGGTTTAACGCAGAGTTCTACGAGCGATACATCAAAATAATATCATCGTTACGAATGGCTCCTTTTTTGTTCTACTTGTGTTTGTTCTGGTCGTTAGATTTGTCATTAGATGTAATATATATTTTTTCATTTAATTATTTTTGAGAACATTTTTGACAAGCCGATTCTCTTGGAACATTTATTATTATTATTATTTAGTTAGTTAATTTGAAGTTTTTAGTAAATATTTAAAACTCGTTTAAAAGAATCATTTAGTTCATACTTTATCTACAGTACCACTACGTATTGCTTATTTTATCCCGTATTTATTTATTAACCATGTTGATAGTTTTTTTAATCAAAAGCGACCTGTGTAGAGGTACTTTTTGACTATTGGTTAGCGCTTTAAGAGCCCATTTAACGACCGATTAACTGGTAAAATAGATATGTTGGGCGCAAATCCCGAAAAAGGCCAACGGACGGCTTTTTTGGCTCATTCCTAGGATTTGACGTTTTAAAATGACCAAATCCCGAAGTTCTTTTCTTGCTTTCCTTACACTCCCACCTTAATAAAGTGAAGTGGAAATGTACTACTACTACTATTTCTGTGAACAGAAGACCTGACTCCCTCCAAGTTCTTAACGTTACTACAGTCTGAAAATTTCTGCTTGGATTTCATGTTGAAATATCTCCAACAATCTCTCCTTGAATTTGAAGTTGATATTTTTACATGGTGATAAAGTTATTCAGAAATCAAATTATTACTACAGTAAAACTTCTGATAACGGAAATAAAGCGGGCTGAACCCGTTTCAGATAAGCACATTCTCAGATATTAAATTAATATCCCTCTGAAGAGTTAAAAGTTAAATAAATAAATTATAAATTACATAACATACATAGTTATATAAAAGTATACTTTGTATATGTATGTACATACAGTATTTAAATAGACCTAAATGATTATTATATATAACAAAATTAAATACACAACAAATATTATAAATTGATCATTTATTCTTAAAAAAAAGTGTGACATTTTCTTTAGACTCTTTTTTTTTTGATTTGTATATTTTACCGACGTAAAAACTTTATTTGGCAGTTCTGTTACAGAAAAAATAAATTCATAAGCAAAATTGTGGTTAGCAATTTCGGATATGCTGTATTTCGGATAATAGAGGTCCGGATATGGGAGGTTTTACTGTATATTGAATAGTACATTATATTAATGGAGAGTAACCATTCTTCTCGCTATAGATGTTAACATTAAAATAAACAAAAAACGGCAAGGGTGCTCTATCGATTTCTTAGAATTTTAAATTCAAATCCCTTGGGATCAGCTGTTAAACCAAACATTTTTGAGCAGCCGTCATATCTAAACGGAAAACCAGATCATAAAACAATATAATTATATCTTTTTGACTAGGTTCAAAGAATGTCCCTGTCAAATTCAGTTACAATTGGTCCACGCTACGAAATGCCAAACGGTCGAGTTAAAACAGGAACTGACACACTTTGGCGGCCACTTGGTCTAAGGCTCTACTCTCATGTTAGACTATACTGCCGAAGACGGGAAGATCGGGGTTCAATCCCGGTCGGGTGCACCGAGGATTGGTTTCCTAAATGGTTGTCTACTCTCCCTCCACGCAAATGCGGGTTCACTTGCTCTAAAGTAAGCCTTCATAATCCCTAACACATTAGTTAGTGTAATAAGTACATAGGCATTTAATCCAAACGGGTAGTAAGACGCGGTGCAGGAACTCCCTCCACTCCGTTAATTATTTATTATTTAATTAACAGAATATTTATTTTATCTGGTTCGATATATTTGCTATAGTTTCTTCTTCTAGCTCGTCATAAAGAGAGAAGCTCATCCTTATAATCCAGGATTGAGGGGTACGAGGGGGTAGGGAGGGGGATCTTAATGTCGAGAGGGAGGGGAAAGCCTCACATTAGCAGTGATCTGAGATACAACCAAAGACTCTTGTCACTAAAGCCAGGAGCGGTGACCGCTCGTCTCATGTTGCCGACCGAGAGACTCCCTTGTTATCGGACGGAAGAGAAGAACTTCCATCCGAGCTTGTCGGGATTTTCCGCGAGATGAGAACTCTTAGAGTGAACTCTTCCTGCCGGATCGACCAACCGGTAGGATCGGGGTGAACTAAAGAGAGAGGAGAGAGAGAGAAAGAGAGAGAGAAGTGTCTGATGAAAGACGGGGGGCAGCCTCCGTGAACAAAAGGGAGACTCAATTTGGGAACGTGGCCAAGCAGAAGAAGAGCTGTAGTAACAAGCCGTGGGTCAAAAAGAGCGGAAGTTAGGCCCTTTCGCGTCAGCTGGGTTGATCCAGGGGATCGAGGTGTAGGGTGCATTCTGCTTTCTCAACCCCCCACCCGTTGGGAGCCATAGGGTGGCTTGCGCGCGCGGTGCGGGGAGAAGGGAAACTAGATAGTGTCGACAAAAGTTTTTTTTTAAACACAGCGTCTTACTACCCGTCCAAGCTATACGCATGTGTACTCTAATAGATAATCGGCCCCGTAGTGTAGTGGTCAGTGCACCTGTTTAGGAACCTGGTGGTCCTGGTTCCCGGCTGGTACCCTGGGCAAAGGTACATTAGTACCGGCAAATCTTTCCCCTATTGGGCTACGAGCGATGTAGCCCAGAACGCGGAATATTATTATTACTATTCCTCTAATAAATTATAGATTAGAAAGGTTGAATTTAAAGGAGGTGTACCCACGTATGCATGGAGGGAGCGTGGAAAATTATTTTGGTAAAACCACCCCCAAAACCCCGATCTCCCTGTCATCGGCAGGCGAGGGTGACACCTTTGACCATGCGGCCACCGAAGAAGGTTTCCTGTGGTTTTTTTTTATGAAGGCATCATTGACATAAACAATTTCATGGTTGTCTACAGTCCAATTTTAATCGTATGAACCTTTTCTGACACGCTTCATTGGCCAAATAGTCTAAGGCGGTGTTTCTCAAAGGGCTGTAAGGTCTCCAGGGGTCCGAAGACCACACTTTGAGAAACAATGGTCTAAGGTATCACTCTCGCAATAAACTATATTAGATTGTCGATAACAAGAACATCGATGTTCAAATCTCGGTCGAATGTTTTGAGCGTGGTTTATACTAGATGGTTTTCCACTCTCCCTCCCCGCAAATGTGGTTGCACTTCCTATAAATATATACTTCCTCATACCTATAGCCATAAGCGTAATTGGTACATAAGCGTATGACCCGAACGGGTAGTAAGACACGGTGATAAAAAAATTGATCAAGATCTGCATCCACTGAGCTGCCGACACCCCTCCTAGTGAGAGCCCCAAGTGGTGGAGAAAGGAACTACTAGCATCGATCTCGTGTCTCCTGTTGTTTACTGCGGCTCACAGCTGGACCACATCAATTTGTCCCCATTATTGAGAGACGGCTGAGGCTTAGGTCGGTATTACACTGTCATCTTTATTTATAAAAGAAAAATATTTATACCAACGCTATAAATCATTATGATAAAAGATACTTTTGATATAAAAAAACAGCGCGTGTTATTACAGCACACACATTTTCTTCAAAGTTTGTACAGTAATATTTAATATTATTACAAAAATGGACGTCAATATGGAAAAAATATTTACGAATGGACTGTGAAACTTTTAAAAACTTGGTCACCAAAGCTCCTCTATTAATTAAAAAAAAACCTCATGTTATATCTTAAAGTTGGAGAGTAGGGATGAGTTAAGGGGAGTAGTTTTGCAGTTTTTATAGCAAAAAATTTTTGGTCAAAATAAATAAAATATTGCCTCGGTAGAAACATATTGTTTAATTTTCTTCACGTGGTGATATCAACAGTTGTTGAATATCTGTCATGAACATAGCGGCATTAGATGACAAACTTTTTAAATGGAGAGAAAAAGTTATCATTAAAATCTAGGACATCCTTTACAAATATATTCAACAACTGTTGATATCTCCATGTGAAGAAAATTAAACTCTATGTTTCTACTGGAGAAATATTTTATTTATTTTGACCAAAAAAAGTTGTAAATAAAACTGCAAAAACACAAACTTGTTCCTTTCATCTCCTACAAGCCCAACTTAAGTGTGGAGATCATGTCTTCATATGGTATAATTACATGCTTAACTGCTTTAGGTGTATAAGCTAATCATTCAAATTTCATTATGTTCTTTGATAAAAAATCCTATAGCATGATTTACAAGGTAAATGTTCTATAAAAGTTTAGTAAAATTTATACTATTTTATAAAAATAGCTTTGATGGAGTGCCATAGTTATATCATATTTCTTTCATAAAATAATTTTTATATAATAAATGTGACAGTATATACTACCCTTAGACCCTCTCTCACCCCACAGGGTGAATCTTAGAAACCAAACTAGCAACCCTTGCGAAAATCATCCCCCACCCTCCTCGGGTATCAAGACTCCAAATATTTGAAGCACGACTTGAACTAGTTTACTTTATCACCAATAATTATTATATTTCAAACATACTAAAAATAATAATCTTAATTTATTATTTATTTTATTTATAATTTATTTTGATTTTATTTCGAAATTACAATAATTCTAATTATGTTCTCCTTCAATATTTAAATCAACTAATTAGTCATCTGAAGTATTTGCGGCCAATCGCAATGATTGGTCCGACAGTAATTGAACTGTTTACCCAGTAATAAAATAGGATAAAACCACCCCTACGTCGGATCAATACCACCGGTAAGCTCAGAGCTGGTCATCAACCCCAATACTACCCCTAATACCTCCAACCCTCACTTGTTAAAACATTGAGTGGTCCATAAATTTCACCACTATTTATTACCATAGCGTACACGTGACGTCATGTTATTGAATATGTCACTTCACCCCACCCCTCATCCCCCTGGTAGCATCCTTCAATCAATCGTTTAAGCCTCAACGGCGCTGCCTACTCGGTGATGATTGGCGAAGCGGGTTGCATCTTAAATTGACGCACCTAGGCATTCTAATCACTATCACACTCAAGACGCCAATGTACGAACTAAGGAAGGAACAGAGAAGAAAAGGAGCAGTTTACCCTGTGAAGCCTCTTGTTTATCTTCTGATAGCATTCACCCTCTTCCACTAACGAGTACACACACTCGATCTATTATTTGCCCCTGGACAGCATTAACTTGAAATTCAAAATTGATTTATTTTTCTTGTTTACTATTCTATATAAATATTATGTTTCCTTGGACTTTTTTAATCTACATCTTGTCAGGAAGATTCCTACAAACCACTTTCATGAATACACTTAATAGAATTAATTTTAGGCGATATAAAATATAAAGGTTAAAAAAACTATTTTAAAATTTAAAAAACCCATTGTGACGGTGAAAGTCTATTTTTAGCGTTATTTAGGAATGTATGCATTTTGTTTCAATGTTTTATCTTTTTTTAAACTCGTTACATAAAACGTAAATATATTTACACGGTACATCCTTGCCGTTTCGTCACAGGTGGTCAACGGCCGTTTTTATATCCTTCCGCCATTGACAACACCGGACGCCACATTACGTCTTGCCATCGTAGGGAGGTAGGTAGAAACGAATTTACGGTCAGATAGGAAGCTTAATGAGGGGTGAATATGTGATCATACGTTATATCCTAATCAACGAGGCGATAGGGGATAGAGGGGGTAGTACTTTGATACATAAATTACACCTGAAGCCTCTGGGGAGAGGGGGGTGGCCTGTGATATCGAAACGACATTAAAAAAACACTCGCGGGTGACCGTAAACCTCGGACGTGGTCGAGATGTGTTGTCGATCACGTGATTAATAATCGTACTTCCATCACGTACGGAACAATAGTGACAGGCACCATATGGTACTAGTATGGGGGGTTGGGATTGAGGGAAAAGGGGGGAATGAGAGAGGCTGGTGAAAGGGGGAAAAAAAGGTGGTGGGACAAAATGATGTGGGGGATCGGAGCTCGAATTCCGTTCGGATCTACTGAGGATGGTTTTTATAAAGATGGTTTTAAACTCTACCTCCACGCAAACGGGGGTATACTTGCTCTAAATTCAACCTTGCTCATCACTAACTCATCAGCGTAATTAGTACATATGCCTATAGTCTGAACAGGTAGTAAGACGCGGTGCTAAATAAAAATGAAAGTGTACAATAAAACAATAAGTTATTGTGTAGTGATCAATTAATTTAAAAATAACTTACAAAACATATTGTGTCAGTGTGTCATAAAAGTGTATTTACTTTGGCTGATTATTCCAGTTATATTTATCTGAAGTCTCGTTTGTATTCAATAAGTTATATTTTTTAAGAAAATAACAATATGAGTCATTACAAATCACACTTAATGCTCCTGGTAACGAACCTATTTCTCTCGTCTATCCTCTTGTCAAGAAGACATGAGACAGAAATCTCTATGTAGGCATTGTGTGGTGGGATTTTAAATAAATATTGTGATATTTTCAGGGATTCACTGAACTGCCCATAAGTATCGCAAGCATTAAAAAAATGTTTTTTTATGAGCCATTAGCTCATCTCAGTTTCAATTTTATTTTGCACAAATGACTTAATATGAACTATTTGATTAGCTAATGAACTGTAATTTACATTATTATCTTTTCCTTTGAACTATGTTACAGTGTTTTCCACTTCTAACCAATATGGTGGCTCTTTAAGGAGCCATTAAAACTCGGGACAGAAGTCAATTTTATAAAAAAATAAAAATTGTGATATTTGTGTGTTCCCAAAACGGGTCAATCCCAATTAATAGGGACGTATGGTCACTCTAAGGGGTAGGCAAGTTAAAACCAGTTTTTTAGAAACTTGCTTTCCACGCAACCCACCCACCCTTACCCTGCCTTCGTATCCCCCCAACACCAATAAGTGTTTTTGAAATTGAATGTCCCTAAAAATCATATTTTTTTATATGTTAGTTGGAGTGATCGTTTCCAGAACTTTTATAAAACATTGATGCTTCTAAAAGCTATTTGGTCAGAAAATCTGTGAAAATTGGATACCTCTAGAAACTCGCCTTGAATTTTAAAAAAAATATTCCTCTAGAAGCCATTTAAAGTGTTCCACCCTTCACAAGATTAAAAATTTAAATCTCAGGCCATTAATTTATCCCTTAACTGAATGTGTGAATGTCATAATAAATGCATTTCAACAACAAAAATTGTTATATTGGGTTTTCATTTATAGCAACTTAATAAAATATGTATATCCGCATTTTCTAACGCGCTAATCTCGTGTTGGACTAGACTATCGACGAATAGGAGATCGAGGTTCAAATCTCGGTTGGGTGTACTTGAGGTATTTTCTCCACAACATTGTTTTCCCCTCTTCCTCCACGCAAATACGGATACATTTCTTTTAAATATATCCTTACTCATCTCTAGCCCATTAGAGTAATTATTACATAAGCGTATAGCCCAAACGGGTAGTAAGACGCGTTATTTAACAAAATTAGTAAAGTATAACCTATTATATTTAACATGAATTTAACATTATGATTAGAATTAAGGATTCGGATATAAAATGAAGATTCATAAAATACTGGATTCAACCAATCTTTCATTAATAAATGGTCTGTAGCACTGCACGGACTTTCTCACTCCTCTGCTTAAAAATTGAGACATTAAGACTCATAAGCGTAGAAGTAGAGAAAATGACAAAGTACATTCCAATTTTCATAGGTTGAGTCTTTGATAAAATACAAACAATTTTTTTCACTAGCAAAATGGATAGCATTTTACTATATTTTTATTGCTTTTTATAGGTGTTAATTAATTAATTAATTTAGCACCGCGTCTTACTACCCGTTCGGATTATACGCTTAAGTACTAAATACACTAATGGATTAGGAATTGGGAAAGTTGAATTTTAGAGGAAGTGAACCCGCATTTGCGTAGAGGGAGAGTGGAAAACCATTTAGGAACCCCCAGTTCACCCGACCGAGATTCGAACCTCGATCTCGGTGGTCTAACTCAACACGACTGGCGCGTTATCCAACTACGCCACCGAGGCAGGTTTTGTAGGTGTTGATAATATCTATCAAAAGTGACAGCTACAGATCACATGACTTGACGTATGAAATCGTGAAAGAAGATCTAGTAACTTTTTTAGCTGTCTTGCTATGAAAATTTGTACTGTACTTTTTGTTGCCAGCTGTAGTGAAGTATACAGTACATCTCCTACCTCTTCACTGATCCAAAAATTGAGCGGGGGTGCTTTTTTTTATCTTTTTTAATCTCGCGAGGGCGTAAAGGGCGCTTCATCTTAAAGATATTGGCTGGGAACATTAGCTCAATGCGTGATGGATGGAACGCAATCTCTAATGACCTGTTTTGAGATTACTCCGCACCCCCCCCACCCCTCCCGCCACCCAGTATCCACATTTAGAGTCTATCAGACATAGGAGTGGTGTTAACTGACAACTAGCAGAGAAGATTTTTATCACAAACTTTGGTTTAAAGTCAATATGTTGACCTATTTTGAAATAATAATAGTTTTCTTATTAATACTAGGTATATTATCAATTAAAAAGTGTTAATACATGCTTATAATAATGCTTCCCTAAGAATTACCGTTAATGGGCTTTTTTTGTAACTAATTCAAAAAACAATAAAAAAATGATTTCGTTTTGGTTTCACGGGTTTGGTAAAAAGATAAACTATTGTGCCTGAAATAATAAATTAAGGGGTATTATACTCACACGTGTATTTTTTTATAACTATTCACCATAAATTATAAAATAAATTTAATGTTTTTTAATAGCAGTACAAAATACCATACTCCAAATAGAACATTTTTATTTTTTTAACAGATGCACATAAGCCAAACCGAAGACGGTTTGTATGACGTCACAGTCCTCATTTAATCCAGTTCATCATATTAATTTATGAAGAGAAACCAGCATTTTAAAACCTCTCGTTTGTCAAGCAATTTTTGAGTGACCACAGACGCTGTTCACCCCCAAAAAAATTCATACGGTTATATTTCTTAGGTTTGTGTTTCAATAATGTAAAAACTGTTTAAAAATAGTGAAAATAAAGGTTTTTCATGAAAGTTTTGACTGTCAAACGAAACAGCAGCTCAAAATATGGTTTTGCAGATAATATGGTTTGGCGAATGGATATAATATTATATCTTAGAAAATAGACGGAAGAATGTAACTGGGTGAAGCAGAAATTCACACTATCACATAAAATGTAGAACATAATCTTCCTGAGTGACGCATACATTCACATAAATTCACACTATCACATAAAATGTAGAAAATAATCTTCCTGAGTGATGCATAAATTTATATAAAACGTAGAAAATAATATTCCTAAGTGACGTATAAATTCATATAAAATTTAGAAAATATTCTTCCTAAGCGACGCATAAGTTCACACGATCACATAAAATAGAGAAAATAATCTGACCTAGTGAAGTAGAAATTCACAAGATTACACAAACATATATATATATATATAGCCCAATGATGTTTTGCAACTCAAACTATAAACAGCTGATAATAAAGATGTTTAGATTTAGAGATGATGAACATACATCTTAGATTATTTTCAAAATAATATTTTAAAATCACAGTATTATGTCGTGACACAGCTTGACACATAATGATATACACACGATTTACAACTAATAAATAATCTCAAAACTTCTCTCAACAACAGTAGACACAGCTGTCTGCCCGTGTTTGTATATAAAGCGAATACGTGGTGAAGAATTAGATGGTGTCTCCCAAGCAGATGTTGTCAATTATAGCTGACAAAACTGAAACTATTCCAACTCGAGCCGATTGGGCAAATCGGACGGCACCGAGATCTCGTCATTGGCTTATAGTCCGTGTCACATGATGATCCCCTGTTTCTATTTCACTCTTTTTTTTCTGTCTAACTCGTGAATCCACAACAACCAAAGTTTCTTCGAATTACAAACAAACATTTACATAACAAAATATTGTCCCTTGGCTGCTCTTTTACAAAGTTGGTTCTATAAACAAAACCCTTGCTCTCAAACAAGCGCCACTTCTTCTCGTCTTAAAATTTAACGGCGGAAAAGGAGAGGGGGGTTACGGGCTTGAGGGGAATAATTAACATAGTAATTTGCTGGCGCACTTTATTTTACGAAAAGTTCAATTTACTTTGTTAACTAGCAAAGAAAGCTAGCAGGTGCGGCCGATGGCCTTGAGATTCACAAGGAGTGCTGTGTGATGGTATTAATTAAAATGAAAACAATTTCAACGGGCTTATTCTGGAACCTGGATTAAAAAATAATAATTATTCGTTCTGGCAAGTAAAAATAAAACGTGATTCTAACAGTGGGAAATATTTTTTTATTTATTGATCCCACGACCTAAGGCCTAGGTTTCGCAAAAGATTGGATTGACGATGTACTGGTAACGGATCTCCACATGTGGTTGCTCAATGTGGTTTCCCCTTCTTCCATACATGTTAATGCTGATGCAATTTTTTTTTAAATATTTATTATTTCTATGCCTTGGATTAAGTCAAAAATCATGACAATAAATATAGTATAGTTTTTTAAAATATTTAAATGTTGCTATTTTATTATTATTATTATTGTCACCGCGTCTTACTACCCGTTCGGGTTGTACACACTTACCTAATGTGTAATGGTAGGGTGATTGTGAGATGAAATGGAGGACCTACAGTTTAGCGTGGGATCCGAACCACGGTGGAGGCCTGGCATTCCACACATTCACAAGTTGTGATTAATACACGTCTTATCAGAGGTGAAGGAAGGGTTTGGCAATCAGATAAATCTATGCCGGGAACCGAGAATTGAACCCCGGACTCCCAGCACACAAGTCTGACACCTTATCCCTAAACCGCCAGGTCACCATTGTTTTATTACTAATTTTTAAGGTTAAGGCTCTATGACACAACCGATAAGTTCTAAAAACATCAGGGCTGGTTTATTTAATATTTTAATATATTTCCATTTATTTGAACCATCACATTGATCATGCTTACATATCAATGCTTTTTTTAAGCGTATACAAACTGTATCGTAAATCTACTCTATCAAACAACTAGGCTTAGTGCACCGGTGGTTGCATGGACTAATATGTCGAGCTCATCTAATATAGTGATAGGAAAGTCAAAACTCAAAAACAGGCCTGGCGTATTGAGGGTGGTTTTCTATAAATGGTCTTCCCATTTTCCTCTACGAGAATGCGGGTACATTTTAAATAAATTGTACATTCTAATATCTATTTTATCAGTGTTAATAATATGTGAATAGCCTGGACGGGTAGTAAGAGGTAGTTTACTCGTCTTTTACATATAAATACATACATATGTACACATAAGTATATATATAAAAAAATATATTATATATATATGAAGGAAGTTGGGTGTCAGCATAGGATTTGGATGGGAATATCTCAGAATAGGATTTGATTGGGGAGAATACGTTCTAGTGACCTTGAAATTCAGATTTTCTTAAGGCCATAGAGTTATTAAGAAGAGTTAATAATTAGTCCTTATTTTATTTGATGACACTCAATATATATATTTTTAAATTTTATAACAATAAGTTTGCTGTAATCTGATATTAATGAAAATGGGTGGAGTGGGGGGTTAGGGTGGGGGAGAACAAATAAAGGAAGTTTTTTACTCCAAGTTGGGACAAGTAGAATACGGAGGACTCCTCTTCTCGGAGAAAACCCGGAAGAACAAGTTAGGAGTGGGTGGGAGGTTGGAGGGGGGATGAAAGAGGAAGGTCTTGTCCCAACACATGGCAGGGATTAGTTTTACTTGGGGAGGGGGCGGGAGTGATACTGTGCGTGTGTGAAGGACAGAAATAAACCAAAGAGGTAAAACTAGCGGGGGAAATAAAAGAAAACCGCAACTAGAGAGAATGGACAAGCAGAGAACAGGTAAAAAAATAGATACAAACTAACAAGGAACGAAATAACAGAGAAGATTTGAAGAAAGATAAAAATAAAGTGGGAAATTATATATTGGAAGACATTTAGGATTTGTAGTTATATAACGAGGACGTTCATAACTACCTTGACATTAAGAATAAATTATGATAGTGACGTGGCAATTCAAGCTAATAAATGAGGGTGGGGGCATGAAAATCCCACTAAGTGTTATGTACAGTATTTAGAAATGTTTTGTTGTTGAAAATGTGTTTAAGCCCATCTAAAAATAAATACATTTATTAAAAGCTAAATTACTATGAAAATATAAGCTTTTTTTACTGATCTCACGAGATAAGGTAATCAACCACCTCATATGGTATAACTTGATGGTTATGAGAGGTTTGGGTTCGAATCCCAGTCAACTATATTGAGGTGTGTCTTCATAAATGGTTTTCCACTCCACCGCCAGGCAAAAAAAAAAATTTGTACTTTCTCTCTAAATTCTACCTTGTTTATCCCTACATCATTAGTTTAATTATTTGGATAGGTATCAAGAAGCAAGGCATGGAAAAATAATTATTTATTGGCATAAAATAAAATAGCATAAATTAAATACATGAAATTTAAAATAGTTAAGCTAACTAGCAAATATTTGTGCTAAAAATACACGTAAAAGTAATGTAAAAATTAAATGGTTATAATTCTATTGTAGTAGACTAAATATGATATAATATATATATTATTAATATAAGAAGGTTTTAAACCTTTAAGCTAAAAAGCAAATATTGTGTTAAAAATACACGTAAAGGTAATGGCACAATTATAGTGTGATTATTTTATAGAAGTGATCTAATTTTTTTTACCTGTAACCTATATATAAATATAGATTTATCTCGCATACACTTACCATGAGACAAACTGTGTAGGGAACTGTATTTACTTTACTACACTCCCATTAATCACGATCAGACGGCCATTCCTCTTCTCAAGAACATTTGACACATGTTTGGACTCAAATGATCAAACTTTCCTCTCTCCCCAGAACTTATTCTTAATCATGAAATGTCTCGGATGTTTAAGAGCCCACAATAAACAATGAGTATGATGGGAGCAGCCATGATACTTTTTAGCGCCCTCACTCGTGAGTGTTTGATTAGGAAGCGACTTCACCGCTAGGGGAATACAGCAACGCTGCCATTGGCTATTTCGTAAGCGCAAAGTAGAGAGTTCAAACCACTGGTGCTCTGACTGTAGATTCTTTACTATAACGATTACCCGTCTAAGATTCGAACACAAGTGGTCTGGATACTGTTGTATGCTAGCGCTTATGACTAGAGCTTTAAGTTCACGCTGGGGATATCATTTTGATAAACCTTGTAGTTAAAACTTAATAATTTAGCTTTTCAATATTTAACTTAAGTACTAAACAAGCTGGCATAGAAAAAAATCTTAACTTCTAGGCTACAAATTCTAAAAGCTTCTTCATTCCGATACAAATAAGAATATATTGATATAAAGGGCCTTATCTGATATCTAAACATGTTACATACCCATACATCAAGTCATGATGTATGCAGCTGTCACCTTTGATAGTTAGTATCAATGCTTATAGAATAGTCCTCATTTACAAAATGTAGAGAGGTTCTGTTTTAACTTGACCATTCGGCATTTCATCTGTTAGTCCAGATTATTTTCAGCGGTAGCTGTCATTTTCCTAAACTCATTTTAATGACATTTGGCAAGGATATACTTTGAACCTAGGACGAACGATATGTGTACCGTATATAGTTTTTCATTTTAACTATCCATTTCAATATGGCGTTCACTCAAAATGTTTTTTGTTTACTAGCTCATCTCAAGTGATTTGAATTTATCCATCTAAGCAATCGATCGAGTCTAGGACATGTTTATTGTTAATTTGACATATATAGCAAGACTGACGTCTTAAACCACCTGAACATTGGTTATTATCTATTGATACGGTGTACTATTTAATATAGCATTAATTTGTTTTCTGTCTGGATCGGCCACCAAAGAGAAATATAAACTTCTAATCCAAGGAGAAAATAAAGAAGATTTTTAACTTGAAATCCAAAGAAAAATATTCGCACTGTAGTAACAATTAGAACATGACACCCACTTCAGTGGCCGAATAGTCTAAGGCGTCACTCTCGTGTTAGATTGGCCTGTTTAAGACAGAGAGATCGGAGGTTGAATCCCGGTCTGGTCTACTGAGGGTGGTTTTTCCTAAATGGTTTCCCACTCTCCTTCCATACAAACGCGGGAAGGCTACCTCTAGAATCCTTCTTCCTCATCTCTGCCCCATTAGAGTAATTATTTAATATGTTTATAACCTGAACAGGTAATAAAACACGGTTATATAAATAAAACATAAATTAAAGGACATAACATAATTATTAGCATTTGTTCAATGGAGAGTCAGTTTTCCTGTTCGCAAAACTACTAATAATTTTGTTAAATGTTATCAATATTGCCCCAAAATAAAGTTAGTATTTTATAAACGGCTCTCCCTATGAAAATATAAATGTATCTATTCAACAAACTCTCCACTATATGTCTAGAGGTTTTCCCTAACGATAGCGAGAGCCAATAAGGTAAATGTTCGTTAAAATATTAACTCTCCCATTGAAGTCTAGAGGGGGTAACACTTCAAGAACAAAGATAAAGAGCATTAAACAAGTGAGCGTCTTTACGTACGATGGGAGGGAAGAGAGCTAAGTTAGTTAGCCGAGCGTACAGAGAAGGAAGGATGGAGGAATGGGGATGGAAGAAGAGGGTGTTTGAAAACAGAGCCGGTTTGTTCGTCCGAGTAACGTCCGTACGTCGAGACTAAAAAAAATAATACCGGGAGTAGTGAACTACATGAAAAAGATTGATTTGTATACACGCCACTTGAGTTAATTTTACAATTGCCCGAATAAAGTAGACCTCACATCAAAACGGTTCAAGGGAGTGCAGGAACTTGCGGTGGAGGGAGGGCAGTTCTTTACATTTCTTACTGAGGACATTTATGGTCGAAAAAATTTTAAGCCTGAAATAACTCTGTCAAATCGAGACAGACTGTTGACGGTGAGCGGGGTTTAAACACTGTTCAAAAATAAGTGTACTCCTGAATGGTCAAAAGGTCTAAGCCCCAAAGGAACCTTCCCATATCTGTAACCCTGATAGTGGAGAATCGGGGTATAATCCTGTGTGTACTGAAGGGGTTTGTATTGACACCTGAAATGTATTTCCATAGGAATGGCAAATACGCCTTCCTTCTGATATTAGAATCTTTCCTGATCCTCAACCCTTATTAGCATAAGTTGGGTATTTAATGGGCTTTATAAGAACCATTTGCCTTGTGGATCATAAAAATTTGCCTTAATTAATTAAAATGTAATCATTAATTCGGTATTAAATATTCGCAACATCCTGCTTATGGTTATTTAGGAATCTTATGTGCCTGATGCTCAATCCCCCTTATATTATTGATATTAGTGGTATTATATGTGCCTTACTATTACGATTTATTTTGCCTTGTGGAATTCTCTATACGTCATATAGTATTATGTGCCTTATATTACAAATTTGTCTTATGACGTCATTAGGTATTTATGTGCTTAATGCTCAATATCCTCCTTCGTGAGTCATTTAGGTATGTATGTACCTGTATGCTCAATAACCTTGCCTTATACATCATTCAGGTATTCATGTCTCTACTAAAACACCCGTGACTGATGATATTAATTAAAACCTCAACACTAGTACAACGCA
Organism: Timema podura; assembly: GCA_033556935.1. Lineage (NCBI taxonomy): Eukaryota > Metazoa > Arthropoda > Insecta > Phasmatodea > Timematidae > Timema > Timema podura. The sequence continues at coordinate 13,254,801 of JAVRXN010000001.1, read as the reverse complement.
TTATAAAACTGAATGCAACGCTAAATATAGAGCATTCTTTGAAATAACTTCATCAAATTAAATAGAAATTGATAATAAATAATGCAATGTGAAGCTTATGGAACAAGTAAAGATTCTTTCAAATGGTTTCCATACTTTTAAGAAATGACTACATACTCAGCGAAATGAAATTCAGATCATTAAAACATGGTAAACGTTTCCCTGACACTTTAATCGATTGGACTCTCCTTTTTTCCGCCGACTTAATTTTTTCGATTAAAACCTCCCTTAAATTAAAAACCTGTAACTGAAAACTTTTAATCCATTTCTCTCACGATGCGTTCACAGTTTAACTTACTCCTTCTTTTCTTCTTCTTCTCATGACTATTCCCCGTCTTTCTTCTTTCTGACCTCTTTTTTAACCACCTTGATTCCCCCTATTTAACCCCGACTCTTTTAACCGCCACTTTTTAGAAGTCTTTATTGCATCTGGTCGCTGTTCCCATCTGTCACTTCCAACTCCTTTACCCCCCCTCCCTTGGCAACCAGCCCTCTCCTTCGAACAAGTCCTATGTCCGCCACTGAGTCGTGGAACAATCCTAAGGCATCATCACTTCAAAGCGGTCGAAAAACTCTTCCTTTTTTTAAATACATTTTCAGCGATGTTACTTATTTTGGTTTGAATACACGTTTACTCGTGACGAGTCCTAATTTTATGTCCGTTATGTTGGTCAAGGGGTAAGGTGTCGGACTTCTGTGCTGGGGGTCCAGGGTTCAATCCTCGGTCCTAGCACAGATTTATCTGATTGCCCAAACCCTTCCTTACACTCATGACAAGATGTGTATTAATCACAACTTGTGAATGTGTGGAATGGCAGGCCTTCACCGTGTTCGGATTCCACGTTAAAGCTGTAGGTCCTCCATTTCATCTCACAATCACCATACCATTACACATTAGCGTAAGTGCGTATAAACCGAACGGGTAGTAAGACGCGGTGCTAATAATAATAATTTTAACAACACTTCTTACCTACCGTTCAGGTTATACGCCTATGTACTAGTACGTTAATGCGTGAGGGGTGAGAAATGTTGACTTTGGTGGAATTGTACGCGAATTTGCATGGAGAAGCATGGAAAACCATTTAGGTAAAAAAACACCCTCAGTACACTGAACGGGAATTCGAACCCCCCAATCTCTCTGTCATCGGCAGTCTAGCCTATTGTGAGTGTGACTCCATAAACTATGCGGCCAGCCGATGTGTTTCGTTATGATGCCGCCCTGACCCTCAACATTTCTAAGCTTGGTAGAGCATGCCCAAAATGTGTGTCAATGTTTACATCCTCATTAAGGTGCGGCAGAAGGGAGCGCAAGTATTTTTACAGAATATAAATTTGTTGACAAAAATAAATCAAATATTTCTCCAGTAGCAACATGGAGTTTAGTTTTCTTCATATCAACAGTTCTTGAATATCTGTCAAGGGTGTCCTGGAATTTTGTCAAAACCTTTTAAATAAAGAGAAAAATGTTTTGACAAAATTCCAGGACACCCTTGACAGATATTCAAGAACTGTTGATATGAAGAAAACTAAACTCTATGTTGCTACTGGAGAAATATTTTATATATCTTGACAAAAAAAAAGTAATGAAATAAAAACTGTAGAATTACTTGCGCTCCCTTCTGCCGCACCTTAACGCGAACAAGTGTTTTCAAGCCAATGAGACTTAGTAAAAGTGATCTTATAAACTGACTTACTGATGAGCATCTGTGTTCTCTCTTGAGAATCACCTCCTACCAGTCTCTAATCTCACACCCCATCATATAAATCTGTGTTCTCTCTTGAGAATCACCTCCTACCAGTCTCTAATCTCACACCCCATCATATAAATCTGTGTTCTCTCTTGAGAATCACCTCCTACCAGTCTCTAATCTCACACCCCATCATATAAATCTGTGTTCTCTCTTGAGAATCACCTCCTACCAGTCTCTAATCTCACACCCCATCATATAAATCTGTGTTCTCTTTTGAGAATCACCTCCTACCAGTCTCTAATCTCACACCCCATCATATAAATCTGTGTTCATCACCTTGAGAATCACCTCCTCCCAAATCTCTAATCTCACACCCATCATATAAATCTGTGTTCTCTCTTGAAGAATACTCTACCAGTCTTAATTCACACCCATCATATAAATCTGTGTTCTCTCTTGGAATCACATCCTACCAGTCTCTAATTCACACCCCATCATATAAATCTGTGTTCTCTTTAGAATCACCTCTACAGTCTCTAATCTCACACCCCATCATATAAATCTTATCAACGAACTTAAAAACATAACAAGCCACTAAGATATTTATGATTTACATCCATTCTCAATTTATTTAAACTTACTCATGTCAATCTATTATGTATGGGTATAATATTTTTTAATGAACTTTGAAGAAAAATTTATTAATAAAAAATCTTTTGGCCACTATTTTTTTTTTCATTTGGCCCTCCTGTAAGTAAAGTTTGTACGTCCTTGGCTGAGACAAAACTGAAACCAAAACGAACTAGAGTTAGGTTATTTCGTAAGTCAAGTTGATTCGGATGGCGTTGGTGTATTACTAAACTTATTTAAAAAGACTCCACACTATTTTTAACATTTTTAATCACAAATTAGTTTGAAGGCTCCTTTTTCTAGTTTATCCATGACTGTCTCAAGATCCTCCGACAATAATTACACTTCGCGTCGTTTCCGAGAGCCTGCCACTGGAACTGTTTTAAAATGCTGAGGGAAGAAAGAACGACGCCCAACTATGGACGACGCCGAAATCTCGGCGAAAAAAAGAATAAGAAGAAAGTCAATGACGTAAACGAGAGTGAATGTTCTTGGGGTTTATTGTAATGAGAGGAAATTGTTGTTGTACAATACATACATTTTATTTCAGTATGCTAGAAATATATTTATTTTATTTTCAGTTTATTTTAAGTTTCCTTTGTTTGATTTTTGAAACTTAAACATTACTAAATAGTGATAGTAATAATAATAATGACTGGATATTCTGTCATTAAAAATAGATTATTTGAGGTTTGAAATTAATATTAGACATAATAATGTAAATATATATTTTTTTAATGATTGATACTTTTAATTTGATTAACAACCTATCATCACATAAAAAAAAAATTTCAATATAATTTGTTCACTTTAAATTTCACAAAACTAAACAAAACTCTACCTGCAGAATAAATATAGTGCCTTTAATTTTAAAACCATATTAATAATGGCTAATATCCACTTTTAGAAATATAAAAGGTTTCACTTTGAAGGCCACAGTGCTGACTGAATCTATACTTTAATGAATATTATATTTTTAATGTCGAAGGCTACAGTACTAATCGAATATCCACTTTAACCATTATTAAATTTTCATTTTGAAGGCCACATTATTAACCGAAAATCAGCCTTTAAAAATTATACTCTCTTCACTTCTAGAGATACAATATTTATCGAAAAACGCCTCAATCTTTAAAATATACTATATCTTTCGCTTATTTTGTAAATCCTACTCGGTTACCAAAAGAAATATTAAATACAATTTGCTCTCATTATATTACTGAAATGAAGTCACCGAGTAGCCATGGTACTGGAAAATCAAAGCTTTTACTCAAGACATACTTAAAAAAAACTTACTTTACACACAACTATACGATTAGGAAAGCGATTAGAACTCCTCACATGCAGCTAGGAAGCTGAAGCTCGATTCTGAAAAGCTCTATGGGAAGTTTTTTTTTAGATTGTTTATTACATACTTTTCAGATAAGTGCTGTTAGGGTTACTTGAAATTCTCAATAATAAACTTATCACTTATGTTTAATAGTTAAGTTTCTGATAATATTGTTATTTACAGCAATCTATCAAAATGTGACGGTTTTAATTTTAAATCAATCAGTCTAGAGACCCTAAAGCTTAGACGCTATTACTGTAAATCGCCGTGAGATAGATTTCGATACTACTTGCAATACAGTTATGTATAGCATGAAGTATTAGTTAACATTTCTAGCGGTTATTTAGCAACTTAAAAAAAGAAGGAATTCCCACCAGGACAAGCTGTAAATAGACAAATTTATATTGAATGTTTTACTTACTTATTTGGTAACTATGTTAAGCTAAAAACATAATTTATTGTAACTGTAAGGTATTAGTATATTTTAAAATAATGAAGAAGCAGCTATAGTAGAATTCTGGTAGGAAGAAACTTAAATCAGAAAATACAAACTTTTTTCATGGTCTACATTAATTGTATTTTAGTATATTTTTAGTGTTTTTTAAAGGTATAAATATATCGGGACTGACAGCTGTTTATATATCACATGAATTTATTTATGTGCTTATGAAAGTAGATCTAGCTGTCGAATTAAACTCTTCATATGAAAATTGGACTGAATTGGATTGTTTTTCAAGCTCTTTTGCAAATCTAGTCGAGTAAGAGAATATCATTTTTCAGTTCCCCTCTCTTACATTTATTTGTCCTTCTTTAAATTAAGTTGTTCTTTTTGATCCGTAACATTTCCCATATATCAGAAGACAAATAACGTAAGGTGAAACAAGTAATATACGAGAAAATAAAATAAAATTGAAAAATGAGAATATATATCGATCCAAGTGCCACGTTCTCCCGGAGAGATAAAATTAATGAAAAAGGACGGCGAAGTCCCCCCCCCCCTCTCCCCTGAAGTTGTGTTTTTATTTTTCTATAGGGAAAAAGGGAAGCATACCATCCATTTCAACGTTTCCACTCTCTACATTTCCTTCTTCACATTTTTCACTCTCTTGCCGTCCCTTCCCTCTCTCCTCCCAACTGAAATCTCTCTTTTCCCCGGTCCCCTCTCCTGGTTCCTATATCCATCTCTCTCTCTCTCGCACACCTTCACAAAATAAAACTGGGCAACGTCCAAATAAAGTCTAACACACACGTACAAGAATATCTTTGAGCGATGTGCAGAGACCGGTCCAGATAATCTCACTGAACTTCTTGCGATGTCGTTTCAATATTATTGTATATATACGGGATGTTCCAATTTATGTGGGAAGTAACTGGGGTATGGAAAGTAGACCTCAAAACAACAACAAAAGATCCTTATGGACTTATGTCCTATGTTCGATGGTTCACGAGATAAGGCCTTTTCAAAAGTTCCGCACGGCCCTGTTGCACTTCTTGAAAGTGACGTATCATTGCTGGTACACAGGGAAGGCTGCAGCCACACTAACTGGGGTGTATCAAGTAGGGTTAGTAACATTTCCGGCGGAATCTTCGAAGGCTTTATCTTGTGAACCATCGAACATAGAACATATGGTCATAAGGACTTTTGTGTTGTTTTGAGATCTAATATCTATACCCCAGTTACTTCCCATGTAAATCGGAACACCCTGTAAATTTACTAGAGATGGGTCGAATTCACTATTCTACAAATACGAACCTTGAATCCTCTACATTTTAACTTCGAATGCCGAATATTGGTAGAAAAATTATGACTATAAGAAGAAATAGGAATATAACAGAATAGTATAAAATAGAAACAGTAACTAAATGTTAACATTTTGAGCTAAAATGAATTGATGTTAACATTCATATAATGACCGACATCTTATCTCGGTCAGTAGTGTGTCTGTCTACTGATATTAAAGTCCCGGGTTCGATTCCTGACATAGCTGAAAATGTATCATTGGTGAAATGAGGATTTCCCCCTTTCAAGGATGAATTAATGAACGGGGGTTGGTTGTTGTGTCTGTTCTATATTTAAGTTAGTTTATAAGTCGAGTGCTGATATAATCATTCGGTCTAGAAAGTTCACGTTGGATAAATTAAGATGAATTTTCTTTACAACTTTAATATGTTTTTATAATAACTTTTTTCTGTTCACACATGAAATACCTTATATTTATATACATATATATGAGAGAGAGAGAGATAAATAAGATGAAAAGTGAAATGAGCGAAGGACTAGTTTTCTCTTTTGTCACTTCTGGTTTGATTGGTTACCGTAGTGGTTTCCATTTTGTGTAAAAGGTAGTTCGTGTGTGAATATATTTATACATATAAGGAGAGAGAGAGAGAAAGAGGAAAAAGTTGTGTATATATATATATATATAAGGAGAGAGAGAGAGAAAGAGAAAAGTTGTATATATATATATATCAACATCGCATTCGCTCGAAGTCAAGAATACATGCCAAAAGAGGTGACAGTGGATGTAATAACCAGCGCGCGTATTTATAGAGGAAAAAATGTTGGTAGCACTAAAATGGAGCATTGAGGAATCAGGAGGGAGAACTATGTATTATTAATGTTGAGAATAAAAGGGAAATATTATAGGAAGAGAGTTCGCTTATTGTAAAACAGTCAAATGGGAATGATGTGGCAGTTGAACTAGAGGTAATGTATTATGCAATAATATGTGTAGGGAAAAACAAATTTAATATAATTTGGTATACGAATTAAAAAAGTTTTGAATATATCAAGTTATAATGCTAAGTTTTATAGAATGAAATTTAAAGTATTTTTTAAATGAAACTTTAAGACGTATCTAAGTAGATTAAAAACTAAAGTAAAAATTTCCAGCCACATTTGTTGTTGAAAAAAATTTAAGGAATGTTAAAATGATTCTTTGAAAAGATCCGTGCGATACTTGTTGTAAGGATATTAAAACAATAAATACATAATTTTTGAGATCAAAATTGCTACTTTTTACTATATTATTGGTATTATTTTAAAGGCACTTATGTTACCCAACGAAAGTTACAGATTCTAATAACATGACTTGACGTATAAGTTTAAAATGAAACTCTATTTTGAGAATAAAGTTGATAAATAATAAGCGTAACAAAGTCCACTATTTATAAAACAAGAAAAGTAAAGGGAGTAGATAATTACAAAATGTGAATTGTATGTTTTTGTGCATCCAATATAAATTTTAAACAGTTTTTAATTTTACACATTTGACAGGTAAAAAATATAAACATAGGTATTAAAAAAATATACATATATATATATAAAAGCTTTATCACATATATTTACACTTTAAAAAGAATGTGAAACAAACAAAACAAAACGAAATATTTTTTACTTTAAATTAAATATGTATTAAATTGAAATTACGTATATATAGCATCCATGTAAACAATGTAACGAAATGCAAAATACTTTACCGAGTACTTTTCTTTACCAAAACGGAATTTATTCCCCCCCCCCCCTTTTTTTCAAAAATTTCAGCAAAGGAAGCAAATGATGGATTGTGACAGTTGTGTAATAGAAGTTGTACCGTGTAAGTTATTTGACGGGTGGAGAGGAAGGGGGGGGGGGTGAGGTGGTCTGTGTGTGCTGTCAATAATTCATGACGTCACGTTTGGTTAAACGTGACATAGACACCGGCAGAGTTCCAAGCGTCAGAACGTGAAAACACCTCCAGCCTCCGGTATACAAATAACTCGGGTGAAACATTATTATTTTTTTTCATCCCCTGCCACATTTCCCTTGTAAAAATCGACAGGTAGAAATATGTTCCTATGTATACCTCGCCAGATATGGATATTTACATGACCTCTGTAGGATATAGGGCTTGCCATAACGAAGCACGCAGACAGTTTTGCGAACTTTTGAGAATTCGGTAGGTTAGTTGTAAGATTATTTCTTACTATAATAAACATTTTAATACTATTGGCTATAGAGCTAATTAATATCCTTAGTAAAAACGTTAAACTATTGTAACAGACTAGAAACCATGCTAAAAAAATACAACGCTTGTGTTTCAGTTAATATGAAATCAAAACCAACAAGGTTTTAAAAAAATATTTAATGTGCGCTTTCTAAACACATTATTTATATCCCTATATGACTTACAAACCAATTTAGTCTAGGAAAACTACGCCTAGCTCTAAAAAAAACCGGTGACCTGGTGGTCTAGGGGTAAGGTGTCAAACTTCTGTGCTGAGGGTCCGGGGTTCAGTCCTCGGTCCCAGCACAAATTTATCCGATTGCTAAACCCTTCCTTCACCTCTAACAAGACGTGTCTTAATCACAACTTGTGAAGGGGTAGTAAGACACGGGATAGAATTGGGGAAGGAAAGAAATGGGTAAATCATTTACATATTTTGAAATTCTAATTCTTCAACATCATAATATATAATAATTATCAAGCCCTAGTTTGTCTAGTACATTTTTTAAAATATTGGTACGTCCCACCACAAGACTTACAAAATAACGTAACACAATTAAATCCACTCCGGAGTCAGGAATTATAATATCAGAGCGATATGAAGTTAAATATAATATTTACTTCCAGTAGGGGTCAGATAAGTTAAAAACAAGTACAGATGAAAATGTTCTAGTATCAGTTCAATCAGTGGTGGCCTGTGACGTATTAAGAAGGTGAAGGGGCAGAGTTGTGTGACGCGGCTACTTGGAACCTAATACATATATACATAAAATATTCCAATGGTGGGTCGGGGGACAATTAAATGGGAGAGAAGGGGGCAGAAGGGACTATCAAATACTAGACCCAAACAAATAATGGCAATTAGAGATTAACATTTTAGGTAAAAATGTTCAGGACATTGAATCCCAGGGGAAGGGAATGTATTCGTTATGATGGCTGTATAGTAGTAGTAGTAGTAGTAGTAATAATAATAATAATAATAATAATAATAGTAATAATAGTAATAATAATAGTAATAGTGGTAATAATAATAATAATGTGCGTGTCTGGGCTACATCACTCGTAAACCAGTTGGTGGAAAGTTTATCCAGTACTAATGTACCGTTGTCCAGGGGACGCCCGAATGTACTAATATTACATCCTTTCCGTGGAGGCTCTTTCCACGTTCTTATGAGATAATGATGGTGATAATATGATGGTGTTGAACCAGTGGAAACACTTAAACTAAACTTTAGCCTAATTTACCAACCCCTCTGGTGATCGTTGGGGTGATTCCCCTTTCGATAAAAAAAAAATACCCAAGGCACCAGCCGGAAGTCGAAACCGGGACCCCTAGGCTCGTAGTCAGGTGGCACTGACCACTTCACCAACGGGGCCGGATAGCAATGATATTGGGTGTGGATACTGCCTCCCTCTCACTGTGACAACTTCCTCGTTCCAAGGTGGAGGCTCGCTCTCACTTTATAAATATATTCGTCCGCAGCTGGCAAACAGTTGGCGCGCGGGTTTAAGGTAGCGACTCCCCGCGTGTGATTGTGTTTGCTCTGCCCGTATTGACACAACGACTGCAATATGGGGCCAGTGACGAGCGCGCACAAAACCCAAGTTTTTTCTTCTTCTATATATTGGTTCTGGAACTCTTTGGGCGGGAGGTACAGTCCAACCAATATAGAATCCAACCACTCCTTTACTCTGAAAGTTTGCTACTAGGTGTAAATTTATTATTATTATTATTATTATTATTATTATTAGCACCGCGTCTTACTACCGTTCGGGTTAGGTTAATGTGTAATGGTAGGGTGATTGTGAGATGAAATTGAGGAGCTATAGTTTAACGTGGAATCCGAACCACGGCGGAGGTCTGGCATTCCACACATTCACAAGTTGTGTTTAATACACGTCTTATCAGAGGTGAAGGAAGGGTCCCCAGCACAGAAGTCTATCACCTCACCCCTTAGACCGCCACGTCACCACTATGGAAATTAATAATTGAATAACTATTGAGGTATTTAAATTGAACTTTTCTGAACCGACTAATTATATGTGAAAGGGGAAAACCACATTTCCATGATAATACATTTTTCAGCTATAACGGGAATTGAACCCAGGAATCTTAGCTAAGTATGGCAGACACGCTACCTGCTAATATAAGGTGTCGGACTTACATTTCAATCCTAAACTAAGCCAAAATATTACTTTTTCTAACAAAAAATTAACACAACATAGGCCTACAATAGTTTTAAGTATCATCTCTTGATATAATCATTCCCGATAACAATCTTTGATCGCGATTAGTCCGACACCTTAGCTCAGTCAGTAGAGTGTCTGGATACTGAGCTAAGGGTCCCGGTTTCTATTCCCAGCATGACAAAAAGATGTATCCTTGGTGAAATATGTAGTTCCCTCTTTCACAGTGATGAATTAACGTTCGGGGTTGGATGATGTGTCTGTTCTAGATTTAACTCAGTTTGTAAGTCATGTGCGACAACCTCTGTGGTAAAGTGGTCAGAGTTCCTGGCTATATATACAAAGGTTCCGAATTCGACCCCCAGCATTTTCAGATTTTCTGTGAAGCAGTTGGTTCTGGAACGGGGCCAACTCGTGAGGACAGATGAGAAGATATTTGAAGGAAAAGAAGCGGCTCCGGTCTAGAAAACTGAGAGTAACGGCCGTGGGGGTTCGTTGTGCTGACCACTTGACACCCTATATCCACAGAAATTGGCACTATCTTCGCCAACAGACGGTGGCCACTGTCGGTATGGCTCGAGGGTTGACGCCATGGAGTTTATAATTCGTGAGCTGATATAATCAATCGGTTCAGAAAGTGAACAATAAATACCTAAAATAGATTATAATAGTAAAAAAAATAATCAATAAATTATCTTTAAAAAGGGTAGGAAGTAACTGAGCGTTTAAAACTAGCCCCATCTGATCACGTAGGTCAGGGACAACCATTCCACCGCTAATATAACTCAGCTATAGGTGGATTGCGATAGGAAGGTAGGTCTTGTAGCTACACTAGTTACCAATTATACTTTAGTATAATTAAAATACGCTTCGATGGCCACGTGGTCTAACGTGCTACTCTCTCAGTAAACTAGACTGCCAATGACGGGAAGATCGAGGCTCGAACCTCGCTCAGGTGTACTTTTTAAAAATGATTTTCCATTCTCCCTCCACGTGAATGCGGTTAAATTTCCTATAGATTTAACCTCACTAATCCCTAAAACCATTAGCGTGATTAATACATAAGCGTATAAACCGAACGGGTAGTAATATGTGGTGGTAAATATATATATATATATATATATATTATATATAAAACTAAATAAGTATACGTCAAATGATATGGTCTGCAAATATAACTTTTTATCAATAATACCAATGGGAATAAAATAAAATATAATATGGTTTCATTATGTCAATACAGAGGGGGGAATCTTTTTATTATTATTCTGTTGGTCTTTCAATCCTACTTTCCTACCACGATTCCACTATAGCTATATAAATTTTAAAACTAAATGTTGAACATCAAACACAAAATAATACCCCTAAAATAAAAATAGATATTGAAGTTCAAGCTTCCACTCAATAACAAACACACTCGATTCATATGTCTATATAATATCTAGTGCTGTTATATTATGTTACAGCACGTTAAATTGCTATCCAAACAAACAAAAACTCATTAGAGTAAACCTTAAAAATTTAAAATTTGGAGTAAAACTGTATTGGATAGTACAAACAAGTTCACGACAAAATAAATAATCGAATAAACTGTATTGACTAACTTATGAAAACTGAGTTTTTTTATACTGCTATGGGCCAATACAATGTTTTAGAAGATGTAGGCCCAAATATAGGCCTATAACAAATAAAGTAGTAATATCTATATTTGGGTGAAGATAGCCCAGTGCCTTTTCTTACACTTAACCATTTGGCATCTATATATATAATGTAATTATACTCATGTTCTATTAATATAACAATTATAAACTATTTCATAATATAACTAAAACCATTGGGTACATTCATAAACATGTTAATATAGAAATAAATGAAGAAGGCAAAACAAAACATAGGAGAAAAATATATAAATACACACGATCATATGTTATACATACTAATTTTTATATACATATATTTTTTTTAGCACTGCTTCTTATCACCATTCAACTTACACGCTTATGTACTAATTACTCTAATGGTTTTTAGCAATTAGGAAGCTTATATTTATAGGACGTGCACCCACATTTGTGTGCAGGGAGAGTGGAAAACCAATTGGGGGGGAAAAATACCCTCAGTACATCCGACTGAGATTCAAACCTCGAACTCCCCCATTCGGCAGTCCAGTCTATAGGACGAGTTCGACCACCGAAGTGGGTAGTTTAGTTATTGTCGTTGTGAATCGCAACCAAACGATAAATTAGACATGTCCGTGTGTGAGCGTAGTTCGGCCGCAAGCCGTGGGATATCGTAGAGGGCAGGCAGCACTTGCTAGGTTCCTGACGGGCCAAGATGGATGACCGACGGTGACGTCACGTTTGCATCCTAACAGCCAGTTGGTTCACTCGAGTGGATGTTGGGTTTGGGAGGGGGGTGAAGTACCATGGGACCTTTTTTTGGGCATCAACCCTTGGCCGGGATTCAAGTGACCTCACATTCTCGCCGGTAGGATGGGACGGATGATGGAGATGACAGTTGGAGCAGATAGAGTGGGTGTGAAACTGATAGGGAGAGGACGAACAAAAACACTCTGAACAGGTTCTCGCACTCGATGATGACGTCCTCACAGATAAGTCACGAGAGGACTGAAGACTGTCCGATCACAGGTATGTTGGGCCTAAGCTGGGTAGGGTAGGAGAGATACCAACATATATTTGGACTGGAGGTCTCACTGTTGAACCCTCAGGAGGCAGGATAAGCTGCATTGTTGGTTGAGAGAATTTAGAGCTCTTGGGGAAGTTTTAGATTTACGGGAGAGTTTTAAGTTTTACCCTGACTGATTAGACTATGGCTGCTGAAAATCAAAATTGGAAACCAATGAGTTGTAAAACGTAGAGCAGTTCTAATACCTGCTAATTCTTCTGACAAAGGATGCCCACTTCACCAAGGAAATTAGGTCAAGGATAAGGAAGATTTCAACAAGAATAAGCTACTGCTGTCCAGTAAGTATGAGTTTGGAGCTGAGGAAGAAACTGATGAAATGCTACATTTGGAGCATATTATGATGAAGCAGAACTGAACTTGGAAGAGGAAATAAATACTTGAGATCTTTGAAATGTGGTGCTAGATAAGACTTGAGAAGATCATATGGACAGACAGGGACAAATGAACAAGTCTAAGAAGATGGTGAGAAGATCAGGGGACAGACAGGGACAAATGAACAAGTCCTAAGAAGAGTGGTGAGAAGATCAGGGGACAGACAGGGGACAATGAACAAGTCTAAGAAGAGTGGTGGAGAGACCATTTTGGATGTATTCTTCGGTATAAAGCAAACTGGATCGAACACAGCCTTTGGAGGAACTGTCTTCTGCATGACGTCATAGAAGACAAGTTTTAGGGAAAGGGGAGCTTATGAAGAAGGAGGATACAAATATTGGATGACTTGAAGGAAAGAAGAAAATTCTAAGAGCTGAAGGAAGAGGCAAGAGGACAGGGGCAATGGCGGTCTAAGTTCATTGACAAAAGGAAAGGACCTGTCGTAACACATAACACATGATGATGAATAATTTTATTGTATCAGGAGTATATAATTTTAATCACTAAACATGGTCCAGCTAAGCACAATGTACTTGTCGGCTGGTGCCTCATCATAAATGTCATACATACATGTAATAGTGTGAATATATAATAAATACATTTCATTCCTTTAATCATACTCTTACAACTAACATAATTCTAATACTTAATTAAGTTCCTTAAATCTATTACATTTTGTTTTTTATTTAACATTCGAAAACCGGTCTCGAGTCCATTTCATAGCTTATTCGTCATATTAGTCACACTAGTATTATTATTTTAATAATAATAATAATAAATAATAATAATAATATAATAATAGTGGAACCATGAAAGTTAAGCTTGCTACCTGTCGGAATAAATGAAGAGCACGATGTACTGTATTTTAAAACTTCCTTTGTTGTTTATCTGTTACTCTAGTTATCTGTACTTTCAGAAGTTGGGACTATCTTCCTCGCCCTTTCCCCAAAATTAATCCAGATTATCAAATTATATATATTATTTAGAGAGCGAGAGAGATAAAGTAGGTCACGCACGGCCCTTTTAAAAGGAACTACTCCGGAACACAAAGGGCGTGACACGGTAAAACCATAAACACGTCATTACAAGTTTCAGACTGGGGTGCTCACACTAGCTCACTCTATCATACTGGTCTGTAACCAATTCTATTAATGAACACGATAGGGGTAGAGAAGGTGGGAAGAGGTGAGGGGGTTGGATGATGGAGCAAACTTTCAGAAAAAAGATCATAGAAAAAAAACAAGAAGGGGGGAAAAAAATAGCCGAATGGTTGGTATTGGAATTGCAAAAAGAAAAAAAAAGTCGAGGCTGTAGAGGTTTTATGAGGGCGATGGTGCTTGGGTTGCAGAAACTGTAGGCGTAAGTTGAAAGTGGCATGAGTGACAACTGTGTTTAATTAGAAAGATTGGAGAGTCCATTAGCGCCAGTCTTATTGGCTCCGATAAGGGGTAGTTGAAAGGGGTGTGTGGGGGGGAGAGGGGATTCATTATGAATGGGAATCGCGTCGTTGTAAGAGACGAGCACGAATTCAATAGAAGGCGACCAAAGTTAATTACCAGAGTTGGACACCCCTCAAATACCAACTCTTTTAAAATAGAGGAAAAAACTTTATCTCAAACGTTTAACACACAAAATTACAAATATTACAACTAATTAAGGGTTCTAATTAAACTATCACTTGCTTCGGTTGTCGTATCTTCTAAGTCATCATTCTAGAAATAGACTTAACCGCCGATGATGGTGATATCATGGTTTGAATCCCAGTCGGATGATTCGAGGATTTTTTTCCTTAATTGTTTTCCCCAATCCCCGCGCAAATGCGGGTACACTTAATTTAATTTAAACCTTTCCATTCTTAACACTATAGTAATTAGCACATATCCATGTTACCCGAACGGGTAATAAGACGCTAAGGTAAAAAATAACTGAGCTATTTATTTTGATCTCAAATTACATTCGATATACCAATTAATAACAGCTTACTTTGTCCAAACAGTTTTTTCTTTTAATATTTTTTTTTTCCTTACCGGTAATTAATAACCGAACGTACTTTCAGTTAGGTATAGTAATAAATATAATAATAATAATAATAATAATAATAATAATAATAATAATATCGTCATTATTTGGACAAAGTTAAGGCCAACGCCTTTTCTTACACTTAACCCAATTTATAATAAAGAACGTACATTTAATACTTATGTGCTAAAAACTAGTTTAAAATATCTGTACAAAAATATTGCCCTTATACATGACTGTACATTTATGAACATATTAAAATAAAATAAATGAGGAAAGTAGAACTAAAGAAGAGAGTGAAGAGAAATGTAGTACTGGTTCTGGGAGAAAGGATTCAAGCACTAAGCATACCTTAGGTAGGACCTACTAATTTTGTACACCGTGTCTTACTACCCTTCCAATCTATCCTAAAGTAGATCCTTAAAATGGCAATTAGTTTGAAATCTTTATTTATCTCTTATATTTTCGAGCTATACGAACATATATCGATTACCCTGATGTAGGGATGATACAAACTGAATGTATAGAAAATGAGCTCGCATTTCCGTGGAATATATTTAGGTAAAGCTACCTTTGGTACACAAGAAATATTCAAACATCCTCCTCCTCATAAAACTAGACTAGATGAGCCTGAATCTAAGCCCACGTGACCACAAATGTGAATAAATATATTAAAGTATATACGACATAATCTGCCCGTAAATTAAATCCACATTCTTTTCGTATTTGGAGAATTTATTGTGGAACTAATTCTGTCATATTCACCTCAATATTAAGTAGTTTTTAAATATTAGAGGTCTGTTGCCTTAGATAAGCTGGTAGCGTGTCTGCCCACTGAGTAAAGGCTCCCGGGTTCAGTTCTTGGTATGGCCTGAAAATGCATCATTGGTGGAATGTTGGCTTCCCCTTTAACAATGATGAATTAATAGCCGGGTGTGCGTGGGTTGAGTCTGTTCTTGGTTTAGTTAGTTTATAAGTCGTGTATTGATATAATCATTCGGTTCAGATAGTGCACGTTCAATACCTCAAATTAAAATTAAATTAAGAAAGATACTAGAAGTCTAAATTCAGTGAATTGTTGAAAAATCCTAGTAAAGGATCAACAGGAAGGTTGCATACTTCCCAAGCGCTTGGCGGCCGGTAATCAAGTAATTATAAACATTTGTTTGTTGGATTGGAGCGCACGACCTTGTGGTCTGGTCCGTTTCCGGCAGAAATGTGCTGCTGAACAGGACAGAGATACGATGGGTGGAATTCTTGTGTCCATAGGGTGAAGAGTAATTGTGTGAATAGTAAAACAAACTCCATAAAAACACCGCCGACCTCAGTAAACAGCAAGTCCAGCAGAGAAGACTCAGAAAACACAGCCAACATGATAAACAGCAAGTCCAGCAGAGCAGAGTCAGAAACACAACCAACATTGATAAACAGCAAGTCCAGCAGAGCAGAGTCAGTTGTTCGTCGACTTGTGGGTGAAGGACTTTTTTTTAGCACCACGTCTTAGTACCTGTTCGGGTAACACATATGTACTAATTACTCTAATATTATTGCGATAAGGAAGGCTGAATTTAGAGGAAATGTACCCGCATTTGCGTAAAGGGAGAGTCGAAAATCTTCTAGGTAAAAAACACCTCAGTGCATCTGATCGGGATTCAAACCACGATCTCCCCGTCATGAGAAGTCCAATATATTGTGAGAGTGATGTCATAGACCATCGAGGCTGGCGGCCTGTGAATCAATCTCTCCGTAAGTCAGTCGGTGAAGTATATGATCTTTGTTTCGTTATAAATTTGGACAATGGATTTTTTTCAAACAAATCGTCGCAAAATAAACTATTAAAACGCAATTTGTTATTTTAGCTTTTAATATAATATCTTTTAAACTAATTTTATCTTCAGCATTCACATCCATTACTGTTTCCAGCTTGTGGTCTGTTTTTTATTCAAACCATATATTTTCCACTATTGACTGGCTGGTCTTGTCGTAGCTTCATATACCTTATAATCTAACTTAAGACAAGAACAAGCACAACATCCAGTCCACGACCGTTAATTTATCACTGTGAAAGGGTACACCCACATTTATACAATGATAAATTTTTCGGTCATGCCGGGAATAGAACCCGAGACCCTTAGTTCAGTAGACAGACACGCCATCGACTGAGCTAAAGTGTCAAATTATCTTCAACATGATTTATATAAATATCCTTAGTACTAAGACTCTTATTATCCGTTCAATTTACCCAATATTTACACTTACTCGCCTAAAGACCCAATACATTTGTGAATTTTAAAGATCTTCACCAGCATTCGCGTGAAGAAAGGATGGAAAAATTTTCACTGGCACAACTAGTCACGAATCGAATCCCGGTTATGTCTTCGGCGGCCGCGTGGTCTAAAGCGCTACTCTCGTAATGGACTTAGACTGCCGAAGACTGGGTGATCAGGGTTCGAACCTGGTCGGATGCACTGAAGGTGGTTTTCTCTAAAAAAATTTTATACTCTCCCTTCACGAAAATGCAGGTGCACTTACTTTCAATCAAACTTCCCTAATTCTTAACCCATTAGTGTAATTAGTACATACGTGTACAGCCCGAGCGGGTAGTAAGACGCGGTTATAAAAAAAGCGCTCAAAATATATTATATATATATTACATAGTATAATTTTGGCAGAAATAATAGTAGAAGCTAGTTCATAAGGTTACTAAAATAATTTTAATATATTCATACATCAAGTCATGTTATCTGCAGCTGTCACTTTTGATAGATATTACTAATACCTAGATAATAACAATAATAATATAGTAAACTGTTATCAATGTTGGCCGCAAAGAAACCGGTTTGAATTCAGGGTATACCTGAATTATCCTGTTGATAAACTGTCACCAACTGGTGGATATTTTGTTCCCAGCCTCGATAGAAAATGTTTGTTTCCACGGCGTATAAAACGCGATTCGCAATATTTCCACATCACTTCCCAGTCGCCGTCACGACCGAACTGATCACGGACGTTAGTTTTATCTCTGAAAGGCGATTAAGTTTAACCTCTTTCGGACGGTTTTCGTTTCCTCCTCTCGGCGATATAAACCATCTCACGCAACGGTACATAAAGACACCCTTAAAGCACAAAAGTGTCACCCGATCCGACCATATCCACGCTCTCATTTCCTTCCAATAGCCTTTCCGTATTTTCCATGGGAAAAGAAGTTTGGTTCAGGGCATACTTTAGTGTTTTGAGGATCACAGAAATACCCCGTCAACATGACCAACTTATTGTAATGAATGTCCATATGACCAACTTATTATAATGAATGTCCATATGACCAACTTATTATAATGAAGGCCCACATGACCAACTTATTATAATGAAGGCCCACATGACCAACTTATTATAATGAGGGCCCACATGACCAACATATTATAATGAAGGCCCACATGACCAACTTATTATAATGAAGGACCACATGACCAACTTATTATAATGAGGGCCCACATGACCAACATATTATAATGAGGGCCCACATGACCAACATATTATAATGAAAATCCACATGACCAACTTATTATAATGAAGATCCACATGACCAACTTATTATAATGAAGATCCACATGACCAACTTATTATAATGAAGATCCACATGACCAACTTATTATAATGAAGGTCCACATGACCAACTTATTATAATGAAGATCCACATGACCAACTTATTATAATGAAGATCCACATGACCAACTTATAATGAAGATCCACATGACCAACTTATTATAATGAAGGTCCACATGACCAACTTATTATAATGAAGATCCACATGACCAACTTATTATAATAAAGATCCACATGACCAACTTATTATAATGAAGATCCACATGACCAACTTATTATAATGAAGATCCACATGACCAACTTATTATAATGAAACCCGCCTCGGTGGCGTAGTTGGCTAACGCGCTATTCGTGTTGAGCTCGACCGCCGAGGACGGGGAGATCGAGATTCGAATCTCGGTCGGGTGAACTGGGGGGGGGGGGTTTCCTAAATGGTTTTCCACTATCCCTCCACGCAGATGCGGGTTCACTTCCTCTAAATTCGACCCTCCCAATTTCTAATCCATTAGAGTAATTAGTACTTAAGCGTATAATCCGAACGGGTAGTAAGACGCGGTGCTAAATATTATATATTATAATGAAGATCCACATGACCAACTTATTATAATGAAGGTCCACATGACCAACTTATTATAATGAAGATCCACATGACCAACTTATTATAATGAAGGTCCACATGACCAACTTATTATAATGAAGATCCACATGACCAACTTATTATAATGAAGATCCACATGACCAACTTATTATAATGAAGATCCACATGACCAACTTATTATAATGAAGATCCACATGACCAACTTATTATAATGAAGATCCACATGACCAACTTATTATAATGAAGATCCACATGACCAACTTATTATAATGAAGGTCCACATGACCAACTTATTATAATGAAGATCCACATGACCAACTTATTATAATGAAGGTCCACATGACCAACTTATTATAATGAAGATCCACATGACCAACTTATTATAATGAAGGTCCACATGACCAACTTATTATAATGAAGTTCCACATGACCAACTTATTATAATGAAGGTCCACATGATCAACATATTAAGACATTCATGATTGTTCCTTCTCTCAGTGAAAATTGAAGTTACAGAATAAATGTTGGCTTTATCTTCAAAGTGTTCACTGCCTTAAGTTAATCTTATATAAACAATAACCCATATTTGCATTGTGGTCACATGAATAGAATGACAGACGCTTTGATCTGGATATCCGGGGTTATATCCTACTGGCTGAATGTTTTTTTATTTTCTCTCCAGAAAAAAACAATGGCGCAGTCCCTTTTTCCAATCCTAGCTTATATTCCTAAACTAAGCCGTAATTAACTCTATTTGAAGATGCATTTTACCGAAACACACAAAACTACTAAAATATGTGCGTGATTTATTTGCCAAATTTAGGAAAAGCATATAAATATATATTATGTTAGGGAACGGTGGATCTTAATTTTAACAATATAGTTTTTGTTAATAAAACTACCTCCAATATAACATTCTAATAATTTGAAAAGAAAGGTTCTTAAAATATGGTTCAATCCTCGAAAAAGGTAGAATTGTCAGAATTAGATATGAAGAAACTTTTACGACTGTTTAAAAAGTTACTAAAACAATGTTAATATAATCAAACAAGCCATGTAATATGAAACTGTAACAATTCATATCTATCAAACAACACTAATGATGAAGTAAATGTTATTAATAGTGACGATACGTTTGTATTTTTACGAAAGTTCCTTCACTACTAGAAAGATCATACGTACATTTATCAAGAACGTTTTCTCGCGATAGTTACTAGGTTTAGTTTATCGCAACAGTAAAAGTCGTTTGTGACAACGGTAACCTAGTTTAACCCACATGGAAGTAGCGTCTTGAAAGCGGGGGTCCGCAAAGTAACAGGATAGCGCAGTCGAAATAAAGCTCGCCAAACTGCTTCAGGACCGGCGGTAAGTGGGCTCTTCACTTGTTTAGTGGCTCTCTGCCGCCCGCCCTTTTGTCGGGGACGCAACAATGACGATCTACGTTTTGTCGCGACGCTGGGGAACTCTCAAAACACAATCTGGAAAGATACAACTTCGAACCCCGAGATGACATCACCATCTAGAAATATTTCTTAGCATTTTTTTTTTACTTTCTCATATAGGTAAAGTATTACAACCGTGAAAATATTTCATCTCGATACTATGATGGGTCTTGTTGTTTTATTTGTACCCAAGCTTAAAAAAGGAAAGAGTCTTAACAGTCTGTCTGTCTGTCTATCTGTCCGTCCCTACCAGGAAGCAGTGTGAGGAAATTTACTTTCAAGGCGTCCTTAAAAGGGGGGGCGGGATGTTTAATAGAGGAAAGGTAATTAATATAAGTTCCATTAAGTTTGTGTTTACCAGCTTTAAATCTTAAAGTTGGCTGCACAGGTAGTCGAGATGTTGCTACTAGGTTAAATATTGACAAAACCTATGAGAGTACACGAGTTTGGTGTTTAGTGGAATGAACACAAAACTATTTTCTATAGTCCTATAGATATATAGACTTGTAAACATAGTTTAAAAGTTAACATTTCCCACTCTGAAAGGTCAAAAGCTCCACATATTTCGGTTGATCATTAAGAGGTAAATGCCCGTGAAACGAAGAGGGGGTGTGGAGGCGGTCACAACATAAACTGTACTGTCATTTGTATTTCCCTACTCCCCTGTTTGTTCTCCTACTGTCAGACAGTTCCACCCAGGAACGTTATAAACTCACTTGGTTTCTGGCGTTTATTAATTTCTGCTCGATTATTCTAATGCCTTATTAGGCAATACATCAAGCAACACTGTTGCCAAATATTAAAGAGAATCAGTTGGATTTTTTTAAAAAGGAAAACCTCCATGATTAAGTTAAACCCAGGATTTTTTTTAAGCACCAAGTCTTACTACCCGTC
Source organism: Timema podura (assembly GCA_033556935.1). Classification (NCBI taxonomy): domain Eukaryota; kingdom Metazoa; phylum Arthropoda; class Insecta; order Phasmatodea; family Timematidae; genus Timema; species Timema podura. The sequence continues at coordinate 13,233,307 of JAVRXN010000001.1, read as the reverse complement.
CGGGTTATACGCTTATGAACTAACCACACTAATGTCTTAGGAATTAGGAGGGTTTAATGGAGAAGAAGTGCACCCGTATTTGCGTGGAAGGAGAGTGGAAAGCAGTGTAGGAAAACCCACCCTCAGTGCACTCGACCGGGATCGGACCCCGATCTCTCTGTCTCCAGCAGTCTGACGTGCTAGTCACTCCTACACGAGAGTAGCACGTTAGATTACGCGGCCACCGAAGAGAGTCCCAGGAAATTGATGTATATAAAATAGTGAATATGATTGGGTTTATTTTTTTTATCAAAGAACCGTGAGAGTAAAATGTTTTCTTAGTCTTATCTGAAAAGTAAATCCCTGACATTGACTGCAGTGAACTCTATTTGAAAACGAGCAGCTTCGACGGCTAACACTAAACATGTCAATATGTTCCAAGAGTATCGGCCGGCCATTTGAAGCTTCTCAGTAAGGGGGAGGGGAAATGGAGGGAGGGAGATGGTAGGGGATACGAAGGGGAAAGGATGGTCGGTCAATCGTCGGGTTTTTACTTTCCTTCCAGGGGGAATCAAGACACGGGTTGGGTGACCAAAATATTGTTATTTGACGAGATCTGATTCTTCGGAGGAGAAGATGACTTTAATATCAATTCTACACGACCTAACCCGTCCTAGATGACGTACCTGTGCAACACGAACTAGCAAATCCTAGATGACGTACCTGTCCTACACGACCTAGCCCAACCTAGATGACGTACCTCTCCTACATGACCTAGCAAATCCTAGATGACGTACCTGTCCTACACGACCTAGCCCAACCTAGATGACGTACCTCTCCTACATGACCTAGTAAATACTAGATTACGTACCTGTCCTACACGACCTAACCCAACCTAGATGACGTACCTGTGCAACACGAACTAGCAAATCCTAGATGACGTACCTGTCCTACACGACCTAGCCCAACCTAGATGACATACCTCTCCTACATGACCTAGTAAATACTAGATTACGTACCTGTCCTACACGACCTAGTCCGACCTAGATGACGTACCTGTGCAACACGAACTAGCAAATACTAGATGACGTACCTGTCCTACACGACCTAGTCCGACCTAGATGACGTACCTGTGCAACACGAACTAGCAAATCCTAGATGACGTACCTGTATTACACGACCTAGCCCAACCTAGATGACATACCTCTCCTACATGACCTAGTAAATACTAGATGACGTACCTCTCCTACACGACCTAGCCCAACCTAGATGACATACCTCTCCTACATGACCTAGTAAATACTAGATGACGTACCTCTCCTACACGACCTAATCCATCCTAAATGACGTACCCATCCTACACGACCTAGCCCGTCCTAGGTGACGTTCCTGTCCTATACGACCTAGCCCGTCCTAAGTGACGTACCTGTCCTACACGACCTACCCACGGCAGGAACATTCTATGAACCTAGGCCAAACGATGTATGTACATATTTAAAAAAAATCTGGTTATCCGTTTAAATATGGCGTTACTACTTAGCGGGCCCCATGAGATCACTTTTAACCTTGAATTAGAGTGTAAACACGTCTCGTCACTTGGTAGTTTATACACCGTTTATGCTAAGAAGGGAGAAACTGTGAGGCATAGTCCGAATGTCCAAATTGTCAATGTAAAAATACCTAGATGGTAAAAAATGTTATTCTCTCCTGATGTTTTTTATTAGGTAAAAGAGTGATTATATGTTTGTTTTTTATAATTCATGTTGCACTCTAATCTTAATTGGTCACAAGACCTAAAAAAAAAATTACTCTATGTTGTGTCTGCGAGTTATGAATGTTTTAAATTAATTAATTGTTGATTGTCAATAAAAAACTAGCAATAAAATGTTATTATTTTTTTAAACCCCTAGAATATGTTGTGACAATATACACGTGTCAACAATGCCAGAATGGTAAATGTGAGTAGTTTATAATTTTAACTAATGTAAGGTGTCGCGCGTGCGCGCACACACACACACACACACACACACACACATATTAATTTATAGATTATAATTTCTGTGACGTTATATTGCTACCCCGCCAAATAGCTATAAGTTCCTTCATACCAAGAACGGTCTATAATTTTTCTCAATTATCGAAAACAGATATTGCCTCAGGCAGCCCATTAAGCTTAGGCTATGAAGAACCATACGTTGTTTTCGCTAAGAAGGGAGACTGTGAAACTATATACATCGTTTTCGCTAAGAATGGAGAACTAAACTTCTCAGGGAACCCATTGGGTCAAAACACGGGGAGCAAAGACACAGCTCTTGGGTGTAAGCGCAAAATACCACTTACCAAATGGCATTTGGATTTAATGTCAGGCTCATCTATTCTGATTGGCCTGTTAGCAGTTAGGTTGAAGTTCTAAGTCCAGCCGGTGCACAGAGATATTTATTAAATGGTTTTCCACTCTCCTTTCACTCAAATTAGATTACATTTACTTTTAATTCTAGATTACGCATTTCTAAAACCTTATTGTGCGTAAGTGCGTAAACTATCATTACTGTAACTATATTTTTAATAATCTAAAATATCGGGTTAGGATTACACTGTTGATCACCAAAACTTGGCTACTTATTTTTAGACGTAATTCTTGATTTAACTATATTAACCATTGAGCCCAAACTGAAAAATTGTCAACTCTAGTATTAGTAAATTAATGTTTACTCTAATTTTTTTATAAAAAGGTTACCAACCTTTATAAACTGATGAAATCTGAAATTAGTTAAAAATAATAATCATAAGCTGAGTCTTATATTAAAAATTTTGGTTTTATAATAGGAATAGAAGAGTTGTCTGGAAAGATTGATAATAAATTTCAATTTTATAATTTCTACTTTAGCAAGAAATCTTAGATTAGAAAATAAATATAAAAATCTGCACTTAATAAATAAAATAAAATTACAATATTATTTTAATTGTTTGGATAAAAATATCTTAAGTGGCACGCCATATTTTTTATAGGATGTGGTAGGCTATAAAATATTATCTTGATTGGTTGATATGGTTTTTACTCTAGGTGGAAATTTGTGGGTAAGACATAATTATTGTTATTTATATGTAGAAAATTTAAAGTAGTTATTTTATTACGACATACTGCGAACGTAGAGGAGCTCATTATTGTGGCTCTTTATAGATCGTAAAATGAACCAGAACTGACGACGGTGGCAGAAATTTAGCATTAAAAAATAATCCAATAGTTTCACAGTAATAGCAGATAATATCCCAAATTTTAATCTTAGTGTTACAAAATGATAACATAAAATATTATAGCTAATACAACCCAATAATTTTAAAATGACGACTTAAAAAAACATTATTTTCTGATAATTTAAAAATGTCAACATCATATAGGCTACAAAAATAATCCGATAGTTTCAAAATGATTAAAAATAATATCACAATTTCTACCATTTGATAGGATTAATAACAAATACAATATTATGGTTTCAAATGAAAGACAATCTATTCCATATTATAGTCCGATAGCTTCAAAATGATAGAAGAATAGAATATCACTACACTTATAATAGACAGTCTTAACGTAATGACAGAACATCTTATACATCTTTGGTAATTTGAAGTCTGACGCATTAGTTAATTTGCTATGGTGTCTTCCTACTCAATCAAGGGTCCAGGATTTGATTCTTGGAACGGCAAAACAATGTATTATTGGTGAATTGTAGGTTTTCCTTTCACAATGGTAAATTAATGGCCAGGGGATGGATTTAAGCTAGTTTATAAGTCATGTATTGATAGAATATGACGGTTGATAAAGTGCATGTTAAATACCTTAAATAATAATATAATTCCATACTTTCAAAATGCCAGTAGAAAATTTAACAACTCAAATAGCCTATTATTTCAAAATTACAATGGAAAAAATCACAGATATAGAGTGATAGTATAAAATATACGATATAAAATATCACACCAAGTATAAAGTCAATAATTTCAAGATTACAACTTACACTATCACAACAAATATAATTTGATAATTTAAAAATGAAGAATGAATATACAACTCTCCTACAGTATCAAAATGATAATCGAAGATATCAAAACTCTTATGACAAAAATATTTGATGGCATTATGACAGAAAATATCACACGACTTTGACTTTCGGTAATTACAAAATCACAATAGAGAATATCACAACAAATATAATCCGAAAGTTTCAAAATTAACACATAAACTAAATAATAGTTTCAAAATGACGATATAAAATAGGAAAATAATTACAATTTGCAAATCTCATTGTATGCTTATAGTTTCAAAATGATGATATAAAATTTTAACTAATAATAATCCAATTGTTTAAAATTAATGACAAAAGTTCTCTCAATTTGTATAGTTAAGATGTTTAAAATTAACGATAACAATCCCAAGTTATATAATCAAAGGGTTTAAAATGGCTAAGAGACAAAATTAATATGTATCTGAACCAATATTTTATAAGTGACAAAACAAACTATCACAATTTAAATAATACATCATCAATGATTTTAAAATAGGGACACAAAATTTCCCAATCTATTTTATTTTATTGTTTCAAAATGATTATTATATTACAACAGGTTAATATCAGAATTTATAGATATCTATATATTTTCAAAGTAATTTTAAAAACCCTCAATATCTAAATAATACAATAGTTTATTAAAGTTTGTATAACAATATAGTTTATAAAATGACAAAAAAAAATCACGCCGTAAATAAATAGTTTTTAAATGATGACCGATAATATCTCATATTAAATATTTATATTGCTTCAAAGTTAGTAAAGAAATAAAATCACACTTCAGCTAATTAATAAGATAGTTTAAAATTAACGGGAAAAAGTATCGCTTATTTAAAAATGGAGACAAAAAAAAAAGCTTTGGAAAATAAATAGTTCAAAATTAAGACAGATAAATCCTATAATTTAAAAACCTCTTTCTCAAACGAAACAAATATACATTTGGCACGCGCCAGTTCCCCATATAAATTTTTCTCAACCAAAATCAAACACCTCCCCATTAGAAACATAAAGTTTAATATTTTTAACAGGGTGATATCAACAGTTGTTGAATATCTGTGAAGAGCTTAAGGGCATTAGATTACAAACTTTTTTAATGAAGAGAAAAATAAGTCAATAAATTCCAGGACACCATTGACAGACATTTAAGAATTCATTTTGAGTTCACCATGGGAGGAATATCAAATTTTAGGTTTCTACTGGAGAAATATTTGATTTCTGGTTACCTAAGACATGTTTTGATATTTTAAAAAATGTAAAAATACTGTTCTTAACTATTGGTCTCGACACGCTCACCTTAATCTTCTATTGAGCATGTACTTACATTAACTTTACATTCTTAATTTAATAAACTTGTAGTTTTGAAAAGAGTAAACATCGCTCCCTGTATATTTTTTTATTGTCACTACAGTCTTAATATTTCTCTTTCAATTTCAAGTTGAAATATCTATATTAATAAAAGCCTAAAGTTACATGTATGTATATATTATATATAATGTCCATGGAGTCTTAGTACATTATACTCAAACTTAAAGTGTTAATAAAACCTATCTAAATATCATGTTTGTTCTTTTTTACTATAGTATAGACATATCCTCTCTACTAGGTTATAGACTGTTGCTGACATGATTTGACAGGAATGAACAGGTCTGGTTGTCTGAACAGAGTTTTAAAATGTATTTTCAAAAGTTACATGGGTTATGGCTACTAGCAGTAGTTAAAAATTTAATTCATTAGTATGCACACTTGAAAGCTTAAACCATGTTAAGTTAATAAAATATAATTATATAGGCCTATCAACTATAATGTCCTATTATTTCCATTTCATCATCAATAGGAAAAACTAACTAACAGCTCAACAAAATGGACCCTAGCTTTTTTAGCATACTATAAATTTGTACATAGACCTAAGTTAACTACCATTATTGTTTTGGTTATATCCATAATCGTGCGAACCAATTAGATAGTCAAAATACTTGGTACGTGCACCAAGCAGTCAGCCTATAAATACAATATACTTACTTATTCGGGAACTCTAAAGTTTATTGCCGAGACCGACACCTATCCCTATCCTAAGCTAGTTCTATCCAGTTCACCTCACTACACCCTATTTATTTCAGGTCCACCCTCCCATCTTTGGGTAGAGAACGCCTACACAGTATTTTGAGATAGTAAAAAAAAAAACATCACCGAGCGTTGTCATAAATTAGATCTATATCTATCATAAAAAGATGTCAGCCATTAGAATATTCTAATTATTTCCGAAGATGAATAAAACCCCTCTTTAACATATTCATGGCTTCTTGATTAGGTACTACTGCTTGACACTTAGATTGTGTTTTATTTCCAAGACATTTGTTTGATATGACATGTTAGATTTCAACTATATAAACCAGACTTTGTTTGATAAGTTAGGTTTGATTTGTTTGTGTTTAATCATGTACTCGAGATATTTGTTTAATATACCAAGTTAATTTTGTTTGTGTGTTTAATCATGTGTTAGGTAAAAAAACGAACTTATAACTTTCCTTAACCAATGAGTTTATGTTAAAAAGCAATAATTTTATACTCAAACTTAAAGCATTATTACCAGGGTCTAACTCTACTCTACTCTGGGGGACACTACACCATTCCAACATCAGATGAGCTTTCTCTCTCTCAAGATCAAATTTGAGTTTTGGTTTAAGTTTTTACAAATTTATCTCACACAATTAAAAATATATTTATTTATTGGAATTTTAATTTACAAAAATATTTATTTCTACAAATACTTTAAATATGTATTCATACAAGCATAGCTCACACCATGAAAAGTATACTTGGGATATTTATTAACACAAATCAAAGTTTTTTACAAGTTTATCTCATACAATTAAAAATATATTTATTTACACAAATCAAAGTTTTTTACAAATTTATCTCACACAATTAAAAATATATTTATCTACATAAATCAAAGTTTTTTTTACAAATACTTTAAATATTTATTTATTGGAATTTTAATTTACAAAAATATTTTTTTACAAATACTTTAAAATATTTATTTATACAAACATAGCTCACACCATGAAAAGTATACTTGGAATATTTATTTACAAAAAAAATTATAGTTATATAATATATATATTATGGAAACACTAATCAATTTCTTGAGTTCGTAGTGGGAATAGTGTCCTCGGTACTAATTTATAAAGTCCAGTTTAAAAAATTATTTTAACATATATGTACAGATGGTATATACAAACAAGTAATTCTATTTTACTAGAAATAACCAGGTAGGTGGGGATTTAAAAATATCCCGGATGCATAAAATATGCTTGTTTTCATGCAGAAAAGAATCTCAAATCTTTGACGGTGGAAATGTCTAGAGTGAAAGATGAGTATTCAGCCCGTCTAAATGATCACCTTTCTAGTCGTGGCGAGAGCGTTTGTACCCAAACGGTAACGTATTATAATCATCGATTATCCGCCGTTTGGTGTATACCGGCCGGTAGACTTTATTCTGAGAAACGGTACATACAGTCGCAAGACCTTTTCTTACAATTTTGTGCGGTATCTGTATGTATCTTTCCGCGGCCTGTTCGGTGACCATCGCTTTCAAAACGTCAAAATTAACGTCGTTCCGGTTGCCGTAATTTATGGTGATCCCGCGAACCTTACACACCGTTTTTGTTTTGGCAGGGTCGCCACCGATGCAAACTCGGTACGCGTAATTCTTGGGACCGCCAGATACAAAGGCGCTAATGTAGCTTCCCTGACCGTAATCTTGAAGTTCGTCAGTGAGGTCACCTAAAAAGTCTCCGGTCGGTGGACTCCAATCGCCGGGGCGTTCCGTGAATAGAACGCTATCTGTATCGTGATACAAAACGCGGTCCCCCAATTTTTCAAGGATGCGCGTGACGCGTTGCGCCCTAACCCTAATACGAGTGTGGCGGTGGCTTGCTACACGACTGTTATGGCTAGGTTGCATTTATACAGCATCCTTGAAAAATTGGGGGACCGCGTTTTGTATCACGATACAGATAGCGTTCTATTCACGGAACGCCCCGGCGATTGGAGTCCACCGACCGGAGACTTTTTAGGTGACCTCACTGACGAACTTCAAGATTACGGTCAGGGAAGCTACATTAGCGCCTTTGTATCTGGCGGTCCCAAGAATTACGCGTACCGAGTTTGCATCGGTGGCGACCCTGCCAAAACAAAAACGGTGTGCAAGGTTCGCGGGATCACCATAAATTACGGCAACCGGAACGACGTTAATTTTGACGTTTTGAAAGCGATGGTCACCGAACAGGCCGCGGAAAGATACATACAGATACCGCACAAAATTGTAAGAAAAGGTCTTGCGACTGTATGTACCGTTTCTCAGAATAAAGTCTACCGGCCGGTATACACCAAACGGCGGATAATCGATGATTATAATACGTTACCGTTTGGGTACAAACGCTCTCGCCACGACTAGAAAGGTGATCATTTAGACGGGCTGAATACTCATCTTTCACTCTAGACATTTCCACCGTCAAAGATTTGAGATTCTTTTCTGCATGAAAACAAGCATATTTTATGCATCCGGGATATTTTTAAATCCCCACCTACCTGGTTATTTCTAGTAAAATAGAATTACTTGTTTGTATATACCATCTGTACATATATGTTAAAATAATTTTTTAAACTGGACTTTATAAATTAGTACCGAGGACACTATTCCCACTACGAACTCAAGAAATTGATTAGTGTTTCCATAATATATATATTATATAACTATAATTTTTTTTGTAAATAAATATTCCAAGTATACTTTTCATGGTGTGAGCTATGTTTGTATAAATAAATATTTTAAAGTATTTGTAAAAAAATATTTTTGTAAATTAAAATTCCAATAAATAAATATTTAAAGTATTTGTAAAAAAAACTTTGATTTATGTAGATAAATATATTTTTAATTGTGTGAGATAAATTTGTAAAAAACTTTGATTTGTGTAAATAAATATATTTTTAATTGTATGAGATAAACTTGTAAAAAACTTTGATTTGTGTTAATAAATATCCCAAGTATACTTTTCATGGTGTGAGCTATGCTTGTATGAATACATATTTAAAGTATTTGTAGAAATAAATATTTTTGTAAATTAAAATTCCAATAAATAAATATATTTTTAATTGTGTGAGATAAATTTGTAAAAACTTAAACCAAAACTCAAATTTGATCTTGAGAGAGAGAAAGCTCATCTGATGTTGGAATGGTGTAGTGTCCCCCAGAGTAGAGTAGAGTTAGACCCTGGTAATAATGCTTTAAGTTTGAGTATAAAATTATTGCTTTTTAACATAAACTCATTGGTTAAGAAAGTTATAAGTTCGTTTTTTTAACCTAACACATGATTAAACACACAAACAAAATTAACTTGGTATATTAAACAAATATCTCGAGTACATGATTAAACAAAACAAATCAAACCTAACTTATCAAACAAAGTCTGGTTTATATAGTTGAAATCTAACATGTCATATCAAACAAATGTCTTGGAAATAAAACACAATCTAAGTGTCAAGCAGTAGTACCTAATCAAGAAGCCATGAATATGTTAAAGAGGGGTTTTATTCATCTTCGGAAATAATTAGAATATTCTAATGGCTGACATCTTTTTATGATAGATATAGATCTAATTTATGACAACGCTCGGTGATGTTTTTTTTTTTACTATCTCAAAATACTGTGTAGGCGTTCTCTACCCAAAGATGGGAGGGTGGACCTGAAATAAATAGGGTGTAGTGAGGTGAACTGGATAGAACTAGCTTAGGATAGGGATAGGTGTCGGTCTCGGCAATAAACTTTAGAGTTCCCGAATAAGTAAGTATATTGTATTTATAGGCTGACTGCTTGGTGCACGTACCAAGTATTTTGACTATCTAATTGTTTCGCACGATTATGGATATAACCAAAACAATAATGGTAGTTAACTTAGGTCTATGTACAAATTTATAGTATGCTAAAAAAGCTAGGGTCCATTTTGTTGAGCTGTTAGTTAGTTTTTCCTATTGATGATGTCATGGAAATAATAGGACATTATAGTTGATAGGCCTATATAATTATATTTTATTAACTTAACATGGTTTAAGCTTTCAAGTGTACATACTAATGAATTAAATTTTTAACTACTGCTAGTAGCCATAACCCATGTAACTTTTGAAAATACATTTTAAAACTCTGTTCAGACAACCAGACCTGTTCATTCCTGTCAAATCATGTCAGCAACAGTCTATAACCTAGTAGAGAGGATATGTCTATACTATAGTAAAAAAGAACAAACATGATATTTAGATAGGTTTTATTAACACTTTAAGTTTGAGTATAATGTACTAAGACTCCATGGACATTATATATAATATATACATACATGTAACTTTAGGCTTTTATTAATATAGATATTTCAACTTGAAATTGAAAGAGAAATATTAAGACTGTAGTGACAATAAAAAAATATACAGGGAGCGATGTTTACTCTTTTCAAAACTACAAGTTTATTAAATTAAGAATGTAAAGTTAATGTAAGTACATGCTCAATAGAAGATTAAGGTGAGCGTGTCGAGACCAATAGTTAAGAACAGTATTTTTACATTTTTTAAAATATCAAAACATGTCTTAGGTAACCAGAAATCAAATATTTCTCCAGTAGAAACCTAAAATTTGATATTCCTCCCATGGTGAACTCAAAATGAATTCTTAAATGTCTGTCAATGGTGTCCTGGAATTTATTGACTTATTTTTCTCTTCATTAAAAAAGTTTGTAATCTAATGCCCTTAAGCTCTTCACAGATATTCAACAACTGTTGATATCACCCTGTTAAAAATATTAAACTTTATGTTTCTAATGGGGAGGTGTTTGATTTTTGGTTGAGAAAAATTTATATGGGGAACTGGCGCGTGCCAAATGTATATTTGTTTCGTTTGAGAAAGAGGTTTTTAAATTATAGGATTTATCTGTCTTAATTTTGAACTATTTATTTTCCAAAGCTTTTTTTTCTGTCTCCATTTTTAAATAAGCGATACTTTTTCCCGTTAATTTTAAACTATCTTATTAATTAGCTGAAGTGTGATTTTATTTCTTTACTAACTTTGAAGCAATATAAATATTTAATATGAGATATTATCGGTCATCATTTAAAAACTATTTATTTACGGCGTGATTTTTTTTTTGTCATTTTATAAACTATATTGTTATACAAACTTTAATAAACTATTGTATTATTTAGATATTGAGGGTTTTTAAAATTACTTTGAAAATATATAGATATCTATAAATTCTGATATTAACCTGTTGTAATATAATAATCATTTTGAAACAATAAAATAAAATAGATTGGGAAATTTTGTGTCCCTATTTTAAAATCATTGATGATGTATTATTTAAATTGTGATAGTTTGTTTTGTCACTTATAAAATATTGGTTCAGATACATATTAATTTTGTCTCTTAGCCATTTTAAACCCTTTGATTATATAACTTGGGATTGTTATCGTTAATTTTAAACATCTTAACTATACAAATTGAGAGAACTTTTGTCATTAATTTTAAACAATTGGATTATTATTAGTTAAAATTTTATATCATCATTTTGAAACTATAAGCATACAATGAGATTTGCAAATTGTAATTATTTTCCTATTTTATATCGTCATTTTGAAACTATTATTTAGTTTATGTGTTAATTTTGAAACTTTCGGATTATATTTGTTGTGATATTCTCTATTGTGATTTTGTAATTACCGAAAGTCAAAGTCGTGTGATATTTTCTGTCATAATGCCATCAAATATTTTTGTCATAAGAGTTTTGATATCTTCGATTATCATTTTGATACTGTAGGAGAGTTGTATATTCATTCTTCATTTTTAAATTATCAAATTATATTTGTTGTGATAGTGTAAGTTGTAATCTTGAAATTATTGACTTTATACTTGGTGTGATATTTTATATCGTATATTTTATACTATCACTCTATATCTGTGATTTTTTCCATTGTAATTTTGAAATAATAGGCTATTTGAGTTGTTAAATTTTCTACTGGCATTTTGAAAGTATGGAATTATATTATTATTTAAGGTATTTAACATGCACTTTATCAACCGTCATATTCTATCAATACATGACTTATAAACTAGCTTAAATCCATCCCCTGGCCATTAATTTACCATTGTGAAAGGAAAACCTACAATTCACCAATAATACATTGTTTTGCCGTTCCAAGAATCAAATCCTGGACCCTTGATTGAGTAGGAAGACACCATAGCAAATTAACTAATGCGTCAGACTTCAAATTACCAAAGATGTATAAGATGTTCTGTCATTACGTTAAGACTGTCTATTATAAGTGTAGTGATATTCTATTCTTCTATCATTTTGAAGCTATCGGACTATAATATGGAATAGATTGTCTTTCATTTGAAACCATAATATTGTATTTGTTATTAATCCTATCAAATGGTAGAAATTGTGATATTATTTTTAATCATTTTGAAACTATCGGATTATTTTTGTAGCCTATATGATGTTGACATTTTTAAATTATCAGAAAATAATGTTTTTTTAAGTCGTCATTTTAAAATTATTGGGTTGTATTAGCTATAATATTTTATGTTATCATTTTGTAACACTAAGATTAAAATTTGGGATATTATCTGCTATTACTGTGAAACTATTGGATTATTTTTTAATGCTAAATTTCTGCCACCGTCGTCAGTTCTGGTTCATTTTACGATCTATAAAGAGCCACAATAATGAGCTCCTCTACGTTCGCAGTATGTCGTAATAAAATAACTACTTTAAATTTTCTACATATAAATAACAATAATTATGTCTTACCCACAAATTTCCACCTAGAGTAAAAACCATATCAACCAATCAAGATAATATTTTATAGCCTACCACATCCTATAAAAAATATGGCGTGCCACTTAAGATATTTTTATCCAAACAATTAAAATAATATTGTAATTTTATTTTATTTATTAAGTGCAGATTTTATATTTATTTTCTAATCTAAGATTTCTTGCTAAAGTAGAAATTATAAAATTGAAATTTATTATCAATCTTTCCAGACAACTCTTCTATTCCTATTATAAAACCAAAATTTTTAATATAAGACTCAGCTTATGATTATTATTTTTAACTAATTTCAGATTTCATCAGTTTATAAAGGTTGGTAACCTTTTTATAAAAAAATTAGAGTAAACATTAATTTACTAATACTAGAGTTGACAATTTTTCAGTTTGGGCTCAATGGTTAATATAGTTAAATCAAGAATTACGTCTAAAAATAAGTAGCCAAGTTTTGGTGATCAACAGTGTAATCCTAACCCGATATTTTAGATTATTAAAAATATAGTTACAGTAATGATAGTTTACGCACTTACGCACAATAAGGTTTTAGAAATGCGTAATCTAGAATTAAAAGTAAATGTAATCTAATTTGAGTGAAAGGAGAGTGGAAAACCATTTAATAAATATCTCTGTGCACCGGCTGGACTTAGAACTTCAACCTAACTGCTAACAGGCCAATCAGAATAGATGAGCCTGACATTAAATCCAAATGCCATTTGGTAAGTGGTATTTTGCGCTTACACCCAAGAGCTGTGTCTTTGCTCCCCGTGTTTTGACCCAATGGGGTTCCCTGAGAAGTTTAGTTCTCCATTCTTAGCGAAAACGATGTATATAGTTTCACAGTCTCCCTTCTTAGCGAAAACAACGTATGGTTCTTCATAGCCTAAGCTTAATGGGCTGCCTGAGGCAATATCTGTTTTCGATAATTGAGAAAAATTATAGACCGTTCTTGGTATGAAGGAACTTATAGCTATTTGGCGGGGTAGCAATATAACGTCACAGAAATTATAATCTATAAATTAATATGTGTGTGTGTGTGTGTGTGTGTGTGTGTGTGTGTGTGCGCGCACGCGCGACACCTTACATTAGTTAAAATTATAAACTACTCACATTTACCATTCTGGCATTGTTGACACGTGTATATTGTCACAACATATTCTAGGGGTTTAAAAAAATAATAACATTTTATTGCTAGTTTTTTATTGACAATCAACAATTAATTAATTTAAAACATTCATAACTCGCAGACACAACATAGAGTAATTTTTTTTTTAGGTCTTGTGACCAATTAAGATTAGAGTGCAACATGAATTATAAAAAACAAACATATAATCACTCTTTTACCTAATAAAAAACATCAGGAGAGAATAACATTTTTTACCATCTAGGTATTTTTACATTGACAATTTGGACATTCGGACTATGCCTCACAGTTTCTCCCTTCTTAGCATAAACGGTGTATAAACTACCAAGTGACGAGACGTGTTTACACTCTAATTCAAGGTTAAAAGTGATCTCATGGGGCCCGCTAAGTAGTGGCGTTCTCTCAAAAGGTTTTTGTTTAATTATTCATCTCGAGTGATTTGAATGTAAAATTCAAAGTAATCTATTAAGTATTTAGGTCGTATTTTGTTTTAATTTGGACATATATAGCGAAAGTAACATCTTAATCCGCGTGAACAACAGTTTTTATCAATAAATATAATGTAGTATTGACTGTAATAGTCATTGGTTTTCTATCAAACTTGATCACCAAGGGAAATCCAAGGAGAAACTAAATGAGATATTTACAAAGATCAATGTTCAGACTATAGTAACGATATATATATATAGTGAAACCACGTCACTAAACAGAAAAAGCAAGTCCGTCAGAAATACCTAAAGGATTTGGCCAACCCTTGTAGTTTTTATCTCCATACATGTCCGTCATATTTTTTATACCATATATTTTTATTGCAGTGTCAAAAAGAAGGGAGGGAGGTTGGAGCGCCTTGCAGAAGACGAGCTATTGAGCAAACATTCTATATTTGTCGGGAGAGACGGTTACATTTGAGAGAGAGAGAGAGAGGGAGAGAGAATGACTAACAGCTTGTATGTTCACGCAACATGTGAGCTCTATTGTCGGGGAACTCGCCGAGGAGTGTAACACATCGAATGCTATTGTGTCTCGAGGAGAAATGGGAGAACGAACGGTTTCTAAAAATAAAAGAAAGGAGGATACCTCTTTCCAATGTCTGCTCTCCTGATGGAAGAGGTTTTAGAGTGACATTAAGGTATGGCCTTATCGGATGAAAAAAAAGAAAGAAGGCACTCTCTGCCATCCATGTCTGTTCTCCTCCTGATGGAAGAACATTTCAGAGTAATATTAGAGCAGAGGAAGAGTTTTAGATTAAATGTATCCGAATTTGCGTTTACGGAAAGTGGGAGACAATTTCAGAAAAACTGCCTTCAGTTCATCAAGCTGGGATTCAAATACCCGGATCTCCCCGCCACCGGTAATAGAATCTGAGAGTGACACGTTAGACCGCTCCACCACCGGTGCGGGTAAAGTTGTTATTTATTTCACAATAAGGTAAAGGGTGTCAGTACATACTTGGTTATGATTTACATGTAATATGCAACGTTTCAACCCTGACATTCTTAAAAACAAAAATGTTAACCTTCTTTTTTATGCTTGTTATGCTATACCTACCTTAAGCTAGTTCTATCCAGTCCACCTCATTACATCCTATCCTTATCTTGAGCTAGTTTTATCCAGTTTACTCCATTACACTCTACTCTAACTTGAGCTAGTTCTATCTAAGCCACCTCATTACACCCTATCACTATCTTGAGCTAGTTCTATCCAGTCCCCTTCATTACACCCTATCTCTATCTTAAGCTAGTTCTATCCAGTCCCCTTCATTACACCTTATCTCTATCTTGAGCTAGTTCTATCAGTCCATCTCATTACACCCTATCACTATCTTGAGCTAGTTCTATCCAGTCCCCTTCATTACACCCTAACCCTATCTAGAGCTAGTTCTATCCAGTCCCCTTCATTACACCTTATCTCTATCTTGAGCTAGTTCTATCAGTCCATCTCATTACACCCTATCTCTATCTTAAGCTAGTTCTATCCAGTCCCCTTCATTACACCTTATCTCTATCTTGAGCTAGTTCTATCAGTCCATCTCATTACACCCTATCTCTATCTTAAGCTAGTTCTATCCAGTCCCCTTCATTACACCTTATCTCTATCTTGAGCTAGTTCTATCCAGTCCCCTTCATTACACCTTATCTCTATCTTGAGCTAGTTCTATCCAGTCCCCTTCATTACACCTTATCTCTATCTTGAACTAGTTATATCAGTCCATCTCATTACACCCTATCACTATCTTGAGCTAGTTCTATCCAGTCCCCTTCATTACACCTTATCTCTATCTTGAGCTAGTTCTATCCAGTCCCCTTCATTACACCTTATCTCTATCTTGAGCTAGTTCTATCCAGTCCCCTTCATTACACCTTATCTCTATCTTGAGCTAGTTCTATCAGTCCATCTCA
Organism: Timema podura; assembly: GCA_033556935.1. Lineage (NCBI taxonomy): Eukaryota > Metazoa > Arthropoda > Insecta > Phasmatodea > Timematidae > Timema > Timema podura. The sequence goes on along the minus strand of JAVRXN010000001.1, from coordinate 13,216,845 downwards.
TTACACCCTATCACTATCTTGAGCTAGTTCTATCCAGTCCCCTTCATTACACCTTATCTCTATCTTGAGCTAGTTCTATCCAGTCCCCTTCATTACACCTTATCTCTATCTTGAGCTAGTTCTATCAGTCCATCTCATTACACCCTATCACTATCTTGAGCTAGTTCTATCCAGTCCACCTCATTACACCCTAACCCTATCTAGAGCTAGTTCTATCCAGTCCCCTTCATTACACCTTATCTCTATCTTGAGCTAGTTCTATCCATTTCACCTCATTACACCTTATCTGTATCTTGAGCTAGTTCTATCCAGTTCACCTCATTACACCTTATCTCTATCTTGAGCTAGTTCTATCCAGTTCACCTCATTACACCTTATCTCTATCTTGAGCTAGTTCTATCCAGTTCACCTCATTACACCTTATCTCTATCTTGAGCTAGTTCTATCCAGTTCACCTCATTACACCTTATCTCTATCTTGAGCTAGTTCTATCCAGTTCACCTCATTACACCTTATCTCTATCTTGAGCTAGTTCTATCCAGTTCACCTCATTACACCTTATCCCTATCTTGAGCTAGTTATATCCAGTCCACCTCATTACAACCTATCTCTTTCAGTTTCATTATACTATTATCGTCCCATCTGCATCTAGGTCATCCCAATGGTCTCTTCCCATTGGGTTTGCCACTTTAACGCAGAGAACAAGGTTCTATATTCTTACATTCACGCTGCATGTACTGCCCACCTTAACCTGCGAGATCTGATTACCCTAACAATGTCTGGTCATGAATAGAAGGTATGTAACAAATAATTATTTAACCTCCTCCTCTATCCATTATCTTCATCCGGATATATAAATATTTATTTTTGTACATCCTAAGTTTTACATTTCTGGACAACACAATATCTTACAGAAACAATTCGTCACCCGAGAATGAAAGTGTTCTATCTCCAAAATTGTTAAATTTGAGATATTTGATGTTTACGTCTATTTGGAATGCATAATGATTCACCTGCGGTGAAATTGAAACTACTATATAATGACTTAACAGAATACACTCGAGTTGTCATCTAGTGATATTGGTTTTTATACACAAGAAGACAAAATGAAAGACAAAAATGTGAGTTGACTGGTTGTTGTCCCAAGCGAACCTCTTTAACTTCCCCAGCCTGTCATTCACTCTCTACTTCCACAGACGTAAAAAATAGAGAGAGAGCGTCACAGCTTTAACTGAATGTACAGTACATCGAAAACACATAAAGAACGATCAAATATTCCAAGCCAGAGACAGGAAGTAGCAACATATTTTTTCTAATACAGTTTTTTTTATCTGGGGATTGCGGAGGGAGCGTAGACGGTGGGTGGGCGCGGGGCGTTGAGGGGAGAGGAAGGTGTTGGATTGGAAGAACGCACGCTCTTAAGATGTTCCATTGAAACCTTCAGTCAATTAAATTCTTATTGATTTCCCATTAAAGATTTAACATATTCATAGATTTCAAACCCACTTAGGTGGTTACATGGTCTGAGGCGCTACTCTCACAATAAACTAAACTGCCGAAAACGGGAAAATCGGTGTTCGATCGCGGTCGGGTCTGTTGAAGGCGGTTTTCCCTCAAATGGTTTTCCAATCTCATTCTAGTCAAATGCGGGTAGATTACCTCTAAAATACTTCCTTCCACTACCCCAGTGGAATAATTATTATAATATGATAATTTAAATAATTTAAAAAAAAACACCTGAACACGGGAGTCGAACTCTGGACTTTTGTCTTAGCGCAACAATGATCTATCACTTAGCTAAAGGTCCCGGGTTTATTCCCTTGTCCAGGTGTTATATTTCAACTAATTTAAAGTATTTGAAATGTGATCTCCTCTATATGGACAGTGCCATAGTTACAATAATTTGTGTATTGATCATTAATTAAATTACACTTTTAAAATATAATCTTTTATAGTAGACTTGGCAACGTAGCAGCCCTCCAGAGTTGCAGATAGATGTGGTATCTGATAGCACGCGATTCATTTGTTCGCTCGTATATAGCTGATGATTCACACACGTCCATCACAGACTATGCCTTATACTATGAGTGAAGAATGACCCTGAGCACGGTAATAAACCTGGATAGTTCAGTGATGCGCTATGCCAAAGGTCATGGGTTCAATCCCCATGTCTGGTGTCATAATTAATTTAAAATAATTGAATTGCGGTCTTATTTCAATATTATTGTAAACTAATTACTTATATCGCCGCACCTGTTCGGGCTGTGCGCAAATTTAAATATTAATTTCATGTGAAGTAATAATCTCATTATAAACGCTGTTAGAAGACATACCTACAGTCTATCCAGCGTAGGAGTGTAGGTAAGCGAAAGCTAGCTAAAGTTACCAGAACTACTCTCATGTATTCATTCGCCAAACCACATAATCTGCAAGACCATATATGTTAGTTTGTTGACACTTTTTTAAGTCACTTTCACAATAAACTATTTGTTTTTAATTATGTTTTCCATTTAAACTTGTTTACCTTATTGAAACATGAATATATGAAGATAATAATAAAAAAAAAATTTCTTTTTTTGGGGACGCGACTCCAGTGTGGTTCAATTAAAAATGCTTTACAAACGAAAGCATCCTTAAAGGCGGCATTTTCTTTATATATTAAAATGTCGAATAATACTAAGTTAAGGTGGTTTATGACGTCATACAAACAGTATTTGGCTGTGTTCCTGCGCATATGTTTATAAAATATAAACTTTTACTGAGGAACTAATATTTTGTAAGGTCTTTCTTTAAGTTATAAAAAACCTTTATTTGGTTTATAATTTATGGTAACTAGTTATAAGAAGATAAAATTGTTAATATAATACTTTTTAATTTATTATTTTATGCACTATAATATATATTATTGCCACGACCATAAACAATTCAATTATAGAGTAATCCTTAGGAAGTATTACTAGAAGCTGTTGATAGTACCATTTTAGAACCGGGTCTTACTACCCGTTCGGTTTGAACATTTATGTACTGATTACGCGAATGGTTTTAGGAATTAGGGAGATTGTATTAATAGGAAGTATACCCACATTTGCGCGGGGTGAGAGTGGAAAACAATTTTGGAAAAACTTCCCTCAACACACCAAACCAATATTCGAACCTTGATATCCCAGCTGGGAGAGTAGCGCCTTAGACCATGCGGCCACCGAAGCGGCTGATAAAAATTTTGATTGATAATATTTGATTAATAAGAAAATTATTATTATTTCCACATTAGTCAACACAATACAATATATCCTAGCACCCACGATTAACTCGAATATTAAAAACGATCAAGGCGTACATTGAACCGGTCAGGGTCCGAATACGGGACCTTTCGGTGACATTCGCCGGTTGCGATTACATTCTATGGTCGACTTTTCCTTTGAATGTAAAAAAGCTTTATAAAGAAAATTCCCTAAACAATCCTAAGTACAGTACTTAAACATTACCCGGAAACTCCAACTTGTTCGTAACCAAGACGTGAGAAAAATATCGCCTCGTCTGTTTATTGCTACTCCTAAGATACTGCGTGAATACTCCAGAGAGCTCTCCGACTGAAGGGGTAAATTCATTACGTTACTCTCACACCCTTGTGAGAAAAAAACTTTCTAAAAACAGCCTTCAATGCCGCGTTTAAAGTTGAAAGTTGAAAAAGGCAGGTTTTTTTTTCCAGTTCTAGTCCGACATTAGCCCGCTAGAGGTTGTTTATTTAGGTGGGGAGGGGAAGGTGCCTTCAATCCAAGTTCGATATTTCATATTATTTGCCATTTTCATTCCCTTAAGAAACTTTTTTTTTCTATCTTGACGAGAGGGGGGGAAAAAATACCAAAGGAGCTTAACGTCTTTTTTTTTACGCAAGGCACGAACCATAAAAAAATCCAATGAGCTGTTGCTCTTCAAACTTTTCTCTATTAATAACACAACACTCGATTTACTTTGTGATCTTCTCCCTATATATATATAAGAGACTTATGAACAATTTTTTTTTCTCTCTACTTTATCTCAAGCCGATTCGATTTTTTTTCGATGCTCTTTTGTTTTCAAGCCTTAAAAAAAAGTATGAAGAGGAGAAAAATGGAAAGGGGAGGGAGGGTAAAGAGGTTTAACCAATCGTATAGTGTTATTTGGAGCTGGGGCTTAGTAAGATAACGAATGATAACATTTTCCACGTCACCGCGTACATTTAAAGTTCAAGTTTCTTGATTGTTTAAACATTCCCAGTTTATCTTGTCGTAAAACTTCATGCAACTAAGTAGAGTGAACCTAAAAAAATAAACCATAGGTCTATAGACGATAAATATATAAATCTAAGGGAAGCTTTATTGTCGTATCTTAGTACCAGTCCAAGCGGAAAACTTCAAGAGCTCACTTAGACCGTTTTATCAAAAACTCACAGAGAAAAAAAACAATTGCATAACGTGTCAACATGGGAAACAAGTATTGTAAACAACCCCTTGGTGGACCTCGTGCTATAGTGGTCAGAGCCCCTGGCTGCTGAATTGAAGGTCCCGGGTTTGATTCCAGGCTGGTACAGGAGGATTATTATTGAAAGGGGAATAATTCTCATGATCACCAGGGTTTGGTTAATTTGACTTAAACTAGGTTAAGATCTTCATTGGCTCCAACCCGTCATATTCACTACCATCATCCCCTCATCTCATCAGGACACGGAAAGTATGTACGATTAGTACATTTGGGCGTCCCCTGGACAACGGTACATCAGTACCGACTAATCTTTCCACAAACTGAGCTACTATTGATGTAGTCTAGACACGCCATTAATATTATGAATAACTCCCTTAGTCTTTACAATAATTACAATAAAACAATAAAAACTACAATAATTTTTTTTTATTACAATAGGTTAGTCAGATGTCAACAAGCGGTGTTGCAAATGTCTCTCAAAGACTACAAACAAGGGTGCGCTTGTGACGTACTACTTGTGCGCATCTGAAATATTCTCCAAAGAAGGCATACAAATCCAGCCTGTGCGCTTCTAGTACGTAGTCCAGTCCGAGATATCTTCGTTCAATTCAACTAAGAGCATAAGGATGAGGAAGGTAAAATTTAAAGAAAATGTAACTCGAATTTCCTTGGATGTAAAGTAGGAAATCCACTAGGCAAAACCACTCTCAGCAAACTCAGCCGGGATTCTAACCCCCAATCTCCCCGTCTCCAACAAAACAAGACTATATGAACTTGACGTGTATTCCTTAACAGGTCCTTAATTTTGGAGATTTTAAATATGTTATTAATCAAACGAGGTTATATTTTATGGAGAATACTAAATGTGTAAATAGATTGCAGCTCCTGAAAAATAATAAAATGTTGTGTAGATTAAACTTTGAGTTAAGGGTTTGTTGTTAACCAAGGTGTCTACTGGACGACAGTTTTGAGATATCAGTGTATTTTTAAAAAAAATCTCGTATATATAAAAGGCTATCAGAAATAAATCATCCCTATTGCAAAAATATAAAATGAGAAAAGAATAAAAAGGAGAAAGTTAATTAAGGTGTGTCATACGTAAATTTTTTTTATTGTAAAAATATTCAACTGCATCTAAGCAAATAAAAAAGCTCTAAAATAAAAGTATATCTTTGTTCACAACAAAAGATTTTGTATCTTAGAAATAAAGCAATCAAGCAGGGAAAAATGCAATGGACATTAAGATAATAGCAGTTAGATCCATGTTTGAGAAATTAAGATATTAATAATCCACTTCGGTTGCCACATGATCTAAGGCGTTACCCTCGCAATAGAGTACATGCCGATGACGTGGAGATAGTCGTTCGATCCTGGTCGCGTGTACTGAGGGAGGTTTTCCCTAAATGGATTCCCACTCTTTTTATCTCCACGGTGACCTGGCGGTCTAAGGGGTAAGGGGTTCGATCCTCGGTCCCAGCACAGATTTATCTGAATGCCAAACCCTTCCTTCACCTCTGACAAGACGTGTATTAATCACACCTTGTGAATGTGAGGAATGCCAGGCCTCCACCGTGGTTCGGATCCCATGTTAAACTGTAGTCCTCCATTTCATCTCACAATCACCCTACCATTAACATTAGAGTAAGTGCGTACGACCCGAACGGGTAGTAAGACGCGGTGCTAGTAAAAATTAAAATAATTTATCTCATCCCTAGCTCGTCAGCAAAGTTATTAAATAAGCGTATAACCCGCAAGGTTAGTAATACGCGGTACTACAAAAATATATATTAATATCTATAAACAAAACCATTTTGTAGAACGCAGACAAAAATTAACGTTCAATCACAAAACCTTTTCAATTTTGCATTTCCTTTTTTTAAAATGTTGCCTCTTCATTCGCTTTATGCAGGACTGCAGTTTCAATATAATTTGATGGGAACTGCCATAGCCAGCCAGCTTTTCTCTAATGCGAAGAGGCTTAATATTTTCCAGTGTCCGAATCAAAATTCAAGTACATTCCCAGTATTGGTGTTAACCCAATAACTGTTTAAAAGATTTTTGGGGAAACACTATTTTGAAACATAAAATAATAACAGTAAACTAAATTATTATATTATTCATTGAAATATTATTTATTCCTTCTACTTAATTTTTAAGGAACTAAAACTTATTGTCACCATTAGATAGAGAACAATTTTCATAAAACCGCTAGAAACGTTATTATTTTACTTTCACGTATTCATACGTCAAGTCACGTGACCCACAGTGGTCACTTTTGGTAGATATTATAAACAAGTATAAAATAACACTAATATATTGTAAAATGCTATCAATGTTGGTAAAAAAAGTTTGTATATTTAAAAGGCTCTTCTTTGAAAGTTACTTGTAATATTTTAAGTGGCTATTTTGGCTAGAAGTAGAGTGCGCATCGTAAGTTGGCATCAGTGTGGAGGGGCTGAGGTTGACAGGAGGATGAATGGGCTCGGCCGAGGAGAAGGGGGAGGGGAAACAGTCGTGCCACTACACCCCAGTGACACAAGATAGAGATCTCCACAGCCTTGCGAGCCATGATCGCACGACATGCACATCCATCTTCGGACATTCATTCATCTGTCTGCAGAGCAGGGAGATTTATCGCTGTCCAACTCTCTCTATACATTCCTCTCTCTTTCTTTCTCTATTTTTTACATCTTTATCTCTCTATTAATCCCTTTCTATTTTTACATCTCTATCTATAAATCTTGCAGTAATTTTATTTATATTCTATATAATTGAGAATTAATTTTGAATTTAAATTATAACATTATACTTATTTAATGGAAATAAACATTCTCTTAAAATATATATTCACACTGATAATATCCAGAAAAGGTGATAAAAATAAATACAAATAATAAATATCTAGTCGAAACCAAATGAGAGCACAACCCTTTTACCTGCTATGAGTTGCAGCGCTCCAGCGAGCCTCGCGGTACCCGTGTGAACTACGTATGTGATACAGCATGCTGCCGTGGCCGTGATGGCCACTAGAAGACTGAGGGCACTTCCGGTTCCTACCAGTACCGTGCTGGCTTGCCACCAGGGGCTAGGGATGTCCCAGAACTGCAAACACACACCAGTGACATTTAGGTTGGGTTTATGTTCATCCATATAAATAACAGTTTTGTTTATTTTTATTTATCTGAGGTATTTAACGTACACTTTCTAACCAACTGATTATATCAGTACATGAGGATTTCTATGAGCGAGAGAGAAAGGACCTAACAATTCTGCCGGGAAAGTTATTTTCGCATACCTTCTAGGGTTCTTTTACACCACAATCGACATGGTACCGACGGCTTTACGTTCTTCCCCTCTAAGGAAGTTGTGCTACGGATTTTTATCGCTCAAGAAAAATCCATCAAGCCTCGGCTGGGTTTGAACCCACGAACATCGGGCTTATAGGTTCGAACTTTACCACAAGACCACCAAGGTTGACAATAAGTAATGATAAATATTGCATAGCTAAGAGTTTACTATATCGCCGCTGCGACCAAACCTTCCATTATATTTCATCGTACGCATGCGCAGAAAGCTGGGGGAATATACAGACACTAACTACTTGGCTGTGTACAGGTGGAGTGGTGGGTGGGTGGGAGGGGGTCAAGTGCCAGTACTGACCATCAACTACTTAGGTCTATTCGTATTTACACTTCGCCACTCTTCCAGTCCGGACTATCCGCCCGCATTTCATTACAAAGTGTTGATATGAGAAAGGTATAATTTTAGATGAAGTGTACTTGCATTTGAGTGAGGGGAGAGCGGAACATTTTTGTTTCTATATAAAAATAAAAATATATGTTCCATATCCGTGATGTGAATGACCAATAATCAAGAATTGTTTGTATTACAATAACTAGAGATTTAAACTAGACATAACTACTATAATAATATTTTGTTTATTTTATACCCGCCTCAGTGATCAAACGATCTAAGGTGTCAGTAGCAATAGACAAGACCACCAATGACAGGGATATCGGGGTTCTGATACCGGTTGAGTATAAAGAGCGTGGTTTTGTCATAAATGATATTCCACTCGCCATCCACGCAAATTTGGGAACACTTCCTCTAAATTCAACCTTACATAGTGTGAAAGGGAGAGTATGATAGTGAAAGAGAATGCAGGAGGAATAATGGTGGAAGGACAGAGGAGATTGAGGAATTTTAATAAACGGACCTGGCCACAGGCTGGAAATAGTTCATGATGATGTGATGATATGTATATAACGAATAGTAAGACGCGGTGCTAAAAAAAATGGTATAAGGAAGAAAATGAGTAGTTCATTCTGTTCTTTAACGGCTGGTAACATTTTCCCTTTTCTGCTGACGAGTATTAACACAATTTCAACTATTTCCGTCTGGACAGCTTTGATCTGCATTTATAAATTGACTCTTTTTTGTTTCCTGTTCTAAGATATACATAATATATATATATATTTCCACTTTCCTGGCAGGAAGATTACTATTGGACATTTTCGTGAATAAATCAAATAGCTCGAGCTGTAGACGATTTAAAAAATATATATATCTTTACAAAATTTACTCCAAGATTAAAAAATTAATTTTTTTACAATGTAAGGCTAGTTTTAGAACTGTTTAATTTCTTTTTCTTTGATGTTTTATCTTTAAAACTCACCAAATAAAACATAAATACATTAATATGGGAAATACTATCTTGACTACGTCACAGGTAGGTAACATCTCTAAAAATAGTAATTATAATAATGGTCCAAGTCTACTATATAGATGATAAATAATTTTAAAAATTACTAGTCTATCTATGATAATTATTTAAAAACTTATAATATCTACAATATCCTACATTTGTAGAACCAAATATGGAAAATACTTTTATCTAATTATTTTTTAGAAGGGGTTTTCATTTCAAACACATCACAATATTCCAGCTTCATCTACACCCCCCTGCCTCACCCCCCACCAACAGCTGACGGCATTAAATGGATTGCGCGCTCCATGAGCTACGGGGAATTAATTAAAATTTCTATTGGCAGAACAAACTTCAATTTATTAACAGCGAAAACAGTTCGACCGAAAAGATCCCCCATTCATTAGCAATGAGCAAACATACCCTTCCCCTTTCTCCTCCCTTCCCTCACCCTTCATTGCGCTATAAGTGGGAGGTGCAGAAAACAATTTCCATGTTAGTAAAATGTGTATTTGTCCAACAACAACCGATACAAAAAGCCTGTGTAATAATTAAACGGCCGGCTCTTTTCAGAGCGATAATATAATGTACATAGGTACGGGAGAAGGGTTCCGTTTCATGCGGACAAAGTTGAATCAACATAATTACACTAACGTACTAATATTTCAGTGTATAGTGCGGGAAAACATGATAGTACAACGACCCCGTTTTCTAATAAACATCTTCCTTAAACAATCACAAAATATAGCCGGACAACCCCTTAGAACTTATATAGATGATTTAAACATCGCAAAAATAATTATGGACCACCCCAAAAGAAACATATTAATTAAGTCCCCCTAAAATACATTCGGACCACTCAAATAAACTTATTTATGATTTAACGATACAAAAAATGTATTCTGACCACCCCTAAGAAACTTTCATATTATATTATTCAAACCACCCCAAAATAAACTCGGAAACTTAATATTATTTATTATTTAAACATCCCCAAAATATAACCATACCACCCTAAGAATAATTCTATATATGAAAGTTTATAAAATCATGTATTCATACGTAAAGCCGTGTGTTCTGAATCTGTAAATTTTCACAGATACCGGCACGTTCAAAGTTCTTTGTGAGGAATAATAAGAACACAATTAAATATGAATTATAGCTGTTACAGTTGTTGTGACATAGGACGTTATCGCCCCAATAACCCAACGTACAGGCTGGCAATAAAATTGGTCCCTGATTTTAATAATTCAGGAATCGTTAAGTATAATGTTCTTTTATTAATTTTTTTCAGCTCGTCGTAAAGTATTCAAATTTGGTTTGGACCAATAATTACCTCAAAAACAGTGAGAAAAAAATTGACAATTATTATTTTCTATTCTTTTTTTTAGCAGCGCGTCTTAATACCCGTTCAGGCTATAGGCATATGTACTAAACACGTTAACGTGCTAGGGTTAAGGAAGGTTGGATTTAGAGACAGCGTATTCACATTTGCGGGGAACTAGAGTGGAAAACCATTTAGGGTGAAACCACTCTCAGTGCACCCGACCGGGATTCAAACCCCGATCTCCCAGTCATCAGCAGTCTAGTGTATTGCAAGAGTGACGCCTTGGACCAGGGATTCCCCCTTGCATCAGAAAAAAACACATGCTGGATCCCTCATAAAAAAACAAACACTAATATTATGAACATTCAATGGTGACAGTTACGCGCTTCGGTGGCCGCATGGTCTAAGGCGTCACTATCGCAATAGAATATACTGCCGATGACAGGGAGATTGGGGCTCAATCCTGGTCGGGTGTACTTAGGTGTCTTTCTATAAATGGTTTTCCACTCTCCCTCCACGCAAATACGTGTGAACCTCCCCTAAATTCAACCTTACTCATCTATAACCCATTATAGTAATTAGTAAATACACGTATAGCCCGGATGGATATTAAAACACGGTGCTAAAAAAAAAATTAATATTAAATGAACGACAGTTGAATTTTACAAAGTATAAAACAAACAGATATCATCACATGTTCTGGCTGAGCCTTTGTTACATGTCCTTAATTCGGATTTGAAAAAATTGGCAATTCTAATTATTGAAGTTATTTTATAGTGTAAAAAACAAATAAATAGTATTATAAAACTACCTCACAAAGCTTGGGAGCACATTTTGAAAACCACTGCCTTAAACCATGCAGCCACAGAAGCCGGTTCGAACTTTCTAAATGTGTTTAACTTTTATTCTCTACTTTTTTTTCTATATAGTAAAAGAAAGGGTGACCTGGCGGTCTAGGGATGAGGTGTCAGACTTCTGTGCTGGGGGTCTGGGGTTCAATCCTCGGTTTGGACACAGATTTATCTGATTGTCAAATCCTTCCTTCACCTTTGACAATACGTGTATTGATCACAACTTGTGAATGTGTGGAATACCAGGCCTCCACCGTGGTTCGGATCCCACGTTAAACTGTAGGTCCTCCATTTCATCTCACAATCACCTCTGCCATCACACATTAGCTAAGTGCATATAACACGAATGGATAGTAAGACGCGGGGCTAGTAATAATAATAATAATAATAATAATAATAATAATAATAATAATAATAAATAATAGTAATAATAATAATAATAAAAATAAAACCAGTAACAAACATATTACCACCCTGTATAAGTCTCGAACAAGACGCGTTTCCTGCCATTACCTTGTCTGACAGGGAACTTGAGCAGAGTAAAGCAACGGAACTTCTTGAGTGTCTCGGCAGCTCCTACAAGAGAGAGAGGGGGGGAGAGGAACACATACAATAGTGTTAGATGTAACTTGATACAAGACTGACACGAGGGTTACTCTGAAAGGTTTACATTCGAGTCTACTAAAGGTGACCCCCCTTCCCCACGGGACTCGCGAGGTCTTTCTTATAGACCCGGCCACTATTGCGAGTTGGGATGTGGTATCGAAAGAAAAGTATCGATACTGTAATCATTAAAGGTATAAAGTATCGATAACATTAAGTATAATAATAAATAATAATAATAATAATAATAATAATATAATAATAATAATAATAATTTCAACTTTTACATCGTAATACTTTTATTTTAATATTTATTTAAACACTGAAAAATATAATAAAAACTTCACCATATTATAGTATACTTAGGTCTTTCACGTCTGTGTTAATGTGTCGGAACTTGGAAGGCAGATAGTATTGTATTATGAGTATTATAAAAGGTTTTACCATACCAGCTATCAAAACGTCAATGAAAATGTAGCTGATGAAAAGTTATTTAACAGCTAATTATGATTAATAATATAATTTTAAATCTATATTTTTTTCCCTTCTTTAACCATTAAATTTGGTCTGGGGTTCCACGAAAATCTGCAAAAGCTGACTTTTTATTGGTTTGTCCATAATTTTTGGATGTGGAGATGTATTAAAATAGATTGTGTATCCGTAAAAGAGAAGAGCTAAAGTACCGGTTATAATGTTAACCCGTTAGGGTTATAAGATTATGTACTAATCACCCGAATGGTTTTAGTGATTAGGGAGGTTATAGTTGGAGGAAGTGTAACAGCATTTGAGTGGAGGTATAGTGTAAAACTATTTTGTTAAAACCACCCTCAGTACACCGACCGAGATTTGAACCTCGTGTCCCGAGAGCCATTTTCGGACTGTAAGATATTTTTGTTGTTGACACACCGGTCCTTTCCAAATTATCTAATAATAATAATATTATTATTAAATACTAAAAACAAACCACGTAAAAATTAATTCCCAAAACTTGAAGCGAAATGATTCTGTTTTCATAAATGTTTTCCTTTGAACTCCTTTGTACCTTGTTAAAAACAATTCACTCAATTTGGTTTTTATTACTAATACAATAATAATTTTTTTCTTTAGTTTATTGTAGCGTCATAATGCTCGCAATGACCAAAACACTCATCTTATAATTTCTTATGTCCTTTTTTTTTTCTTTACTAAATAGATATTTTTTTAAATTTAAAGCATCAGGATCATAAATAAAGTATTTATATATTTTTTGTGATATCTATAGACCTCTCAAATATCATTAGTTTTATTATTTAGAGTCAACGGTCAATATTAATTAAATGTGAATTAATGTGGATTAATTAAATGTGAAAATAATGTATAAAGTATCATAATATGTTAATATAACAGAGAATGATAATATTTTATTTATAAATTAAAAAAATGACACCCTGACACGGGATTCGAAACCGGGACCCTCGACTTAGAGCACCAGTGCCCTACCCCCGAACTACCCAGTGATCGTCCCTGAGGTCATTCTTCATTTATAAAATATGGCAGAGTCTGTGATGAACGTGTGAATTGTGGCATGCCTCTAGGGGATCAGCTTAATGCTACCATTAGTACAGTTCCAACGACTCCGTTTATCCTGTAAGATAGCAAGCTTAGCATACGTTATTCAACGATGGAGGAGGGGGAGATAGGGTCATAGTGTAATCCGATAGATACACCACATATACAGGATGTTTGGAAACTGCACCTATAGTTTGCTTGAACCGAAAGTAATACAACATTCCTAAACACTTACATCTGGAAAACTATAATAATATCATTAAATTGTGTTCAAAGTTTCGGCGTATAACACCGGGAGAGCAAAGCTGTTCAAGCATGCGTGTACAACAGGTTGCATAGAAGTTGGAAGTACGGCACTACACACTTCGATATCTTGAAGCACGACAGATGAACATACCACAATTAATGGTAAATAACACATTAGCCCATCTAGAAATTGGAATACGTTCTGAGGGTCATCATTAACAGTCCTACAGCACAGAAAATGCTTGCCATTATTACATGTGCAGTACCACGCGCCTAACTCCTATGCAACTTACAGTACACGCTTGCTTAAACAGCTTTGCTCTCCCGGTGCTGTACACCAAAACTTTGAACACAATTTAATGGTATTAGCATAGTTTTCCGGATGTAAGTGTGAAGGAATTTTGTATTACGTTTGGGCTATGAGTTTGCCCATGACAATCATATTGTTGGGATCTGTGTATTGTGTATCCTGTGCTATGTAATCAGGTAATTTGTTCATAAGAGTGTTACCATTTAGGTAAACGGAGTGTTCGTGTAAATTAATAATCTACATAATTATATAAAATCCATGTGGTGTCTGTCTGACCTTCCAGGGATTTTTTTCCCTCTTTCCGAGGGATGAAATTTGGTTTGGACGCTATGGAGCACGCCATATTTATGAGAATAATCCTAAATTGGAAAAATCCAAGATGGTGGACGCAACGTATGAATTGAGTTCAAGAGAGCTAAGGTTTAGTATGGACACAATGGAGTATACCATATTCATGAGAAAAATTCTTAAATTTGGGAAATCAAAGACGGCGGACGTAACGCAAACAATGAGTTCTAAAGAGCTGAATTTGGTACGGATGCTATGGAACATGCCATATTTATATTTCACGTGAAATCAGAAATTCCACTTGTCCCTTAGTATATCATAATATGATACTTGATGCGGTTGTATCCGTAACCTAAATCGTATATTTCAATCTTCCACGTTTCGTTAATATCGTACAATAAATTGTAAAACCATTATCTTTCTTCCAAACAATGACATACATAACATAGAATTTATAGAAAAGGAACGAAAGGAAAATGACGAATCCTATGAGGTCTGTTTTACTCCCCTGCAGTCACGATTGTAGTCTCCGAGAAGCCTCTAGGATCCTTCTGCCCGACTTCCTTTTCCTGTCAAGCAAACTCCAGCGGTTGGTCAGGAAGGGGGGGGGGGGGGGGGGGGGGGAAGACACTTTGTTGTTTCCCAGGCCAACCAACATTACGGACCAGACCTAAAACTACAGCTAAACATGACCACGTGGTTACCTTAAACAAACACGGTCGTACGAGGGTGAACAACAAACACCAAGTCTTCCTTCCTCAACTAACGTCAATTTTTAAAATGTAATATAAATGTTTAATACCTTTAAATGAACCTATTATAGCTCGGTAGGTACTTTGGGACACCTTACCAAATATAATGGAATAATATTGAAACTACTTAAGTAAAAGTTCAAATAATTATACATGTTTTAAAAATTAAAACTGAAATTAAATAAGCAAAGTACTGTAATAAAATTTTCTTACCTTTACTGTCACAATATTATCACATTTCACATGTTTTTAAAGTGGTACCTGAAATTGCTGCTGTGACATAACTGAAATACCCTCCTTTAATCAAAGAATTCCATGCCGATTTAAGTTTAATTTTTTTTTTAACAAGTTTTAACAGCTACTCACCTCTTCACGTGACTTAGTGAGAAGGATGCGCTTTTTTTGGATGGCACATAAATTTAAATTCAGATTATAAATAAAGTCCTAAGTCAATTTCAGCATTGAGGCTGTTCCTGTATTTATTTTTATAGGCATATGAAGAAAAAGATTTATCGCTCAAATACGTAGAATAAAATGGTAACAATGCTGTAATAGCTTTATTTTCTAACAAAAAGAACTCCTTTAAACCTAACCAGAAATAAATTAATGACAAAGATTTATAGTTTTCCTTTAATTCAAAATCAGTAGAAATTTCAAGGAACTGGTCTTTTTCACTCACGCTTAATGTGGAGTATTTCAAAACTGCTGTCTCTTCCAGGGGATTGCGAATCCAATTGTTATTATGGCTGGGAAATATTCTCTGGAGGTTTTTCCAAGTCCCTTCAAGTGTTCTATAGCCACGTTCTTTACAGTTTCGTCCAAAGAAAGCTGATTTTTTTACCATGAAGTCGTGAACGGTATCAAAGCACTCCGTTTGATTGCTAATTAAACAATTTTCCCAAAAGTTAATATTTTTTAATTAACGACTCGATACGGTCTTGCACAGTAAAAATATTAATATTTGACCCCTGAAGAGGGAGGTTTAAACTGTTCATTTTTAGAACATGTCTGTCAAATAGGCCAAAGCCTGGAGCCACATTTGCTCTTGCATACACTTTGCTTTGGGAAAGGGATGGTTGGTAAGAAAAACTAAGACTTCGTGTTTGAGTTCAAACAATCTTGTAAGAGTTCTACCTCGAGATAACCACCTGACTTCAGTGTGAGACGATAAACAGTTGTAAATGCTTCCCCTTTCCTAACAAATTGCTTCAAAAATCCGCCATTACAGAAATATGTTGGTGAACCTCTTGGAAGATTTTGCGAGCCACAGTTTGGGAACCGCTGCCATAGAGCATAGATTAAGTAATTATTATTTTTATTACTGTATATTTCTGAGCGGCGAAATTGTTTAGATGATATTTCTACTCCCCTTCCATGAAATATCAACACAGACGTGAGATACATTTTTTAAATAACTGGTTATTAATATTACTACCTGTTCAGGTATACGCGGAGATACTCTCGTTATTTGAGACAAATTTAATTATTATGTTTCACTATTCGTCAACTTTTTTTTTTTTGCTAAACAAAAAACAAGAAAAATATAATTTTACCCTGAAGCGTAGATCGCGTGTGTTTTGTAGAGCTTTAGAAACCAAATGTCGAATTCGGGGTTGAGCGTTATGTTATTTTGTTGAGCTTTAGAAACAAAATGTCGAATTTGGGGTTGAGCGTTATGTTATTTTGTAGAGCTTTAGAAACCAAATGTCGAATTCGGGGTTGAGCGTTATTTTATTTTGTAGAGCTTTAGAAACCAAATGTCGAATTCGGGGTTGAGCGTTATTTTATTTGTGTAGATTTTAGAAACCAAATGTCGAATTCGGGGTTGAGCGTTATTTTATTTTGTAGAGCTTTAAAAACCAAATGTCGAATTCGGGGTTGAACGTTATGTTATTTTGTAGAGCTTTAGAAACCAAATGTCGAATTCGGGGTTGAGCGTTATTTTATTTTGTAGAGCTTTAAAAACCAAATGTCGAATTCGGGGTTGAGCGTTATGTTATTTTGTATTCCTCCAGTAAACTTGGCTGGGAAAGCTATGCTTGTACTTTAATTAATAAAAATCAGACTGAAATGAAGACAACGCTAGCGGGAATGGCAAGTTAAAAGCTATCTAAATATGTTTAACACCAACAAATGTTCCAACAAATAAAGCAATAACAATATAATCTTAATTTTTTTAGATCACTTCATTGCCGGAGTTTTAGTAGTGCTTATCTATTGTTTTTGATAAGTAAAAAGTGTTGAATATTATACATATATAATAAATATGTACACTTCGTATACCTTGAAAGGTAGCATTATTGCGTCGATGAATCACATTATGGCCCTAAATTATAAACCTCTCCATAGTGTAATCCATTAAGGTAAGACTGCTAATACACGGAATAAACAGGGTGTATCTATTCAGGTAATAATTGTATTTAAAAATTGAAAATATTAAACTAACTTAATACGTCCAATAACATTCGACTGTTTTAAACTAGTAAAATATGAGATAATTTTTGAATTGTTGTGCTTAAGGTGTTGGGGACAAGAGAGAAGTCTGTGTTATTGAAATTTAAAAAAACAAACATTTTTAGGACAAAATAGATGAATTAGTGCTCCAATAGAAACATAAAGTTTAATTTTCTTCACGTGGTGATATTAACAGTTGTTGAATATCTGTCATGAGCATAGCGGCATTAGATGATAAAACTTTTTAAATGAAGAGAAAAAGTTGTCATCAAATTCCAGGACACCCTTGATAGATATTCAACACCTGTTGATATCACCATGTGAAGAAAAAATTAAACTCTATGTTTCTACTGGAGAAATATTTTATTTATTTTGACCAAAAAAACTTTATAAAAAATTTCAAAATAACTGACCTTCACATTCCCACCTTAAAAGGATTAAGAAAAAAACTCAGGAAGGCTTTGGTTTTAATTTTGTTGGAGTATAATATTTAGTCTACGTAGTAGGAACTTTTACTTATGTAAGAACAAACTATTGAAGATTTAGTTGTGCTTGCAACCAGATACTTAATAACGTTTTAATCAAAAGGCGAAGAAATGGAGAGGGCGTTTGAAAGAAAATATATCCAAATTAGAATGGACGAAGAATCAAATAAATCACATGGAGAAAAACTGACATAAGGAACCCAAGCCTGGAATTTTAACGTTGACCAAACTCATTAACTGTAACCGCGGGAAATGCGAACCTACCTCCTTAGACCATTCGGTCAAAGCTGTAGGATCATGGTGATGACAATTCTTCCAACTTTCAAGTTCTTATTAAAATAATTACACATCAAAAAATTTGGTGCAATATACTGAAATACTGCTAATGAAGAGAACGGGGTTTGAATCTCAGTCGGGTTTACTGAAGGTGTTGGTCTTAAATGGTTCCCACTCTCTCCCCCAAAAATGTGGGTAGATTTTTTCCAAATTACACCCTAATCCTCTCTACCATATCAGTGTAAATATGCGAATCAAAAACATATTTTTAAAAATATGGCCCACTAAGGCGTAAATTTAAAACGAATTTAAGTCAAATCTTCCCAAAACTCCGTGGCGTTAATTTATTTCGAAGGAATCTATTTAAAATGTGTCTCCAAATAGAATACTAGATAACGCCACATAGCGCATCAATAATGGTTGAATCCCAGTAAGCGGGCCAACCACGAAATCCTCCCATCCATTAAGCACGCCCTTTTCCGCCGAACACAGACAATAATTATTGCCCTCTCTCGACTTGGCTTGTGCCGGCTAATTGGGGGTGGAGGGATTCCCAGAGCCTGGTTTTGACCTAATGACGCTCTCATAAATACCGTCAAGCTAGAAGGCTGCTGAGGGGCGGACCAATGGAACGTAAACTGGAGCACAAGTTTCATCCAATCAGGGCCAAGTTCAGGAAAAATAACGTAGAGGGGAAAACAGTTGCGTAATCGAGATATTTACCTAGTGGGGTTAGAAATGTTTTGTATTTGAATTTTCTAGAAAATAAGAAAAAAAAATTATTTTTTTTATTCGCCTTGGTGGCCGTATAATCTAAGACATCACACTCACAGTAGAGTGGACTACTGATGGCGGAGAGATCAGGGTTAGAATCCCGGTCAGCTGTACTGGCGGCGGTTTTATAAATGGTTTTCCACTCTTCTTCCACGCAACTATGGGTACACTTTCTCTAAATTTCAAACCTCCCTATGCTTAATACACTAACATAATTAGTACATATGCGTTCGACCCAAACGTGTAGTGGGACGCTGTTAGTTTGTAAGCCGTGTGGGGATGTATTGTAATTACTACCGCTTCTTACTACCCGTTCAGGCTAAAAACATTTTAATTATACTAATGAGTTAAGGAAGAAGGTAGAATTTTAAAGGAAAGAGAGAGGAAAACAATTTATGAAAAAACTAAAACCTACCGCCCAGGATCTTAACTCCGACCTTTCATAACCAGAAAACCAGACTAGACGAGTCGGACCACTATTCCACATGACCACCAATGCGGACGTCCGATTATTTTTATTTTTTTAAATTTAATCAACTGCATTTCACTACTCGTTTTGTACTAGACAAATTAATTAATTACGATAGTGGGATTGAGGTGAGAAAGTTACAATTTTAGCGGAAACGTACCCGCAATTGCACAAAGGTAGAGTGGGGAATCCATTTAGGTAAAAAACTCATTACACCAGACTGGGATTCGAACATGGATCTCCCACGAGAATTGGGCATTGAATCGTGCGATGACCGATACTGATTTTATATGTGCGTTCAGAAAGAGGATATTAAATACCCCAATAAAAAAAAGCTTTTCCGACTTATTTACTGACCACCCCCTCTATAGGAGGTATAGAGGTGTGTGGGGCCATAACGCGTCAATGGCCAACAAAAGCAATTACGGAACTTTATTGTGTTTTTGATAGCGGCGCGGATGACTCGTTAGATAGAACATCCCCGTCAAATAATTGTCAGGAAAGAAAGACGAGGGTGGTTGAAAAGGGGGGGATGGTTTCAACCAAAAGGGGAGGAGGGAGAGGTCAGATGTCATCAGTTCCCCCACCCCTCTTGTCTGTCTGCAAGTTTCGGCTCGAAGTGATATCTCTGTAATTTCCATCAACCAGGAAACACAGTCTCGGTTACACTAGACCTAGGAGAGCGAGGAAAGTTTGGGTATAACGACCCCCAAGTTCAATGGAGAGGGGTCATAAACTCATCCCTTCCCCGCCCAATTTAACCATTCCGTGGTCATAAACCGCACCCTTATTTTCAAACACAAGAGTAGCTAGAAGAGTAAAAGTTTTTTTTTTAACAAAACTAATCAAAACTAAGAACGTAGATTTTTACCCTGAGAAGATTGAGATGAAAAGAAAAATACAAATAAAAACGAATGATGGTTCATTTGGGTTGTAAAAAAGCAAACACAAGTCTTTTCGGCTTGGTAGTTTTATGAGTATTGTATTATAAAATATGAGGGTAAAATTTTATTTAGTGGTCTTCAGAGAAGACAGAACATAAAGGGGAAAAATGAAAAAAAAAAATGTGTGTGCCGCTATAAATACAAACACTTTTAAAAAATGAGACAATAATTAGTAAGATCACAATAATAGTGAACTCCAAGTCACCGGTACATTAGGACTTTGTTTTTAGCACCGCGTCCCACTACCCGTTTGAGCTATGGTACTAACTAAGCTAATGGGTTTAGGGATTAGGAAGGTTAAATTTAGAGGAAGTGAATCAGCATTTGTGTAGAAGGGTAGTGAAAAACCATTTCGGAAAAACTACCCTCAGTACACTCGACCAAGATTAGAACCTCGATCTCCCCGTCATTAGCAGTCTAGTCCACCACGAGAGTAGCGCATTAGATCATGTGGCCACCGAAGCGGGCTTAGAGCAATTTACATCCTACCTTAACACGCGGTGACTTACACCACACCTTAACACGCGGTGACTTACATTCCACCTTAACACGCGGTGACTTACACCACACCCTAACACGCGGTGACTTACACCACACCTTAACACGCGGTGACTTACACCACACCTTAACCGCGGTGACTTACACCACACCTTAACACGTGGTGACTTACACCACACCTTAACACGCGGTGACTTACACCACACCTTAACACGCGGTGACTTACACCACACCTTAACACGCGGTGACTTACACCACACCTTAACACGCGGTGACTTACACCACACCTTAACACGTGGTGACTTACACCACACCCTAACACGCGGTGACTTACACCACACCTTAACACGCGGTGACTTACACCACACCCTAACACGCGGTGACTTACACCACACCTTAACACGTGGTGACTTACACCACACCTTAACACGTGGTGACTTACACCACACCTTAACACGTGGTGACTTACACCACACCTTAACACGTGGTGACTTACACCACACCTCAACACGCGGTGACTTACAACCTTGTTAGAGACTCTACTTTTATATAACTCCAAAGCTTTACTTTACTATTCCATGAAGATGAAATTATTACTTCTCGACCGAGATTTAAACCAGATTATTATATAGGAAATAAATCAGATACTGGAGCCGGGAGATTCAACACTTGTAATCATGGTCGAAACAAAACACCAACCCAACCGTCTGTTCCAAGGTTCCAAGTGTGGTCAATTCCTATCTTCAATGTCCTCTCGGGCATGACCTTTGACCTTCCTAATATTAGATTCCGGCCTTTGTCTCGAGCGTAACTTTGTAGTAGTCGAGCATCACTTCCTCCGTTACAGGCGGTGGGAAACTATTCGAAACATCCCAGCTTCAAACCCGGGACTCTAATCGGCCCAGAAAGCTAGTAATTAGTGGCGCCGACTTCATTAGTCCAATTACTTGATGAGAGAGTTGCTCCCACTGACTTAAGGATCTAGAGGTTAAGGGCGGCACTTCAAGGAGACCCCCGAGGCTTCGTCCCTTCCCCTCAGAGCTATCTAGAAGAAGAGACAGGCTCCCTGGTCCTTGGTTCAGGATTAAAAGATTTAAGATTTAAGAGTTAACACGGTATTGTGTGCGATTCACAAGTTTTACAATAAACGGTTTCAACAGCGTCTACTACCGTTTGGGGTACACACATATTTTAATTATAATAGTGAGCTAGAGATGAGGAAGGTGGAATTTATAGGAAATATAACCAACCACAATATGTATTATTAAATTTTATTTAAACTATTTAACATGTACTTTCTGACACAACTGTTTACATCAACACGTGGTCTTACGAACCAACTTAAATCTAGAACAGACACAACAACCAGCCCCTCAGCTATTAAATTATCACTGTGAACGTGGGAACCCACATTTCACCGATGATAAATTTTTTCCCCGGCCATGTCAGAAATCGAACCCGGGACCCCTAGCTATGTAGACACAACAATTACCTACTGAACTAAGGTGTCGGACTACAACCACGGTAGACCCAACCCGGGATTAGAACCCCGATTTTACGGTTACCGGCGATTCCAATTCCAACACGAGAATGACACCTCGCACCACGTGACCACTAATTCGGGTACGTGGTTTTCTAATTTTTTTTAAACGTACTTGAAATAAAAAACATGAAGATGGTGAACACGCGGATTAAGCGCAAGTTCATCTATTCTGAATTTTCGGCGACTGTGATTTGGGTTAGAATGTGGGTAATTTTACTATAAGTTCTACCTTCCTCATCCTTACACCATTACTGTAGTTCATTGTTGATAGCTCGGACCGGGTAGTAAGCCATGGAACATAAAATAATAAAATATATTTTGGCAAAAGAAAATGTTCACGTAAAACAAAAGAGTCTTGAAATAGATATTAAAATAAAAAACCTTTTCGTGAAACAAAATTGACTTTTTTATTAAATAAATATGTTTCATATTAATTATAGTTGTTTTTATCACTGTCCATACTATATCTGAATTATTTATAAATTTAGTCCCAACGTAACGTGCTGAAACATTATGGAATACTCTTAACATAGACAAAATATGAGTCTAATACTGTCAAGATATATTTTAAAAAAGTTTCCCCTTCTCAATTATTAAATAATCTAATTAAATCTCAAACTTAACAAACCGTTACGAACGCAAGATTTGAGTCAACTTGGGTCTTGGGTCAAATTCATGGGTTTTGAGGTAAAGTGCTCGCCTCGGGAACCGATGTTCGTGGGTTCAAACCAGCCCGAGTAGACGGATTTTTCCAGAGGGATAAAAATCCGTAGCACAACTTCCTTCGGAGTTTGAAGTAAAGCTTTCGGTCCATTTCGATTGTGGCGTGTAAAATAACCCTGAAAGGAATGTGAAAATACCTTTTACGTCAGAATTGGTAGGCCCTTTCGCTCTCGCTCATAGAAATGTGTACTGATATAATCAGTCGGTTCAGAAAATTACATTTTAAATACCTCAATTAAAAACTCATAGCCCTTTTAAGAGCCCCATCCCCGGATAGCACCTAGCTTAGGTAGGTAATAAATACAGCTCGAACCAGACGTCTTAAGGAGCCCGTCTCACCACATAGATGACAGTAAGGGCGTAGAAACTTAACATTTTTAAGGGAACGTGATGTAAGCTATAAAAGTTACTACACCTCTAACCAATAAAAGTTTGTATACGTATATATGGAACCCCGTCAGGGAGCTCCATCAAATTCCAGGGGGGGGGGAGGTCTGGACCCCCCATTGCCCTCTCTATTTCTACGCCCTTGACAACTAATTTAAATAATACAGTTATATCCACACATAGCATCATTGTATGGTTTTCTATATTATATTTTAGAAAATAGCAACTATGAGTCCGGTGAAACAGTGCTAATATATTTTTTTTAAATACAAGTTAGGTTGAGAAGTGATTATTTTAACAAAATATATGTTTTTGTTTATCACCTCATCTTACTGCCTGTTCAGGTTATAAAAATATATTATAATTACTCTAATGAGGTAGGGATGATTAAGAAAGGATTTTTGAAGTAATCTAGCCACATTTGCGTGGAAAAATGGTGACAAACCATTAAGGGAAAACCACCCTCAGTATATCCAACCGGGATTAGAACCCCGACCACCCAGTCTTTAGCAGGCCAGTCTATTACGAGAGTGATGCCTTAGGATGTTTGACTATTGAAGAGATTATTTTAAACTTAAAAAAACCTGTTTAATTGATTCAGAGCTTGCTGTTGTAAACTGAAAAATATATAGATCTGTTTATTCGAATATATTTTCTGGTTCTAGCGTAATTATATGTTTAATTTCTAGCTAATTGGTTGTGCAATGGACTTTTTAAGAGCCGTGTCCACCGGTATGAAAATTAAACCTATCCAAAGCTTGGTGGTGGCTCTAAGCCTTACTTGTGCTAAGACGTGAGAAGATTACAAACGTGTTTTCACAAAGAAACGTAATCTGACTGAAAAAAAAATCCGTTACCTTTTTAAAAAGGCACGTAGCCTTCTTTCCCTCCACAAAAGTGTGAAGGCTTAAGACCTTATTTCCTAAACCTTTTGATGTATTCGTAGGAGCTACCAGGGTGAAACATTTTTATATGATCCTTTAGAGTTATAACCAGTTTAAACTCGGGTTTAATCCATTGTGTAAACATAGATTAGTTACGCTTTAAACCTCATACGAAGCGTCTCTATAACCAACTGCTGAGCAAACAGCCTGAAAATATCCTGTGGCTCTTTTTCTTTTAATAGGACGCCTTTTTTTTTTTTAGAAAATGTTTAAATTAAGATACTTTTTAAATCTATTCGTATCCATCCTAATGGTAAACCAAACATTTTAGTATTCCTTTTTTTTTACCAAAGTCTCATTTAATTCTCTTTTATTTTTGTCCGCGTCACGATTTCCATTCGAAACCGTCTGTTTAGGCGCTCAATAAAACGAGGGTTTATTTAACATCGGGGTCTAAATCCGAACTTGAATGGTCGATGTTTTTTTGGGGGGGAGGGGATGGGGCTTTCAGTTTCAGCTCCTCCAAACGGAAGACTAAACAATAATATGGCTCTATCGTTAGCCTTTTTTACCCCTTCTTTCCCCCATTCTAGGGCACAGGGGTGCCAATGTGGGCGCTGTCAACGGTATGGATTGGTACGTATTGGTAGATATGTGAGACAGAATATTTTCTAGATTTTTTTTCCGGAAAATTTTCCAAAACAGAAAATTTTCCATTATTATTTCTGTAACATAATTTCAACTGATTAAATGGAACTAAATTGTAATCGAGATATGGATATCCCAAATGTCAACGTTTATACTTGAGATGAGTTTCTCCTGAAAGAGCATCAAATGAGCTTTTGTGGCCGCACGGTCTAACGCGCTACTCTCGCAATAGACTAGACTGCCGATGACAGGGAGTCGGTGTTCGATACCAGTGGGTTGCACTGAGGAAAATTTTCCCTTAATAGTTTTCCACTATGTCGTGTGCAATTCCTCTAAATTCAACCTTCCTCATCCCTAACATATTAGCGCGTAATTATGAGCACATAGGCATATAGCCCGGACGGGTAGTAAGACGCGGTGCTAAAACAATGTAGTAAATAAACAAATTATTGCGAGCTTTTGTCAACCCATTATGTTCATAAATCATACTTTAATTTTTTTTAATCATCAATAAGTTAACTAAAATAGTTTTAAGGTTGGCCCGACATTTGCCTCCCCTCAATTTCCCGTGCTTCTGTCTACCCCTCCCCCGGACCCCCTTCACCATTTTATAACCCACTCGTCTCTTAGCAGCCTATATTTTCAAGTACAATAGGCTCTAGGTGTCACCTATACAACTTAACCCCTCCACCGCAAGCCAAAACTGCAGAATTTTCCGATTCAAAATTTTCCTTAAAAATTTTCGTCTGCGTATAGGGCGGATATCCTGGATTCTGATCGGAAGAGCAGTTTAGAAATTTCAAACTTTTTTTTGGTGCTAACATTGATAACGTTTTACGATATTATAGGTATAATCTACCAAATATCTATCAAAAGTGACAGCCGTAGAAAACATGACTTGATGTATGAATATATTAAAATTGTTTTAGTAACTACCAGATTTTGTTATTCCTACCAAAATCAGAGATAGCTATGATAGATAGCAAGGACCGTATGCACAGTGTTACAAACTTTACTAAAAAATACTTTAATATATTTGTACGTCAAATAGGAAACAGTTTTTTACTTTTGGTTTTACAACCGTCGCTTGTGTTCCTCCATTTCTTGATTTCGGAGAAGATTTCACCTGGGTGGCCGATAGATAGAGAGAGGAGGATGCTTCACCACGTTGACATTTACTGCTAAAGATAATATTAAGTACTAGTGATTTTTTAATATTATCACTTTAGATCAGATCTTGTTATCTATAAATTCATAAAAAAATGGATGTGTAAAATACAATCATTTTTCCTACAGAGTGGTAAATAAAAGGCAAATGTTTACTATAATATTTTGGCCATATAAAAATTATACAAACACACTTTTTCGTGATTTTTTTTTCCCCGAATGAATGAAAGAAGCCTTCCGGCTGGACCGAAGTGAGGCTCACAATACGGTTGGACCTCTGGAGGCAGACGAATGTAATGCTCCACACGGGCGACTAGCTCAACTGTCCGACCAATCCTGTCCACCCCTGCAGGAACCTATCCTAATCCTCGCTGTAGGTTCTTTAGAGCGGTTGTATCGAACATAACCGGAGGTCTGACAATGAACACCGACCCAATATATCACAATAGGAAGAGAGACCAACTCGTTACCTCCCAGATAAGAGCTACCTCTGTTATCTTGGATTGGACGAGAGGTGTTGGAACACTCCTCTGTGGAGACCAATGAGATATCCACTGCAGTGTAACGAGTGGTCCATTCCCTTCCTGCTGGGAAGGCTACGAGGGCGATCATTGAACGTCGCAAACAGTGCTCCGGGGATTATCCCTTGTGATCGTCAAAAGAGTACACTTTGGATTAATCCCTGGTAATCGTTTAAATAATACAATGAGAACTAATCCCTTGTGATAATCAAAATAGTACACTGATGATTAATTCCTCGTAACAGTCCAAACAGTACATTGAGGGTTAGTCCCATGTGGTCATTCAAGCTAAAAGAATGATCCTCTTTGCTTTACCACAACAAACAGTCAATATATAAACTTTTAAAATAATTAATTAAATAAAAATAATAATCAAATTCATTAATATATTTTATCGTTTGCTCAACATAATTGTTTCAAATGCATAAGATAACAAATCTTGTTTAAACTGTACCTGGGATATGTCATCTGCCACTATGTCCCCATTTGACTAGGGTAAACAAAGCTAGTTTAAACTCTACTTGTGGCAAAGCTTGTTTAAAATTTACTTGATCTCCATTTTACCAATCGCACTTAGGCCCCACTCTACAGATCTTACATGAGAATCTATTTTCGTTGATACCTGGCCTATGAGTGTTTCCCTGACCGATGAAGATAACTCTGAGGTAGAGTTTTAACTAACTTTTATTGACCTGCCAATACTGCACAACACGTCACTGAACATCAATATGAAAGTCAGTTAAACAACAATTTAATAAAACACAATCAGTTGTATGTTACAAAAAACGAAAACTATTTCAAAATATAAAATTTACAATGCGAATGATTTATAAAAACAAAACACGAATGTAAAGGTTACTTAAATGAAACATTTTAATTGATATTGTAACAGTCATTTTACCACTAAGTTAATATATCTTGTTTACTTACAATGTTATACTACTAATTGAAATGTTTTAGAATTATTTCTTAAATAGGAGAATTTGCCCTATAGCTTAAAAGTTTGAGATTGGCAGTAGTCGATTTAAGGGGCCAATTTTTGCTTCAAAAATTTTTTTCTTGCCTTTAACAGCTACGAAACTTTGATAATACGAATAGTGTTTTATTTTTTCTATAATTTTCTATTGTGTACATTATATTAAAATATTAAGTAACTGTGTTGTATTTTTATAAAAGCTATTAATCAGTTTAGACAAAATAAATTAAACGATTTTTAATTTAATATTTTCTAATTTGTAATTAGTGTATAAAGCTATGTAACTCTATACACTCTAATTTTTTTCAAGCATGAGTCACTTAAAAGAAAATCTAACTTCAATTTGTCATCGGGAATATTTAATATAAATTCGATTCGGCTTCGCTTAGAATCGAAAAAGTGGCCTTCATTCAACCCTAGTATTTATTTATGATATTAATTCTTCATCAAAAGTTAAATATTTTGAAATTATAAAAAAAAGGAGTTTTTTTAACTCATTTACATCTTTTTACTTTTAAATTTATGAAGAACGCAACATGCTGGAAGGTAGTTAAGTCCCTTTAAAGTATATTAACTTAACAACGTGGCTGTAGGCTGTGTTGCCTAAACACTTAATGTCGCGGCGCTCAGGTGCTAGCAAAAACAAGGAAGGCCCATCATGAAAAACATTAAACTTAATTAAATATGTCACCATCTCTAAAGTTCAAATTAATTCGAAAGTCTTCGTGAAAGAGATGGTAATATAACATAGTAACAAAAAGGCTTATTTATAAGTTATAACCTCTACCGCCGAGGACGGGGAGATCGAGGTTCGAATCTCGGTCGGTGAACTGGGGTGGTTTTTCCTAAATGGTTTTCCACTCTCCTCCACGCAAATGCGGGTTCACTTCCTCTAAATTCAACCTTCCCCATTCCTAATCCATTAGCGTAATTAGTACTTAGGCGTATAACCCGAACGGGTAGTAAGACGCGGTGCTAATATAATATAAGTTATAACAATGGTTATAGTAATAATAGTTATTATTATAGTTAAAAAGGCTTTTTTTTATTATGTCTTTCATGAAGACTTTAAAAATAATTTGGACTTTAAAGATGGTGAAATATTTAATTAAGTTAGTGTTTATTATGATAATAACTATTATAACTAATAATAAAATTGTAATTATTAATAAGGTAGTTGAATTGAGCTAAGGCCAGGGCTAGTACGTAGCAACCAGTTAAGTTAGTATTGAGGCCAATATTAATTATTTAGGTTTTATTAAGAATGATTTAAAGATTTTGCATTGAAACAAAATCATAAATACTCAAACAATTCTAAGTAATAATTATAAATTGTAAAAAAAAAAAAGTCACGAATTTTTTTTTTCTAAAGCGTGCTTTTTTAAATCTTCTACATCTCAGGCTGTTCGGTTTATTTACGAAAATGACCAGTAAAAATTTCTTCCTTCCAAAATGTATCTTAAAAAATGTCCGTAGAAGCATATTTTTATCTAGTATAGGAAATAATAAAACGTAAATTTTGAAATGCGTGTCAATTCTGTGCAGGCGCTAAGAGTGAGTGTGTATACTCGTCAACGGATGAGAGGAAGTGACAAAGGCAGATATAAACAAGAGGCCTAACGGGGTGAACTGCTCATTTTCTTCCCACTCTTTCTATTTCATACATCGGCATCTAAAAGTGTGATAATGCTTAAGTACGCCAAGTTAAGATGAGACCCGCTTCACAAAATAGCCTTGAATTCACCAAAGTAGTTAACTTAATGAAATATTTCCCCAATCTCTTATGTTCAAATTAATTTTAAAGCCTTCGTAAAAGTGATGGTACTATAGCATTGCAACAAAAAGCTTTTCCCCCTTTTTTATATTATTAATAAAAGAGTTAAGTAAGGTAAGCTATGGCTACATTTGACCAAACCACGCTTGTAATAATAAACTTTAATGTCACCATATTTGCCCTAGACACACCTCCGAGGGCTGTTGACGTTATCTCGTTCCGCTGAAACATCCGTCCCGGTTGTTTCTATTAGCCTGGCATATAAAGAGTTCCATTTGCTGGCGGAGGGAGGGCACAACTTGTCTTATGGTTATTGCCCCCCCGGGGTCGAAAAACAAAAGAAGTCCCTCCAGATTAAAGACAAGAATAGCGGGAACTTTACTTCAACGATGCCATCAGGATTCTCGTTGTGACTATCTTCAAAATCGTGTCATCTTGTTGAAAACTTTACTTGAAAGAATGATATTCACGGGAGTCGCCATTTTAACAGTGGATTCTCACAGAGACTACAGCACAATCTTCATTGGAAGAAACTTATCAGAGGGTTAGAAAATATACTAGATCTGCTTTCAAATATTCATACGTCAGGTAATTTGATCTGTAAGAGCTCTTTCACACTTTACGATTTCTGTCGTGCGAGTTTTGTCTGAAGAGTGCGATCGGAATAGGGCTTTCACAAAATACGGTTTATGTCTCACGAGTTTTCATAATTTGTATCAATATTGTTATTAGAACCAATATATTTTACAAAAATTTCAAAGTCTCGTATCTTATAATAAATTCAGTTCCTTACTCTCAACTTTTGAATGTTTTCTAAAATAATTAATCATATTTGTTAAGTTTTTAGTTCGAATTCTATTCAAAAACTTTTTTTTTTTCATGTAGAACACTTTCAAATTTTAGGGTCGTATTAAATGTGAGAACTTACTTACTATATTCGGGCCAATACAGTATTTAGTTTCTAAAATACTCCACTAACTAAATCAATACATCGGTGTCAACCTCACTCGCCATAATTACTTTGACTATCTATCACAGCTATTACTAAAATAAGACAAGCACAGACGACTGTTTAGTCGGATCGTGTGAAAGACGCCATATTACCTAATTCATTATTATTGATTCACCCTAAGCTGAGATCTGATGTAAACAAAGCCACGTGGAAGTCTATGCTCTGATTTGCTACTGAACGGACTTCAATAGTATCCTCTCACTAAATAGACCCTCCTTTGTTTCGTATTCAACTTGTTTTAAAATAACATTAGAAAATTATTATAACTAAAATTATCCTTTCATTTGATTTACAAATTATACTTTTAAGCTTTGCAAGCGCTATTCGAATACCAACAAACTCCTGACACAGCGCTGAGGGACTCCATTGTACAGTCCTTTCACATGTTAGGGGGCGGCCAGACTGAGCGAGCGACTAAAATATAAAATAGAACACATTGGTTGTAATGAGAGGTGGCCAGACTGGAGCGAGCGCTCGAGCCGGTACAGTCTAGTTTACAGCGCTAGGCAATATTATTGTATGTTGGTTCATTGAGTGCTAGGGAAACTTCTCATTTTGACATTTTTATTACTATCGATAGGTTTAGCACACTTCTTCTAACGGCCTAATTTAATTGGTAAGATCATAAACCATACCTATATGTATGTATATATATATATATATATGTATAAAACTGATACGTTAAAATACTTCAATATTATCAAAGTAGGCCTTTACAAATAAGAATCACCATTAGCGTGGAGAGAGGATGAGAAAACCACAACAATAAATCACTTGTTAAAAACCACCCTCAGTTCAGTGAGCCAAGATTCGGAGCCTCCTCGTCAACAACTATCGAGAGCTATCTGCTAATCACGCGCTCGCTCGTCAGTCTGGCCGAACCCTTAACATCAAGTCAGCAACGGTCAGTCGACAGTTCATCTCGGCAGTTTTAAGTGCCGGTTGTGAGTGTTGGGTGCTTCCCGTCTATTTATGGCGTTTGCTGAGTCTGGTCCAAGTTTTGTTAGACATAAGACAGGAAATTTAAACGAATTATAAAATACAAACATTTTTGTAGTTACCTACTTTGCTATGGTACTGACTATACATGGTCGCGCCTATTTAAAACATTGCACTGGTGTTCCACCAATCATGTACAATATGTCCTTCGCGTAGTGATATGGAACTGTGTTTACTTCCGGTCTCAGGTTAGGATGAACCAATAATAGTAGACACAGGACAAAAAAACTCGTACGACAGAAATCGCAAAGTAGGAAAGACCACCATTTTTAAAATATATTATCGATACGTATAAAATAACTCTCTAAATGTTATGTATGTTGACGAAGAAATAAATATGTTAGGACCACATGTGTGGTCTAGTGGATTCCTGGCTATAGATCCAGAGGTCAAGGGTTTGATCCCAGGCGCCTTAAAGATTTTTTTCTATGAAGCAATGGCTCTGGAACGGAGTCTGACTCAGACTCGAGAGGACAAATGAGCAGCTACTTGAACGATAAAGTAGTGACTACGGTCTAGGAAACTGAGATTAACGGCCGGAGAGCTCGTTGTGCTGACCACATGACACCCTCTACCCGCAGAAGTTGGCACGTTCTTCGCCAGTAGGCAGCGGCTCGATTGAAGGCTGATGCCATGGAGAAACAACCCAAACAGATTATCTTGTAGATCATATGGTTTGGATAAGGGGTTGTACCTAAATTACGTAAAGTTTTTTTCTTCTTCATGATTTTAGATCCCGCCCTCAAAGTAAAGGAGCGTAATATTTTTGTCTCCCCCTTTCCCCTTCTGTATGGCCTTAGTTTTTTTACGATTTGGTATATTAGATTATTTCTGAACTGAAGTGTAGGTAGTAAAGCGAGTAATATGACATTTTAGAATAGTTAAATTATTGCTCTAAGTAAATGAGTAGAATATAAGTGAAAGTTTATAATTAATATATTTATTTTCTGATAAAAAATGTTCCTGACCCCTGACCCCCAATCATAAGAAAATACTGAACTTTCCTCAACCAAAATCCTTATGCAATTTAAGGTTGGAACCTAATAGATACACGAGATTATATCTAGTAGCTATTATAGACTTAATTTATCACCGATCCTACCGTGGATGAGGTAGAGAATATGTCGCTATTAACCATCACAATGGCTCTAAAGCGTAGTTCTCTCTCTCTCGACATACATATACTCACACATGATCTCGTTGTGTTGGAATTATGCTATCAGTAATATCAGTAACGTGGATTTGAAGTCCTTATCTCTTGCTTACAGTCCCACAGCTTCCAAGTATGGATCAGTTAGTTTAGGGAACATTATGGGGTTTCCCTAATTAATCAAAATATTGTTTCACTCCCAAGCATAAAGCACCAAACCCATAAATCAATGCCTGTGATAGGCTATCAATCAAGATATACATTTCCTAATTTGATATGTGAGCGTGCCTTGTTACCGACATCGGTGGGCAAGCGGACTTAATGCTAGGCTCGTCTAGGGTGGTTTGTAGGTGACGAGGGTATCGGGGATCAAATCCTGTTCGGGTGTGCTGAGGGTGATTTTTCCTAAATAATGTGTCACTGTCCCTCCGCGCCAATTATGACCCATTTCTTCCCCATAAGCGTGATTAAAATGAGTCAATCTCGGACGGTTAGTAATAATGGGAAAAAGTCATATTTGTGATGTAATTTACTTTATGGACTTGGGGATTATTTTTTTGTCCCCACATTTCTCTATTTGTTAGGGATGTACGTTAATGTACTAATTACAATGTTTTAGGTATGACTAAGGTTAAATTTAAAGTAAATGTACTCATAATTGCGTGGAGGTAGAGTGGAACATAATTCAGGAAATAAAAATCCTCAGTACACCCTACTGGGATTAGAACCCGATCTCCGCGTCATGGGCAGTCTAGTATATTGTGAGATTTACGCCTTATCACGAGACAACCAAAGCGGGTCACCACCGAACATTTTCAAGTTTAAATATTCCTCTCTATAATTAGGAATTGTTAAACTTATTCCAATATTCGTCTAGAGGTTCTGTAAAATATTTGTCTCGAGTGTTTTTCTTGAGGGCTACGCGTCGTCCGGTATATTCAGAATGGAAGGAACGATTTAATGAAAATAGCAATCATTCGACTCGACAGTGGATGGAAAATCGGGCGTAATACAGTTGGGCCACGCATGCCTGATATGATCTGCTATTAGTAGGAAATCGTTAATAACACATTACAATTGGTCCACGAGTTCCTTCTTGAGAACTGTAAGCAAGGCGTACTGATGTACTAACTCGGCCCCGGCTGTTGTGGCGCTCCGTTTAGGATGTTTGTAAATGTTTTCTCAAGCTGAGCGAAAAAACAGCAATTATGACACAACAAAATGCTATGCTAATAAAACCTAACCTAACCTAACCTAGACAAGCCTAGCCTAATCTAAAGCAAAAAGATTGGTGGGGCTAAATTAATACCCGTATGTCTACTATCTGTTATAGACCTCCTAGCGAGGGACCTTGGCCAAACTAAGCTAGGAGCTTTTTGGGACAAACTGTCCGCGACCCAACTGATATGCGCAAGGAAAATCACACTGGAAAATAAAATAAAAACACTCCCAGTAATTACACTTTCAGTTTATACGGTCCTTACATTAAAGTAGCAAATGATAATGACGGGAATAGTTTTACGAGGTGGGGATGGCTCGTTTTATAAGGGTAGTTTTAAGAGTAGATTTACGATAGTAGTTTTACGAGGGTAGCTTTACGAAACCACAGCCATAGTGTATACACACAACAGAAGATTCCAAATCCAAGTGCGATTAAGATTTCAAGACTACAATCCGCGGCTCAAGACCATGCTGGACGTTTCGCAACTGTTTTTATCGTCAGTCCCGAATGGGGGTCTCTTCTTCGTGACCGTTGCGAAATGGGCAGCCCGAATGGGACATAAATACGCTTACATACTTAGAAAATAGCCTTTAAGAAAGTATTAATAAAATGCCGGGTAGCCAAAATTGTTCTTGTCAAAATCGACAGTACCTATCAACAATAAAAGCTCACGAACACTTCATTTGACGAATGAATATTTGAAGTTAGATTTAGCTAAGTTTAAAACTGATGTTTATTAATTGTTTTATGTTAATGAACTGACTAAACGTACACTCTAAAAAATAATTATGATGTCAATCTTGGGTTTATAAAATAAATCTTTTTATTAATTGAACCATTTCTTTGACTTTCAATTTATTAAAAAAACTATGAATGTTAAGAAATTAATTTATGAACTGCACCAGCATTCGCTTGTAGATACCACCTACACACACCCCAGCCATTATTTCTCAACTCAGTTATTATGATCTAAGGCCAACGGGTCAGTTATTTGTTTCAGAAGCAATATCTACCCCTTAAACATAAATATTATTCCAGATAAGTCGCATGACCTCGTCGGAATATTTTTTTTTCCTATGAAAAATATGTTGTGAAAAATATATGGTTCAAGAATTCGTGAATTTACAAAACATCAATTAGTGACTAAAAGTAATAAAATAGTTATTAAAAACGTGGAAATATTACCTAAAAGTCTAAATTGGCAACAAAAAAAATTGCAATGATGGTCACATAGTACAGTCAATACCAGTACTAGAAAACAAAACAATATGGAATAAATACAATATTTCATATTATCCCAACCGCCTCAAGCTGGTCCAGGGAGGTTTCCTTCGTACAAGAGGAGAGGTATATTTATACCTCCCCAGGGCTGAATGTGTTTCCAAGCCTGCTTCCTGTAATAAACGACTTGTGACTTTCTAACACTTTAATGTTTCCAAGAAAAAACTTCCAACTCGAAGGGAACGAATAAGATAATTCCATTTCCAATGTGGAATGGAGGAAAGGAGGGGAGAGGGAGGAGAGGAGTGAGAGATTCAACTGTCACGTACATCCGGACCAGCGTAAGAACAGAACAAGCTGATAGTTCTAAGCCTGGACAAATCTAGTTGATAGTTCTAAGCCTGGACAAATCTAGTTGACAGTTCTAGTTGATAGTTCTAAGCCTGGACAGATCTAGTTGATAGTTATAAGCCTGGACAGATCTAGTTGATAGTTCTAAGCCTGGACAGATCTAGTTGATAGTTCTAAGCCCGGACAGATCTAGTTGATAGTTCTAAGCCTGGACAGATCTAATTGATAGTTATAAGTCTGGACAGATCTAGTTGATAGTTCTAAGCCTGGACAGATCTAGTTGATAGTTCTAAGCCTGGACAGATCTAGTTGATAGTTCTAAGCCTGGACAGTTCTAGTTGATAGTTCTAGCTGATAGTTCTAAGCCTGAACAGATGTAGTTGATAGTTCTAAGCCTGGACAGATCTAGTTGATAGTTCTAAGGCCGGACAGATCTAGTTGATAGTTCTAAGCCTGGACAGATCTAGTTGATAGTTATAAGCCTGGACAGATCTAGTTGATAGTTCTAAGCCTGGACAGTTCTAGTTGATAGTTCTAAGCCTGAACAGATGTAGTTGATAGTTCTAAGCCTGGACAGATCTAGTTGATAGTTCTAAGCCCGGACAGATCTAGTTGATAGTACTAAGCCTGGACAGATCTAGTTTGTTTGGACTTTTCCTAGCACCACATCTTACCAACCGTTCGGTTAATACGCATCCATACCAATTACACTAATGTGTTAAAGATGAGGAAGATGGACTTTATGAGGTAGTGTACCCGCATTTGCGTTGAGCGAGAGTAGAAAACAATTTAGAAAAACCAACCTCAGCACAACCGAGCGGGATTTGAACTCTGATCTCTTCGTCATCAGCATTTCAATCTATTGCGAGAGTGACGCCTTAGACCATTCGACCACCAAGGCGGGTGTTTGTGTGCACCACGTCTTACTACCAATCTGGGATTTACACATATTTGTCTTTATAGGATAGGGATTAGGAAGGCAGAATTCAGAGGAAAACGCAAGCATTTGCGTGGAAGCAGAGTAAGAAACTATTTTTATAAAAACAAAATAATCTTAGAACACCTCAGTTGGATTATAACCCTGACCTTGCCATAAAACCAGGTGAGAGTAGCTCCGTAATTCGATATCAAGCCAAGGACATTATATATCGACCTCGGAGATGGTCAAGATGATGACCCGCTACCCTTCCGTGTGATATACCCGGGTCAAATTCCCAGTGAGAAGATAAGTAAATAATCACAGGCAAAGTACGATTAATTCGGAGTTCACTATAAGGCATGTTTCAGCTAGTAATGGCTACGTATGCGTTTGCCATATATAGAAATTGATTTTTTTTAAAGTGCGCTAATATTTTACCTTGCTCGTCTGATCATTCTTGTTCATTGACTGACCTTACAGTGAGATGTTGTACCGGTTCATTGACTGACCGCACCGTAAGAATAAAATAAATGCACTTTTAACGTAATAGCCCTCAAAATAATTTATTAGAAAATCTTACGTAACG
This sequence comes from Timema podura, assembly GCA_033556935.1. Classification (NCBI taxonomy): domain Eukaryota; kingdom Metazoa; phylum Arthropoda; class Insecta; order Phasmatodea; family Timematidae; genus Timema; species Timema podura. Next base: position 13,179,771 of record JAVRXN010000001.1, on the reverse strand, counting down.
CTATTCATCTACTTTTGAAACACAATAAAAGAGAAACAATAATATTTCAGGTGACCTGACGGTCTATGGGTAAGTTTTCAGGACTCTGTGCTGGGGATCCGGGGTTCAATCCTCGGTCCCGTCACAGATTTATCCGATTTCCAAACCCTTACTTCACCTCTGACAAGACGTGTATTAATCACAACTTGTAAATGTGTGGAATGCCAGGCCTACACCGTGGTTCGGATCCCACGTTAAACTGTAGTTCCTTCATTTAATCTCGCAATCATCCTACCATTACACATAAGAGTAAATGTGTATAGCCCGAATGGGTAGTAAGACGCGGTGCTAATAATAGTAATAATAATAATATTTCAAAATTAATTTCAAAACTTAAGCTGGGTAAATAAATGTCACTTCAATTGAAAATAAAATTATTTTCATCTCTTAAACATTAAAACTTTATGGTCAAATATCGATGGAATTTACTTTTAGTCATGTAGGCGTATATTAATTATTTACTAAATTAAGAGCTGACAGGAACTAGTAAATTATCACCGCTAGCACCATCCAGAGTCGAATAACGGTCCCCCAAGACTTGTAGACCACACTATCCTTATGCGATGAGTTTACGAGGGATGAAATGGGACGCCAGTTAACGGCAGTGTTTTAGCAATTTTCATAGTAAACAATTTTGTTCAGCCAAATTGATAAAATATTTCTCCAGCAGAAATATAGTTTAGTTTTCTACATAAAGTAATCTCGATTGTTCTTGAATATTTGTCATGACCAAGGCCCAGATTTTAATAACAAATCATCTTTTTTTTCGTCACATAACAATACTCATAAGTACATAAACTATGTTCATGATCTCCTTGTTGTACAAATGTATATTTTATAGGTCATTTTTTGTAATTTTGTAATTTAAGGTAATATCTCCTTAGTTAACCTAATTTTTGAATCATTTTTAGGCATTCATATTAAATAAGAATATTTTTAAGTACTAGCGATATTCTATAGTTACATAAATACTTAAACAGAGAATATGTTTCCAACCCACAGTTGTCGGAATAAGAGGATAATGATGTAGTCAATGAACTTTATATCCTCTTTGTTTGTAAAATACACATTACTGGTGAGACTGCAACTAGGCTGGAGAGGGTTGTGTTGGGAGCAGACAGAAGCAGATATTTGTAAATCAATATTGTATTAAAGGCTTCTTCACTACCTTTTACATTCATAAAGTGAGTGTTTGATTAAGTCATGTGTATTTTTACTAGTTTTTTCTCTCATATTTTTAGGTTTGTTTTTTAAAAGTTTAATTCTTTTTTTATATATAAAATTTAGTTTATTGTTAGGTTATCAAAATCTGGACCTTGATCATAAGGACAGCGCTATTTTACGAGAAACATTTTAGAGAAAAATGTGTCATCAAATTTTAAGACAGCCTTGACAGATATTCAACAAATTGTTGATATCTCCACGTGAAGAAAATTAAACTTTATTCTTCTACTGGAGTAATATTTTATTTATTTTGACCAAAAAAAAAATGTTCGCTATGAAAACTGCAAAAAAAACATTAAATTATGCACGCAATCTCTACAATCCCACCCTTAAAGTCTGAGGGTGGTAACATATCGTGGTACAGAATCAAGAGGAAAGCTAGTTTGTATCACTACGCTGATATACGCGGCATTCACCACTCCCGGTGAAGCGGCCAACGGTGTGTTAGGAGGTAAATCCTTCTCACCCCCCAACACACCTTGACGGGCCGGGTTGTGTTCCCGGATTACTGGCGCACTGTCCTTTCTAGGCTTAACAGCGGCGAGCAGGTTGGAAGAGAGGGGGGTAACAACATGGTTCGTTGAATAGGAAGTAGGATTGAGCGGTTCCGTAAATGTGGCATGTAAAGTAAATATAGAGCACGCCGTATAGAAGAATGTATCAACGTGTGTGTGTGTGTGTGTGTGTTTGGCAAACGCATTTGTTTTGTTTTACGAATGGTAGCTAGCGAGTTTTAGCAAGATTACAACTAGTAGTTAGTTCAGTATTGTAAAAAAGTAAAAGTTAACCCTAATATTCAAATTAGCGATAACATTAAATATACTTACATATCCTATCCTATAGCATTGGGAACTTGAAAGTTCATTTCAGAACTTAACCACCTATCCCATCTCTTGAGATAGGGTGTAATGAGGTGGACTGGATAGAACTATCTCCACTGTAGAAGTAATGTAAAATGCTATGTAAAAACACACTTTGACCCTTTTTAAATGTGTAATTTTTAAAACATAATTACGTAATCAACTAAACAATTGATCAAATATAATCAATAAACTTAAACACATGCAGTTATTCTTTTTTACTTTCTCTCTATCTTACAGGTAGAGAAAGTATTGTGATCGTCAAAAAAATCGAACTCGAGATTTTGATGAATTTTGACGTTTCATGACTTCCTGAATCCGAAAAAGTGGTTTTTGAATTTCCGTCTGTCTGTCTGTCTGTCTGTCTGTACCTCCAACTAGAGCCTAAACTATTTTACCGATTGAGCTGAAACTTGATATCTAGGGTTTTCATAGGGTTGCCCCGAGGGATTTTTGGAATTGGATATCTACCCCTAAAATTAAGGGTAGTTTACTGAAGGGCAAAAAGAGAAAAAGTCGATTTTCTCAAAATCGGCTCTAACGATTTTGATTAAATTTCATTTATAAACATTAATAAATATTCCAAACAAAATGGCTACTCTCAATATTTCGGCAAAATGGCTTTAAGGGCTCCGGTCTGATGCGTAAATTAACATTTTTAATAATAGCTCCGAAACTATTTGAGATATGAAATTACTTAGCATTACAAATATGTATATATATTTATAATACAAATATTTTATTCGAAACATATTTTTATAAAATCAATAACTTTCAATATATACGCAATTATATATATATATTTAACTTTTTGGGCATTAAAGCTTAAGTATTGCGACCGTAAGAAAAACTAACCTGAAATGTTGATGTAAGTCGACGTCTCATGACCCCCCGAACCCTTAAAAATAGTCTTTGCAATGCCGTCTGTCTGTGTGTCTATTAAAACTTAAAATTAAGGGTAGTTTACTGAATGGCAAAAAGAGAAAAAGTCGATTTTCTCAGAATCGGCTCCAACGATTTTGATTAAATTTCATTTATAAACATTAATAAATATTCCAAACAAAATGGCTACCCTCAATATTTCGGCAAAATGGCTTTAAGGGCTCCGGTCTGATGCGTAAATTAACATTTTTTTAAATAGCTCCGAAACTATTTGAGATATGAAATTACTTAGCATTACAAATATGTATATATATTTATAATACAGATATTTTATTCGAAACATATTTTTATAAAATCAATAACTTTCAATATATACGCAATTATATGATTTTTTTTAACTTTTTGGACATTAAAGTTTAAGTATTGCGACCGTAAAAAAAAAAACTAACCTGAAATGTTGATGGATGTCGACGTCTCATGACCCCCACAACCCTAAAAAATAGTCTTTGCAATGCCGTCTGTCTGTGTGTCTATAAAAACTTAAAATTAAGGGTAGTTTACTGAAGGACGAAAAGAGAAAAATTTGGTTTTCTCAAAATCTGCTTAAAGAATTTTGATTAAAATTCGTATCTAGGCGTTGATTAAGATTATAAATAAACTGGCTATTTTCATTTTCCTATGAAAATGATTTTTAGGGTACATTACAGAAGCGTTAATTTCCGTATCTCCACAACTATTGGAGAAAATAAACAACTTATCATTGCAAAATTGTAGGACTATTAGAAATAAAAAACTTTTATTTGACATATATATTTATAAAAACAGCAGTTTCTGAGATATTTGCAAATATATTAATACAATTTTGTGAGCTTTAGTTGTAAACATATACTACTTAAGTCTTAACGCAATAATACTCCAATGCCATAGAGTAATTAAATATAAGTAAGTATCTAAAAAAAGTATGTTATTTTTCCTTAAATCTCTTAGGAGAAATGTTTGCATAGCAATGATCTATCTCCATTTTAGACTCAATAGTCAATATTTACATTTTTTATTGGTCAAAATGTATAAATGAATAATTAAATATCAATGCGATGACTTGAAGATCTGCAACACCTTTTAAAATGTTAAAATTTTAACCAGAAATCGAAATTTTAATACGAAGTGTTGACCCTTGTGGAAGACATTATTATTATTAGCACCGCGTCTTACTACCCGTTCGGGTTATACGCACTTACGCTAATGTGTAATGGTAGGGTGATTGTGAGATGAAATGGAGGACCTACAGTTTAACGTGGAATCCGAACCACGGTGGAGGCCTGGCATTCCTCACATTCACAAGTTGTGATTAATACACATCTTGTCAGAGGTGAAGGAAGGGTTTGGTAATCAGATAAATCTGTGCCGGGACCGAGGATTGAACCCCGGACGCCAGCTCAGAAGTCCGACACCTTACCCCTAGACCACCAGGTCACCATGGAAGACATTAAACTGTTTGAAATGCTCTTAGGTGGACAAAGATGCGCCTCTTTTCTCATTGATTCTATATCATTGTATATTATTTTATGCGTGTTCTTATGTGGAGTGGTGATGATACAATGTACATTATTCCGTTCAGAAATCTTACGAGTTTATAGAAAGAGAGAGAAAGTCTGTGCGGTGTGCCGTACCATTTATTCTTTTTAGTTATGTTACCACTGCTTGGTTATTTTCCAGTTGATTTCTTACCCCTTGGCAACGGTAATTTGTTCGAAGGCTCTGCTTTAAGGTAGAAAATCCCAGATTCGATTCCCTCAGGAAATTAAGCAGGAAAGAGCCCTTCCCCTCCTACTGGGTACAAGATCACTTATTTCCCCGTCTGCCTCCTAACTGAAGATCTGTCTCAAGAATGTGGCGGGGAGTTTCCTTGTAATGAGGTTGGCAATGTGGCTGAGATATATTTGTCGGTAAGAAAGCATTCTTCTTCACCGGCACACTTCGGGGGTCGAATGGTGTAAGGCGTCGTTCACGGAATAGACTGGGCCACAAATTAACGAGGAGATCGAGGTTCGAGTCACAGTACGGTAACGGTACTGAATATATATTTTCCTAAATTATTTTTCACGTCACTTTCTCCATAAATTGAGTGGATAGAGGGATTTATTACAAATCCCCTGCATGGGTGGGCACGTGGGCCAAGGCGCAAAACCTTGTATGGTCTAGTTTTCCGGTGACGGGGAGATCTTGGGTTCGAACACTTGGCCATCGAACTGAAGTTAGTTTGTCTTTAAATAGTTTCCCTCTCTGCGGGTACATTTCCTCGATATTATACCTTTCTCCCTATATTCCAGATGTACAGTAAAACCAAAGTTCACACTCACACACGATTGCAAGTCTTGAGGGACCTGGTTCGATACTGGGTCGTGTTGATGGCGATAACTCTTTTTATACGTGTGTTCTGCTAACCAAGTAATAAATATTCTGCTGATAAGACCAGTTGTGTAATATTAGACGTACTGTCTTAGGTTCAGTTAGTTTGTGAGCTGAATAGTGATAAAATATTTAGCTTTAGAATGTGTACGTAAATTATCCCAGACATAAATATAGTAAAAATAATAGTAATAAACATATATCGAACTGCATATCGAGGCAGTTAATTTTTAATGTTGGTATAAAGTTATTTTTTTTAAGCACCACATATTATTAATCATTCGGGTTATACACAATACACATATGTACTAATTACGCTAATGAGTTAACAATGAATAAGGTTGATTTTAGAGGAAGTGTGTCCACATTTGAGGGGAAGGGGGGAACCATTTAGGAAAAACCTCCCTCAGTACACTATTGGAATTTGAATCACAACCTTCCCGTCATATAGTCAGTCCAGTCTCTTTCGAGAGTGACGCTTTAGACCATGCGGCCACCGATGAGGATCTTGAAACTATGTTGTAGACCTACCTTCTTCCCTCAAATTTGCAAACAAACGGCAGTTTGTTTTGACAATCGATAACACTTTCAGGCGCTATTTATAACCCGAGTATTCACGAACCTGAGTTTTATTGTAATCCCCATTAAAAGTTACAATGTAATTATAGTCGGGGCAGTGAGCTACATTCACGGATAGCAGCCACCAAATAACATAATCCGATCCTATCCGGCCGACCCGTCATTATCATCCGCTTATTACAGTTTATAAACAACGAAATTATCCTCTTTATGTGAAGGCGATTCTTTTGTAGCTTTTGATCCTGTCGGCTAACTCCAATCAAATATTTATTATTTCTAATGGAAGCCTCGTTCTACAAGTCGGAAACATTTGTTTGTGTTTAGAAAGAGAGAGAGAGAGAGAGAGATCGCTGTTGGCGCTTCTAATATTTCCCATATTTGATTAAAAAAGGAACAAAAACTGTGCAGGCAGGCAGCCAAATCCTTTCCTCCCCCCTCTAACAGCCGACATAGTTCATAGCTGGTTCTGGCACTGGATCTAATATTAATAGAATACATTCGGGGGGGGGGGGAAGAGAGAGGGCTACAAAATACACAGAACTGAGTTCAAAACCTTTAATGATGGGACAGGGTGTGGGAGGAACAAGGAGAGGAGGACATGGAGAGGGAGAGAACCAAGAGGAGAGGGGAAGACAAGGAGAGAGAGGACAATAAGAGGATGTCAAGGAGGGGAGATTAGGAGAGGGAGGACCAGGAAGGAAAGGCGGAACAAAGAAGAGGAGGGGAGACAAGGGGAGTGTGGTAGAACAAGGAGGTGGAGTGAGAACAAGAAAGAGGAAGGAATACAAAGAGAGGAGAGGGAGAAAAGTGGAAGAGGTGGGACAAGGAAGACAAGGAGAGTGTGGTAGAACAAGGATGGAGAGGAAGGACAAAGAAAGAAAGTGAGAAAAGTAGAAGAGGTGGAACAAGGAAGAGGAGGGGAGACGAGAGTGTGGTAGAACATGGAGGGAGAGGAAGGACGAACAAAGAAAGTGAGAAAAGTAGAAGAGGTGGAACAAGGAAGAGGAGGGGAGACGAGAGTGTGGTAGAACATGGAGGGAGAGGAAGGACGAAGAAAGAAAGTGAGAAAAGTAGAAGAGGCGGAACAAGGAAGAGGAGGGGAGACGAGAGTGTGGTAGAACATGGAGGGAGAGGAAGGACGAAGAAAGAAAGTGGAAAAAGTAGCAGAGGCGGAACAAGGAAGAGGAGGGGGAGACGAGAGTGTGGTAGAACATGGAGGGAGAGGAAGGACGAAGAAAGAAAGTGAGAAAAGTAGAAGAGGCGGAACAAGGAAGAGGAGGAGGGACAAGGAGTGAGATAGTCCAAAGGGATGTACGAGAGATTTCGTCAGTCTAATTGAAAATGGCCCGAGTCCCCTAACGCCGCAAAAATGAACATTAAACGTAGCTTTCTCATCAGTTGGCGTTCAGGAGAGGGGAATGAACCGTTGGAGGTCCCCTCCGAGCGGGAGATATAAAAACCGCAATAACATTCTGTGTGTGGGAGAGGGGGGGAAAGTGGGGGTAAGGTTTGAAAGGAGAGTTAATCGCTGGCGGAATGCCGGGGCCGCTATGATCCGTCACAGCGATATCAATCTGTACGGACCGCGGTGAACAAAAGACGACCCACATTCCTCGCTCTATTGGGCAACTTGTGTGAAGAGAGAGACAGTGAAAGAGATGAAACAGGACGAAGAGAGAAGAGAAACAGAACTTTATACCACGTATCTATCTACCCCGAGTCTTGTATGAAAGAAAACATTGCATGTGCATTTATTTTTAGCACCGCATTTTACTACACGTCCGATGGGTTTAGGGACTAGTAAGGCTATATTTAGAGGAAATGCATCCACATTAGAGTAGAAAACTATTTTAGAAAACCATTCCCAGTACACCTAACCGAGATTCAAACCTTGATCATCAGCAGTCTAGTCTAACACGAGAGTAGCGCGTTGGTCCATTCTGCCACCGAAGCGGGTGACCAAAATAATTGATGTAGCGAAGATAACGAGAGAAAGTAATAATTAAAGAGTAAAAAATAAAAATGTTCGGAAAGAATCAGGCAAGAGATGACCTTGAGAATCTTCATCAGGTCAGCATAAGGGTGAATGTAGTGCAGGGTGAAGGGAGTTGGGGAAGGTGAATGTTGGAGTGCTCCCCTGAGACTCTTGCAGGCCGGTACTGATGGTAGGGGTGTGGGGGGGGGGATACTCCCCCCCCCGGTCCATGAAACACAGAATATCTAGAGGAGGATGTCCCACAGGTCTAGTCTCTACACCCCCCTCCCCTCCATTAGGTCAAGAGAGGACCGAGGGGAGGGGGGGTAATTATACTGCCGGACTACACACATGGGCCAGTCTATATCACCTTCCATCCTAACTGGAGGTCCGGGGTTTATGGATTGACTAAAAACATTATATTTTATATTTTTAAATAGTGATAATTTAAGGAAGGGGTAAGGAAAGGAACTTTAGTTAAGATCAGTATTTTTAAAAGTTTTTTACAACTAAAAGTTATTTTGGCCTAAATAAAGTTAAATACTGCCTCATTGTGCATCGTGGATTTTAACCGGTATATTACAAAAGTATTAATTTCCGTGTGATAAATTTAATACAAGCTTTTAGGAAGTAAGCTGTAAATTGAAACACGGCTTGCTTGTGTTAACACGTTCACAATTATTTTTACTGGTCGATTACTAATCTTATTTTATTTAGTAACATAAACCAAATATGTTAATTTCTTAGTTGAGTATCTTCCAAACGAACGTAATTGATTTTGCTACATTTTTGGGTTTGGCCAAGTTAAAAACCGTCTATGTCTGTATATGTGTAAGTATATAGGCCTATATAAATATATATATATATGTATAATCAGTATTTATTAGTTTATAATAGGAGCGCAAAATAATTTTAAAAATCGTTTAAATACATACATGAAACGTTTAAATATATATCCAATATGATATGGTAAAATGAAGGGCTTGGACTAATTTACATAAAAATAGTTCACATTACCAGATCAGATAAAAAAATAGAAAACTTAAACGTTGTATCTGGCATTTCAATACTACGAAATTTCCAAAGACAACTAAAAGACAATCAAAATAACTCTATAAAAAAAAAATTTCATATAAAACTACCCTTGGTAAAAGGAAGGGCTCAGAATTACCTACCTAAAGAGAGTTCACTTGACACGATTGGATAAAAAAATATATCTGTCCCTGGCTCTTCTATAGTCAACATATTATTACCTAATTAATTTGAAATAGGTGTAAGAACTAATTTTAAAAACGTTTACATATATACATGAATCGTTACAAAATATATATACATGTAAATTTAATAGAACCCAATTAATTTGTAAAAGGAGTAAAAAATAATTCAAAAAGATAGTAAATTAAACAGATGAGTTAAACGTTTCAAAATCCTTTGGAAATAAATCTCGAAGCTTTCGGCTATTTTGAAAACTCTATTAACCTCTTGGTTAAAAACAAATAGAGACACACTGAAAATTAATTGTACTCAAGAATCAACGTAGAATGCATTAAAACTGAAACAAAGAAAATAAATGAAATTTCTACAAGAGATGTATAACGTACTCTATTGGTACAAAGAATTATTTTTTTATGCTATGATTTTTTAATGAGTTGGGGTATTGTAGAAAAATATGTATTACTGGTAAATTTTCTCCATTCTCTAAATAATCATTTTAATATTTAATGCAGGTAAAACTTTTCTACATGGTTGCTTGAAAAAAAAATTGAGACCAGGATGATCCAATGGATAATGAAAGGTAAGTCAGACTTAAATGATAAAATAAAACTTAATATTAAAATATTAATCAGGCCTAGATACTATTTTATTTCCCTCTTTATTTCTTTATCATTGCATTTTGAACATAATCACTACCAACAAATTAATCCAAGGTGTAAGGATGAAGGTGGATTTAGGTGAAGGCTCACTGGCTCCTCAATTCTCTCTCTCTCTCTCTCTCTCTCTATATATATATATATATATAGTGCTCTCTCTATATATAGAGAGAGAGAAAGAGAGAGAGCACTCACCAGAAATCAATATTTTTCTTGGCATCATCGCTAGTGGAAGTATAGCCACCCCAGCTGCCACAACCACATATAAGTTACTACAAATACTAGGATGCCCTACTTTTTCAGCTCTCAGGTTATTAAGAATGTTCATTTTCAGGTGGAGCCCTAGGGATTGTATATAATAATGGAAGCCATGCATGTATCAAGCCAACCGAGCCGTCGTGGCTGGGCGATGCTAGCTTACCGTCCTACCGCAGAGCTGCGCTAGAGTGGACGTGGACTAGTTTACTGGGTAGGCGGGAGCTAGCCTTAAGGCGATTATAAACTGAATATTTTCAAAAGGTTTTTTCTTGTAGTTCCCTCATTCTACCCTTCCTGTACGAGGGAGGGGGTGTAGTTTTAATTCAAATAGAGCGGTGTGTATGCTCGTAAGGGGTGTGAGTATGTAGTATGGATGTGTAAAACGAGAGAGAGAAATGAGAGATAAAGAAGATGAAGAATGTGTAACTTTGTGAGTTTGAGTACAATTAAGTCCAGTTTTTAACAGGAAGAGCATTTTATAAAATACAAACATATTAATTTGCCTTATCTATTTTTGCCATTTTAATATATAGTGCTATAACTATTATTATATTTTAGGTATTAATATTATTTAGTAAAAGTGGCAGATACAGATTACATGACAAGATGTATAAATACGTGTAATTTTATCTAGTAGCTTTTCTAGCTGTCAGATAAGATGTTTATTGAAAATATATAGGATTTAAAGATGTCTTGTAATGAGATACACTGCTAAAATAGACCAAAAAAATCCATAAAATATAGTATAAATAATGGAAACACACAATATATTTTTAGAAAATTAGCCAATTAAAATTAAAAGTATGTATACAAATAATGTAATTAATGATATATGGATGGCTACTTTGTTTTAGTTTTAGCACCACGTATTACTACCCGTTCGGACTATATGCAAATATACTAACTACGCTAAAGATTTTAAGGATGAAGAGGGATATGTATATAGGAAGTGTGCCTGCATTTGCGTGGAAGGAAAGCGAAAATCCCTTTCGGAATAACCAACCTCATTACACCCGATCGAGTTTCGAACCTCGATCTCCCCGTCATCGGCAGTCCAGTTTTCTGCGAGAGTATCGCCTTAAACCATGCGGCCACTGAAGGGGTTAAGGATGGCTATTAAATAGTACAATAGTGTGTCTTTAATTTTGAAATAATAAGGAAATATGTGTACAATTTAAAGTTAAAAATTTTAGTTGTGAAACAATGATTGGAAAAAAATTATTGAAGCAAATTTTGTGAAGAAAAACCAAGTACTATAGAAGAAATTGAGAACTATAAAAGTAAAATTTAAATAAAATCTAGAAGGGGTTATTTAAAAAATAATATTTTATTCTACACTAACCATGTTAATTCGTATGATGAAGTTACATAAGGAACAAAAAGTAGATTAAAATGTTTCCTTATCTGTTAGCTCCTTGAGTTGATTAAGAAGAAAGGATCGACATGTCTTGACGTCAAAGTGTCATCCTAAATATACATCAAATTAATTATTTAATTTGTCAAACCCTTCCTTCACCTCTGACAAGACTTGTATTAATCACAACTTGTGAATGTGTGGGATGCCAGGCCTCCACCGTGGTTCGGATCCCACGTTAAAACTGTTGTTCCTCCATTTTCATCTCACAATCACCCTACCATTACACATTAGCGTAAGTGCGTACAACCCGAACGGATAGTAAGACGGGGTGCTAGTAATAATCTTTTTTATTATTATTTAATTTCCTATTAATATTTGACTGTTTCTGCAAATGGTGACTTTAATAGATTATTTTGAAAATATCTACACACGTGTGAATAATTGTTAAAGAGAAAAACGAAGATATTTATAGATTAGTACTAATACAATAAGTAAATAACAGATAAGTGTTGTTCATAAAAATGGAAAAGTAAATGAAATAAGACAGAGCTCTGACTATAAAATGGTATATAAATCAAATGTAACTGTGCAAATACTCACCAGGAGAAAAAAGTGCGATTAGCGATTAAAAAAATATGTCAAAGAGTAAAGCAAGTAAAATTGTGGAAAATTTGTGCAAAAAAAATAATACGGAACTTTATATCACTCTGTCAACTTGGTAGTACAAACGGCCTTGGTTCGATATATGACAGGTCCAAAATTTGGCAATTTTAAAAATGGGGTTTATATTTTCACTAACGCTTAAATGAACCTAACTGGGTTCTGGTTGTTATTTTGCTGTAGGCGCTGGGCCCATGCGGTGGGAACATGAACTAAACAAAAAGCTCTTATGGTCTGGTTTGTCAGTGACAGGGAGGTCGGGGTTTGAATCCTAGCAGGGTGTAACAAGTGTATTTCAACCTAAATTTTCTCCAGCAACTTTTTCTTCGCTGCTTCTTGGTCTAACCGTTCTGGTAGAGATTAGGTAGATAGAATTTTCGGAGGAAATGTTACCACATTTGAGTTGTGGCAGAGTAGGAAACAAATTGAAGTAAACACCATTATCAATTCACCTTATCGGGATTTGAACCTTGATCTCCCCGTCACCGTTAATCCAAAATAAGTGTAAATAAAATTAGGATAAACACCCACTCCCCCCATATTTTTACTTTATCTCGACACCTCAAAAAGAAAGTATTGTGATTGTCAAAAAAATCAAACTCGATATTTTGTTAAATGTCGATGTTTCATGACCCCCTGAGACAAAATTGGTCTGTCTGTACCTCGGGCTAGAGTCGAAACTATTTCACCGATCGGGCTAAGACTTTGTATTTGAGGTTTTCATAAGGTTCCCCGAGGGATTTTTGGAATTAGATATATATAGCCCTAAAATTAAGGGTAATGAAGGGCAAAGAAGGACAAAACCAATTTTCTCAAAATTCTCTCAAACGACCTTGATTGATTCTTTTTTATCTGGACATTGTTTATCATAATAAACAAGAAGGCAATTATTATTTTCTCCTGAAAATTACTTTTAGGGTAATTTACATATGGGAAATTTTCCAATTTTCATAATTTCACCGCAACTATTTGAGAAACAAAATAACATATCATCGTAAAGTTATAGTACTATTAAAGATAAAAAAAGATAAAAAAAATATGTATTTGAAATATTATGCGACTATAAAGCCACATGGCTGACTCACTGACTCACTCACTCACTGACATTAATGTTTACTCACTTTCAGATGAGCTAAAAACTTGAAAATTGGCAAATTGCTTGTGCTGCCTATAGCAGACAGAAAAATTCCAAAAAGTTAAAAAAATATAATTTTTAACCCCGAAAAAAATTCAAAGTGGCGGAGCAACTTTAAAGTAGGTGTGGACCTTTCTTTGGAGGTCTCTTGTGGCTAAACTGTAAGACCTATCAAAAAACGGATTGCACCAGCAGCCACGGATTTGGCGAGATCCACAAGATTGGTCCTATTACTTTTTGTCGTATTTCCATCGGTTATACCTTAGATAGAGCTAGATTTTTTTTTATTTTAGGAAAATTCTGCACATTTTCCACACATTTTTAAATTTCAAAACAAAGCTGGAAATACATTAGTTTACATCAACTTGCAAATAAAATTATCAGGGGGTTTGAGGGGTGGACTCCCCAACGAGCAAAGCGAGTATTTTTATACGTTTTAATTAAGGTATTTGAAAATGAATTTGATTCTTATGTTCTTTGGAGGACAAAGATGTTTCTATTTTCTTATTTTTTTTCTGTAACAATGTTCCTTGTTCTTCATGCCATAGAATAAGTAAGTAACATTGTATATTATTTCATTAAATGACCTTGGGTGTAGTGTTTCTACAACAATGTAACCTATTATTTCGTTTCACAAATCTTACTAGTTTTTAGTAAATGTCTATTTTTAAGACAAAAGAGTGAGAAAGTCCGTGCGGTGCACCTTAGTACCATTTATTCTGTAAATAGCATACACAAACTTAGCAACAAACAATACCGGGATTTAAACCACGAGGTAGTTATCCTCGGGTGAAATCCCTTTGAAACAAATCAAATTAATAGTCTTTAGAACAAGAAGAGATGTTTTGCAGAAAGGATCCTATACACGAAGGAGACTTCCTAGCGTCTGATACCGTTCCTTGAAGGGAACCGTGACTATCCATACATTAATAACATATTCGTGGGAACGGAATGGTTTCATATTCATGCGTCGGTCTCAATCCGGGACTTAGAGCGTCACCTTCTTTATTAATAACCTCTTCCTGCCTCCCCTCTTCCCCCCTGACCTGGGAGAGATTAAGGTTGTTGAGTCGTTCACGGCGATGTAGAGAGTATCTACAACATTCCAGGGGTAGTTTCTGGATTTAAGGTGGGTTTGTAGGGACGCGAGAAAAAAGAAGTGTTTTTACAGTAATTATACAAAAACCCTTTTTTTGTCAAAATAAATCAAATATTGCTATAGTAGAGACAGAGTTCAATTTTCTTCACATGGTGATATCAACAGTTGTTCAATATCTGTCGAAGGTGTTGTGGAATTTAATGACAACTTTTTCTCTTCATTTAAAAAAGGTTTTCCTCTAATTTCGCTATGCTCATGACAGATATTCAACTTACTGTTGATATCACCATTTGAAGAAAATTAAACTTTATGTCTCTACTGAAGAAACATTTTATTTATTTTGGTCAACAAAATTTTTTGCTACAAAAAATGCAAAAAACACTTTTCTCGCATACCCTTAATGTAACAATGCTTACAGTAAATGGGATAGGTTTTAAAACCTTGAAAATGTGACTACAGTATGACTCGGATGGAATAAACTTTTTTTACATTTTTAAAATTTGCTAAAATAATGTTCATAATTATATTAATTAAATCATGTGGTTTTCAATTGTCACTTTTGATGGTTAATATACCTATAAAATAAAACTAATAATATAGTAAAATAATATCAATGTGGACCACAAAGTAAAATGATTTTTATTTTCTTAAATGTTTCCCCACCAAAATTTTACTATAGCAAGCTAATTAGTGATTAAAACCAGCGATTATAGTAAAAAAATAATATTATATATCAGTGGTGGGTTTTTTCAGTGATAGTTCACCTTAATGGGACTGTACCAGTAAAATATTGTCATCTCATTAAATATAAATGTTAACCCTTACGCCAATACATATACGTTATTGTGTGTGGGGGAGGGGGCAGTGGTCACATTTATAGTGAAGGGGGAACAGGGGGATGTAATTTATTAGTACAAAGTACAGACAGGTCAAGCCTAACTTGCCCTGTTAACAACCCATGATACGTCACTGTCATAGATAAATGTTAACATTGTATCCAAACAATTGAATGTATTGTTTTATTTTTGTTTCCTCGACTGATGTAAAAGAAACACTATTTAACAAATATATTATATAACTCTATTTATACAATCCATAGCTTAAAAATAGATTGAAATAAAACCATAATTAAATATGTCAATAACAAAATATTTTCAACAAAAAAAAATTACCAAAGCATTAGTGAATGATAAACATTCCCTGGTGGATGTTGGACAAACTTAAAACTTTGCAATTGTTTACTAAAATCTCCGTATGATGTTGACCCATGTGTGAGATTTATTCTAAAAAAAGTGTTTTCTTTTAAAACAAAGAATTCAGTAAAAAAGTATGTTTTAGCTCTTTGTATAAAACTTAAATAGTCCTCTTATCTACATACCAAATATTCAGCAAAAGGACGGCATAGAATTTGTCATCTACAATCTGTTCAGAGCAAAAGTTAAACTTATTTTTTATAATTTAATCATAATAAATGTATAGCTTATATAACGACAACAAATTTGTAATTATGTTTTTAAATAGCGTTTTAGTCACTCGAGCTCAAATACCCTCTTTCAAATTCAAGTTGTTAAAAAAAAAACTTTTGTTTCCATCGCGTCTCATTAACCGTTCGGGCTATATACATGCACACACACATATACACACACACACACACACATACACACACTCGCATATATATATATAAATTACGCTAATGTTGTAGATATGGTAAGGACAATTTTAGAGGAAATGTACCAGAATTTGATGTAATAACAGTGTGAAATAATTTAGAAAAAAAAAACCTTCAGTACAGTCAACTGGGATTCGAACCCCAATCTACTTCTCACCGACAGACCAATATTTTGCGAGAGCGACATCTTAGACTATTCGACCACCAGAGTGGTTAATATAAAAAAATTAAACTTGTTAAAAAATTCCTTGGTGAGAGCGGCACCAGTTTTTACAAATTTTGATTGTTTCAGTAAAAGATAAATTGAATTTATCACAAACTGGGTCATTAGCCCCTTGGCACGCCCTTATACTTACAACTAGGCCATTCAAGTTATTTCTGAGCTTAGGATTATTATTATTATTTTTTTATTTATTCCCACGAGATAAGGATGTCAATTTAAAATGTTTACAAATCATCGGAGCATAAAAATTCCCTCTGTTCTAAAAACAAATATTATCTGGTATTGTTATTATTATTATTATTATTCCCACTCATTGTATTCCCAAATGCCTTGTTCCACCCGTTCTTGCATGCGTTGAACTCATCACCGGAAAAAACAACTTAATTATTGAAAGTATAATTCAATTTTTTTTAAAAAGAGAGTTTTAATTAAATACGTCTCGCCTTGTTCCATAAAAAAAATCCTCATCCTACCTAGACAAATAAAAATATGGTATTTCCTTAACTATTTTAAAAGAAGAAAATATATAAGACCATGTAATGGATGGTATGTGCTAGACAAGCCTGACTTATCAGGGAGGGTTCGGTTCAATTCTTATCGGCTATATTTGATATATTTTTCTATAGTCTGTAGTTCTTTAATCGTTTGTTATTTAAAAAGTAGAGCTTTTAATCTAAATTCATTAGCAATTTATAAAATACTATAATTGATTTGAGTGGTTAAATCTAGTGAAAATAATCTTTAGAAAAGATAAAATAATAAGTTTAGGCTTGTTGTTTATTAATTGGTTAATGCACCAAGCATTCAATTTAACATAATTATGAAAATTAATATAGAATATATAGAGATGCAAGATAAGTTTAGTTATTTAATATGAAACAATTATTTGAACGTAAAATGAGTAATTTAAATGATTAAACCAAATAATATAGGAATATATACATAAGTATTATTTTAGCACCACGTCTTACTACCTGTTCGGGTTATACGCCTAAGTTAAGTATTAATAATTACAAAATTTTCTTGGCAATATTATAATTGTATGTATGGTAAAATTTTCATAGGAAAGAATTTTTAGAAAATACAAACTTTTTTCGGCCATGCTTAGTAACATTTTATTGTAGTATTAGTGTTATTTTTACTTTCTCTCTATCTTACAGGTAGAGAAAGTATGGTGATCGTCAAAAAAATCGAACTCGAGATTTTGATGAATTTTGACGTTTCATGACTTCCTGAATCCGAAAAAGTGGTTTTTGAATTTCCGTCTGTCTGTCTATCTGTCTGTCTGTACCTCCAACTAGAGCCTAAACTATTTTACCGATTGAGCTGAAACTTGATATCTAGGGTTTTCATAGGGTTGCCCCGAGGGTTTTTGGAATTGGATATCTACCCCTAAAATTAAGGGTAGTTTACTGAAGGGAAAAAAGAGAAAAAGTCGATTTTTCTCAAAATCGGCTCTAACGATTTTGATTAAATTTCATTTATGAACATTAATAAATATTCCAAACAAAATGGCTACTCTCAATATTTCGGCAGCTTTAAGGGCTCCGGTCTGATGCGTAAATTAACATTTTTTATAATAGTTCCGAAACTATTTGAGATATGAAATTACTTAGCATTACAAATATGTATATATATTTATAATACAAATATTTTATTCGAAACATATTTTTATAAAATCAATAATTTTCAATCAATACGCAATTATATATATATTTTTAGCTTTTTGGACATTAAAGCTTAAGTATTGCGATCGTAAAAAAAACTAACCTGAAATGTTGATGGATGTCGACGTCTCATGACCCCCCGAACCCTAAAAAATAGTCTTTGCAATGCCGTCTGTCTGTGTGTCTATTAAAACTTAAAATTAAGGGTATTTTACTGAAGGGCAAAAAGAGAAAAAGTCGTTTTTCTCAAAATCGGCTCCAACGATTTTGATTAAATTTCATTTATAAACATTAATAAATATTCCAAACAAAATGGCTACCCTCAATATTTCGGCAAAATGGCTTTAAGGGCTCCGGTCTGATGCGTCAATTAACATTTTTTTAAATAGCTCCGAAACTATTTGAGACATGAAATTACTTAGCATTACAAATATGTATGTATATTTATAATACAGATATTTTATTAGAAACATATTTTTATAAAATCAATAACTTTCAATCTATATGCAATTATATGAATTTTTTTAACTTTTTGGACATTAAAGTTTAAGTATTGCGACCGTAAAAAAAAAACTAACCTGAAATGTTGATGGATGTCGACGTCTCATGACCCCCCGAACCCTAAAAAATAGTCTTTGCAATGCCGTCTGTCTGTGTGTCTATAAAAACTTAAAATTAAGGGTAGTTTACTGAAGGGCGAAAAGAGAAAAATTTGGTTTTCTCAAAATCTGCTCAAACGATTTTGATTAAAATTCGTATCTAGGCGTTGATTAAGATTATAAATAAACTGGCTATTTTCATTTTCCTATGAAAATGATTTTTAGGGTACATTACAGAAGCGTTAATTTCCGTATCTCCACAACTATTGGAGAAACTAAACAACTTATCATTGCAAAATTGTAGGACTATTAGAAATAAAAAACTTTTATTTGACATATATTTTTATAAAAGCAGCAGTTTCTGAGATATTTGCAAATATATTAATACAATTTTGTGAGCTTTAGTTGTAAACATATACTACTTAAGTCTTGACGCAATAATTCTCCAATGCCATAGAGTAATTAAATATAAGTATCTAAAAAAGTATTTTATTTTTCCTTAAATCTCTTAGGAGAAATGTTTGCATAGCAATGATATATCTCCATTTTAGACTCAATAGTCAATATTTACATTTTTTATTGGTCAAAATGTACAAATGAATAATTAAATATCAATGCGATAACTTGAAGATCTGCAAAACCTTATAAAATGTTAAAATTTTAACCAGAAATCGAAATTTTAATACGAAGTGTTGACCCTTGTGGAAGACATTAAACTGTTTGAAATGTTCTTAGGTGGACAAAGATGCGCCTCTTTTCTCATTGATTATATATCATTGTATATTATTTTATGCGTGTTCTTATGTGGAGTGGTGATGATACAATGTACATTATTCCGTTAAGAAATCTTACGAGTTTATAGAAAGAGAGAGAAAGTCTGTGCGGTGCGCCGTACCATTTATTTTATTACCGATAGTAAGTATTAAAAGTGATAGCTGTAATCACATGATTTGATATATGAATACGTAAAGGTAGATAAAATAGCTTTTTTTAGCTTTCAGATAAAACTCTTCATATGAAAATTGGACTATACCATTTAGCCTCTCTTGATATAATGATTATGTTACCAATGTAACATAATTTCTAAATAGTTAAAAAACTTTCCTTTATAAATATGAACTATAATTGTAATTGTTAGTTATCCTTTCATATTAATTACAAATTCAATCTTGAATCTTTAAATTTCTTATATTAATTTTCATAGATGTTAAAATCAACTTATTGGTGGGTAAAATAGCCAATCATAAAACCACAATATACTTTAAATTCCACTCTTTACTGCAATTAGATTTTTAGAATGTTTTGTTAAATGTTTTAAAACACGCTTAAACTTATTTGAATTAATCTATTCTAATAAGGTTCCGTTAGGTTGACTGAGTTAAGGACGTTGTCTATTTTGTGAATTAGAAGCTATTTTGCGAAATGGGTTGCAGCTTAACTTGATGCACTTAAGCACACTAATAACTATCCCCCTTAAAAGCTAATGCACGAAATAGAAAGTGAGGGAAGGACATTAGTAAGTTCACACTGTTAGGGCCTCCTGTTTACCAGCTGAATACACTTCCCCTCGTCCCTGACTAGTACAAACACCCACTCAACTATTTACGCCTGGACAGAATTGATTTGAATTTAAGTAAAAATTACTTTATTTTTATTTTAGATGAACATATGGTTCAAATGGACTTTTTTTTTAATATACATCCCAGCAGGAATATTCATATTGGCCATTTTCTTAAATACATCAAATAGCCTAAATTGTATCCAATTCTTAAAGAAAATATACTATAAAAATTGCAAGATCGATAAAATAATGTACAGTGTAGACATATTGTTATAGTTATTTAAAAATTTAAGGTTTTTGTTTCAATGTTATATCTTTTAAAAAAAGTCGAATAAGACCTAAAATACATTATCTTGACAGACTGCTACGTCACAGGTAGGAAACTTGGTTAAGTAGCGGATAGCCAGCTCTGAAAGTAGAGCAAGCGGACTAATAAATAATTCAAAATTCAAAGAAAGTCCCAATATCAAAGTGACGACCTGAAGGTCCATTCCAAAGTTTCCCAGACTCCACTCAAAAGAGTGACTGTGAATAATTGATCCCCCCTAGCAGTGATTCTACCTCAATGGCACGTGATCTACGAACATATAAATGCTCTCCATCTCATATATAAGGAATTAAATGTGATTCCTTTAGCCGGGAGGGGGAAGACCAGGGAGACCGGCCTACAGAGACCGGGACGAGATCCCAGAATAACGTACAACCATTAATTTCTCCTGAAGCCAACAGCACGGTTCATGGGATTGTAGAGTTAATCTGTACGTGAGGTAGCCCAAGGGGTGCAGGAATTGTGAGCTGTGAGTTGTGAGAGGTAACATTGGACTAGAGGGTGTAAGGTATTGTGAGCTGTGAGTTGTGAGAGATAGCATTGGACTAGAGGGTGTAAGGTATTGTGAGCTGTGAGTTGTGAGAGGTAACATTGGACTAGAGGGTGTAAGGTATTGTGAGCTGTGAGTTGTGAGAGATAGCATTGGACTAGAGGGTGTAAGGTATTGTGAGCTGTGAGTTGTGAGAGGTAACATTGGACTAGAGGGTGTAAGGTATTGTGAGCTGTGAGTTGTGAGAGGTAACATTGGACTAGAGGGTGTAAGGTATTGTGAGCTGTGAGTTGTGAGAGGTAACATTGGACTAGAGGGTGTGAGGTATTGTGAGCTGTGAGTTGTGAGAGGTAACATTGGACTAGAGGGAGAGAGGTTTTGTGAGGTGAGTTGTGAGAGGTAACATTGGACTAGAAGGAGTTAGGTATTGTGAGCTGTGAGTTGTGAGAGGTAGCACTAGACTAGAAAGAGTGAGGTATTGTGAGCTGTGAGAAGTAGCACTAGACTAGAGAGTGAGGTATTGTGAGCTGTGAGTTGTGAGAGGTAGCACTGGACTATAGAGTGAGGTATTGTGAGCTGTGAGTTGTGAGAGGTAGCACTAGACTAGAGAGTGAGGCATTGTGAGCTGTGAGTTGTGAGAGGTAGCACTGGACTAGAGAGTGAGGTGCTGTGAGTTGTGAGAGGTAGCATTGGACTAGAGGGAGTGAGGTATTGTGAGCTGTGAGTTGCCGGACATGGGAGTGGAGGTAGTGAGGTCTTGTGAGTTGTAGCAAGTAAGCGGTAACAGCGATTATAATCATTGATCCTATACATTTTGCGTTTTTATAACAAAACAAGGATTAATTCTCTAAGATATTATTTTGTTGTGACATAGTTGGCCACAGAGCCAGTAGTGATATATTTTGTTGGAATATTTTCCCAAGCACAGCAGTTATCGCACACTTCACCGAGCTACGTATTTAGCTGTAGCATTTTTATTTTTACATCTCTTTACCACAATTGACGGTTTTTACTAAATTAAAGATAAAATTATAATTAGTTTTGAATTTTTAAATGTGATAAGATAGTGGAGGATGTCTTGACCCAACTCATTGTCTTATTATTAAAGTTGTCAAATAAATAAAAATATAGTTTTGAAAATAATAGACACAAAACATTTATTTAGCATTTAGAGACTATAATTTACATTAAATCTAACGATCACGAAATTGCACTCAACTAAAATAAAATAAAACCAATATCTTACGCAAAAACGTATCAAACATTTTATAGTTAAAGTAACTTTTTACAAAAACTGGTCTAGGTTAGATGTCCCGGGATCGATTCTTTGTCAGCGTTTAACGTCGGACCCGCCTCGGTGGCGCTAGTCGTGTTAAACTCAACTGCCGAGGACGGGGAGATCGAGGTTCGAATCTCGGTCGGGTGAACTGGGGTGTGGGGGGTTTACTAAATGGTTTTCCACTCTCCCTCCACGCAAATGCGGGTTCACCTCCTGTATATTCAACCTTCCCAATTCCTAACCCATTAGTGTAATTAGTATTTAAGCGTATAACCCAAACGGGTAGTAAGACGCGGTGCTAAATAATAATAATAAAGTTTAACGTCGGCTTGAAATATTATACATACAAATAATATCCACTTCACTTCCTTCCACTACGTTTAAGCGCCGTGAGATAGATTCTATGTGCAATTTGTCTTACATTTATGTTAAGCGGGTCAACATACACATTATTCACAGGCGCTACCTGCTATCTACATAATTAATAGTTTCTTAATGCGGGGTGTGTGTGTGTGTGTGTTATTTACATAC
Organism: Timema podura; assembly: GCA_033556935.1. Taxonomy (NCBI): domain Eukaryota; kingdom Metazoa; phylum Arthropoda; class Insecta; order Phasmatodea; family Timematidae; genus Timema; species Timema podura. The sequence goes on along the minus strand of JAVRXN010000001.1, from coordinate 13,157,076 downwards.
CCTCCAGAGCAGGGTTTTTCAAAGAGTGGTCCTTGGACCACCTATAATCCGCGGTCGCCTGTTAAGTGCCCAAATTTGAAACACAAAAGATTAAATATGATCATATGATATATTATATATACTATGCTGTATTTATTTTCTCGATAGAAACAAGTCAAATAAAAAAAGGAAGACTGTGCCACCCTTAATTTAATAAAATTTAATCCAAACAATAATTTATAATACATTATGACGTTTTAAATGTTAAAACATAATCAAAAAACTAATAAGTATTAATTCAATGTAATTTTATGATTTTTTTTGTTTAACATAACATTTAATATTTTTTTTGTGTTTTGTATTTGGCCCTATAATCTTAAAATGGAATTTCCTGAAAACAATGTTTTTCCTGTTTATATTTCAAACATCTTCCCACCTAACCTAGGGCCTCGGTGGTCCCCCAGTGCGTATGGCCCATTTGGTAGTTCTCCAAAACTTTGAGAAACACCGCTCCTAAAAGACTCTAGATAATCTGGAAAGCTAAAACTTTGTACAACTACAGTATAGACTACAAGGCAGAACTTAACGGAAACACATTTTCAACTTTTACTTTCGATTTTTAATTCAATAAAAAACTAGAATTAATTTAGTTCACTATTACGTGATAGTTTACAAAAATATACTTTTTTTTTACAAACAAAGCCCAGCCTTCCATACTATTATTAATTAGAGGTTAGGTTTTTGGTTTTAATGTGTCAAAATATTTTATTTTTTGAAAAGTTTTATTTTACAGGATAATGTAAGGGTAACCCACTTTTTATTAAATGTTTTGCTACAAAATTAAAATTAATATTTCAGAGAAATGGTTATAATATGCCACTAACTAAATTAATATATAAATTTAGTCCAATTTATATAGAGATGATTTTTTCAACAGTTTCAAAATGTACTAAATCAAGTTTCATGTGATATGCTTCTGTTACTTCAGTTATGTAATATCAATACATAAGAAATACCAGATGTTCTCTATGGGTTTGGAACGTGGTCTCTTGCCTTACACGATGAAAACAAATTTAGGGTTTTCGAAAACAAGGTACTTAGGAAGATATTTGGTTCAAAAAGGGATGAGACTACTGGGGAGTTGAGGAGGCTACATAAGGATGAGTTACATACCCTGTACTCATTACAAGTCTCGTAAATTATGGCCGACAAGACATGCCACGCGAATGGGAGAACCTAGAACCGTATTCAGGGTGTTTGGGGGGGGGGAGACCAATGGGAAGACCTAGGCGCAGATGAGAGGATAACATTAGAATGGACCTGAAAGAGGTATGGTGTAGTGAGGTGGACTGGATAGAACTAGCTCAAGACAGAGGTGTAATGAGGTGGAATGGATATTAACTAGCTCAAGACAGAGGTGTAATGAGGTGGACTGGATAGAACTAGCTCAAGACAGAGGTGTAATGAGGTGGACTGGATATAACTAGCTCAAGACAGAGGTGTAGTGAGGTGGACTGGATAGAACTAGCTCAAGACAGAAGTGTAATGAGGTGGACTGGATAGAACTAACTCAAGACAGAGGTGTAATGAGGTGGACTGGATAGAACTAGCTCAAGACAGGGGTGTAATGAGGTGGACTGGATAGAACTAGCTCAAGACAGGGGTGTAATGAGGTGGACTGGATATAACTAGCTCAAGATAGGGATAGGGTATAATGAGGTGGACTTGATAGAACTAGCTCAAGATAAGGATAGGTGGCATATTTTAGTAAGTGTGGAAATTAACTTTCGAGTTACTAATGCCATAGAGTAGGTAAGTAAGAAATAATACTATTAGTAAGGTAGAATTTAATCATTTATGACCGCCAAATATATGTTTGTATTTTCTAAAAGTTAGTTCCAACCAAACTCAAAGTATGTAAAATATAAAATTAAAAGTATATATTTCTTAAAATTTATTAATTATATGACACAGTCAACAAAAATATATCCACTATGAGAGAATCAATATTTATTTTAATTTTCATATGCGTAAGAATTACGGTAATGGTCTAGGCTAGGAGATAGCGAGGCATAATTTAAGGAAATATACTCACATTTTAGTGGTAGTATATTGGTAAGCCATTTAAAAAACACCTGGCTGGGATTCAAACCCCAAAATCCCGTCACCATCATACCAGACCGAATGAACTTAAAACATTTAAACCACGCGCCCATCAATGCGGATATTTATTTTATCAAAACACACAATGACCCTGATAATATATTTAACAATTCAAATAAATGGTACAATTCAACTGTTCTCTTATGGTATTCTATAGTATCTGATATTAAAAAATCAACTCTCAGTAAGCTACCCTTAATTTTGGGAATAACATCAAAATTTAAAAATAAAATCACCCAGAGCTATGACCGTGTAATATCGAGTTTAAAAATAATCGGCTGTATCCTCAGATATAGACAGACGAAAGTGTAAAACCCACAATTTTTTTAGTTTAGGCCAAAACAAGAATTTCCTGAGGTCAAACAGTTTCAGGATGACAATACTTTATCCATATGAGAACGTAAAAACCAACACTAGAAATTGTTACAAGCTAATTGTTAAAAAGATTATTTAATTTCTTTCTAACTTAAAAAGTCAACCCCCGCTGAGAATACATTTTACTGAACTATATTCAAGCAGGTCCGCCACAAGATGATAAACACGCTCACTCAAGAAATGAACTCTGTCCAAGTCCGTCACTATTTAAAAGAGAATCTTTTTTTAAAAAAAGTGTCCCCCGGTAATTGCGCGATTCAGACAGAATACGTAATGACCGTTGATAATCCACACCTAATTATAATACTCTCTGCGAGAAAGGATCCCTAAGGAGGAAGGGATGGAGGGGTGGCCATACATAATCTCTCATTATACATTCCCTGTGATGGAGTCTTCATTACAGCGTCATGGATAAGGACTTTTTTCCACTGATGAAAGAAAAGAAGAGATCGCGGTAGTGAGGACTTTTTTGAAATCTTTGAGAAGATAAAGCATAATTTAAATACGAGGAGCTTTGTACTTGCAAAGTAGGAAGGCGGCTCCTTCTGTTGATCCTATTGACGGTGAAGAAGACCACAGAGATGAGCTTTTGTTAACATCCGTCAGCTCTTTAAAGAGGTTACTTTCCATCACTGTTAGCATTCGTCAGCTCTTTAAGGAGGTTACTTTCCATCGCTGCTAACATCCGTCAGCTCTTTAAGGAGGCTACTTTCCATCGCTGTTAACATCCGTCAGCTCTTTAACGAGGTTACTTTCCATCGCGGTTAACATCCATCAGCTCTTTAAAGAGGTTACTTTCCATCGTTGTTAATATCCGTCAGCTCTTTAAGGAGGCTACTTTCCATCACTGCTAACATCCGTCAGCTCTTTAAGGAGGATACTTTCCATCTCTGCTAGCATCAATCAGCTTTTAAGGAGGCTACTTTCCATTGCTGCTAACATCCGCCCAGCTCTTTAAGGAGGTTAATTTCCATCGCTGCTAACACCCACCAGCTCTTTAAGGGCGCTAATTTCCATCACATAATATCTGTCAGCTCTTTAAGAAGGTAACTTAAATATTCATCATATAATATTAAGGAGATAACGACTGGTATTAAAGAACTGGGTATATGACCACGCGTAGAAAATTATGTTAAACGTATCTATTGGAGTATTTGTTATTTATCCAGGCCAAAACAAAATTTTGTTGAAAAATTTGTCAAAAAAATTACTAATCTAAATTCGTGCTCCCTTCCAACCCACCTTAAGTTATTTTTTACCACCCTTTCGATTTATACGCCTATTTACTAACCAAGCTAATGGTTTAAGGATGAATTAAAGAAAGTGTACACTTATTTAGGTGAAGCCTGAGTGGAAAACCATTTTGAAACAAAGACACCGTATTCGAACCTTGATCTCTTCGTCAAAGGCAATTTAGTATATTGTGGAGGTAATGCCCTAGACCATGTGACAACTAAAGCGGGTCCTTAAGTATTATTATTATTATTATTATTATTATTATTAATATTATTATTATTATTATTATTATTATTATTATTATTATTATTATTATTATTAGCACCGCGTCTTACTACCTGTTCGGGTTATACGTACTTACGCTAATGTGTAATGGTAGGGTGATTGTGAGATGAAATGGAGGACCTACAGTTTAACGTGAAATCCGAACCACGATGGAGGCCTGGCATTCCACACATTCACAAGTTGAGATTAATACACATCTTGTCAGAGGTGAAGGAAGGGTTTGGGAATCAGATAAATCTGTGCCAGTACCGAGGATTGAACCCCGGACCCCGTCAGCACAGAAGTCCAACACCTACCCCTAGACCACCAGGTCACCTTAAAGTCCTAATCTTAAGGTTCTGACCTATACCGCGATACTTTGTCACGAAAGTGGTTGGTTTGCAAATTTCAGGTCTGGTTGCGTGTCGGAGAGAAGTGAGATTGGAAGAGAGAATAACAGAGGGCGTTGTTAGTAATAGTGGTAATACCGCTTTCATTCAATTAGTCAATTAATTTCAATGTTTCCTCATCCCACCGGCCGCAGTTCAAGCTCAACACAAGTTTCAGTTAAGGGAAGAGAGAAAGGGGGTAGTTAATCACACCGGTCACCAGAGGGCGGTGGTAAGTTAAGTTGAGGTTTATTATAGATGATGACCTCTGATATTTAATATGGGTGCTGCGTCTTACAGTTAAATAGGCTCAGCTTATAGAATGGATCCCTCACATTCCAAGAATATTGACAAGATTGAAAGTGCACACTTCTTTTGTTGCTTCTTATCTTAGCGACACCTCGAAGAGAGAAATTATTATGATCGTCAAAAAAATATTATAATTTGAAATTTTGTTGGATGTCGACGTTTAATGACTCTAAGAATAGGATTTTTTTTAAATATCGTCTGCGACAAAAGCCGAAACTATCTAGGGTTTTAATAAGGCTCCCCAGGGGGGGATTTTGGAATTATCCATCCAACCCTAATATTAAGGGTATTTTATTTAGAAGCAAAAAGGTAAAAAAAAAAAGATTTTCTCAAAATTAAAGTTAAAAATCATATCTAGGCATTGTTTAATATTACAAACAAATTTTCACATCTCATTTTCCCGTTAAAATGAGTCTCATCGAAAATTTGTAAATCTCTTTAAAATATACAACTTTTATTTGAAAGTACAATTTATAAAATCAATAATTTCCGATTTATAGGCATTTAAAAAAAAATACAGTAGAGTTTGAGAAATGGGTAGTTGAGAATGTACAGAATATTTAATACGTTTTTGTAACAGTGTATATTACTTCGTTTCACATATCTTACGATTTAAATGTATAGTTTAGATAAAGGCGTGAGAAAGTCTATGAGGTGACAGTACCAATGCTCCCCCCCTCCCCCGTTTAGATCAAGGATATCAAAATTGCGGTTCAAATCATGAATACGTGGCCCGTGGAACCCACTATGAATAAACGTGAATAAAAATGTTCAATTTTCCAGAGAATTGCTTGAGCGACACTGAAACATTCCTGAAAAACCAAGGGTGAGTATTATTATTATTATATATCTTAATTTTCAATTTTTAATAAAGAGGTACTATTGTAGAGTAATTTTTACTTACGTAGAAGACAATATTGTTTTTTGATGTTGTCCTCTCAGTATTTTTAATTTTTAACATGGCCCATTTGATCACGTGACTTTCTCTAGAGCAACATTCTTGAAGGAAAAACCTATTTCAGGTTCATGTAATTGGTATACATTTATTTAGGGTTATATTAAGATGATATTTGAAGAATATACAAATATATTGGTCTCAATTTATTGCAATTTTTTTGTATACGTAAATCTCAGCCTTTTATTTCAGAAACTATAGATTTTACGAGAATTAAAACAGAAAGTCTGCAAATGAGCTAATTTTAGACCGGTTTCGGTGGCCGCATGGTCTAACGCGCTACTCTCGTGCTATAATAGACTGATGAAGGTGGGGAGATCGGGGTTTGATCCCAGTTGGATGTACCAAAGGTGGTTTTACCCTAAATGGTTTTCCACTCTCCCTCCACACAAATGCGGGTGCGCTTCCTCTCAATTAAACCTTTCTAATCCCTAACACACTATCGTAATTAGTAAATACGCGTATAATCCTAACGGGTAGTAAGACGTGGTGTTAAAAACAATAATTAGTGTGAGTACATTGATGTCCTGGATGGGTAGTAACCGTGGAGCACATAATAAGAAGAGGGATCGCAACCGGTACTTCACAGAGCCAGAAGGTACTATCACACATCAATCTGTCAACCTCACCGAATTGCATTCATTAACTGACCCTTCACTCCATTCATCACAGGGACTGGCTGTATATTGAATGTTATTAATCAATATCGTTCATATCTCTGACACTTTCATATTAGAGCCATAAGTGAGACTGAGACAGAGCAATGAAAGTTTCAACTTGTTCTAGCACATATTAGAAGATATAGTGCGTTGTAAACAATTTTAAGCTAGCATAAATATTCATATTGGTAAAAAATATTCGCTCTCTAATAGTACATCAGATACATAATAAATTATATTTGTTGATTTTACATCTTACATCATTTTTGGTATTCTAAATATTGGTTCTGGCCACTTTAAAAGCACCACATTAAAAAATAAAAGACCGTATCATTCTCTCCATTTCCCTTCGAACATATGTGTGGCTAACCCTCAGTTCTCCCCCCCCCCCTTTCCAATTCCTCTCTCATATTATAATACACACGACGTCTAACTATTGAATTCCAGAGAGAGAGTGTTTTCGTGTCATTTTCCAAACCCCGATCCGCACTTTAAAAGCTCAGGAGAGACAGAAAAAAAACCTCTACCAAGTTGGTTCTTCCTGCTTTGTGCCCCCCTCACCCCCCATTATTCCTCCCCTCTACGCTTCCCTTACCACCAAATCATCAATGTTTTAAACATTGTAGAAGTGAATGTGTTTTTGGAGGGGCTCTTTCCCCACCATTACACAGCTTAGCCCCCCCCCCCCCCACTTCCCTTATTCAACCCCTTTTCGTTCCCATCTCAATCCCTTTACCAGACTACTTGGACCCATGTTATCGATACCTCGACAGAATTTCCAGCGCGTTTGTTCGAATTTCAAATACTTTCCCTCTCACTCCCTCCTTCCCCTTCTATATTGAAACAAAGAGGGGTAGTGGAGGGGGGATTCGTGTTGTTCAGTTCTGTGCGTGAATTCATGAGATTCTAGAGAGTGAGGAAGGATCTGTGTGTGTGTGTGGTTTTGACGATTATGCAGTCGCTAGTCCTCAAAGGAATGGGGAAGTGGGGGGAGGGAAAGGTTTTTTATTTTTGATGTTTACTTTCATTTTTATTTGGGAATTTAACGCTCTTTTGTGAGTTACGCCACTCGTACTTTTTTTTAGTTTTTTTTAACGTTGGGATGGAGAGTTTTATAAATAATACTATCAATGTGAAAGACGAATGAAAGAAAGTGCTTGAATAATTTGAGATGAGGTGTAATATGAATAAATTTATATTTATATATATATATATATATATATATATATATATATATATATACGTTAAAATGAAAAAATAGTAATAATTATATATTCGAGTGTAATTAGAATTATATAAGTCTATAATTATATTCATAGTCGTCTTAAAAATTATTCATACAAATTAATATCTATTTTAACTTTTTTACAAAAAAAATTTAGCACAAATCGTGGACGGTTGTTTAACTTCTAATAATTTCAAATCCTTACAAATTGACCTTATTTCCTGTTGCAATAGAGGAAAAATATTACGGTTTTTAAAATGGACAGTTAAGTGTTTTAAAATAAATTAAGTAAGTATAGTGTATTGCTTAATATTTTGATCGTGTTTCGTGTTTGTGTTTGACAAACACAAGTTTATGAACGAGAATAGATAGACCTATTGTAAAAATAACAAAACATAATACAAATAATAAGTGATATTTTTACTCACGTTCGCAAGGGTTAGCATGAAATGATTCTGCATTGATTCATTTTTAATTTAACAAAATCACACTTTAAAATCAATAAATTCAAGGGAAATCAATGTAAAAATAATAAAAGATACTCAAGTTATTTTGGTTTGTTGGTTCTATATGATTTATGCCTTATATTAGAACTTATAATGTGAACTTAAACAATTTAGGTGATTTAGAACTTGGAAGTTAAGTTATTTTTAAGGAAGAGAGGCATAACACACTTAAATCATAAAAAATGTTTTTTTTCCTCCATAAAGTCTTACTACCCGTCCGGGCTATCTATTTTTTTTGGAACCGCGTATTTCTACTCTTTCGGGCTGTACGGATTATTATTATTATATATTCTGTCTTACGACAGGTCTTTTTGTCAGTGAGCTTAGACCACCAATGCACCCCGTATTCTGACTCATCCTTCAACTACCAAAATGGTATTCTTTTCTTTAAGTCATCCAATATTTGAATCCTCCTTCTAAAGCTCCTCTTTCCCTCAACCTTGCCTTCTACGACGTCATGCAGAAGACAGTTCCTCCTGAGGATGTGTCCGATACAGTTTGCTTTGTACCGAAGAATCACATCCAAAATTGTTCTCTTCCCACCCACTCTTCTTAGGACTTGTTCATTTGTTCCCCTGTCTGTCCACCTGATCTTCTCACCCACTCTTCTTAGGACTTGTTCATTTGTCTCCCTGTCTGTCCACCTGATCTTCTCACCCACTCTTCTTAGAACTTGTTCATTTGTCCTCCTGTCTGTCCACCTGATATTCTCACCCACTCTTCTTAGGACTTGTTCATTTATCCCCTGTCTGTCCACCTGATATTCTCACCACTCTTCTTAGGACTTGTTCATTTGTCCCCCTGTCTGTCCACCTGATCTTCTCACCACTCTTCTTAGGACTTGTTCATTTATCCCCCTGTCTGTCCACCTGATATTCTCACCACTCTTCTTAGGACTTGTTCATTTGTCCCCCTGTCTGTCCACCTGATCTTCTCACCCACTCTTCTTAGGACTTGTTCATTTGTTCCCCTGTCTGTCCACCTGATCTTCTCCAGCATCAAATTTCAAATATCTCCAAGTATTTCTTTTCCATTTTCCTGAGAGTCCAAGATTCCGCCCCACACAGCGCGTATATGATAATTACTCTAAAGGGGTAGGGATGAGGAAGGAAGTATTTTAGAGGTAATATACCCGCATTTGCGTGAAGGAGAATGTGAAACCATTTAGGAAAAACCACCCTCAGTGGACCCGTCCGAAATTGAAATGTTGATCTCTCCGTCATCATCAGGAGAGCCTAACACGAGATAGACCACTCGTCGGCAACAAATAAAATCATCTGAACACGATAGAACCTTTGTACTATCATGTCCTGCGACTGTACTGTCCATCACTGTCACCCCCATTGGCTTGGAAGCGTTCTTCCCCTGGAGGCTTAGGCAAGACGCGACGTTCCTTCCCAGATATCGGGGAGTACAGAGAAACGAAGCGCCAACCAATGGGAAGAGAGGCATGTCAAGTGTGAGGGGGTGGGGGTTGAATATATGGGTGTAGGGGGTGGGTGGGGAAGAGGTTGCGACTGTAACGCAATCAATCGAAAATTGATCTTTACAAGGCAGAAAATACGGAAAGAAGGAGAGGAAGAAGAAATCAAACATAACGGTAGAAGAGCAAATAAGAAAGTCGTAGCATAAGGTGAGGAGAGAGGAGAGGAAATGGTGGAAGTTTCAGGATTCAAAGAGGATGTTTCTTGTGAGAGTTTTTAAGGATGTTGTCTACCCGTGACGTGGCGGCAAGTCAAGCTAGGATTACCCATGTTTATGTATACAAAAAAAACTATACGGTAGGATTTGGATGATTCGACATTGGATTATTCGAGACCATTAAGCAATTTAAACAATAACCTTGCTAATGAATACCAGCTGTTTGGTGATATCACAATCTCTCAACAGAGTGCAATATAACATCTTTCTAGACAGACATGGCGCTAGCTACTAAAAAAGCAGGAGAATTTGATTTTATAAACATATTTTTTAATTGCTTTTTTCTTGTTAATTTTAGCATTTTATTTTAAATACAAGAGACTAGAATTTAATTAAGAAATTTTCTACATATATTCGATGTATGACTTGATTGTCCTCTGCTACAGAACTTTTAATACAGTTAAAATGAAAAGCCAGAATTTATTCATTTTTGAGTAATTAATTTTTAATTAGAAGAACATAGCTTTTTTTGATAGCAAATTAAAATTTTCAATCTTAAATTAAATTTGTCTTTGACTAATTAACGCGCAACCTTTTTTTTTCAAAAGACTATTTTAAATGGCCTTTCTAATGGTTGCATCAAAATTGACATAAAAGCTAATGTATGAATACATTGGAGAATATTAAGTTTGTGACGGGTGTGCTTATACTTTTCTGAATCACTGTATATATATACCTATATACACCTATATACATATATATACACCTATATAGACCTATATGTAGACCTATTTGTGCTCAGAAACTTTGTGATTGGACAAGCGTGAAACGAAGGAGCCACTTTTTTTTAACAAGACTTTATTTTCTTAGATTGACGACAGCAGGTTAAAATCAATATTAAAAAGATTTTTATCAAAAAGAACACTATGACATCGTGTAAGAATTTAAATTTTATTTTTCGCTTCTTGTTGAAAGCAGCATTTTTTTTTTAAAGTCACAAATATGAAATAATCATGTGGACATTTTTCTACGAATTTTTAAGTTGAGATGGAAGAAAACGCGAAGATAGGTGAATAATTTTTCAGCTTGTATAGTAAAAAAAACAACCTTTTTTTGCCAAAACAAAATATTTGTTTCAGTCATTTGATGAGAAACATTTTTAAGTAAGAGGAAAAGTGAGATTTAAATTTTTAAGACAAATATTAAAGAACTGTTTGTATTACTATGTGTAGAAAATTAAACTAAACGCTATCCACGAAGGCCATATTTAATATTTTACTTATTTTTGACAAATAAGTGTTTTGTAATAAAATAAATGGTACGGTTCACCGCATAGACTTAATCTCTCTTTAATCTTAAAATAGATACATTAACTAAAAACTCGTAAAATTTGTGGTACTAAATAATATACACTGTAGTATATATATACATATATAAATATACACTGTTACAGAAACATTGAAAAAATAGGTTCATCTCTGTCCACCAAGGATAATAATAATCAATTTCATATTTCTAGTTACTTTATAAAAAAAATAGATGGTTGCTTATAGCTCAGAAACTATCGTTTTTTTAAACATATTCCTGATTAAAATATTTTTAATTTCAACAGTATTAAAACTTAACGATAAGTTATTTCGTATCTCAAATAGTTAAGGAGATATCAAAATTGGAAATTTCTGCTTATGTAAACTGAACTCGCTTTGCTCGTTGGGGGCTCCGCCGCCAAACCCCCGGTGAGTTTTATTTGCAATTGGATGTAAAATAATGTGATTCCAGCATTATTTCTAACATAACTTACCGGTATTTTTATATTGTATATATTGCAACGACTTTAAAGTTGCTCCGCCATTTTGGATTTTTTTTCGGGGTTAGAAATTAAATTTTTTAACTTTTTGGAATTTTCCCGTCTGTTACAGGCTAGAAGCTATAAGTTTGCCAAATTTCAAGTTTCTATCTCATCTGAAAGTGGGTAAACATTAATGTCAGTGAGTGAGTGAGTCAGCCATGTGGCTTTATAGTAATATAATATAATAATATATCAGCTGCTCGTCTGGCCGTAGCATTATAGATAATTGATAAGTGAGTGGAGGGTTGGGCTTTATTTTTTAAAAGTATATTTCAGTCAGTTATTACGCAAGAGTGGATAAGGTGAAAGTGAATTAAAATTAATTATATTTTTATTAAGTTAAATAAAAATATAATTAAAGAAAAACCAAAATTCCGGCTTCGTTATAGGTGACCTGCTGTGGCTACACTTTTAGTGTGAAAAGTTTCCACTTTCTAGGTGATCTAGGGGCTTCTAGAAGGCATGTAAAGACACACACACAACACACACACAGGAGTGTAGAGTGTATTACCTGGAGTACCGGCCGCACTCCTCCACAATCTCGATGACCCCTTGTGGAGACACTCTGGGATAGTTACACCGTCTGAAGGAGCTGAAATACGCGTCCACCTTCCCCAACAGTCGGCCCTGAAACAACACAACAGACGTTTGTAACTTCTGACGAGTATCCTGAAAGGTATCAGTCTTACCTTGACTGATTACACTATGGCCTTATCTTATAATCTACACCGTAACATAACTAAGGGAGGTAATCTTACCACCTTTCTAGATAAAAGGAGGATATAGAGTGGCCATAAAGACACATTCCATTGAGCTAACTTGTTTTTTTTTCTCAGCACCGTGTCATACTACCCGTTCAGGTTATACGCCTATAAACTAATTACGATAATATGTTAGGGATTAGTAAAGTTTAATTTAGAGGAAGTGCATACATATTTGCATGCTGGGAGAGTGGAAAACCATTATGGAAAAATCACCCACAGTACATCCGACTGGGATCAAACCCCGATCTCCCCGTCTTCAACAGTCTCATACAACACGAGAGTAGCGCGTTAGACCATGCGGCCAGTGAAGTGGGTGGTGCTACCTCGTTAACCAGCGGTCTACTCTTAAGGCGTCACTCCCGAAATAAACTGGACTACAGATGGGGAGAGTCGGGTTCAAATCCTGGTCGGGTGCACTGAGGTTGCTTTTTATGTACATGGTTTTTGGTTCTCTATCCACGCAAATGCCACTTTAGTGGTATAGTCCTATGGAATGTGACTTTCTGGTCACCCTGTAAAGTAAACAAACTCCTGAGAGCATTAAAAGAGTTTTAAGAACAAATAAATAAACTTGGGTCAGTAATAACTAGTGATCTGCCATTTCAGGCGACTTTTATTTTACAAAAATCCTAAATAATAATACAATTAGCAGACTTTAATCAATATCCTACATTAAATTTGTCACTATTAGGTTAAGCTATATAACTAAGACGGACACTGGATATATTAAAGACCCATGATCCTCAGTCAGAGACAAAGGGCCAGTTTCATAGTCAGATTTAGTGCGCCTAAAGTGCGAGTCGATACTAAATACAGGACGACACCTACCTAGACCAAAATGGAATGGGCCAGTTTCGCATATGAACTGGTCCATTCCATTCAATTTCAGGTAAGTGACGTCTTGTATTTAGTATCGACTGGCAATTTAGGCGCACTAAATCTGACTATGAAACTAGCCCTAAGTATTCACCAGACCCACAGACTCCAGGTTAAAATGTCCTGAGCTCATTTAGAGAACAAAACCAAAAATTGCCTTCTAGTGTCACAAAGCTAGGTTAAGGTAGCGGCCCCACCCCTTCCCATAAACCAACCCCTCCAACGAGCCTTCTCAGACTGCAAATTACAAAAGACAACAAGTGACTGCTTGAAAATTGTCTATTTGTAAGCATGTCCATCATAGACTCTGCCTTAAAATATGAGTGAAGAATGACCCTGGATACAGGCCGACTCCTGGATAGCTCAGTAGTTAGAGCATCGACGTACTAAGCCAAAGGTCCCGGGTTCGATTCCCGTGTCCAAGTGTCATTTTTCAATTTTCACAATTTTCAAATACCGTCGTTTGTTCATTGAAAGGGAGTGAAGGTTTGAGTGGGGGGGTGGGGGGGAAGGTGTGGTATTTCTGACACCTGAACTATTGTGTTTGGACCACCGCCCCTTTACAACGAACAGTGTGAAAGTCAGTTGTTTCACTTTCAAGTGTTGGTATCACTGAGCATTGCAACTAGCACCCACCACATGCCCAAGGACTCAACTTAGTTGACTGTCTGGTGTACACCTTACCTGTATCCTAGGGCATTCAGAAATAACACTTTCATAAACTAAATCGTGTGGAGTTTTTTCCTATCACAGTTTTGTAAGAAATTAAAGATAATACTTGTGGGTTCTTTACAAGTAAATCATAACACACAACAAAAAAATCCTTATAAAAGAGGTAATAAAACTGATTTTATTTCCACCCCCCCCCCCCCCCCCCACATCACACCGTTTAAAGGGAGAAAATAGTTACGTTGGCAGACAACGTTTTCCAAATAATGGTTCCTCCCACAAAGCAGTCCCAACACCCTGATATCGGAATAACAATCAAACTAACCCCCTCCACACACACAAACACACACATACAAATCGCGTAACGTTTACTTTGGGACATAAAACTCGTCACGTACCGAGAATAAAATCTCCCTCTCACCCCCTCAGATTCAAAGCATGTTTTAGAGAAACGCAGGAGGGTGAAGAGATGAAATCAGATCCGTTGAAGCCTCCCAGCGGTCTCGTGCTCCGACTGCCCAAACTTGACCCTACACTACCCCCTCCTATCTCCCAACACCACATGAACATCTCCCCCCCACCTACTGTTTGATAAAAGGGGAGGGGGAGGGAGGTCTAGACATTTGTCACTAAAGGTAACTGTCACGTATTTTGAATTGAAGACTAGCGCTTAGTCCGATGATCCGTTCGAACTTTTAATAACATCTCCGGTCGAGGGGGGGTTGAAAGGGTAAGTGGGTTTTGTATCGGTTTGGAAGTCTGACTTTGCCTCAAAAGGACGGGGTTCAAATCACGGACACATCTGTTGTTTTCAATTAGTGATTTCCCTTTACTAGTAGAGGTATAAGTATTAGACTAGACTGCCGAAGACAGGGAGCTAAAGGTTCGAATCCCTGTTGGGTGTACAAAGGGTATTTTTTCCTTCAAAATAGTGTTCCATTCTCCTCCGTGCAAATGCGGATACACTTTTTATAAAATCCAACCTTCTCTTCACTAACTTATTAGAATAATTATTGTATATGCATATAACCTGAGCAGGTAGTAAGACACAGTGATAACAATTAGTAGAGGTAAGTGCTGATACATTTCTTTAAAATACACCCTCCTCTCATGCTGTGACTTTACAACCAATTGTTAGAGGTAATCCAAAAATAGGCCTCACGTGTTTCACAAATCAGGTAGAAAAGTTGTGTTTTGTTTGAGTTTGTTGTTTAAAAGTTACAACCTCGCGAAATCGAGTTTTTATGGTTCACGATAGTACCTCTATTAACGGCAGACTTTAACGACGTTATGAAAGACATTGTGGTGCTTTTAACGAAAAAGAGGCCCAGCAGTCTGTGATTATATCTCGCTAAAGTGGCCAATTACCTCCGAAATAGAATTTCAAAGAGGCTTGGGACAAGTCTCCAAACCTTTTAATCAAAAGGGTAAACTTGACGTGGGCCTGTTTGTATACGAGTACTTTGTAAAAAAAAAACTACTCTAAACACTTGAACGCAGATTATTGACAAAGTACGAAAAGAGTCACAGTTTTTATTTGTTTTGTTTTTTGTTTTTTAGCGGCAAAGCAAGTACGTGAAAATGTTCAGTATCGAGTGTTATTGACATTCTGAAGGGTGGCTCTACACGATCCAAAGCTAGGCGGTTTCACACGGTCGAAAGTTGTGTCGCTTTACATGCTCGAAATTAGGGGCGGTCACGCGAAATGAAGGTACGACGAAACCACAGTATTTTGCAATTAGAAGTAACCTCAATCGCTTTCAAAGGAAGTCGATAGTAAGAATCTGTAAATATTTCTTTCATTTAATACTTCTACTGATATTAGTATTTACACACCGGTATCGGACGGAACAACCATTTTTATTGCAGAGCATCTATTTTCCAGAGCAGGGGATATTTTAACTAAAACAAAAAACAGACTTTTGAGGGGAAAAAAATTCGATGGACTTTTTTTTTTACTTTCTCATATCAAGAGAAAGTATTATGATCGTGAAAAATCGATCTCTAGATTATGATAAGTTTTTACGTTTTATGTAAACACAAACTTAAAAAAGTGAATTTTTCAATTATGTCTGTCTCCATATCCATCTGTCTGTCTGTCCCTGTCCACGTATCCAGAACGATTTGAGGGAATTTGTTCGAACTTGTTGGGATATTATAAGGTTACACCACAAAACGTTGTTTTTTACCCTAGTCCTTCAATTTAAGAGTAGCTTACTGAAGAGTACTTTTTTTAATATTTTTTTTCGAAAATGGCTCTAGCAATTTTGTTGAAAACCCCTATTTAGATTTGATGAGATGACAAATAGCACTATATAATTGTTTTTTGGGCGAAAATTATTTGAAGGGTAAATTATTGATGACCTAATTTTTGTTATTGGCTTAGAGCCTCACCAAGATGTAGCCAAGCTAGGCGAGCTCTCTAACTTTCAGAGATAAGGACTTTTTTTTAGTCAAAATAAATAAAATATTGATCCAGTATAATTTTCTTCGCAAGGTGATATCAACAATTGTTGAATATCTTGTCATGAGTATAGCGGCATTAGATGACAAACATTTTCACTGACGAGGAAAAGTTGTCATTAAATTCCAGGACACCCTTGACAGATATTCAACTGTTGATATCACCATGTGTTAACTCTATGTTTCTACTGGATCAATATTTGATTTATTTTGGTCAAAAAAGAGTTTTGATATAGAAACTGCAAAAACACTGCTCTTGATTCACGTTCCAAACGTTTTAGTGTTATTTTAAAGTTGTTGATATTATTGTCAAAAGTAACAGTTGCAGATCATATGGACTTGACGTATGAATACGTGAAAGCAGTTATAGTAACGTTTATAGCTTTCAAATAAGGACCTTCTGATGATAATCAGATTGAAAATCGTATTTCGAATGAAAGTGATGTGAAATTGTATTTATTTAAAAACTAATATGTTATTTAAGTAAGCTAAAATGTTTGACATAATATCCTAAGTTTGCCAACGCGACCACGCAGTTACATAACGCCCTGGTAACGTTTATCTTTCAAATAAAGTAGCCACTTTTGTAACGTTGCCAAATTCGGTAGATGTTCCTCCGAAACTGGCTCACATCCAATTTAAGCACGTCCATTTAACTTTACGATTTAATAAAGAAAACGTGTAGGCCTACCTTTTTTCAACAACATTGGGCAAATTTTTGATGCTTTAATCACGCCCTTTAGTAGCAGTGTTGACTATCATTGAACATTATCTTTTACCACATCTTAGTACCCATATTGGATATAAGCCTCGGTGGATGTATGGTCTAAGGTGTCACTCTTGCAATAAACTACCTGCCGATGACGGGAAGATCAGGGCTTGAATCCCAGTCGGGTGTATTAGCACTGCGTCTTACAACCCGTTCGGGTTATACGCACTTACGCTAATGTGTAATGGTAGGGTGATTGTGAGATTAAATGGAGGACCTACAGTTTAACGTGGAATCCGAACCACGGTGGAGGCCTGGCATTCCACAACTTCACAAGTTGTGATTAATACACGTCTTGTCAGAGGTGAAGGAAGGGTTTGGCAATCAGATAAATCTGTGCCGGGACCGAGGATTGAACCCCGGACCGCCAGCACAGAAGTCTGACACCTTACTCCTAGACTGCCAGGTCACCCTATAAACAGTATAAAACTGTTGGTGCGTTTTTAAGTTTTTAGAATACGTTTCAAACTTGTTTGATCCAATTATTGAAGGAAGACTATCGTTGTTTGTTACTTTTCGATTTTGATGCACAAAAATCCTAATTAATTTTTCATGGCCATACACTTCTTATTTCAACACAGGGCATTGAAAAAGACATAGTTTCTTTTTCTCATCAAGCTAAAAGATCATTAAATATCCAATAACCAACAGAACACAAAAAAGCTATTCCTTGGAGGGCAAAGTAATCGCCTTTGTCATCGGTCGAGGAAATTACCTGTAGTAGAGACTTATACAGGGTGTATTTGTGGGTTATTATTTCTGTGCTAAATTTAACCAAGACGTACGTCCATATCCAGACATTTTCCTGCACTGTTTGTGTGTTCAAAATGTGCTTAGAAGAAAAATGAAGTCATTTTCCAACATGTGGAACATAAATATGTTATTTATAAATGTCATCAGCTTGAGTAATGAGGTAATACAGCTTTAAACTTTATCCAACTTACTAAACAGTGGGCTTAGTGCTAGATATTGCGTCGATATCATAGATATATAACAATACTTAGCACCAAGTCTTACTACCCGTTCGGGTTATATGCTTAGTTACTAATCACACTAATGGTTTTTAGGAATTGGGAAGATTTAATATAGAGAAGTGAACCCGCATTTGCGTGGAGGGAGAGTGGAAAACCATTTAGGAACCCTACCCCAGTTCACCCAACCGAGATTCGAACTTCAATCTTCCCGTCCTCAGCAGTCCAGCTCAACATGAAACTAGCGCGCTAGCTAACCACGCCACCGAGGCGGGTCATAATCTACTTCCCTGGGAACTATTTACCTTGTGATATTACATTTACACCAAGAGGTAATGTTGCATTAAGTAGGTGACCTGGTGGTCTAGGGGTAAGGTGTCAGACTTCTGTGCTCAGGGTCTGGGGTTCAATCCTCGGTCCCAGCACAGATTTATCTGATTGTCAAACACTTCCTTCACCTCTGACAAGACGTGTATTAATCACAACTTGTGAATGTGGGAATGCCAGGCCTCCACCGTGGTTCGGATTCCACGTTAAGCTGTAGGTCCTCCATTTCATCTCACAATCACCCTACCATTTCACATTAGCGTAAGTGCGTATAACCCGAACGGTTAGTAAGACGCGGTGCTAATAATAATAATAATAATAATAATAATAATAATAATAATAATAATAATAATAATAATAATAATAATAATAATAATAATAATAATAATAATAATAATAATAATAATAATAATAATAATAATAATAATAATAATAATAATAATAATAATAATAATAATAATAATAATAATAATAATAATAATAATAATAATAATAATAATAATAATAATAATAATAATAATAATAATAATAATAATAATAATAATAATAATAATAATAATAATAATAATAATAATAATAATAATAATAATAATAAATAATAATAATAATGCATTAACATTCATTCGCATGTTCTTATAAATTGAGAAGCTTGAGGTAGGAATGTAGGGAACGCGATTTCAAGTATGCCTAAGTCTTTTTGCAGATTTTAGAGCAAAAAAAAATTATTTTTTTGCCAAAATGAATAAAAAATTTCTCCAGTAGAACTATATAGTTTAATTTTCTTCACATGGTGATATCAACAGTTGTTTAATATCTGTCATAAGCATAGCAGCGTTAGATGAGAAACGTTTTAAATGAATAGAAAAGTTGTCATTTAATTCCGGGGCACCCTTCACAGATATTGAACAACTGTTTATATCACCATATGAAGAAAAATTAAGTCTTTTGTTTCTACTGAAGAATTATTTTTTTTATTTTGACAAAAAAAAGTTTTGAGACAAAAACTGCAAAGATATTGCCCTTATTTCATGTTCTCTACACTCCCGCCTTAAGCTATTGATAACTGCTAAATGTAATAAGTATTTATTTTGATTGTGAGCCAAACTCTTTTATCAACTATTAAAATATACATTAATATAAATGTATCCTGCGTTTACCCTGAAACGTAGCAAGATTACCTTTATTGGTTCCATGATTATGGTATAGCCTTTTAAGACAAGGCCATAGTGAAATCAGTCAAGGTAAGACGTGACAGTGTACGTTTCCTTATTATCAAATATGTATACGTTTTATTCTAAAATTATGGAAACATTTTAATTTGGTAGGGATTTAAAAAAAACACATTTATCGGATGTGTAGTTTTTGAAACGATCCTTAGTGCTGGTTCCTGAATCCGCCGCTAGGGTCAGTGAAAAGGCCTGGGATGAAACTCATTTCGCTGCCGGCCTGTTCGAGGCAGGATGTGACGTTGCTAACTCTGAGTAAAGAAAGGGGGTTGAGTGATTTGGATGTGGTTGGGGTTGGAGTTAGCCCAGCGAGGGATGTTTGCTTTTTATTTTCCGGTATTCCAGTCATCCGCTGGCTGGGAGCCATCCTAGCTATCGGCAATCCTAATACTCCAAGCAGTCTGTTCATTGTTCGACAATGCCTTTGCATGCTACTCGTTTTTTGACAACGCCTTCGCATTCTACTCGTTATTTGACAACGCCTTCGCATTCTACTCTTTTTTGACAACTCCTTATTATACTCGTTGTTTGACAACGCCTTCTCATTCTACTCGTTATTCTACACTGCCTTCGTACTCTTATTATGGTGTGAACATATTATTGCGCTTTACCTAAGAGCAACGCCCCAATTTTGTGCACCTGTAATCACCTGATATCATTCAAGAGCTTGGCCAACGTCAGTTATGTATTTCTTAACCCAAGTCCAAGCATCTTCATGGGAGCTCAGATAGTTAAAGGGTGTGTTAATTAAAAGTGTGCCAACATTTGCGGGGGGGACTACGGTCAGGCCTTACTTGCAAGATACTAATATGATGTACTTTAAAGTCGCAACTCTATTACAAGTATAACAATCATAATATAGAATCTAGAACAGCGATTTTCAACCTTTTTCTACTCATGGAACACTGAACAAGGCACTAAAATAGTCAAGATATTCCATCAGTTTTTTTAAAGAGATTTTATCATAGAAAGTAGTAATAACATTGGTCTTTTTACTTGTTCCAGTGGCCGCGTGGTCTACCCACTATTCTCGTGTAGACTGGAGTGTCGATGACTGGGAGATTGAGTTTCGAATCTCGGTCGGGTGTACTGAGAGGGGGGCTTAGTATTCCATTCTCCTTCCACACAATGCGGGCACACTTCCTCTAAATATAGCCTTCCTAATCCCTAAAACCATTAGCGCAATTTAGTACATAGGAGTATAACCCGAATGCGGTGCCAAAAAAAACCAGAAAAAAACACATTTATTTTAAAAGTTTGATGGCTAGTATTATAAAAAATTTGCTTTTTTTTTTAGAAAACAATGTTGATCATGGATTTAGAAAGATTTATTTTTACTAATCATTCTTTTTCCTCGCTTCCTTTCGACCTCTCTCTTCCTCCCCCCTTCACTCCCCCCCCCCCCCCCCCCCAACTTCTGCGGTATTTCTGCAGAAACTTATTGACACACTGGTTGATAAACGTTTTAGTTCACCATTAGTTTATCTACTGGTGAAAGGGATTGAATCAATTTAAAACTAGAGTCCTGTTTGAACTATGGGTGATAATCTCTTTAACATATCGATATAGCTATCATTCATTAAATCGCGAGGTATTCATAAAGAGCTTCGATACATTGATTAAATTATATACAAATACCGGTTCTTTCCGACATATTGAACTACATTGGTCTGAGCGAACTGGAACGGTGATATTTTGTTTACTTTTGAAAAATATAGGTAGGCAAAAATAGCTAGTAGGAAATAATATTGTGCCTAGTTTTCTGATTTGAGAGAAGAATGTATTTTTTTATGTATATATGTGTTCAAAAACGCAATGGTTCAAATTTCATTTCTTGTTTATTTATTTATCTACCTGTACCTCATAAAATAAGAGAAAATCAACCAAATTAATTTTTTTTAAATATGGAAAGAATCACTGAGTTAAATTTATTCACAGGCCTTAAAACTTATTCTAATGTATGCAATATATCGATAAATTGATCAATATACCGGATACGCAAGGGGCGAGAGGGGAGGGGGTTGATAAATAACTTTATATTGATATTGTTTTATCTAGTGTAATGAGATGAGAACAAAAACAGTTCCAGTAGTAGATTCCAGCGATAAGCGATATTTGTAAGACTCCTACTTAATAATTTCTTCCCTGGAGTTTAAGCGATATCTTGGACAAGCTGTTGGTATCGACGTGTCATGAATGGTTTGGTGCTGCGAATGATTGTGTGATTTTTCTTTTGTGCTTACATTGTTTTATCGTCCCAATAAAATATAAATATTTAAATTATTTTTTATTAATTAATGAAACATCTTAATAATATTTTACGTGTCACCACAACTATATCACATATTGGGTTATTGTATTGTCAAGCAGTTAATTATATTTAATCATTTAAAAAAAATAGACTATTGACCCCCTCCCTTTACAAAAATCCTGCGTACGTCCCTGTAAAACATCGATATTAATATTTAAATATAAAACATAAAGCAAGATCCAACAACCTTGAAATATCAAGCTGTAACTAGTGCAAAACTTTCTCCAAACGAAAAAGTAAAGACCGCATAAAAAAATATATATCAAATTCCAACAGAATCGCTATCGGGTGAAAATGTTCACGATTACTAAACTTTATCTATGTGATAAAGTAAAATTAGGCGTACTGCCATATTAAATATTTTCAAAACCCTCTTTGAATCAATATAAATGAATGAATACTCTTAAGAACAAATAGGCTCAGAACTATTTGGGCCGCTCCACTTTATTTATCGACGGGCTGAAGAATAAAAAGTTATATGTGCATACAAGTATCATATCTCCTTGATTACTCGCCAGAGAGTAATAGGGGGTTAGCGGAACTGATGGAACGGCAAGAATGGTTGGGGGGGGGGACGAGATAGGAGGTTAGGGAGGGGGGTAATTCGAAATACGAGCTAGGGAGAGTTTGGCCCGCGGACACAAAGGTAGGAAGCGGAACAGCGCTGCGCTGCGTTAGGCTTTGTAATCTAGGTCATGTGTGAGTGGATAGTGAGATATGACCTTAACTACACACCTTATCCTTAATTGCCACTCCATGAGGACAAGTATACTGAGTATGTTGGTACAAGTACGAGGGTGGTTTTGTTCGATTGGACAGCGGTCGAGAGCGTCAAGGCGATATATTAGGGGTTCCCACACACACAAAAAAGGGATTACTGTCAGTATTTAAAGGGAGAGAGGATTTTCATCGCGTCCTCGGTACCAGTTTTGGTTATTCACGTATAGTCATTTCAGTAATTCAATAGGGACGGGAAGCGTATAACTCGAACGGGTAGTAAGACGCGGTGCTAAAATTTAAAAAATAGGGACAGGGAGGATAGCATTTTATAGGAAGTGTAGCCGTGTTTGCGTGGAGGGATGGTGGGAAAACCATTGAAGAAATATCAGCCTTAGTCACCTGAGCTGAATTCTAGCCATGATCTCCCGGCTATCGGCGTTTCAGTACAACACGAGAGTGACGTGTCAAACCATGTGGCCACTGGTACGGGTGACAGGTTTGTTAAAATGTCTGCAAATAAGAAAAAATACATAGAGAGAGCGAGAGAAATTACGAAAATAAAGATGGTTGATAGTTAAGCTTTCGTTTTTTACCCACATTGGTGTGCGTGTGGGCTAAGGTGTCAACCTCTTCTGATGTGGTTCTACGGTGGTGTAAAGGTTGGGGTTCAGATCACCGGGTCAGATGTACTGGAAGTGTTGTTTCCTTACTTGGGTCTACACTTTCCATACGTACGAATTCGGGTACATTTCCTCTAAATTCTATCTTTCTATACCTACACGGTTAGTGTAGAACATTTGATCCTTCTCATCCTGGTAAGCCTGTGATGGCCTCCATACAAACCCAAGCATTTATTTTTAGTTTACTATATTAGGAAAATTTTAGTTTTGAAATTTATTTTATACATCTCTATAAATCCAAATTGTCGAGAACCACATCGTTGGTCATGCAGTCTAACTCGTCACTCACGTGATTGCCTGTGACGGGGAGATTGGAGTTCGAATCCAGATCGGATGTACTTGATGGTATTATATTTCTTAAATGGTTTACAACTCTCCCTCCATGCAAATAAGGGTATAGTTATTCTAGAATGTTGCCTTCCTTATCCCTATATTATATGTGTGATTAACGAAGGGTTTCTAAGACGCGGTGAAAAAATAAACAACCCTAAATAATAATTACTAGGCCTAAGCTTCGACAAAAACATTTACTTCTCATATCAAATGTTAAAAAGGTCTTAAGATATGTCCCAATCTGCCATCACTGACACCGTGTGTTTTAATGGTGACCAAGAGCTTTGCACATAAGGTTGTTAGACCTTTTCCTCCCCTGTACTTTATTCCAAGCCCTACCCATCCCTTGAAACCATAACCCTGTTTCCGACCCAGAAATGGGCCGCATGGAAATGAGGGGGAAATTTAATTTTCCTATACAATTTTTTTTATGGTCGCATGCTGTTCTACATTCTTCATATTAAAAGTAAGCCTCCATTCCCCCCTCTTTATTTTTTTCTCTCTTCTTGCTCTCCCCCCGTATTCCAAAATTTGCCTGCTTGAATTTTTTTTTATCTTAGACGAAGTATAGAAGAAGGATGCATGGTTTCATATTAAGAAACGTAAAGAGCCCTTTTTATGGTAGATTATGTCAGGAGTTTATATGAAACGATTTCCCCCCGCCCTTTTGACATTACCCCCAAGAAAATTACTCATTTTTCTTGCTTATGGAAATTCCATGCGTAATATATTATTTTTAGATAAAAAAAATTATAAACTGGCATATGAATCTTGTTGTTTTAAAATGAAAAGTGTATGATGAATGCGATTTTTCACTATAGAATTATAAACGTAGGGAAAATGTTTATAGTACGGATATCTGACAGCTATAAAAGATAGGCCTACTAGATCTACTTTCCACCATTCCATACGTCAAGTCATGTGATCTGCAGCTGTCACTTTTGATATAAATTATCAGTATTTATAAAAATAACAAATCCAACACCTTATCTTAGTCGGTAGCGTGTCTGTCTACTGAGCTAATGGTTCCGGGTTCGATTCCTGGCATGGCCGAAAAAAATTATCATTGATAAAAATATAGGTTCACCCATTCACATTGATAAATTGCCGGACGGGGAGTGGATGTTGTGCCTATCCTAGTCTAAAGTTAGATTGTAAGGCATATGAAACTACGACAGCCCTTTCAAACCGATAATGTAAAATATACGGCTTGAATAAAAAACTGACCCAGGCCATAGGCTGGAAACAGTAATGGATGTAAGAAAATATTTAAAATAAAACTAATAACAAAGTACATTAATAATATAGTAAAATGTTATCAATGTTAACAGCGAAAAAATATGTTTGTATTATTGAAAAAGTTCTTCCTTTGAAAATTGTCCTGTACCAAAGAGTTATTTGTAGAGAGTTATGTCCATGTGCTATTTTTAAACTATACTGACTAGTTTGAAATAGAATCCTATAAATTAAAATTTACGAATAAAATAGTTCAAGGATATTTTTTGTTCTGTTTTAGTGTCGTGTCTTACTAACCGATTTGGTTACACATCTAATGTGCTAATCAAGCTACAGTGTTAGGAAAGAATAAGGTTGAATTTAGAGGAAGAGTACCAGCATTTTCGTGGATGGAGAGTGTAAAACTACTATCAGTACACCCTACCAGAATCCTAACCTCGTTATACCCAATATCAGCAGTCCAGTCTATTAAGAGTGTGACGCCTTAGACTATTCTACCACCGAAAAAGGCGAGTTAAATTTAAGGCGTGTATATAAAATGAAGTAGCAATGGAGACACAAGTTTTAAAATATTATAAAACATAGGCTGTTGATAAAATTAGGATAATGTTGCAAGTTGTACGAGCACATTTTATTAGCCTATTACTGAATTAATTATTTCAATTTAATTTTTTTTTAAACCTACCAGCACGTTTTAGGTGACCGCTAAACCTCGCTAGACTTGATCCGAGAAGCAAGGCCATAGTCAAGGGGGTGTTTTGGGGGTTCAACCCCCCCCCCCCCCCCCCGAAATTTGAGGAACAAAATATATATGGCTTTATTTATGGTTCAAACAATATCCTAACTAAGGCAATAATACAAATTAGAGCATTGTGTTTCTATAAAAAAACACTTCAGATAACTTCTAGAGGTGTTTATTATTTTGAATTTTTTCTAGCCTTCAGAAATTGGGGAATGTACCTCCCCCCTCCCCCCGACCCCCCGAAATTATTGGATGGCTATGGCCTTGCCGAGAAGTTTCGACCCTAGACTGGGTACATTTAAGATTTAAAAAAAAACATTGATTTTTTTTTTCATATCCTTTTCAAGCGAATAATTGTGATGTAACCCTCTTTGGTGGTCGCATGGTCTGAGGCGCTATTCTCGCAATAGCCTACACAGACTATGATGGAGAGATGGTGATTCGATATCGTTCGAGTTTACTGAGTGTGATGTTCCCTAAATGGTTTCTCCCTACATCTCTCCATGTAAATGTTGGTTCACTTCCTCTAAATTTAACCTTCCTCATCCCTAATACATAAGTACATAAGAGTATAGCCCGAATGGGTAGTAAGACGCGGTGCTAAAAAAATATTGTGATGTCCTAAAAATTCACCCTTCTAGTTCTATTCCCTTAGATCAAGTAGCTAAATTACTTAATAGCTAGCGCACGAGGGTTTGTCTAGCTACCAAAATAATGTTAAGAACTACCATTTATGAAATTAATTTTCGTTAATAATAGTTTTTTTTCCAACAGCCTTTCTTTTGTTTTCTAGAATGTTCATCTTTCCTAAAATTATATTTTCCCTAGATATTAGTATTTCATTTTGTGGCGCTCCCCAAAATACCCCCACCTCTCCTCCCACCCCTAAGACCCCATGTGGTGATGGGGGGGGGGGGTGTATTTCAGCATAACGCATGTAGAAGGGGTGGGAACATGATAGCTGCCTGGCATTCCTACCCCAGACTGAAATAGGAAGAAAAAGGGGGAGGGTAAAAATAGCTCTCGCATCTCACTTTTTGTGGTCTCGATCCAACTTTTTATTGGGATTCCTGGAAGTCCTTGGCGGTGAGTTGGAAATATGCGGCGCGACACCCCCGAAGCTACTTGCCACCCTTAACACTGGTTGCATCCGTGTGGTCTAACACGGTATTCTCGGAGTAGACTAGAATACCGTTGACGGAGAGATCGAGATTCGGGTGGTTTTCCAAAGTGGCTTTCCACTCTCCCTCCACGCAAATTCGGGTACACTTCATCTAAATATAACCTTCATAATCCCTAAAACCACTAACGTAATTAGTACATAAGCGTATAATCCGAACGGGTAGTATGATGCGGTGCTAAATAAAAAACCGTGGTTGCATGGTACAACGAGTAAAGGAGGTCTCACTGACTAGTTCTTTGGTTGCATGGTACAACGAGTAAAGGAGGTCTCCCTGACTAGTTCTTTGGTTGCATGGTACAACGAGAAAAGGAGGTCTCACGACTAGTTCTTTGTTGCATGTACAACGAGTAAAGGAGGTCTCACTGACTAGTTCTTTGGTTGCATGGTACAACGAGAAAAGGAGGTCTCACTGACTAGTTCTTTGGTTGCATGGTACAACGAGTAAAGGAGGTCTCCCTGACTAGTTCTTTGGTTGCATGGTACAACGAGAAAAGGAGGTCTCACTGACTAGTTCTTTGGTTGCATGGTACAACGAGTAAAGGAGGTCTCACTGACTGTTCTTTGGTTGCATGGTACAACGAGAAAAGGAGGTCTCACTGACTAGTTCTTTGGTTCCATGGAACAACGATAGAAAGGAGGTCTCACTGACTAGTTCTTTGGTTGCATGGTACAACGAGTAAAGGAGGTCTCCCTGACTAGTTCTCTGGTTCCATGGTACAACGATAGAAAGGAGGTCTCACTGATATTTTTCTAAATACTGGTGTCATGGAACAGCGAGATACAGATCTCACTGACTAGTTCTCTCGTTTCATTGGAACAGAAAGACAAAGGAGGTGTCACTTATTAAATAATGGTGTCATGGAACAGCAAGAGAAAGGAGGTTCTACTGAGTATTTTTTAAACAATTGTGACATGAAACAACAAAAGAAAGGTGGACTCAATGATATTTTCCTAAATACGACATGGAACAACAAAGGAAAGGAGGGTTCACTGACTAGCTCTACAAACACAGGTATCATGGAACAACGATATAAAGGTGAGATCACTGTTCAGGTGATAATATTTTTTATCTGTGGAAGATACCACATGTGATTTTAACTGTGGCTTGCCCCTAACTTCCCCCTACTAATACCCTATTAGTGATACTAGTACATTATCTTTGCGTTACATTCGTCATTGCTTTTTCTTTGATTACGTCATGAACGTGTTTATTAAAGAGCTCTTAATTTACCAGGAAAAAAGACTAAACGATAACTATCTAGTTTAAGAGAGGTGTGATTATTTTAGTTAAATACACTTACTAAATACTCGTAGAGCCATATATAGGATTAAAACATTCATATCATGAACAAACCCACTTTAAATGCAACTAGTCAGAAAACTAGCTAAGACCTCTACGATGGGTGTCAAGAATGATAAAACGTACCGCTAAGTTATTCAACTTTTGAACGAGAGTAGTCATAAAATAAATTAATACTAATTTTGTACCGTTAATGAATAAAGCAAACTTCAGTTATGAACGATCTATTTACGTTGATTACGTGATTATACGTGCCCTGTGGTGGGTTCTAATTATTATAATTGTAGTATGTGATTATACGTGCCCTGTAGTGGGTTCTAATTATTATAATTGTAGTATGTGATTATACGTGCCCTGTGGTGGGTTCTAATTATTATAATTGTAGTATGTGATTATACGTGCCCTGTGGTGGGTTCTAATTATTATAATTGTAGTATGTGATTATACGTGCCCTGTGGTGGGTTCCAATTATTATAATTGTAGTATGTGATTATACGTGCCCTGTGGTGGGTTCCAATTATTATAATTATAATATGTGATTATACGTGCCCTGTGGTGGGTTCTAATTATTATAATTGTAGTATGTGATTATACGTGCCCTGTGGTGGGTTCCAATTATTATAATTATAATATGTGATTATACGTGCCCTGTGGTGGGTTCTAATTATTATAATTGTAGTATGTGATTATACGTGCCCTGTGGTGGGTTCCAATTATTATAATTATAATATGTGATTATACGTGACCTGTGGTGGGTTCTAATTATTATAATTGTAGTATGTGATTATACGTGCCCTGTGGTGGGTTCCAATTATTATAATTATAATATGTGATTATACGTGCCCTGTGGTGGGTTCTAATTATTATAATTGTAGTATGTGATTATACGTGCCCTGTGGTGGGTTCCAATTATTATAATTATAATATGTGATTATACGTGCTCACTGCCCCGGGATGGGCTACAATTACCGTGGTATGTGATTATACGTGTCCCACGCCAATTATCTTAGTCTTTTCCTTTATCGTTACTGCCCAGGAATTTTAGTATCAATTATTCTAGAATTTATTAAAATTGATTAATTATGGTAATATTCCATTACTCCATGCTCTTCTGAGACGCATCCTACGGGTAGTTGAATATAAATGATAAGTTTACGGCAAAAATCCTTTTAATTTACATCTCTTTATTTAGATTTAGTTTCGAAAATATTTAATTATTTTTTAAAATAAAATATTATGCCATTTTTTCACAAGGATTACTTAGATATTTTTAGATTTAACCAAACCACTTCCTCACAAGCCAAGTTTCCAGCACAGAGTGATTTTTATTTATTTATTTATTAGCACCGCGTCTTACTACCCGTTCGGGTTATACGCTTAAGTACTAATTACTCTAATGTATTAGGAATTTGGAAGGTTAAATTCAGAGGAAGTGAACCCGCATTTGCCTGGATGGAGAGTGGAAAACCATTTAGGAAAAACCACCCCCAGTTCACCCGACCGAGATTCGAACCTCGATCTCCCCGTCCTCGGCGGTTGAGCTCAACACGACTTGCGCGTTAGCCAACTACGCCACCGAGGCGGGTCACAGAGTGATGTTCTCCTTTGTCGGGACTTACCCATCATTTATCAGGACTTCTCATTCCCGATCAAAGGAGGATAACATCAATATGGAAAATTTTAAAAGCTGATTACGGAAAAATATAGCATGAAATAAACACAGCGCTAGTGCGGGGTGGCTGTCAAATAGAAAGATATAAAGAGTTTTAAAATTAAATAAAACAAAATGACTGAGTAGATAAATAAAAAATTTACCGAAAATAAAAATAAATATCTAAATTTGGAAAAAAAGAAATTAAAATGAGGATCATTACATATTCCTCACAAACTTATTTATTCCATGTCATACAAAATAATTTCAAAACATGTTAGCCTCTTATTTACTTAACATAATAGGATTGACCTCAATCCCTCATAGACCCAACAAAAAGTAGATTAAAATCTAAAATAAACGAGAACTTAAAAAAAACATGTTTACACATTTTTTATTAAATGAACGTATTCAGGAAATATTAAAAAAAATAAGCTCACGAAAGTGATGGAGCCGGTCTAATTTTTTATGTTAAGCTCTTTATCATCAACTCGTGAAAAGAGATTTTCCCCGAATTAACTCTGATTAGGGCCTGAAGGAAAGGATGATATGTTTGATCTTCCGTGCATCCGGTTTGTAAAACACAGTTTTCGTGCTGTTCATAGTCAAACAAAGGAGAGTTTTGTTTTTACGCTAAATTTTTGCACTATTTAACTTGCATGTGAATCAAGGTAAGGCACTCATATATTTTTAATATTATTACATCAAACACTTAACCTATTTTTAGCACCGCGTCTTACTACCCTTCCAGGTTATACGTGTAAATACTGATCACACTAATGTGTTAGGGGTGAGAAAGGTCGGATTTAAAATAAGTGTTTCTTCATTTGCGTGGAGTTAGAATACAAAACATTTAACTAAAAACACCGTCACTACACCCGACCAGGATTCAAATCCTCAACTCCCCGTCATCGGCAGTCCAGTCTATTGCCTTAGACCATGCAGCCACCGAAGTTGGTACTAAATATGAACAGCTTATTCTAAGCTGTAAAGTTAAGGTGGTCTACTTAGAAGAAGTGCGGCCACATTAGTGCAGAAAAGGGGATGGTATAAATCACATATCAACAAACATCCCCAGTAAATTAAGCCGGGTTTCGAACCTCGAACTTTCTCGAACAGAGTAGGTCAAAGAAAGAACTGGTTTATTGTTTGAATTTTTTTTAATAAACTATAAAATATCACGTGAATAATTCTTAAGAGAGAAATAATTCTCGCCAATGATATTACGTAAACCACATCGGTGGCCGCGGGGGTTAAGACGTCAACTTTGTCTAGTCTGGTTTGTCGGTGGCGGAGAGGTCATAGCTCGAATCTAGTCAGTTGTACTAGGGGGTGGTTCTTCCTAAGTGGCTCTACACTAACCTCTCTAGCAAATGCTACTACCTTCTCTATAAAATGATATCTTGTTCATCTCTTACAGTATTAGTGTAAATACACCAATATTCCGGGAGAGTAATAAAATGCTGTGTATAATAAAGATTGTATTAGTGTTTTAGCTGATTTCTTTTGTTCTCTTTCAACAACAAAAAAAAGCCTCTGCAAGGGGTTTCGAATGAACTTTGACCCCCTGTGAATAGGATGAAAGGTTTGAGGGTTTTCACAAGAAGCCGGGTATGGAGAGACAAGGCGCTTGAAGGAACTCTTTTGTATTCTACACGCGCCCTGTTGGAGAAGCTTTGACACAAATTAAAAATGTCAGCCACAAATAAACTAAATAAAAAAATACTATAAAAATAAAGGTTACTATAATTAACTTTTTTAAATTACACTTTATTAAAATTACAAACTTTGCAAACCAACTTGAATTTTACCTTGATGTTATTAAAATTACAAACTTTTCAAACCAACTAGAATTTTACTTGATGTTTTATAGGATTCATGTTGTTTGCCAAATTAAACTTTTCTCCTTTCCTGCTAATTATTAATTATTTTTTATAGGTAAACAAAACTATTTTTATGTTTTGTACAGTATTTTTAACATTCCATCGGTCCTCAGACGTCGTCATGAGAATTGAGGCACCATACTCTGAGGCACTATACTCTGAGAAAGAGTCGTCTAGACAATTGTAAAAACTTGGTTCAAATCAAGGAGAGGTCAATAATCTAGAATTCACGTGAAGCGGGTACGTGTGAGGGTTCGGCCAGACTGGCGAGCGTGCGAGTGAGCGACTGGGTGGCCAGACTGGCGAGCGAGTTAGTGAGCGCGTGATTAGCAGATAGCTCTCGATAGTTGTTGACCAGGAGGCTCCGAATCTTGGCTCAGTGAACTGAGGGGGGTTTTAACAAGTGATTTATTGTTGTGGTTTTCTCATCCTCTCTCCACGCTAATGGTGATTCTTATTTGTAAAGGCCTACTTTGATAATATCGAAGTATTTTAACGTATCAGTTATATATATATATATATATATATATATATATATACATATAGGTATGGTTTATGATCTTACCAATTAAATTAGGCCGCTATCGATAGTAATAAAAATGTCAAAATGAGAAGTTTTCCTAGCACTCAATGAACCAACATACAATAATATTACATAGCGCCTGTAAACTAGACTGTACCGGGTCGAGCGTGCTCCAGTCTGGCCACCTCTCATTCCAACCAATGTGTTCTATTTTATATTTTAGTCACTCGCTCCAGTCTGGCCACCTCTCATTCCAACCAATGTGTTCTATTTTATATTTTAGTTGCTCGCTCAGTCTGGCCACCTCTCATTACAACCAATGTGTTCTATTTTATATTTTAGTCGCTCGCTCAGTCTGGCCACCTCTCATTACAACCAATGTATTCTATTTTATATTTTAGTCGCTCGCTCAGTCTGGCCACCTCTCATTACAACCAATGTGTTCTATTTTATATTTTAGTCGCTCGCTCAGTCTGGCCACCTCTCATTACAACCAATGTGTTCTATTTTATGTTTTAGTCGGGCCGCCCCCTAAGGCCCATATTTTTTGCAGTATTTGTGGCGAAACCTTTGTTTTAACAATAAAACTAGATCAGTAAGTGTAACGGTCTACGAATAGTAATATAAACAATTCCTGAACATCTGTCATGGGCATAATGGAATGTGATCAGAAACCTTTTTTTAAAGGAAGAGAAAAAGTTTCTCCTCAATATCAATATGCTTATGATGACAATATAATAGCTTGGTTATTTAATCTATCAAGACATGCGCACTGGTACAGTTGTCATTGTACGTACATTTGGCGGCATAAAGTCTTGCGGAGTCTAAGGTGGCTGCATTATCCGATAGCTCGTAATCTTAACTCACCAAATATTTGTAGCTGATAATTTTCATACGTCCATCACAGACTATGTCTTAAAATATGAGTGAAGAATGACCCTGGGCACGGGACGATTCTTGGATAGCACAGTGGTTAAAGCATTGAAGTACTAAGGCAAAGGTCCCGGATTCAATTACCGTGTCCAGGTATAATTTTTCCATTTAAAGATTATGATATTTAGATTTGGCTATAGCCATAAATAATGGCATTGCTATTTAATACCTCATAATGTTTTATTTATTTTGTACAAATATTTCTTTTTTCCTACTTAAACCTCAAAAACCCATGTTTTAACTCGCGCTCTTCTTCACCCCACCTTAAGCTACTTGAGAGCTGATGCCTCAGTTCTCTCGACCACGGTAAGAGCCGCGGAGAGGGAGGAGAGCAAAGAAGATTAAGATAATCTCACCGTGTCGGAAGATGCGATGGCCTGCACGTGACGTCATCAGTGCTATCAACCTGAGAGCTTGAAACTTACCTGACATGCACATTCACTCCGCCTTACCCCACCCTGCGTTGTGATAGTAGAGAGACTGATGCCAGGGTCATGTATGTCATTACAGTGGGAGTGACATGAGAACAACCTCTATAATTATATAGCGCGGTTCATGAGGGAACCAACCCTTAAAATATATAGTAGGAATGACATGGGGACAACCTTTAAACATATATAGCAAGATTGAATTAGGAACAACTTTTTAAATAAATAAATATATAGTACGATTAATATGGAACCGGGCCTTTATATATATATATATATATATATATATATATATATATATATATAAATAGTATTATTGGCACAATAACAAACTTTAAAAAATATACAGTACGATCGGCTTAGGAATAACTTTTTAAATTATGCTGTATGATTAACAAAGGACCAATCTTTTAAAATATAGTGGAAGTGAAATAGGAACAACCTTTAAAAAACATTTGCACGTTTGACATAGGAACAATGTTTTTAAAAATAAAGCATAATTAGAATAGGAGCAACATTTTTAAATACATAACATATAAAATGTAGCATAGCCAATTTGACACAGAGGCACTCACTATATTAATGCTATTATTATTATTATTATTATTATTATTATTATTATTATTATTATTATTATCACTACTAGCTTTGGTGGCGAATGGTATAAGGTGTCACTAACGTAGTAGACTAGACTGCCGATGATGGGGAGATCAGGGTTCGAATCACGTTCGGTTATACTGAGAGTGGTATTCCTAAGTATTATTCCACCCTCCCTCCACGCAAATGCTGGCAGGATTACTCTAAATTCAACCTTCCTCATCCCTAGCATATAATCGTAATTTGTTCATGTGCGTACAAACCGAAAGGGTAGTAAGTACGCAATGAAAAAGAGGATAAAAACGCCTTGAGTCTGTGACGAACTGGACACACTGGAAGAGTGGTGTGAACCTGGCCTAATAGGAAATAAGAGGCACAACACGGAGGATAGTTGGCACCAGGCCTAGTAGGAGCTAGGAGGTACATCAGAGGACAGTTGGCACCAGGCCTAGTAGGAGCTAGGAGGTACATCACAGAGGACAGTTGGCACCAGGCCTAGTAGGAGCTAGGAGGTACATCACGGAGGACAGTTGGCACCAGGCCTAGTAGGAGCTAGGAGGTACATCAGAGGACAGTTGGCACCAGGCCTAGTAGGAGCTAGGAGGTACATCACGGAGGACAGTTGGCACCAGGCCTAGTAGGAGCTAGGAGGTACATCACAGAGGACAGTTGGCACCAGGCCTAGTAGGAGCTAGGAGGTACATCACAGAGGACAGTTGGCACCAGGCCTAGTAGGAGCTAGGAGGTACATCAGAGGACAGTTGGCACCAGGCCATAGTAGGAGCTAGGAGGTACATCACGGAGGACAGTTGGCACCAGGCCTGGTAGGAGCTAGGAGGTACATCAGAGGACAGTTGGCACCAGGCATAGTAGGAGCTAGGAGGTACATCACGGAGGACAGTTGGCACCAGGCCTAGTAGGAGCTAGGAGGTACATCACAGAGGACAGTTGGCACCAGGCCTAGTAGGAGATAGGAGGTACATCACGGAGGACAGTTGGCACCAGGCCTAGTAGGAGCTAGGAGGTACATCACGGAGGACAGTTGGCACCAGGCATAGTAGGAGCTAGGAGGTACATCACAGAGGACAGTTGGCACCAGGCATAGTAGGAGCTAGGAGGTACATCAGAGGACAGTTGGCACCAGGCCTAGTAGGAGCTAGGAGGTACATCAGAGGACAGTTGGCACCAGGCATAGTAGGAGCTAGGAGGTACATCACAGAGGACAGTTGGCACCAGGGCTAGTAGGAGCTAGGAGGTACATAACGGAGGACAGTTGGCACCAGGCCTAGTAGGAGCTAGGAGGTACATCAGAGGACAGTTGGCACCAGGCATAGTAGGAGCTAGGAGGTACATCACGGAGGACAGTTGGCACCAGGCATAGTAGGAGCTAGGAGGTACATCAGAGGACAGTTGGCACCAGGCCTAGTAGGAGATAGGAGGTACATCACGGAGGACAGTTGGCACCAGGCCTAGTAGGAGCTAGGAGGTACATCACGGAGGACAGTTGGCACCAGGCATAGTAGGAGCTAGGAGGTACATCACAGAGGACAGTTGGCACCAGGCATAGTAGGAGCTAGGAGGTACATCAGAGGACAGTTGGCACCAGGCTAGTAGGAGCTAGGAGGTACATCAGAGGACAGTTGGCACCAGGCATAGTAGGAGCTAGGAGGTACATCACAGAGGACAGTTGGCACCAGGGCTAGTAGGAGCTAGGAGGTACATAACGGAGGACAGTTGGCACCAGGCCTAGTAGGAGCTAGGAGGTACATCAGAGGACAGTTGGCACCAGGCATAGTAGGAGCTAGGAGGTACATCACGAGGACAGTTGGCACCAGGCATAGTAGGAGCTAGGAGGTACATCACAGAGGACAGTTGGCACCAGGCATAGTAGGAGCTAGGAGGTACATCACAGAGGACAGTTGGCACCAGGGCTAGTAGGAGCTAGGAGGTACATCACGGAGGACAGTTGGCACCAGGCCTAGTAGGAGCTAGGAGGTACATCACAGAGGACAGTTAGCACCAGACCTAGTAGGAGCTAGGAGGTACATCACAGAGGACAGTTGGCACCAGGCCTAGTAGGAGCTAGGAGGTACATCACAGAGGACAGTTGGCACCAGGCCTAGTAGGAGCTAGGAGGTACATCACAGAGGACAGTTGGCACCAGGCCTAGTAGGAGCTAGGAGGTACATCAGAGGACAGTTAGCACAGAGGTGGACTCGAGCGCCGGGGGATAATTCATGTCGAGCGAACGGTGGAAATTACAGCCTCCTTCCTGTTTCCTGTGGGTTACTGTGTGGGACTCCCCCTCCTTCATCCCTCCTACTCTACCCATCCTCTACTCTGGGAGTTATCAAACAACGAGGTGAACCATTTCGACTGTGATTTTGACTGGCCGTCAATATAGCATCAAGATCTTTTAAGGTGTCTGTCTAGGTACCTGAAATGTTACCAATCAGATATTGCGCTTATAGGTTAAATATTGATAAAACCTTAAATAATACATAAGTTTGGTGTTTACGGTTTTAAGGTAAATTTTGCACATTTTCCACATATTTTTTAATTCTCTGACACATTCATGGGACAGCTAGAATCATAAAATTTGGCAAGCATATTGGCACATCCAATTGCCATAAGCGTGCCAAATTTGATGATTCTAGCTGCCCTATAAGTATGGAGAAACTAAAATATTGTGTGAAAAATACAATACAATACCGGTAACTAAGATGTTACGTTCAAAACAACGCTGGAATCACATTAGTTTACTTCCACTTGCAAATAAAACACACTGGGGATTTGGGCAAAGCGAGTAACGATATAAACCCACTTGGTGTTCGGAGTTATTGTAGCGTTTTAATTAATATCTCTTATAGCCTACATTTACGAGACATTTAACACTCTTATTAAAGTTACCTGTATGGGAGAGCTCCTTACTTTAATCGCCTCCAATTCCACGTGGTCTAAGGAGTCACTCTCACGAAAGACTAGATTGCCGACGATGTAAAGATCAGTGTTCGAATCTCAGTTGGATTTACTGAGGGTGTTTTTTACAAAATGGTTTTACACTTTTCCTCCAAGCAATAATGGGTGCACTTCCTCTAAAAATATAACCTTACTAATCGCTAAAACCACTAGCTTAATTAGAAGGCCTACATAAGCGTACAACCCAAACGGGTAGTAGGACGTGCTGCTAAAACTAATTTTTAAAAAATCGTGAAAACTTCCATTAATAAGTGAAGTGGGGGTGATCTGGTGGTCTAGGGGTAAGGTGTCGGGGTTCAATCCTTCGGTCCCAGCACAGATTTATCTGACTGCCAAACCCTTCCTTCACCTCTGACAAGACGTGTATTAATCACAACTTGTGAATGTGTGGAATGCCAGGCCTCCACCGTGGTTCGGATTACACGTTAAACTGTATGTCCTCCATTTCATCTCACAATCACCCTACCATTGCACATTAGCGTAAGTGCATACAACCCGAACGGGTGGTAAGACGTGGTGCTAATAATAATAATAATAGTAATAATAATAAGTGAAGTGCAAAGGATAATTATCTAAAACCTGTGGTAACAATGCCAACGCTCTTGTCTGCTAACTGATTTACTACAGGTTGCGCGCGCATGTGCCTGTGTGTGTGTGTGTGTGTGTGTGTGTGTGTGTGTGTGTGTGTGTGTGTGTGTGTGTGTGTGTGTGTGTGTGTGTGTGTGTGTGGTGAAAGAGAGAGAATGGCTGCACCACAAACATAAATTAAACGCCTTTAAATAGCAAATCCTCCAATAAATCTAGTAAACTAAAAACCCTCTTTCCTCTGGTAGTTTACTCCTCTCGGGGACGAATTCCCCTTCCTTCCCCTCCCTGGCTCACCCATCAGTACACCCCCTCCACCCTAAGACGTCAAGGTCCCCCTCAAAGTAGGAACTATTTTCTAAAAAGAAAGAAAAAAAGAGCGCTCAAGCTTTTACTTCCGTGTTGCGCGGCAGACACGTGCTTCCCGTTTTCCAGATCATACATAGCACGTTGTTTAGTCTACCCGCGGGGATGGCAGGGGAAACTAACGAGAGTGTAGTGTGTACGTGTGTACGTGTGTACAAGCACTTTTATAGGAATAGACCGGGGGGGGGGGGGCTAAATGTTACCATGGCACGACCCGCGGGGTTTAAAGAGTTTACTAGAACGATTTACTTCTGACTCTGAAGACCTTTGTAAGATTCTTAGGTATCCGAATTATATAAACCACATTTATTTTATGACCTATAAATAAATACTTACTACCAAAAAAAGTTTAAAAAAGAGAAGTTATTAAATATATTTTTAGAATGAGATTTACATTCAAAATTCAATAAATTCTGATTTATAAGATTTTCTCGTAGGCCTATATGAACTACAGTAGAACGTCGATAATTCGGACTAATTGGGGATCAACCCATTCTGGAGTATCGAGTTGCCCGAATTTTTGAAAATACAGTACCTATACCAAAAATAAAAAATAGAGAGGATTTTTAAGAAAAATCAGTGTTAAGGTAGAAACATTTTCCCTTTATTTAAAGAAAGAACGTACACATTTTTTTAGTTGCTGCTTAATATCACAAATTCTGAAGGCATATAATATGGCAAAAATCTAACAACGAAAACCTTCTCCTATTTTTTTTTATTTAACAAGGTTTGAGGTGCGTTTTTTGGCGGCCATGTCTCTGATATTGATACCACTGTGGCTATTTTTATAAACAATATTTTTTCTTGGTGACGCTCTTATATATAAAAAAAATTACTGTGGGTTGGTTGTAAATTTAAGCTAATTTTGAGAAAACTATAAACAAATACTATTTTTGCCTAAACTAACTTGGCTCACAAAAACTCATGACCTGAAACCTAATTTCATGACTTTTCAATGAATGTAATGACTGTTAGACACTCAGTGAGGTTATATAATAGGATTCTGGTAGTAAGAACAATATATGACAGTTTCATAAGGTCCCAAAGCTACTTTAATATATTCATACGTCATGCCCTGTAACCGGACGGGTTACAAAACCTCTTTGAACTGAGAGCTAACGTTCTTTCTACGATGATACGACTTAATATTTAATGCACCTTTAAAAAGCTATAGACCACATTGCACACCCTTAAACACCATTGAGCACCCTTAACCACTCTAAACACCAATGAACAACCTGAAAAACCATCGAACGCCTTTGAACAACCTCGAACTCTATTGAACACCTATGAACATTCTTAAACGTAACTAGTCAACTTTGAGCACTCTTAAACACCCTTAAACGCCATTTCGCACATTTAAACACCTTTGAATGACACTGGCCATCCTTGAACGCCAATAAACAACACCCTTGAATGTCATTGAATGCCAATAAACACCCTCGAACACCATTGAACATCCTTGAACGCCCTTGAACACCCTCGAACACCCTCGAACATCATTGAATGCCAATAAACACCCTCGAACACCCTTTAACATACTTGAACACCCTCAAACACCACTGAGAAACTCCTCCTCTACTCTCCTAAGTTCCTGATACCTGTCGAGGATCCTCGCCTGCTAACATGTGAAGTATTCCGCTCGAGTTAGCGAATCAATGAATCCTACTTTGTTACATGGAGATAATCCCCTTCCGTCCAATATGTTCAATGATTCCCGACAGAAGAGGGAGGGAAGAGAGGACAAGGCACGCTAGAGGGGTGGGGAGGAGCGTTTAGTAGGAAATAAAAAGGGCTGTTAAAGCTGAGACAGCTTTGTCGGGTCCTTCGGGTGCACCATAGGATTCACTATTCGTGAAATAAATAAATATGTATATATATTTACGATTAATAGTTCTTAGACACTAATGTGATACAGTGTTTTATAATTTTACAAGGTAATAGGGGTATTTATGATGAGTTCTTGGACACTAGGAGTGAACCCTTCATAAACTACAGGGCCCTTCATAAACTATAAGGGAGCGTATTTTGATGAGTTCTTGGACACTAGTGAGTGAACCCTTCATAAACTACAAGGGAGCGTATTTATGAAGGATCTTGGTTACTTGAAACAGGGCTAATTTTTCTCACTGAAATTAATCAAATAAATATTTTTAATATTAAGTACAATATTATCAATTTATTTGCTAATTGGTTCTGTATACTACAAGGGGGTTGGGGAAACAATATTTTAATACTGAGATTTAAGCTATTTTTTGAAATCACTATATCACATAGACACGATATTTTCCAGTAATTATTTGAAAATTTCCAGAGATCAAATTTATATTTCAGCTCTACTTGTAAGTATGTGAGCATAGTTAAATGTGAACGTTAACTGCTATCTTTACCGGAGAAAAATACATCATTTGCCTAAGGCTTTTAATGTATCATATTTTATTTGTTTATTAATTGTGGACGCATATTATATTTGATTAATTATATCATTATGTGTTTGGATCCTTTGTGACGACTCGATTTAAATCTGTTTACATACGTATATACATTTGATTGTTATTATGTTTGATGGTATTGTAAATTAATCCCATTTAACATGATTGAATTTGTACCCGAATACCGCAATATAAATCAAGACAATTATATTCTATGGTAGAAATAATAAAAAAAACCAAATTACAGTCCAAATATGGTAATACTTGCATTTATCTGAATGCTAGAAAAGTTACTATATCTATTCTAACGTATTCATACGTCAAGTCATGTAATCTG
Source organism: Timema podura (assembly GCA_033556935.1). NCBI lineage: Eukaryota > Metazoa > Arthropoda > Insecta > Phasmatodea > Timematidae > Timema > Timema podura. Next base: position 13,116,242 of record JAVRXN010000001.1, on the reverse strand, counting down.
CAATTGTTACTTTTTATATATATTATCAATACCTATAAAATGACACAATAATTAATTAGGGGTGTTCAAGTGGGAATTTTTCACTTCGGGTCGAGTTTGAATGAAAACATCGAGTTATTTCAAATCTGAATTATATAGAGCAATATTTGATCAAAAACTTTTCCAAGTTGAAATTCTGTAATAGATCCATGCATAAGCATAAATAAGTACAGACATATTATTTTAATTACTTTTTTTTGTAAAAAAGTATAATCGAGTAAATTCGAGTTTTTAAATAAATTTTATATAATTATAGCTGTATTTTTTTTTTTTTTTTTGCTAATTTGGAAAAAGGAAATATTTAGGGACTTTCTTTGTTTGCTATGAAATTATGTATTAAAATTGAATTAAGTTAATCAAACTAGGAAAATTCAAGGAAAAAAACAAAAATTTTTGAGTGACTAAATCTTTCAATTTTTGTGAAAATTTTCGAGTTGAGTTTGAGTAGCTACTAAAACTCGACTAGAACTCAAATTTTTTTTAGTACACTCACACTCCTACTAGTAATATAGTAGCATATTATGAACATTGATGGCAAAAAAGTTTGTATTTTCCAAAAGTTTCTTCCACCAAATATTCTACTATATAGTTTCCGGGTACGTAGACCTATTATCTATATCATTTATAACCAAAGTAAAATGTTCTAATTAGTCAAATAACGTTAATGATTTAATTAAAACATATATAGACCACCAAAAATATGTCCTACTCTACTAGATATAGTGCGACACCTTAGCTCAATCGGTAGTGTGTATGTATACTGTATTAAGAGTCCAGTGTTCAATTCCTAGCATGGTCAAAAATATTTATCATTGGTGAAATGTGGGGTTCCCGTTTCACAGTGATGGATTAATATCTATCAAAAGTGACATCCGCAAATCACATCACTTGACGTATGAATACGTGAAAGTAGATCTAAAGTTTGTTCACAATAGCTTTTTACCTGAATGACAGTTGAAAAATCATATGTTTGGATTTTGGGTTGCCAGCACTTGTACAAGATCAATGTTTTGCTATGGATGTTAAGTTTTTTAATCACATGTATATTTTACATTTAAAATAACGTAAACTTAAGTTTCTCACACTATCTCATTAATTTTAATAATTCCTTTTACACAATCCAAAACAATATTTTAAACATAATTAAAAGTACTTATTCTTCGTTTTGGAACGTTATTAATCATGTGTAATATAGTGTATAGACCCTACAATAATACCTGTTATTACAAGCATCGTATTTACTTGGAAAAGAGAAAATACTAGTCTTTATATATGTATATATATAAATTTATTTTATGAATATTTTATTATATTTCAAAATATTTAACTGAATAAAATATTTTTATCTACTACGTGGGAGCGCCATTGTAAAGAACTTGTTTTCGTCATGATCAATCACATGGTATAAATTCGTCGGTCACCATTTTAAAGCAATATTTGTGAGACCTTTTGTGAAAGAACTATAATTTTTTAAAGTGGAATAAAACGATAAATAAGCTTTGTGTCCGACCTCAAATAAATATATAAATAATATTGGCCTAAATTACTTTGGTTAACTATCACATCCATACATTACCATATGTTTTCGTTACAGTTATCCAAAGTGACATATGTCAGCTGTTGGCGTGGGGTTACATTAAGGACTATTTCTAGTAGCTCTTTGAATTATCATCCAAGTAAACTCGGGTGGTAAATGTACTCTAGTAACTTTTCTGTCATATAAAGTTCTTCCTATTAAAATTGGATTGTATTATTGCGCGTTTCACCTTAACTTTGAAGTAAAGAGCCATTCGTGCCATCTCATTCTAGTTCCTAGGTTTCACCGCCAGTAATGGTGGTCACACCGAATTAGGCGTCAGCCACATAATATACTTTAGTTACGGTGATGGACTGAGCATTGTGAGGTAAGAGTTTTTTTCACCGCTGTTTCCCCCACCTCTCTCCATGCTAAAGCGTGTGCATTTCCTCTAAGGTATCCCCAACCCCCTTCACCACTTAAATTAATTCGCTAATAACTCTGGCACCTCCTTTGGTGGCCGCATGGTCTAAGGCGTCACTCTATCGCTATAGACTAGACAATCGATGACAGGGCGATCGGGATTCTGATCTATGTTGGGTGTAATGAGGCTGGTTTAGAAATAAATCCACTCACTAAACGCAAATGAAGGTACACTTCCTCTAAAATGCTTCCTTCCTCACCCCTACTCTATTTGAGTAATTATCAAAATATATGCGTATAGCCTGAAAAGGTGCGGTGATTTAAAAAAAATAATGAATGTTTTTAATGCAACAAAAGATATATTAAAATAGTTAAAGTTGATTTAATTTGTTGCGTACCTTATCACTAATAAATATAATTGTATGAAATAAAAATAAAAACACAATGTTTAAAAAATATACTTTACTATATATCTAAGGAGATATATTTTTTAATCCGACAAAAATAAAATAATTATGTACTCTGTGATGTGAAATGTATTACCTCGTAGAAAATTAGGCTTGGTTTCATTTGAAAATAATTCAAGGCTGCTACTTTATAAAACACCGCCCAACTAATTGCTTAGTAACCGCCTCAGGTAATTTTGACTTCCGTCGTTTAAATCACCCTACTTGTCAGAAAACACCCCCCGTCCCCCACACCTATTTCTACTCTTTCGTAATCCATAACCCTCCCAACATTTTTTTTTTCCATTTCCCCTGTAGTTTTTATCTGTTGGTGACATGTTCATCCAATGAAAACAACATTACTCCGTGTGCTTTAAGGTCATTCGACCATCAAAATTTTATTGTATTATTTTAATAAGTGTATAAATATAAGCTATAAATATTGATTCAATGATTTCAAATCATTACAGTTCTCGAGTTATAAGTAGTCAAACCTACTATTTTATCCATTTTGCGTACTAATTTTAAGGTAAAGTAGTTAATGTATGGGGATTAAATTTATTTTAGCTAGACATGCACATGAAGTGTATGCAATGAAGTACTTACAATATTTTAAATAAAATTAGTTTTTAATTTATAAGCTATTAAATAGTTGTAAAATTACTTAATTGTTGATCTTATATAAGTACTTTTCGTTTTATACCCCGATACTTTGATTTTATATCATTTTGTAGTACATAATGTAGTTATTTCAAATTTGTTTGGTTTATTAGTCCAACTCTACTCTTTTATTTTATTAATTGTGCGGCGTTGATCAATGCAAACGTAAATTGGCCATGTCCATTTTCTGAAACTTCTTGCTTTGGCTGTACATACCAATAACACAGACTAGCCGACCAAGGAAGGGTCGGGCTACCCCGGTCTCAGACTAATGACTCACCCCACGTCTTACTACCTGAGTGACGCGTTGTGACATTGATTTTGTCTCTTTTTCCTTCCTCTAGTAATTTGGCACTTTGATAGTATTTTTACTGTGTTAGTTTTATTCTTCAACTCAAAGTGTCAAAGGAACTCATCTCTTGGTACATCAAAGCGCGTAATGATTTTAAACCTATTGTTTATCTGAATATTATAATTAACTTCATGAATGAATAAAAATATGAGTTTCACTTTTATTACTGGTTGTAAATTGAACATTAAAAAGTATATAAAATCTTAAAAGTTTTGAAAATATATCTAATGTCACATGAGTACTGCATTCCTTTAGGCATTTACTAAAAAAAAATCATAATTTTGCGTGCTTATTGAACATGGCTAAGTTCAACCCTAAAAAGCAACGTGCATCAACCCCAAGAAAATGAAACAAAAAGGTGAAATCGAATAAGAATCGATATAAACTTAAAACAATGAAAGATTTGATCTACGATGTTTTCAGGTAAGTACAAGGCCCGGGGGAGGGGGAGTTGTTTTGGGGTTCAAACCCTTCCCAAAATTTTATGAACAAAAAAAAATATAGTATGCTTTATTTATGGTTCAAACAATATCAAAATTAAGATACAAGTACAAATTAGGGAGCTGTGCTTTGTAACCACAAAAAAAAACACTTCAGAAAGCTTCTCTCTGGCAGCTAGGGGGTTATGTTGCCCAAAAAAACTTCAGATAGCTTCTAGAGGTGTTTAATATATAGAATTTTTCCTAGCCTTCTGCAGCTACGGTGCTATGTCACAAAAAAAACTTCAGATGGCTTCTAGAGGTGTTTAATATTTAGAATTTTTCCTAGCCTTCAGAAGCTATGATGTTATGTTCCCAAAAAAAATTTCAGATAGCTTCTAGAGTTGTTTAGTATTTAGAATTTGTCCTAGCCTCTGGTAGTTAGGGGGTTATGTTGCAAAAAAAAATCACTCCAGATAGCTTGTAGAGGTGTTTAATATTTAGAATTTGTCCTAGCCTCTGGCAGTTAGGAGGTTATGTTGCAAAAAAAAAAACTTCAGATTGATTCTAGAACTGTTTATCATTTTTTTAAATTCTAGCTTCCGGCAATTGGGGGATGTGTTCATCTAACACCCCCCACCCTTGAAATTATTGGCTGGCTATGGTCTTAGGTACGTAATAAACTCATAGCAAAGGTACTATATATATACGGCGTATATATCATTTTCTAAAGACATTGTAGCTCCCTACTTGTTGGAGTTGGTATGGAACTATATCATATGTTTAAATTCACCACAAAGAGTTTTGGTTTGAATTACGGCTTATTTAAATAATTACTAATGAATATCAACACACAAGCTGCAAAATCATTTTAATTACGGGAATGTCCGTATGGAGGAGAATACAATTTAATTAATTTAATTTTTTTGAAAAATGACACCTTGACATTAGAATAAACTTGAGCCCGGGATCTTAGCGCGTCAATATTCTAGCACTGAGCTATCCAAGATTCGTCCCACGCTCATGATATTATATCCACGCTCACTGACGATATAAAAGTGTAGTCAGTTTAGTCAGTTCAGACTATAACTTATGTAAATATTATAGTATAGGCCTTTATCAAAGGTACAGCTTTAGATCACATGATTTGACGTATGAATTAGTGAACCCATTTCTAGTAAATTTTATAGATGTCAAATAATGATCTTCCTATTAACATCAGTCTAAATCAGACATTCAACTTATCCACTAAGAATCTTAGTTTGAATTACAGCTTCAACACGGAACCCACTGTTGTTTGTTGTTCCGGGACCTACTTACCAGTGGTTGATAATACTCCATTGTTTGATGTCCCGGGGCCTTGTTACCAGTGGTTCATAATATTCTATTGCTTTATGTCCCGGGGCCTAGTTACCAGGGGTTGAAAATATTCCATTATTAGATATCCCGATACCTGGCTATCAGTGTTTCATAATATTTTATTTTTTTATGTCCCGGGTCCTTGTTACTAGTGGTTCATAATATTCCATTATTTGATGTCCCGGGGCCTTGTTACCAGTGGTTCATAATATTTTATTATTTTATGTCCCGGGTCCTTGTTACTAGTGGTTCATAATATTCCATTATTTGATGTCCCGGCGCCTTGTTACCACTGGTTCATAATATTCTATTGCTTTATGTCCCGGGGCCTAGTTACTAGTGGTTGAAAATATTCCATTATTAGATATCCCGATACCTGGCTACCAGTGTTTCATAATATTTTATTTTTTTATGTCCCGGGTCCTGTTACCAGTGGTTCATAATATTACATTATTTGATGTCCCGGCGCCTTGTTACCACTGGTTCATAATCTACTATTGTTCGATGTCCCGGGGCCTGGTTACACGAGTGGACATGACTTGTACCAACTGGTTTAACTCATGCATATGCGGACAAAATGATCAACAGCCAACTGGTTGACCCAAAAAGACCAACTTAGAAAATAAATGCCTTACTAATAATGATTTTAATCCACAAAATTAGCGTATAACTGAACGGATAGTATGACGCGGTGATTAAAAAATCCACTAAATTTTTCTTTTTTTCCTTAGCTCTCACTCCCCGTTTGAGCTACATGCAGAATAAGGAATGCTAATAACGTATTAGACCATGTGACCACAAATGTGGGTATTTATTAAAGTTATAAATTTTATTAAAAAATAATATTTCATAGACTTTACTTGTTATTTTCCGTTTACGATTTTGTTGTCGAACACGTTGTTTATAATGTATTAACTTGTCGGTCAATTGGTCAATCCATCTCGACTTTTGTATACCAGTAGGTCCTCTCAAGTCAAACAGTTGTATATCTTATCACATTGTCCAAAACGTGTCGATCACTTGACACGAGATATTTTTATTTATTTGTTCAACCAGTTGGCTGTCGATCACTTTGCCTTCTTATGCATAAGCTTGTCGACCAGTTGGTCTTAGTCTTGTAGGCCACTTGACCTACGTGGCATTCAAACATTTTTACAGATTTTTGGCCGGTTTATAAGATGCCAATCATGAGCTCTGTTAACTATTATAATAATAACAACGAAAAGTAATACTTTTTGTTACTACAAATAAAGAACTCTAAAACCTGCTCCAGTCAATCATGATCTCTAAGGCATCACTCTCGTAGACTATATCGTTAAAGACAGGGAGATCGGGGTTCGATCTCGGTCAGATGTACAGAGGGTAGTTTTATTATAAATTGTTTCCCACTCTCTCTACGCAAATGCGAGTGCACTTCCTTTAAATTCAGCTTTCCTAATTCCTAACTAATTAGCGTAATTAGTACATGTGAGTATACCGCGAACGGATGGTAAGAACTCGGTGCTAAAAGAATAATAAAAGAACCCTTTAACTTTCACCACTCAAATTATTTCATTAAATTGCCTAGTAATATATTTTATTTTTTTATTCTAAGAACATATTTTGTAGATATAGACCTAATAGTATTCGGTACAATAAATACTTTGCTACACGCGTAATAAGCTCATTATTTTAAATTATTAATATTCTGTGAATCTTAGTAGCCAGGATTCAAACTCAAGACCACAACTCCCGGGTGAGCCATGCAGTGACCATTCATGTTCTAAATTACTAAATAACAGTGAAGTTCCTTAGCGGAAAAAAGAGGTAGTGATATGACAACACTGTTGTGAACAAAGAGCTGGCAATCCCAGCTTACTTTCCCCCTCCACCTGCCCAACCACCCTTTACAACACAACACCCCCCTTTCAACCATGTTAAAAATTCCCTGTCAAAATGTTATAGCCTATTCATTCTAGGAGAAGCTTGCTGGACGAATCACCTTAACTGAGATTATATCTGTGCAATGAACGTTGGCGAGAGGGTGGCTTTTTTTATTAGGGGTAAAGAGGTGAGTCGGGGAGCGAAGGGGGGGAATGTTATATGTTTAGTCCAATTTCGGTGTGGGGGGGAGATACGAGAACATTTTGGCTGATATAAAAAAAAAATCCGGCTCAGCTTGTTGTAAAATGTTTGTGAGTTTGATGGATGAGATTGGTCTCAGCCGTGATTAGTCAGTTTCCCACGGTTAGGACTACCGTAGTTATTAACCGTGGGAAAGGGGGGGGGGGGTAAGGGCCGTGTGACAAACGCACGTTCTAGTCTGAGCCTACGCCGGAGGACAATATTTATAATAGCCCGCTTCGGTGGCCACTCGCAGTAGACTAGACTGCCGATGACAGGGAGATCGAGGTTCGAACCTCGGTCGGGCGTACTGAGGGTGGTTTTTACAACATGATTTTCTACTCTTCCTCCAAGCAAATGTGGGTACACTTCCTCTAAATATAGGCTTCCTAATACCTAAAACCATTAGCGTAGTTAGTACATAATCGTATAGCCTGGACGGGTAGTAAGACGGGGTGCTGAAAAAAATGTATACATTCATAAGTAAATTAATGTGTTCTGAAAGCTGTCACTTTTGATATACTGTATATAAAGTAGTACAGTCCCGTTTTCATAAAAAGGCTCTTTCAGAAAATACAAACCTATTTATTTGTGGTAAACAGTGATAACATATTACTGTATCATTAGTGAAATTATATAGGTGTTGATAATATACACTGTTATCTCTGTTATATCTGTTATTATCTATCACACATGACAAACAACATGACTTGACGTATAAATACCTGAAAGTAGATCTAAGGAAATTGAACCGTATATAGACACTCTTATTATTAGCACCGCGTCTTACTACCCATTCGGGTTATACGCACTTACGTTAATATGTAATGGTAGGGTGATTGTGAGATGAAATGGAGAACCTACAGTTTAACGTGGGATCCGAACCACGGTGGAGGCCTGGCATTCCTCACATTCACAAGTTGTGATTAATACACGTCTTGTCAGAGGTGAAGGAAGGGTTTGGCAATCAGATAAATCTGTGCCGGAGCCGAGGATTGAACCCCGGACCCCCAGCACAGAGGTCTGACACCTTACCCCTAGACCACCAAGTAACCTAATGACACCCTTCTGTGAATGCATGGTCTAAGGAATCACTCTCGCAATAGACTAGACGGGGATATCGGGGCTCGAGTCCCGGTCGGGTGTATTGAGGTCCAAATGATTCTTCACTCTCCCTCCACGCAAATTCGGGTACAGCTCCACTAATTTCAACCTTCCTCATCCCTAAAGTAAATAGTAGATAAGCGTGCAACTCGAACGGGTAGTAAGACGTGGTGCCAAAAACCAACAGTAGAACGGTCGACGAATGAAAACGCCCCCTTCTTTTAACCGGTGTTGCTAGTCTACTCACGATGGCTGGCGGTTCACGGGATTGTCACACTGCCTCGCTCAAATATGCAACTTTGAATACAAATTAAATTGAATCATTCATTTGTGTAAAAACTGTGTGCCGCCCAGAAATGTCAGTGCACGTCCACACACCGTGAAAATAGTCCCTTCCCCTCTCACCCAAAATGAGGCACTGGTGCACGTAATATGATCTGGTAAACTGCCGGTGATATGGGATATTGCACGGTTTGAGATGGAATTACATTCATTACAGCAGGACCAACACGCCCCACCGTATGCAGCCGCAACGGACTGTCCATGTTCGTGATCAGGAAATGGTCATCTGTTGATCATTAGTTGCTCAACAGATTAGCTCTACAAGGTTTGGGCGGAGTGTTAATGTACCAGAGCACTTGGTACTGACCAGAATATGATCATTAGTTGCTCAACAGATCTACAAGGTTTGGGCGGAGTGTTAGTGTACCAGAGCACTTGGTACTGACCAGAATATGATCATTAGTTGCTCAACAGATCTACAAGTTTTGGGCGGAGTGTTAATGTACCAGAGCACTTGGTACTGACCAGAATATGATCATTAGTTGTTCAACAGATCTACAAGTTTTGGGCGGAGTGTTAATGTACCAGAGCACTTGGTACTGACCAGAATATGATCATTAGTTGCTCAACAGATCTACCAGGTTTGGACGAAGTGTTAGTGTACCAGACCACTTGGTACTGACCAGAATATGATCATTAGTTGCTCAACAGATCTACCAGGTTTGGACGAAGTGTTAGTGTACCAGACCACTTGGTACTGACCAGAATATGATCATTAGTTGCTCAACAGATTAGCTCTACAAGGTTTGGGCGGAGTGTTAGTGTACCAGACCACTTGGTACTGACCAGAATATGATCATTAGTTGCTCAACAGATTAGCTCTACAAGGTTTGGACGAAGTGTTAGTGTACCAGAGCACTTGGTACTGACCAGAATATGATCATTAGTTGCTCAACAGATTAGCTCTACAAGGTTTGGGCGGAGTGTTAGTGTACCAGACCACTTGGTACTGACCAGAATATGATCATTAGTTGCTCAACAGATTAGCTCTACAAGGTTTGGACGAAGTGTTAGTGTACCAGAGCACTTGGTACTGACCAGAATATGATCATTAGTTGCTCAACAGATTAGCTCTACAAGGTTTGGGGGGAGTGTTAGTGTACCAGACCACTTGGTACTGACCAGAATATGATCATTAGTTGCTCAACAGATGAGCTCTACAAGGTTTGGGCGGAGTGTTAGTGTACCAGACCACTTGGTACTGACCAGAATATGATCATTAGTTGCTCAACAGATCTACCAGGTTTGGACGAAGTATTAGTGTACCAGACCACTTGGCACTGACCAGAATAAGATCATTAGTTGCTCAACAGTTTAACTATAGTAGAACTAGCCGCACATAAAGTGCAGCCGACTCTAGCCCGGTAGGTTGGACTGAGTTCGATCTTCGACAGGTCACAATGAAAGTAGTTTTACACGATGTGATATCCATCACTTTCTTCCTCTTTCGGTATTAACTCTCATATATTTAATAAATATATATTAATAATGGTGACTTCGGTGAGCTTGGGGTAAGGTGCTCGCCTCAGGACCTGATGTTCGTGGGTTCAAACCCAGCCGGGGTCGACGGATTTTTCTTGAGGAATAAAAATTCGTAGCACAACTTCCTTCGGAGGGGAAGTACAGCCAACGGTCCCATGTCGATTGTGGCATGTAAAAGAGCCCTGGTAGGTATGTGACAATATCTTTCCTGGCGAAATTGGTAGACCCTTTTACGCTCGCTCATAGAAATTAAGTGTTGTAGGGCAACGGGAACTACAACACTTCCTGAACTCCCCCAATAGATTGGATTTCTACCAGATGGTGTGGGTATAACTGACCAATCTAAGGGCTGAATGCATGCATATAAATCATTGTTGACTTGAGAAGAAGAATATATTTTCATAGAATATATAATAGAATATTTGGGTCCGTCTTTGATAATATACTTTTCTTTCAAAGTCCGTGCAATTTACGTAAGGAAATATGAACGACCCACTTCTTGCTAAAAAACAACATAGGAATGAAAATCCAAGAATCGTATCAAACATTTTTGTATGAATGAACCACGAAACTTTCATCAAGTTGATCAAAACTCGTCTCGTCCTCTGAAGATAGGAAGTGTTATCGACAGATAATCCTAAACCCCGATACATAACAGGGTGAACCACGTATTTTGTTCCCTCTCTTTCTGTTTCGTACGCTGGCGTTTCAGTGTGATACTGCTCAGGGGAAAGGGACGGTAGAAAAGTTTAGTGATTCTGTAATTTTCATACCAAACAAACTTTTCTCGGCAGTATAAAGCAAATATTGGTCCAAGAGAAACACAAAGATAAATTTTTATACTCATATTAATCTCAATAGTTTTTGAATATTTTGTCATGAGAATATCATCATTTGATGAAAAAAATATTTAAACGAAGAGAACAAGTTGTCATTAAATTCCAAGACACCCTTGACAGATATTTAACAACTGTTGATATCATCACGCGAAGAAAATCCAACTTTGTATTTCTACTAGAAAAATATTTGATTTATTTTGCCGCAAAAAAGAAGTTTTTGCTATGCTAGCTTCTAATTCACTAAATAGACAACGTCGTTAATATTTATTTATGTTAGCATCACGTCTTACAACCCGTTCGGGTTATACGCATATGTATTAATTACGCTAACGTGTTAAGAATAAGGGAGGTTTAATTTATAGGAAATATACCGGCATTTGCGAGGAAGGAGAGTGTAAAAGAATTTAGGGAAGAAAAACACACTCAGTACAACTGACTGGGATTCGAAACCCGATATTCTCATCATCGGCAGTCCAGTCTGAGGTAGTCACGCCTTAGACCGTTCGATCACCGATGTGGGTGACGTAGTTAATTAAGACTCACGGTACTGAACTGAAGGATATGACAAGCTCTCGAGCTGAGTTCTCGTCAAATGAGTCGAGAATGAACCGGAACTAACCGCCCTATTTGTATCTTATAAAGTATGTCACCCTCAAAAACACGCAGGCGATCAAACTACGCCCGGACAAAGAATACATCTGAAGAGCTTGGGGAAATAATACGCTATATCACAAAATAGTGATTCTGAGATATTTGCATCAAAGTAATTAGAGAAAAAATAAATAGCTCGTAAGCCATGCCACAATATTTGAACTTACGGAAATCAAAACAGTAATAAGCTTCGCAGGTGACCTGGTGGTCTAGGGGTAAGGTGTTGGACTTCTGTGCTGAGGGTCCGGGGTTCAATCCTCTGTCCCGGCACAGATTTATCTGATAGCCAAACCCTACCTTCACCTCTGACAAGACGTGTATTAATCACAACTTGTGAATGTGTGGAATTCCAGGTCTCCCACCGTGGTTCGGATCCCACGTTAAACTGTAGGTCCTCCATTTCATCTCGCAATCACCCTACCATTACACATTAGCGTAAGTGCGTATAACCCGAACGGGTAGTAAGACGCAGTGATAATAATAATAATAATAATAATAATAATAATAATAATAATAATAATAATAATAATAATAATAATAATAATAGTAATAAGCTTCGCTGCTCTATGTAAGGAAGTAAAAGACACGACCAAAGCGCGATGGAATGAATCCCTGCCGCTAGTCAAGGCCATCTGTATCGCAGTTTTTTCTGCCAATATATATATACAAAGCATTTCTTCAGTAGAAAGGTTAAGTTTAATTTTATATACACATACAGTGGAACATCGTTTATCTGGCCTAACAGGGACCGGATGCTATACGGATTAACGAAAGTACAGATAGTCCGGAAATAATAGGGAATATGAATTAAAATACTAAATATTATACAACTTACCATTTATTATACATACACACACACACACACACACACACACACTTACATCCAAACATACCTAATCACGCCGTTCCCTTACGGGGTAGCCAATACATTGTGCATATAGCTCAAAAAACAACAACTCCATCCTTAATCCATCCTCAATTACGTTCTCCACACTTCCCTATCCTTACATACTCCCTTCGCTTCAACAACATCCATACACCGAAACATACATACTCTTTTATTCTTAAAACTCTTCAAGTTGCTCTTTTACACATTCATCTATACAAGATTTAGCCACGGCTTATATAGCCTACCTCTTAATTTTGATCCACACACTCTACCTTCATATTTTTGATATTGATCACACTCATCCTCTCAACATGTCCAAGCAAACGTAAAGCTCTTCTTTCACATTGACCTATTGTATTCCCTTTCAAACCGCACTCCTTCACCCACCATTCATTACTGACTCTGTCCATACGAGTTTTTCCACATACATTTCTTTGATATCTCAATTACACCGCATTCACCTTACTCTTGTGTTTCTCTGACAAACCCACGATTCACATCCATAAAACACTGTTGGAGTTAACACACTTCCACCCTGCCATCTTTGCCTCTATCGATACTACTTCATTCTCTGCATTATTTTCACAACGAATTATAAAACAGTGATTATTTATAGCTACTATAAAACACAATGTGTTGACTACAATATGTAAATATTAAATATGTAAAAATTAATCACCACTAGTTTCTTACAAATCACTTTGAGTGTGATAATCAATTAAATCTATTTCATTGGTTCGGATTGTACATAATTTCGGATTACCGAGGTTAGGTCTAACGGTTTTTTTTACTGTATTTCTGCTATCGTTATTGTGACATAGACCATTATTGCCTCAAGACCTTCATTTTAATCCTTTCGCTGATGAGTTTTGGTGCATAATATCGATGGGGGTTGGGGGAAATATCCAGGAAACTAAAAAACAAACTATTTTCTCGAGCGAAACGTTAATTTTGTCCTCTTTGAGATGGCCTAATTAAAACGCTCCACAAGGAGAAAAAAATGTTCAATGTGTTCAGCAAACTCGTATATGAAACGAACAACATATTTTGGGGAAAGACAATTATCATTTTGGTGGGACATGATATTACTTTCAGAGGTTAAGTGGTTTGTTTGTTTTTTTTATCTTAATTTGGGAACTCTACGGATACTTTTGAATAAATGGTTTTCCTCAACACACAATTACGTAAAGTAATTTATCCTCATGTAGTACAGTTGAACTAATGAACAACAAAACTCAAGGATGATTGATTAAAATCCAGATTAAGGTTAAAACAGCGATGGGAATTAACTCAAACAATTGTTGTTTATTTTTCCTTTGAGGATGAGTTCAAAGATTCGGACGTTGCTAATATGGAATTTTAAGAACCAGTAAATCCGCATTTGTGGGCACGCAGACTACGAGGAGTTCAGGTTTGAATCCCGGTCATATGCAGGCCTACTGAGGTTGTTTTTGCCTAAATTGTTTCCCAGTCTCCCACCACACAAATGCGGGAATATCTTATTTAAATTATAACTTCCTAATAATATTTTATTAATAGAATTAAAATCCTGACCACCCGGACGGATAATAATAATAATAATAATAATGTCTTCATTCCGGCTAAGCTAAGGCCAGCAGTAACTTTTCTTACAGTTGTATAAAGACATGATGAAAAGAAAATAATTACATAAAATAAACTGGGATTGTATTTATTCTACTTCGAGATAGATTTCTAAAATTATCAGGCTATCAACTTCAAGTTTAAGGGGACCGCCTCGAACAGCGAGAAATTGCTGCGCAGACGTTCAGCTCTGAAGCAATATTTAACTTTAGGAAGCTTTTTTTAAAATACGGTTCACGCCAAAATAAAGTAATAAGATTCCAATACGGCTTTTTTCTTTTAAAAATATATAATTTGAGTTTTATTAATATAAAATAATGTGTGAAAATAGCTCATTTTCAAGGTACTTTTTAAGCATAATTACGGAGCTATGAAACTAGTCTAGATAAAAAAAAGGGCGGGCTCTATTTAGCCTTCCTCTAACAAATACAGTAATTTTTTACAGTATCACAACATAAATTTATAAGATATTTGAGGATTAGCGGCGAGCTTTACTCTTTACCTTGAGACAAGTTTCGTAGTTTTTTCCCTCCCTCTTTCTTAATAATATGACCAAGGGAGGTTGTTAAAGAAGGGTGAAAGGGAGTATAAACTTAAACTAAAGCAAGTGAGAAGTGGTTCCAGAAAACGACACAGAACATTGTATTTTAAGCCTTTGTGGCCAGAAAGCAATTAATACCTTCTTGCTAACCGAGGCAGCCGCCTTAAGAGCCACTACGCCCGCATCGGTGAACACGTGGGCCAAGGCGTGAAACTTGTTTGCCAGCTGCAGGAATGTCGGGAATAAAATTTTAGGCCGGGTGTATTAAGGGCGGAATTTATGTAATGGTTTCCCACACACCCTTAAACTTAAATTCAAGTACATTTACATTAAATAACATTTTCCTAGTCCCTTCATATTAAAATTTTGATAGCCCAGATGGGTAGTAAGACACGGAGCCAAAAATTACCGCAATATTTAACTGAAGCTTTTATCTATCCTGGGCGTTTTTACTATCGTCTTATAGTAACTGACCTCTTGGTATAGTGGTAATAGCCCTTGGTTGCTGACATAGAGGTCCTGAGATTGATTCCCAACTGGTGTCGGGGAATTTTTCTCGGTAGGGGAACAATTACCATGGTCGCCAGGATTTGGTATATTAGGCCTAAGTTAGGTTAAGATCTTCATATCATCCTCATACTCACCATCACCCTCATATCATCGGGACATAGTAAGAGCCTCCAGGAAAGATGTACGATTAGTACATTTGGGCGTCCTCTGGACAACGGTACAATGGTACTGGATAATGTTTCCACCAACTGAGATACAAAGTGATTTAGCCCAGACACGCCATAATTATTATATCATATTATTATTATTATTATTATTATTATTTATTATTATTATTATTATTACTATCGTCTTTTAATTTTTTATTCACCGTTTTTGGAATTCTTCACACGTACCTGTAGAAAGAAATCAAGCTATTTGCACAGATTTTTACAAATGGCCATGTCTGCCTCTAAGTATGCGTCCGTGGCATTGCGTGCTGTTGGAACTCCAGCTTTGAACGAAACTAATTGAAAACTTAATATCAAGTCATGCGCCCTCTACTAGAAATCTACCTTATTAACACAAGAGCTAGGAGAAATTCGGGGAGAGAGAGGACCAAAGAACGAGTTAAAAAGGGTGGGTGGAAGATGAAAACGGGGAAAGAAAGAGCTAGAGAGAGAGAGAGCAGAAAATTATTACTAAGTTTTTAATAAGAGCGGATTTCACAATAGGAACCTGGTAGTCAGTGAAGTCGAAACCAACCCCCCTCCCTCCCCCCCCACTCCACGCCCCACAGAAGTTGAGTAGTTTAGGTCTGACTTGCTTATAAAGTAGGTTTGAAAGGTTCCCCAAGGGGAAGCTAAAGATCTTGTATAAGAAGCCGCGGGGTGGGGAGTGAGAAGTGTATTATTAATCTTACTGCGAGAGAGAAATTATGATTGTGAAAGTTAAATAGGGAAGCTGGGTTTTTCGTACACGCCATTGTGTTCTATTGCACAGGCCTACGAGCGAAAACTTAACATACGTGACCCAAAAAATTAACACAAGTTTTATGCTAGTTTTACTGTCAAGAGACTCTACAAGTTTGTATACACGAATGAAACAAATAAAAAAAAAATCATGGGTTTGTTTTGTTTTGAAAAAGAGTGGAAAACAAATAAGACGTAGGTCAAAAGATTTTATTTAAACAGTGTTTCCCATTAAATAATAATTCGTTACTATATTTTAAGTTTTTATAATTTATTACGAAATCATGCAGATATTTAACTCAAACCCACTTCTGTGGCCGCGTGGTCTAAGATGCTTCTCTCGCAGTAGACTAGATTGCTGATGACGGGGAGATTGAGGTTCGAATCTTGGTCGGGTGTACTGAGGATGGTGGTTTTCCACTATCCCTACAAGTAAATGCAGGTACATTTCCTATGAATATAACCTCCCTAATCCCTAAAACCATTATTGTAATTAGTACATAAGATTATAACCCAAACAGGTAGTAAGACACGGTGCTGAAAAAAAACTGCCACAAGAATTATTGTGCCCTACGTATCCAGCTGTAACTTCACTGTCGTCTTTTCTATAGCACCGGGTCTTACTACCCCTTCGGGTTATACGACTATGTACTAATTATTCCAATGGGTTATGGATTAGGAAGATTGAATTTAAAGGAAATATACCCACATTTACATGGCGAGAGAGTGCGAAACCATTCAGGAAAAATCATCCCCACTGCATCATACGGGAATCGAACCACGATTTCCCATTTTTTAACGTACGGTTTATATGACCGGGAGAGACACAACTACCAGTTCGGTCGCCTGTATGAGGACTATTGGCCTCTCTGATGACACAGAGGGTACACCATAGGAGGTTGTCTGTATGTAGACTATTAGCCTCTCTGGTGACACAGAGGGTACACCACAGGAGGTTGTCTGTATGTAGACTATTAGCCTCTCTGGTGACACAGAGCATTACCCAGGGTACACCATAGGAGGTTGTCTGTATGTAGACTATTAGCCTCTCTGGTGACACAGAGGGTACACCACAGGAGGTTGTCTGTATGTAGACTATTAGCCTCTCTGGTGACACAGAGCATTACCCAGGGTACACCATAGGAGGTTGTCTGTATGTAGACTATTAGCCTCTCTGGTGACACAGAGTATTGCCCAGGATACACCATAGGAGGTTGTCTGTATGAGGACTATTAGCCTCTCTGGTGACACAGAGCATTACTCAGGGTACACCATAGGAGGTTGTCTGTATGTAGACTATTAGCCTCTCTGGTGACACAGAGCATTACTCAGGGTACACCATAGGAGGTTGTCTGTATGTAGACTATTAGCCTCTCTGGTGACACAGAGCATTACTCAGGGTACACCATAGGAGGTTGTCTGTATGTAGACTATTAGCCTCTCTGGTGACACAGAGCATTGCCCAGGGTACACCATAGGAGGTTGTCTGTATGTAGACTATTAGCCTCTCTGGTGACACAGAGCATTACTCAGGGTACACCATAGGAGGTTGTCTGTATGTAGACTATTAGCCTCTCTGGTGACACAGAGTATTGCCCAGGATACACCATAGGAGGTTGTCTGTATGAGGACTATTAGCCTCTCTGGTGACACAGAGCATTACTCAGGGTACACCATAGGAGGTTGTCTGTATGTAGACTATTAGCCTCTCTGGTGACACAGAGCATTACTCAGGGTACACCATAGGAGGTTGTCTGTATGTAGACTATTAGCCTCTCTGGTGACACAGAGTATTGCCCAGGATACACCATAGGAGGTTGTCTGTAAGTAGACTATTAGCCTCTCTGGTGACACAGAGCATTACCCAGGGTACACCATAGGAGGTTGTCTGTATGTAGACTATTAGCCTCTCTGGTGACACAGAGGGTACACCACAGGAGGTTGTCTGTATGTAGACTATTAGCCTCTCTGGTGACACAGAGCATTACCCAGGGTACACCATAGGAGGTTGTCTGTATGTAGACTATTAGCCTCTCTGGTGACACAGAGTATTGCCCAGGATACACCATAGGGGGTTGTTTGTATGTAGACTATTAGCCTCTCTGGTGACACAGAGTATTGCCCAGGATACACCATAGGAGGTTGTCTGTATGTAGACTATTAGCCTCTCTGGTGACACAGAGCATTACTCAGGGTACACCATAGGAGGTTGTCTGTATGTAGACTATTAGCCTCTCTGGTGACACAGAGTATTGCCCAGGATACACCATAGGAGGTTGTCTGTATGAGGACTATTAGCCTCTCTGGTGACACAGAGCATTACTCAGGGTACACCACAGGAGGTTGTCTGTATGTAGACTATTAGCCTCTCTGGTGACACAGAGTATTGCCCAGGATACACCATAGGAGGTTGTCTGTATGTAGACTATTAGCCTCTCTGGTGACACAGAGCATTACCCAGGGTACACCATAGGAGGTTGTCTGTATGTAGACTATTAGCCTCTCTGGTGACACAGAGGGTACACCACAGGAGGTTGTCTGTATGTAGACTATTAGCCTCTCTGGTGACACAGAGCATTACCCAGGGTACACCATAGGAGGTTGTCTGTATGTAGACTATTAGCCTCTCTGGTGACACAGAGTATTGCCCAGGATACACCATAGGAGGTTGTCTGTATGAGGACTATTAGCCTCTCTGGTGACACAGAGCATTGCCAAGGGTACAACATAGGAGGTTGTCTGTATGTAGACTATTAGCCTCTCTGGTGACACAGAGGGTACACCATAGGGGGTTGTCTACACGTACCAGCAATGAGATGATGTGATGATAGTGAATATGGAGGTGTGAGCAAGTGGGAGTTTTAAACCTAATGCTCATAAGTCGAACAGGTCGTAAGACGCGATGTTAAAAAAAATACATGTAGGAAACAATCCCCAAATACACCCGGCAGATCTTCGAACTACGACCTCCTCGCCAACTATGACCAGATGCTGCGACCGGTATAGTCTGTTTAAAAACATAAAACCCATAATAAATGTTTATTTGTCCAAACATAAGACTGAAATGAATGTATAAGCCACATAATCATCCATATTCATTGTTAGCAGTGACTATAGTCGAGTCATAGGCGTGCGTACTGGGTGTGTTGGGTGTGCCCCGTACCCAGGCACACCCCAATATCTAAAATAGTTCCTTATTATTTCATTTTTTCAGTACAATTTAGTTGATGACTAAACGAAATCTAAGTTTATTCAAGCTTTGTTTTATTTTGTTTTAGTGAATACAAATAATGTTATTTATGTTTAAAGTTGTATTCCTTACGATTCCCATATTTACACACACACACACACACACACATATATATATATATATATATATTCATTCACCTCACGACCTCCTTTTGCTCCGAGGGCGTTCAATATCATGCACACATTAATGAACTGTGCCGTTCATGCCTGTAGGTCGAATAAAATAAAGGGAACATGAATATGTGGATGAATTTTAATGAACTATAGCAGAATTACGGAGAAAGGCTAGTAAACCACGATATGTTTAAAAAAAAACCTTCAGTTCTTCCTGGAAAAGGATACAAACCCTGATCTCCAGAGTCAGGTGCGTTAACCCCTCGCCTACTCCCACCCATACATTCTCATTCAGTGTTGTTCTAGCAAACAAGCGGAACGAGATTAAAGGGGGTGGGGAGGTGAACGTATTTATATACCGCTAGAGCTTCACCACGGTTCTGCATTGCTAATCTCCCGACTCCTTCACTGCCCGAGGGATAGAGAGGGAAGGGGTAGTAATTCCTGGTGATCTCCCATTTCCCCTTCCTCTAATTCTCCTCCTCCCGCCACGAGCAGATGTCTGGCACCAGGGTCATGGACACAAGGCGTGTAATTACCACACAAAACATAGTGACGTCAAGACTGCTAGCGCCGTTCGCGGCCTTCTTAGAAACCAAAATTAAAAAAATATATTCCGCCTCTCGCTGGTGATAAAAACGTTATATTTTGAAAAGTCGGTTTAAACGGCGTTGAATACCTGGTGAATCCGAAGCTACTATAGTTTGCGAAATGGGCTGCATCTTAAATTGACTCATCCAATAACTCTAAGCTCAATCTCACTTGAGACGCCAATGTACGAAATAGAAGGGGGGGGGGAGGAATGAGCAGTCCACCCTACTAGGCCTCTTGTTTACCTGATGATAGCACTTCCCCTATTCCAATGACGAGTAATAACACTCACTCTATTCTTTGTGTCTGGATGGCATTGATCTACATTTTAAAGACATACGCTTACACGGACATTTTTAATCTAAATCCTGGCAGGAAGATTTCTAGTGGAAATTCTCATCACTGTACTAAAAAGGCTAAGTTTTAGATAATTTTAAAAATGTATATGTACACTAGAGTCGCGATTATCCAGTCTAAAGTGGCGGCATTCCGGGCCTGATAACGGAAAAGCCGGATAGTACAGAATCCGATTGTAAATAATTTTAAGTATGGATTTATTTCATACGCCTCACGCACATCTCCCTTGACACAGCTTCTGTTTCCAGCCAAATCGAAACAGTGCTGCTATCTATACCGACGAGGCGTATGCGACCGCAGTAGTACTGTATTATACACCAATAGCTTGTGTTGTTAGTCTTTGCTGTCTCCAATAAAACAGTTGTAAGGCGTTTGCGATCAATATTTTTTTATTAATTACTAGTGGATATGTACCGGTTTGTTTATTTTAAAACACGCTTGTTAACCCCGACAGCGGGCTGGATAGTACGGAGGACCGTAACTTATAGTCGAAGGTCGGATAATCTCGACTCGGTGTATTTAAAAAACTATTTAAAGCTCAAAATAATATGTTTGTGGCAATGTAGGTCTATGTTCTCAATTATTTAATAATTGAATAGCATATAGACTGAACGGGTGGTTAGACGACGTGAAAAAAAAGTGTATGCGTTTGCTAAAATGCTCTATCTTAAAAACTCGATAATGTTCTATCTTTAAAACTCAATAGTATTTAAAACTCGATTAGTATAAAATGTAAACACACCAACATGAGAAATCCTGTCTTGTATTTCCGCTACGTCACAGGTAGGCGACGTCCTTAAAAATGATAAATTTGTCACCGGGATCTGGCCCCACGACCTTTTACTAAATGCCCGTACCAGTGGGACACACGGACAAAGGCGCAAGTCTCGTCTTGTTTGGTTTGGCGCGGTGATGGAAAGTTCGGGGTTGGAGTTGGAACTACGACCAAGTGTTTTGAACAGTGATTCCTCATTAATCCTTCTCAATTTGTTTTCACACCTCCTCATACACAACTGCTGGTGCATTTATTGGATATTCCCTGTTTTGATATTTTCTTGAAGACGTTGAGATGTTGCCCTAATACGTTAAAGCGACTAATAAAAAATTAGAGGATGTAAAATAAATTCAGCTACGTCTTTGTCGGTATGTACGTATATTGCTCTTTCTTACATCCATCTTATCTCGGCCGGTATGTACGTATCTTGCTCTTTCTTACAGCCATCTTATCTCGGCCGGTATGTACGTATCTTGCTCTTTCTTACAGCCATTTTGTCTCGGCCGTTATGTACGTATCTTGCTCTTTCTTACAGCCATCTCATCTCGGTCGGTATGTACGTATCTTGCTCTTTCTTACAGCCATCTTATCTCGGCCGGTATGTACGTATCTTGCACTTTCTTACAGCCATCTTATCTCGGCCGGTATGTACGTATCTTGCTCTTTCTTACAGCCATCTTATCTCGGCCGGTATGTACGTATCTTACTCCTTCTCAAAGCCATCTTATTTCGGCCTATCTGTACTTGCACCGAGAGTCCATTGTTACTACTTCTGTAGGATGCGGGCAATTACCGCGGCGATCTGAGAGCTAATCTGCGTGATGACGTCATCAGCTCGCACAGCTGCTGCTGAATAACACGCTTCTTTGTTGCAAGAGGTTTGATTCACCGGACGATGATGATGATGATGACTAAACAGTCGCCAGTAGCAAACCAGTAGGGCCAACAACTACTTCAACAGTATTTCCCACAAAGCTATCACTTAATTTTGCTCTTAAGGCAAACACTTGATCTGTTTTGAATTAAACATTATGCATTCTGGTTACTTGAGATGTTAAGGATGTTGCCTACCTATTACGTCACGGCAGGACAGGATAGGACTTCTCACGGTAGTTAATTTGCGTTTTTATCATCATTTCTAAAGTTAAAGTTTAAACAAAAATCATAAATTATTAAATAATTCTAAAAACAGTCTTAAAGAGACACAAAACTATTATTTTTATCTTGAAGTTTTTTTGTAAACGTATTTTTGTTATTAATCATCTACAATTACTTAGGCTATTCAGATTATTCTCGAAAACGTCCGGTAGGAATCTTCCCGCCAGGATGTAGATTTAAAAAAATATGGTAGCAAATGTATATCTAGAATAGAAAAAGAGGAAAAGTATTTTTTTTAAAAACAAGTCAATGTTTTCAAGGCGCAAATAGTTTATTGAGTGTGTAAACTCGTCATAGGAAGAGGTGAAGTGTTATCAACAGATAAACAAGAGGCCTACCAGGGTGAATTGGTCATTTTCTTCCCTCTCTTTCTATTTCGTAAATTGACGTCTAAGTTTGATTGTGTTTAGACTGCTTAGATGCGTCAAGTTAAGAAGCAGCAGAATAGCTTCGAAATCTCCAAGTAGGAAAAGTCGTTAATTTGATTATAAAATAATATTGTACAAGAACATAAGCGCCTGTTTCGACTTTAAGTAGGCAAATTTGTATTATGCTATGTGCGGCGGGCTAGTATGATCTACAGTTCAATTTCCATTCAGGGGTATTTGAGAAAGTAGGCTACAAACATACTTTATTTGCGGCCAAGATTGATAAATTTTACTGATTTAGCTGATTTATTAGTGTTATTTTATAGGTATTTATAGTAATATCAAAAGTTACAGCTACAGATAGCATGGTTTGACGTATGAATACGTTAAAGTAGATCTATGAAAATTGGATTAAATTCCCAGCAATCACCGTGATTTTGTTATCTCTTTTTTTGTGTGTATATTATAAGTAATTTTTTCTTTCAGTGTACCGGCAGCTCATAATAAGCAATCTTATACCTGATTAGGTAGATTACTTCAATAAAGTGCATCGGTATTTGGTTCTAAAAAAATATGAAAACTCACTTTACGTAGGTGGATGTATTTCTAGAATATTGAGTTGTAAGGTATACATTTATTGTATAGTACGTGGAGTACACATACCGACCATATTAGCCTTATATAACCCGCTTCGGTGGCCGCATGGTCTAAGGTGATAGTCTTGTAATAGACTAGACTGCCGATGACAGATAAAAGTTCGAAATCTGATCGGGTGTAAATGAGGGTAGTTTTTACTAATTGGTTTTCCACTTTCCCTACACTCCTTCTAAATATAACCCTACTAATTCCTAAAGCCATTAGCGTAATTAATACATAATCGTGTAAAAAGGACGCAGTGCTAAAAATAAAATCATATATTATAAACTCGGCAAAATAAAACTGTACATTAAATTTGACCAAAATATTTTAAGCTAGAAATATTTTCCACTATTCAAAATAAAAAAACTCCAAACATGTATTATTCGCTAATATAGCGTTATTTTAAAGCATAAATAATATTCATTAAACTACAATCCAATTTTCAAAGGGAGAACATTATCTGACAGCTAAGAAAACTAACTCGATATAGTTTCACGTCTTCAAAAGTAAAGTCTTGTAATCTGCAGCTGTCCCTTTTTGTAGAGGTATTATCAATAATTTTAAATAGCATTTACGATAATAATATAGAAAAATTTTATTAATGTTGACCGAAAAATAATATATTTGTATTTTCTTAAAAGGCTATTCCTTTGGAGATTGGATTGTAGATAATAGAGCGGATACAGTCATATTTTATTCTAAAGCACTGCGTCTTACTACCCGTTCGGGTTTTTCGCATATGTACTAATTAGGTACACTCATGGTATTAGGGATTAGGAAGGTTATATTTAGAGGAAGTGTACATGTATTCGCGTGGAGCGAGAGTGGAAAACCATTTTGAAAAACACCCAACTGAGATTCGAACCTCGATCTCCCCGTCATCGGCAGTCTCTAGTCTACTGCGAGAAGTAGTACGTTTAGACCATTACGACGAGTGAAGTGGGTTGCATTGTAGACCTATACTAAAATACGCTAATGTTTGTTAAGGGTTGGAGTATAGGTTGAATTTTTTAGAAAAAAAGTACCCCGTATTTTACCTTTAGAGGTAGATTGAATTTTTTTTTTTTTTAGGAAAAACTGCTCAGTTTAGAAAAGGATCGACTGAATGAACCTTAGACCATCGACCCCGAAAAAGGGTTACGGTAATTTGAATCAAAGCTGGTTGCCTGAAGATAATATTTGGACAAATCTCAGTCTGAACATCTAGGAAAAAGAAATCTTAAATAAAGGTTTAATTCTTTCTTCTTTTATTTTTTGACTTAGTAAAATAAAGGCTATTTCCTGCCTCGGGAAGAAATCTTTATCTAAAGCTCTTTCGATGCGAAGTGCGTTTAACATTTATTTTTTTAATTAATTTTTTCCGAGAGCTCTTTCAAATGGTTGAGGAAGAGCTCTCTTTCCCTAATGAGATTAATTACAGCCTAGACTGGAAGAGTTGTGGAATGAGAGGGTGGGGAAGGATATAGGGGGATAAGGACGCAAATGGTCCGAAAGGGCGGGAAAACAAAAAATCAATAATAACGATGTGAGTGACCGATTCGGCAAAAATCCGAGAGAGGGGGAAATGTTATTCTCTCGAACATTTCCTTCAAAGTGACAGTTCTGGTTGAACAGATTGTCGTCACACGCATTGTTGGACACACGGACAAGGGCGTCTGTCTGATTGTACCTAGGAATGGCAACGATATATCGATATAAACATATACAGTAGTAACCAAAAACATAGGGCCACCTATACTTTTCTTGTGGGAAACCCTTGGCTCAAAAATATTGGTTTAAACTTCTCGTATATTCCATTGCTTATTAAGCTGTTAAAACCATGTATTTTGGTGTAAAAATCAAATTTTTATATCAACCGGTTTATTATTTATTAATTATTTAAGATTTTGAGACAAACCAAAAATTACTACATTTTTAAGTATATCGAAGTGATTAAAAAAAAACTAAATTATATGCAGTAATGTAGATTTTTTTAAATTTATTGAATACATAGGGCTAAAATTTAATGCATAAATCAAACGCCTAAAAATGTTACACAGCTTTTATCAGCCATTTAACGAATTTATGAAATTAACAAAAAACATATTAAAATTTCACTGTTTTCGTGCTGTGAAAGTGGATATTATTTGTTTATCCACCGAGATTTTACCATTTGGTGGTGTTAGTACATGTACTTGACTACAGGTAGCCGCACTAAAGGGATTTTTCCGGCGAGGTTATTATTTTTTTTTTCCCCATAACAAATTCAATGTGTGTATGACAAGTGATTGTAGTGTTCGTTTTCCGTAAATAATGTCTAGAAAAAAAGGTGTCGGTGAAATATAATGGTAGATTATTGGCATGAGCAGAACCGGCAAATCTTCTAGAGCGATTGCAGCAGAGTTACATGTAAGTAAGTCATGTGTGAACAATACCATAGCTAAATTTCATGAGACGGGTGGTGTGGCGGAGCGGCCGCACTGTAGCCGACCCAAGACTAATCTATTTATACGTATATTTTTTAATATATACAGTAGTACTTGAAATCAAGGTAGAACACTGCACACCTTGAACATCTACAATATTTCATATACAGTAACTTGCTTTAAAAATGTCCTTCCATTAGTACCAAAAACACCTATTATTTTATTCTGTTGTATTGTTTTGTATACCTATAATTTCTTAAAAAAGAAGAAAAAACTTTGAAGGTCCAAAAGTGATTCTGTACATTTAGAATTGATGTATAAATGTACTGTTTATATATTACTTCAATATCTCAATTATAAATAGTGGTTTATGAGATTCAAGTTCAATATCATTCTAATTTCACTAGTGGCCCTATGTTTTCGGTTACTACTGTATGTTTATAACGTAAACATAAATATTCATTTATATTGATGTTTTAGTATCCGATAAATCGATCAATTCATCAAATATATTTCATTTATTCTGACTTCTCTTTAAGGCTTGTGAATCAAAATAGATTAAACCGATTTTTTTTGCGCCACGTCTTACTACCCATTCAGGTAATACGTATTATAATACTAATTAAATATTACATTTAGAGGAAGTGCACCCACACTTTTGTGGAGAGAGAGTGGAAAAAACCTTTTAGGAATAAACAGAACTCAGTACACCGGACCGGGATTCGAATCCTAATCTCCCAGTCAATAGCAGTCTCTATTAAATTCTATGGAAAATAATATGTATTAAAGAGTTCGAACATTATTTTTCTGATTTATTTCTAAAAATTAATATTGAATAAAACTAATTTTGATAAAAAAATTATCATCAATAACATAACGTCGATAGTAATGCATCACACCTAGTGAACTTATGCGACACACCGGTGTGCCGCGACACACCCTGCCCTAAACGCTCCTAGAACTGCAGCTCTACTCTGAAAAACTCGACCCTCATTTGGATTAGTCTATCATGGACGAAAAACTGTTCAAGATGAATTATTCTGCTCCCATTTAATAGAAAACATATGCCCCCCTTACCCTCCCCCCCTGTAATAAAGGATGGTATGGAGTGGGGGTGGTAGGGGATAGGAGGGTAAGGGTTAGGGGAAAAGAGGGGAAACGTCAGGAAAGTGAATGAGGTAACGCAAAATCAACACAAAACAATACACGATTACAATTTCAAATTCTCATTTGATTGACGACTCGCACAATGCACGTCCGTTTCATCGAGAGAGAGAGAGAGAATAGGGATGAGATGTGGTTTAAAAGAGACGGAAGAGGACGAATAGAGAGAGAGACAATTAGATAGGAAGGGATGTTTTTGTCACCGTAAATCACACGACATAGGTGTGGGCCAAAAACACCGTTGAATGAATGGTAATCAAAGTGTCAAGCTTTGGTGAGGGGGGGAGGTAAAACTGCGGGGGAATTAATTTAAGAGGGCGTGACGCGGTGACAGGAGGGTGTTTGTCCGTGTCAGTGGGACAGCACCCAGGGCCTAACTCAGTAAGACTAGTAGAAGCCCCCGATGGTACTGCGGATTTGGGAATCTCATGTAACCAAGCCTCATTAATCACGATGTATATAAATTATATCAATAAAAGATCAACCAATAAACTAACAAAAATAGATCAAGCTTTGTAATTTATAAGAATAATTTTTCCTCCAAAATACACACACTTGGGCCAATCAGTCTCATCCTAAATTTGTAAGTAATGGGTGCCTTAGATGCCCACCTAACTCACTAGAGAGTAAACACGACCTTATCTCGGGACCTCCGGTTTTTAAGTCGGGTAACTCGAGAAATTTAAAAAAGTCACCTAATTTAATAGCACTTTACTAATTATCAACACATAAAATTAAAATAAAGAATAATAGAAAAAAGTTTATATTGTACTTTACATAACATTAAATGAAGTAAAAAAAGTGTTATTAATTTGACTTTCTCTTCTATATGAGGTTCCTATCCCTGTAATAATGCACCTTGAACTAATCTCCAACGAGGAGGGCTCCAAGGAAAACCAATCATCTTTAAGGTGGGTTGTAGGGGACGCGAGAAAAGATCAAGCGTTTTGCAGTTTTTATGGTGAAACATTTTGTTGGTCAAAATAAATAAAATATTTCTTCAGTATGAACATTAAGTCACACGGTGATATCAACATTTGTTGAATATACATCATGAGCATAGCGGTATTAGACGAGAAACTTTTTTTAAATGAAGAGAAAATATTTTTATTAAATTCCAGGACACCCTTGACAGATATTCAAGACAATTTGAGGTCACCACGTAAATAAATTTTAAATTCTATGTTTGTATTGTAGAAATATTTTATTTGTTTTGGCCAAAAAAAAATGGTCTACTATAAAAAAAACACAGCCAAAACAATGGCATTTTCTCGCGTCCCGCCTTAAGAGTTGTATCTTTTTAAGGTGACGACTAGTTAGAATGCACGAAAGCTAATGCTTACTTAGCTTTATTTATTTATTTTCATTTAAACATTCTTTGTTCCCCCCCCTTTTTTTTTTCAAGATTCTTTTAATTTTGTTTTATAGAGTTACAAAACTAATTTCGAACCGTAAATTCCTTCCTCTTTTCTCAAATAATAAAAAAAGGATGAGAAAACAAAAAGGAGTTTGTTTTTCTTATATTATTATCACACTGCCAAGGAACAACTATAAAAGAAACAAAAAAAAGTATTACACTCCTCTCTCTCTCTCGCTAAGTTGGTAACACTGGTTGAACGTGGAAGTTTTATTCAGATATGAGAGCGGCAGCATCTCTTGAATTCAACACAGGAATACAGGTATAGAGAACTGAGAAGAATGGCAAGAATTCAAACCTTTGATGGGGAGGGGGGGGGAAGGCGATTTAAGTTTGCTTGAGGTCAATATATATATATATATATATGAAACCTGGCAAGAAGCATCACAATAAGATGGAGAAAATGGAGGAGTATCATCGGAAGAAGAAATGGAGTGTAAATAGAGTTTTGATGAACCTCCCCTGGGAGCGCTTGTAATCTTCTAATCTCCCACCCGCGCGCTGCTGCTGCTAAACAACTGCTTTACAACAAATATAAGGGTTGGTAGAAGGATAAAGGGGGAAGGGGGTAACTTCGTGTTTCTAAAGGGCAATATATGGCGCTCATGTGCCCAATAACATCAATAACTTCAATAACCCAGTGGCAGATACGTTTTTATAAACACTTATTTTTTCAAAAAAAATAAATAAGAGGAACTTATAAAATATCTGCCATCGTCTTTCTAAAGATTTTTTTCCCTTTATTTTGTTTCATTTGTGTTGTAATATTGTTGTTTGTCCAGCGTCCAAGGAGCTATTAAACGTCACTATGTGAGAACTGATTCATATCCGACTTTATAAGATTTGAAATATGAAAAACTTACGTTTTGTGTACCATACAATATAATACTTCTTGGTTGTGGTTTTCCCATACGTTCTTCAAGCTAATGCTGGTGCATTTACTATAAACAAACGTTCTCATTCATATCCCTTAAATTAAACCGTTAATAACCCTTTGTATTGGGCGTGATACTATTTTTTTTAAGTTGCTTGAAAAAAATTTAAAAAATCAAAAGTTTCTTCAAATAATACCTTGAACTATATTTCCTTCTAAATACTCACACATATATATATAATATACGAGTACATACATAGATATTTACATAATTATACGTATGTATAAGCGTACATATATATATGGCCTATATGTACGTAAACATATTCAAATGTAATGCAATTAGTTTGTAAGTTAGAAATGAAGGTAAAGTTTTTAATAAAATAGAAACCCTCATGATTAACAGCAAGTTTTTAAACCGTATTTATTTATACTAATTGGTTTTAATGTGGACGGTAAAATTTAAAGAAAATTTACTCAAATATATGTGGAAGTAAAGTGGAAAGTCAATAAAGAGGAAAAATAGTTCAAGTAAACATCTTATTTTAAGGTAACCATAAGGTATATTTATGTAAAGTTGAGTATAGTAATATTTTACGCATTTTAAACAACAACATAAAAGAACAATAATTGCGTTCTTTTCTTTTTTCACGGATCTTGTGCAGTCTTTTAAATTATTTGTCCTTTTTGCCCTTTTTTTTGAATCTTTGTTTGACCCACATCGTTTTACGAGTCATAATTTAAGGTTGTTGTTCTTTAGAGAGAGATTCCAAATTTATTACCTCATGTTAATTGTTTTGGACCAAAAAAAAAAAAATTATCTCGTTAGATTAAACAAAAACAAAAAGGTTTCTTGAAAATAACTTAAAGAGATTGTGATTATTAAAGTGGAAGATCCTTGGGGAAGAAATTCAAGGGAACTGTTAAAATATTATCATCAAAAAATACCATATTCTACCTATAGTGTGACTAAAAATAAACTTACACCCTACGGTTTTCATGTTTTCATTCCTGGTGCAAGTGGGAAATATAATTTGAGAGTTATACAATTATTTAACTTTTTTAGCGCCGCGTCTTACTACCCGTTCGGTGTATATGCCTATGTACAAGTTACACCAATGGGTTAGGGATTAAGAAAGCTTAATTTAAAGGAAATGAATCCGCATTTACGTGGAGGAAGAGTGGAAACCCATTTAGGGAAAACCACCCTCAGTGCACCCGACTGGGGTCGAACCTCGATCTCTCCATCTTCAGCAGTCTAGTCCAACACGAGATTAGCGCGTTAGACCACGCGGCAACCGAAGCGGGTGATATTTAACTGTAATTCAGATAGTTTGTAAGTTGGAATTCAAGATAAAGTTTGTAATAGAATAGATTTTCCCACAATTCACAGGAAGCTTTTAGTCCGTATTTATCTAGACTAAAAATGTACAAATTTGGAAGGTACAATTTAGAGAAAATGTACTCACATTTGTGTGGAAGTAGAGTGAAAAACCATTTAGAGAAAACCCTTATAAATAACACTATTAATAATAGTAAAATGTGATCTGACCATAAAAAATAATTTTGTATTTTTTTAAAAGGTCTCCCTATGAAAATTGGGTCATCTAGCCTGGTTTTGCCGTTGATTGGAGAACAAATTTTGAATCTGTAAACGTTTTACTGTAGTCGGTGTTTTATAAAGAGTTTCCTACTTTACCTTCATGTAAAATTCTACCTTCCGCATCCCTGCCATATTGATATAAGTTAAACTTGGTTAGCCGTAAGAATCGGCGTTAAAAAAAATAGAAGGTAACTTATTACTAAATATCTAAGTAAATTCTTACACTTACCTCATTAATTTAATGATTGTATTTTATCTTACCTAATATATACTCCGTTTACCTTAAAAGGTAACATTCTTACCTTGACGGACTACACTATGGACCTACATCATAATCTGCAGCATAGTAGAACCGACAAAGGTTAACTTTCTACTTTTTGAGGCAAACAAATATTACCGCACATTTACGTAGTCTCAGCAAATTTAAAAAAAAACAAATAACCATAATACCTTTACCTAGCAATCTTATATCACGATCTATTTCAAATTTTTTTAATGTCAGAATAAAATTGCGAATTCATTTTTATTCTTTCATCCCTCACGGAAACCTTACAAAAACCCATAAACGGAAAATGTGTTGTTGTTTGTTTTCTTAAAGGTAAGCTAGATTTTCTGAAATATTGTTTCCCATCTTGTTCCTCGGCAATAAAATGATATGGCAACCTTGTATTACCCATTCCACCCACCTTCATTTAGATTACAACCTCCCAGCCCTGTCTACCAAGGTTTCTGCTTTTCTTCGTGTCATTTGTTACTCATATTGTTTACCGTCAGCATGCTTGACTATTTTTTTTTTTTTGTTACTCCTTGAAAGCTTTTTTTTTTGTGCTACACATGTTAAGTTTCAAGAGAAACTAAGAGAGAAAAAAACACCAGCCGTTAAAAGGGAACATCAGAACACAGGATTATCTAAAATAGTTTTTTTTTCTCCTTTCATCCCTCCTTTGTTTATCACCATCTTCCTCCCCCTCCTTTCCACGTTTGATTACGCGTACGCATTTTTAATTACTCTAATCCAGTAGGAATGAGAAAGTTAGAATTTAGATGGAGTACCTGCATTTTCGTGGAGGGAGCGTAGGAAAACATTAATTTGGAAGAAAAAAACTACCTCAATTCACTCAGTCGGTATTAGAATCCCTGAACTACCCTTCACCGGTAAAACAAAACAAAATATAAGTGCTTAAAATATTTTTTCCAAGCGCATACAGTAGCGGGTTTTAAATAATATCCCTAAACGCTATAAATTACTAGACGGTCAAGTTGTTATGCTTTTGTTTCATTTGTCCAAACCTGAAATTCTATGTTCATGTGCAAACCAACCCATAAATATGTTTCAGCACTTGGACTTTTATTAGATACAAAATTTAATTGTGAGGCAAATACGAATCGCCAATACTATTAATACAATATAAAAACACTTTGGTGGCCACATGGTCTAAGGCATCACCCTCACAATAGACTAAACTGCAGATTAAAGGGATTTAATTGCAGTCAGGTGTACTGAAAGTGTTTTTTCCGTGAATGGTTTTCCATTCACCCTGTACGCAAATACGGGTACACTTCCTCTCAATTTGAACTTCCTCATTCATCTCTTCCCGGACATATATATATATATATATATAATATATATATATGACGTGATACAATTATACAAATATAGATATAAAGTTGTAGCTCATGTGATTTATTATAATATATAAAATAGTCAAATTAGTTTTATTCTTAGAAAAGTTAGCTATTGAAAAGATAGATAGTATATGTATATATTTATATAGCTATATAAGGACCTATGCGGCAGTAATGACAGTAATACATAATATACTACAAATAAAATTATTATACATAGGCCTACTGTATTCTTACATTCAGACCATCGTTGCCAAACTTGATAATGGTTAGATATTTTAATGTCCACATTTTCCTGATAGTTATTTAGCTATTTTTTAAAGTAGAAAAATGTTTTGAATTTCAAATAGACTATAAAATAATTATAGTAAGATTCTGGTAATAAATAACTTTAAGAAAAAAAAATTGCGGCCGATATTTATAATATTTTACTTGTTTGGTTTTTTTTTTTCAGCTTCACGGCTTACTACCCGTTCGAGTTATACACCTATGTACCAATTACGCTAATGGTTTTAGGGATGAGGAAGTTTATATTATAGGAAGTACACCCGTATTTGCGTTGAGGGAGAGTGAAAAACCATTTGGAAACAATAACCTTCAGTACACACGATCGAGATTCGAACCTAGATATCCCCGTCATCGGCAGTCTAGTCTAGTCTACTGCGAGAGTAGCGCCTTAAATCATGTGGCCACCGAAGGAGGTATTTTACTTATTATTAGTATTATTTATTAGGTTATTATTGACATGATTAGACGCATAAAAATAAATGGTTTAAAATCTGATTTTGTTTTAAGACGACAAAAATTTTTTTAAAAAAAATCATATAGTTACTATCAAAAAGGGTCCGCAAAAGATGGTCCACACAAACGTATAGATAAACCAAAAGACGTGGTTCAGTGTCTCTAAATTGTTTAACTTTTCTCCGGTTCCAAAGGAAGGCGCTGCGCGTTTGTCAAAGTCTGCCACCGGCTGCTAAAATAGGGGTTGGTTTCCCTAGCGGAACACTAGCGGCCTCTTTCGGCGAACAAAGAAAACTAATTATACTGCACAGTGCGTCCAATTATACCTTCCATTCAGAGAAAATATGGGGGGCTGATGCAATTAGGGGCGTTCCCCCACGGTTCCATTCAAAAATTTGGTTCAATTTTGGGTTGGGAAAACAAAATAAATTAGTGTTAGCAAAGAGCTGTATGGAAATAATGCGCAATTTGGAGTTTGCTTCAAATATTTATTAGGTATTTTATTAGGTTTATATACTGACCTAATTAACTTTTAACCCTCATCGGGGTAATATACCACGAGCTAAAATATAAATAAAATATAGAATGACAATGTTAAATAAAATAAAATAGAAATATTATATGAGCCCCTCCGCCCTCCAGAATACACTAAGCAACATTCTTATCAATAAAAATGCCAGTAAAAAAACCCATTGCCAAGCTCCCCTTCATAGACTCTGCGTTAAATTCAGATTCGCCTGCAGCAAAAAAATATGGGGTTTGATTAGTTTCTACAAACAAGTTGCTATTGAAATTAATCTAATAGGGATAAAACTAACCATATCAAATATAATATTGATATTTAAACAAATACAGTAAATTAAAATTAAATCGATAATAATATAATCAAAGATAAGATAACTTCACAAGGTTCAACAACAAGCTTGTATAAGGGATCGGCCAGACCGGCAAGCGTGCGAGCGAGTTAGCGCGTGATTAGCAAATAGTTCTCGATAGTTGTTGAAGAGGAGGCTCCGAATCTTGGCTCAGTGAACTGATGGGGGTTTTAACAAGTGATTTATTGTTGTGGTTTTCTCATCCTCTCTCCACGCTAATGGTAATTCTTATTTTTAAAGGCCTACTTTGATAATATTGAAGTATTTTAACATATCAGTTTTATACATATAGATATGGTTTATGATCTTACCAATTAAATTAGACCGTTAGTAGCAAGTGTGCTAAACCTATCGACAGTAATAAAAATGTCAAAATGAGAAGTTTCCTGGCACTCAATGAACCAACATACAATAATATTACCTAGCGCCTGTAAACTAGACTGTACCGGGTTGAGCGCGCGCGCTTGAAAAATAGAACCAGTTCTATCTTTCAAGCGCGCGTGCTCAGTCTGGCCGCCCCCTAACATGGTTTGCCAGTGAAGGGGTGGTCTGAAATTGAATCCCGGTAGGGTACCTTTAGGGTGTATTTACATAAATGGTTTCCCATTCTCTATCCACACAAATGCAATAATATGTATTGGTAGCAAAATTATTAGATAATAGCAGATGCCCTAAAATCTTGTTTGGCTTACCATTAATACAAAACTAATAAAAAATACATCATAAACTAAATTTCTTTAAAATTTTAAACAAGGTGTTTTTACAAGTTAAATTTGACAAAGTGTTAATTTTATCTTAGAAAAAATCCATTATTAAATAGTGCTAAGAAAGTGTGATCAAATCTTATGACATACATTTTAAAAAAATATCTTTGTTGGCTCAGCTTTTATTAAATTTAATTTAATGAAAAGGAATGTGTGTGTATTTTTAAAATAAAAACTGTCTTGAAAGCTCTTTCGAAAATAAGTCAAGACCTACATCAATTATTGAATAAGAGGAGGCTTTGCTCTGTAAGTAAGCACTCACTGCCTGACAGAAGATGGCTGAAAGGACACCCCAATTCCTCTTTAGTTTTCCATCAGAGAAAAAGAAAATTTAGCGGTAATCCTTTTGTATATTAAGCTAGCGCTAAAACCACATCCTCTTTGATGAAAAAAATTAATGGGACTGAGGAATTGTAGGCATGATTTTTCATGCCACCTTTATTGAGGGAAAAAGTTATAGTGCTAATAATTATATATTTATAAACTGTAATTTTTTCAGCTATTTCATCTTGATCGATTGATTTTTAGACCACGTCTTAGTACCCGTATTAAACTTAGATGATCGGGTAGGATTATAAAGGTAGAATTCAGAGTAAAGAAACCCGCATTTGTGGGTCTTTAACAGCGTCCAACCAGCTTCGGCTGGCGTGGCTATCTAACGCGCTAGTTTCGTGTTGAGCTAGACCACCGAGGACGGAGGAGATCGAGGTTAGAATCTCGCTCGGGTGAACTGTTTTTTTTCTAAATGGTTTTACACTCTCCCTCCATGAAAATGCTGGGTCACTTCCTCTATATCCAACCTTCCCAATTCCTAACCCATTATCGTAATTAGTACTTAAGCGTATAACCCGAACGGTTAGTAAGACGCGGTGCTATGTATTTAGCAGCATCCAGAGAAGACAGCGTCAATCACAACGGCCAACAGTTCGATCACCCACGTCACTATTTGCTAGCAACTATTGACTACGCTGCTTTTCAACTTGTCAGTCTATTCCCATCATGCAATAATAATAACTGGAATATTATTTTGGTTATATTCCTTTTAATTGTAGTAAGGAGAAAAAATAAATTTATATTGTTTAATTGACTAAGTGCTTTAATAAACTAATTCCTTGTTATATTCATAACTTATATTATTTAATTGACTAAAGAAGTGTAACAATCAATTAATTGCCATTCTACCAAAGTACGTTCCTTATAATAATAATAGAGTATTATTGTTGTCCACCTACTTATGGGCCACTCTGTATAGTAATAATATACAATACGAGCATCTTCACACTATATTTACGGCAACCAGTTATTTTATTTTCTCTCTCCATAGGATTTTAAAATATAAGAATTTATCTGACAGGTACTCCATTAACTTATCATCAGAACGTTTCTCTCTGGAAAGTTAACTAAAAAAAAGAAAAAAAGGGGGGGCCGGATTTCAAGAAACATATTTTTATGACAGTTCTCTATATTTTTCTTCGTCTGGTTCTTCTTCATTCTATTTTCAAATCCATTTCTATTGTCTTAAAGTTCAAAATATAAAACCGTATTAATAAATTCTACCTTTTGTTCTAATACATAGACTTATATTAGAGAAATACTTCTAACACATTATTTTTAAAAGGCCCAGCTGAAAAAAAAAGAAACTATTTTTATTGCACATCGTACGTAAATAAAGTAAAAGTTAAAAAAAAAAGTGAAATGAAATGGGGAGAGAAAAAAAAATGGGCGAGAGAAAAAAAAAATAGCATGGAAATAAGTTAGAGAAACACACCCGTAAAACAAAACAAAATTTCCCTATTTCTTATTCTTCCCCATTCGGCAGAGGCGGAAAGTTTATCTCCTTACAAATGTGTGCATGTTGGTAGTGGTGAAGGGCAGGAGAAGCTAGATGTGGCGCTACCGTGGCCGGAATACGAACCACAGTTAAACAGGAAGGAAAAGGAAGGAGGGGGTGAGTTGTTTCCAAGGAGGAACGGATAGCGAAAGCACAACTTCCTTCCCTTTTCGGCCAATAGCAGACAGCAGTGTGACCAAGCACTCAAGGTTCATCTACTAAACACACAAGTTCGGTCACGGCAGCCATTTTACACACTTCAATATTCTTATCTCTAAGTTGACTGTCAACAGTTGATATATTCTAGTGTGGTCACAAAAATATTATTTAATACATTTAAGCTTCCCTCCTCCCCTCATTTCCCCCCAGACTTACTACCTGTTAAGGTTATACACATAAACTATGTATCTATTTGTGGCATTTAACTTGCACCCTCTGGACCAACTGATTATATCAGAATTTCTATTAGCGAGAGTAAAAGAGCCTAGCAATTTTGCCGTGAAAGATATTTTCATATACCTTCCAGAGTTCTTTTACACGCCACAATCGACATGGAACCGACGGCTTTACCCACCTCCGAAGGAAGTTGTGCTACGGATGTGTATCGCTCGATAAAAACCCGTGGACCCCGGCTGGGTTGAACCCACAAACATCGGCTCCTGAGGCGAGCACTTTACCCCCAGACCACCGAAGTCTACCATACGTGCATTAATTACACTAATGGGGTAGGAATGATATGATAGAATAAATACAACAAATAGGTGGCTTACCTTCCGGATAGGTTGCGTGGGATGGATCTATTATGCGTCGGAGAGCACAAAGACACTCGAGTTTCAAGATAACTGGGGAGATTTTTGGGATTCCTGCCTGATAAGGCAACAATGTAGGACCTGGACTTACCATAATAACCACCAGCTTTGGGCTTCAGTGGTGGTAAAATGAACGCAACGAACAAGGATAGTAATGGTAGGGTGATTGTGAGATGAAATGGAGGACCTACAGTTTAACGTTGGATCCGAACCACGGTGAAGGCCTGGTATTCCACACATACACAGGTTGTGATTAATACACGTCTTGTCAGAGGTGAAGGAAGGGTTTGGCAATCATATACATCTGTGTTGGGACCGAGGATTGAACCCCGGACCCTCAGCACAGAAGTCCTACACCTTACCCCTAGACTGCCAGATCACCCAACAAATACAGTTTTAAGCAAATGGTACGGCGCACCCCACAGACTTTCTCTAAAAATAGACATTTACTAAAAACTCGTAATATTTATGAAACCAAACAATAGATCTATACATAGTTTAGTTTTAGAAACACTACATCAAATATCATAAATAAAATAATATACACTGTTACTTACTCTATGGAACTAGGAACTAGGAACACTGTTACAGAAAAATTGAGAAAAAAGAAACATCTTGGTCCACCAAAGAGCATAATAATAAACTTATTTTCAGACCGGAATTAAAAAGTATTATTTACAGTATGTTCACCATAGATTTTAACCTGAATGACATTTCAAAAATCATATGTTTAGGTTTCGGGTTGCCAACACTTGTACAAGATCAATGTTTTGCTATAAATGTTAAGTTTTTTAATCACATGTATATTTTACATTAAAAATAACAAACTTAAGCTTTCTCACTATTTCAATACTTTTAACTTTTTACTTTTAACCAATCCGAAACAATGTTTAAACATAATTAATTAAAAGTACTTATTCTTCGTTTTGGAATGTTATCTGTGATGTGTAATACATGAATACCTTTTAATACATGTATCGTATTTACTTAGAAAAGAGAAAATATTTTTGTAATATGTTATAAATTATTTTATGATTATTTTTCTGTATTTTGAAATATTTAACTTAATTAAATATTTCCATCCGCTGCGTTGGTGCATTATTGTAAATAACTTGTTTGAATCAAGTTCTATCACATGGTTTAGATTCGTCGGTCGCCATTTTCAAGCAATATTTTGTTAGACCTTTTGTGAAAGTGCTATCATTATTTATTTTTTAAAGTGGAATAAAACGATATATAAAAGCTTTGTGCCTGACCTCAAATAAATATAAATAATACTGGCCTAAATTACTTTGGTTAGCTCTGACTTTGAAAATAATCAGTGGAAGATATTGAGGATACCATCCATCCCGTGGCTGAACCAATCACTGAAGTATCCTTCTCTCAGCATCCCGTGGTGTGTGAGTGAGGGGGTGGGAGGACTGCTACCCTCAAAGTTAGCTCTAAGGAAGCCAACAAGAGTTTGTCTGACAACTCTAAGACAATGTTAATATTGCATAGTGTCTCGAGAAGTCAGTAGTCTAGTGATACTAGCTAATCCAAAGGCGCTCCGTGGGAATTGTGTAGGAGCCGTGCCTTGAAGACGTTCAAGATAAATCCGCGGATTCTTGTGGGAGCCCACTTTCTACCACCAACATTGATTAAAAGTCACTAACATTTAGTGTTCTATGTAGGGGTGAGGCTAATGGGGAGTGTAAGAGGTTACACAACGAGGAGTTACACACCCTGTATTCATCACAAGAGATTGTTAAAGTAATCAAGTCTCGTAGATTGCGGTGGGTAGGGCATTCAGCACGAATGGAAAAATATAGATTGGCATTGATTGGCTAAACCCAATGGGAAGAGACCCTGGGGAATACCTGGACAAAGATGGGAGGATAACATTAGAATGGACCTGAGAGAGATAGGGAGTAATGAGGTGGACTGGATAGAACTAGCTTGAGATGGGGATAGGGTGTTGTGAGGTGGACTGGATAGAACTATCTCGAGATGGGGATAGGGTGTAATGAGATGGACTGGATAGAACTAGATCAAGATGGGGATAGGGTGTAATGAGGTGGACTGGATAGAACTAGCTCAAGATTGGGATAGGATGTAATAAAGTGGACTGGATAGAACTAGCTCAAGATGGGGATAGGATGTAATGAGGTGGATTGGATAGAACTAGCTCAAGATGGGGATAAGGAGTAATGAGGTGGACTGGATAGAACTAGCTCAAGATGGGGATAGGGTGTAATGAGGTGGACTGGATAGAACTAGCTCAAGTGGGGATAGGGTGTAATGAGGTGGACTGGATAGAACTAGCTCAAGATGGAGACAGGGTGTAATGAGGTGGACTGATAGAACTAGCTCAAGATGGGGATAGGGTGTAATGAGGTGGATTGGATATAACTAGCTCAAGATGGGGATAGGGTGTAATGAGGTGGACTGGATAGAACTAGCTCAAGATGGGGATAGGATGTAATGAGATGGACTGGATAGAACTAGATCAAGATGGGGATAGGGTGTAATGAGATGGATTGGATATAACTAGATCAAGATGGGGATAGGATGTAATGAGGTGGACTGGATAGAACTAACTCAATATGGGGATAGGGTGTAATGAGGTGGACTGATAGAACTAGCTCAAGATGAGGATAGGGTATAATGAGGTGGACTGGATAGAACTAGCTCAAGATTGGGATAGGATGTAATAAAGTGGACTGGATAGAACTAGCTCAAGATGGGGATAGGATGTAATGAGGTGGATTGGATAGAACTAGCTCAAGATGGGGATAAGGAGTAATGAGGTGGACTGGATAGAACTAGCTCGAGATGGGGATAGGGTGTAATGAGGTGGACTGATAGAACTAGCTCAAGATGGGGATAGGGTTAATGAGGTGGACTGGATAGAACTAGCTCAAGTGGGGATAGGGTATAATGAGGTGGACTGGATAGAACTAGCTCAAGATGGGGATAGGGTGTAATGAGGTGGACTGGATAGAACTAGCTCAAGTGGGGATAGGGTGTAATGAGGTGGACTGATAGAACTAGCTCAACATGGGGATAGGTGACGTACTTTTGTAGGTGCGGCAATTAACTTTAGATTTCTTAAGAATATAGAGTAATTAAGTAAATAAATTTAATCTAAAAAGTCATCTTAAGCTGCGGTCACTCATTTATAGTGACTTTCTACCGATGGACGCAATAACAATCTTCTGCTAATCGCCAGTTACCAACACTCCAGTGGTGACTCGACTTTAGATGTTATCAGCGGATGAAAAAGAGGGGAGGGGGAAGACGGGGGTGATGTCGGAGGAGAAGGGTTCTTAAGGGCCACGTTGCCTCAATCGTAGCGCGAGCTGAAACGTGCAGGGTTTGGTTTTGTGAAAGGGTTTACTTACAATCAGGAGTTTGTGAACGTGATACGATGGTCTTCTGCCGCTAGCTTCCATTAGCTCAGGCAATGCCACAGAAAGGGAGATTTCGGGGAGAGCGGGTCTGTGTTGCTCTGGGTCACCCGTGAGGGGCGGTGTTAGTGGTCTTCATCAAGATGGACGCTCACGTCTCTTTAAGTAAAGAGTGGATGAGAATAAATTATCAAAG
This sequence comes from Timema podura, assembly GCA_033556935.1. Taxonomy (NCBI): domain Eukaryota; kingdom Metazoa; phylum Arthropoda; class Insecta; order Phasmatodea; family Timematidae; genus Timema; species Timema podura. Next base: position 13,075,070 of record JAVRXN010000001.1, on the reverse strand, counting down.
GGCTCGAATCAACTCTACTTCAAGGATAAAGGCATGTGAAAGGACAAGTAAGATGATATTTCAAGTTCATCTAAATATTTGTAAAATCTAAATTATATTTGTGACAATTAAATATATATTTTTTTTAGTAAATTTAGCTTTAAAAATAAATTTACAAAGTCTATTTGGATATATTAAAGGTTTAATAATTTACACTAAGCATTTCTAATACTTATAGGGGATTATAGATTATGCGTGAAGAACACAAACAAGTGTGAGTAAGATAACTTATCTATTCTACATGCACACCACAAATCTAAATATTTCATCATTGAGTTGAAATAATGTATTTTTTATTTTATTAGTCATAAATTATTATTATTATTATTGTTATTATTATTAGCACCACGTCTTACTACCCGTTCGGGTTATACGCACTTACGCTAAAGTGTAATGGTAGGGTGATTGTGAGATGAAATGGAGGACCTACAGTTTAACGTGGAATCCGAACCACGGTGGAGGCCTGGCATTCCACACATTCACAAGTTGTGATTAATACACGTCTTGTCAGAGGTGAAGGAAGGGTTTGGCAATCAGATAAATCTGTGCCGGGACCGAGGATTGAACCCCGGACCCTCAGCACAGAAGTCTGACACCTTACCCCTAGACCACCAGGTCATCCTTAAAACTTTTAATGTTTCTCTTTTTCACACATTCCTCTATAACATTTAGCCACATCTTACATGGTCTAACCCTTTCTTTTGATCCACACACTCTACCTTCATAAATTTGTTTCGTCACTCGATCCACACTCATCCTCTCAACATACCCAAACCAGTGTAAGACACTTTTTCACACTGATTTAATGGATTCCCTTTCAAACCGCACTCCTTCAGCACCCATTCTGTCCATACTTCTATATTTTCTAAATATGTTAAATTCTTTAAATTGAAAAATGACATCTGAACACGGGAATCAAACCTGATACCTTTAGTTTAATACGTCAATGCTCTTAGCACGTCGCTATTCAGGAGCCGTCCCGTGCTTAGGGTCGTTCTTCATTAAAATTTTAAGGCAGAGTCTGTGATAGACCTGAGGAAATCGTCATCTACAAATAAGTGGTCCATTAAGATCACGAGCTAACAGATAACGCAGCCACCTTTTTTTTTCTCCAAAGTCGTCAAGACCAGAACGCCACTCAGGCAAGTCTTGTTATAAGCAGATTGTTCGAAAAGAAACCCACAGATAATGTGAATAATATATTATTGCAAGCCGTTACTTTTCGTTTAGATTCAGGGAACCTTTTTAACTATTCCTTTTTATTGGAATTTTTAAAGAACACTGTTTATTCAAATCAATCGTTTAAACTGGAAGAGCCACAAGGGATGTTATCAATTTTGGACCGTCAAAAAGTTTTTCTAATTTTATAAGAGACCCTTTATATGAAAATTGGATTCATGTGACAGTTACTTAGCGAAAGTGATCTATGGGTATATATCCAAAATGTTTCGAAATTATTCCATTTCTTGACGGATCGGTGACACAATCTCGAAACTTTTTCTGTTTAGCTATTCTTAAAGAACCCGCCTCGGTGGCGTAGTTGGCAAACGCGCTAGTCGTGTTGAGCTCGACCGCCGAGGACGGGGAGATCGAGGTTCGAATCTCGGTCGGGTGAACTGGGGGTGGTTTTTCCTAAATGGTTTTCCACTCTTCCTCCACGCAAATGCGGGTTCACTTCCTCTAAAATTCAACCCTCCCATTTCCTAATCCATTAATGTAATTAGTACTTAAGCGTATAACCCGAACGGGTAGTAAGACGCGGTGCTAAATATTATTATTATTATTATTATTATTATTATTATTATTATTCTTAAAGAAAACTTTGTTGTGGAGCGAGATTTTTTTTTATTCAAATGGATCCAACCGGGATTGTCAATCTCATCACAGATAGTTCAAAATTATTTGTCAAAACAAAAGACAATTTGGTGAAAGTTTGTATGATTTAATTGGTGGTCAGAGAAATTGAAGAACTTGAGAATGAATTTGATAGTGCGACACGCAACGTGAACGATATTGACAAATATAACAGAGATGAAACAAAACACAGTATTTCGCACTTCTAATGTTTAAACTATTAAAAAAAGTTTATAAATATGTTAAGGCGACCGACTCGATCAGCGAGAAAGTATAAATCGCTGTCAGGCCATATGGCTTAAAATAAAATAGTCTGTGTCGTTTTCTGAAACTATTTCTCTATCCTGTCAAAGTGTATATCCCCTTTCGACCTTCACCTACAACCTCCCATTTGTCATGTAAATACGAAAGAGAGGAAAGAAAACTATAAAACTCCTTATCCCAAAATAAAAAGGAAAGCTCGCTTCTAGTTCTCAAATATCTGAACAATTTCTGTTGTGAACCTATCAAAAAGTTTTCTGTTGTGAGATTATCAAAAAATTACGTATTTGTTAGTGAAGGGCTGAATCTAGAGCCCCTCTTCATCAAGCCTAGTAGGTGACCTGGTGGTCTAGGGGTAAGGTGTCAGACTTCTGTGCTGGGGGTCCTGGGGTTCAATCCTCAGTCCCAGCACAGATTTATCTGATTACCAAACCCTTCCTTCACCTCTGACAAAACGTGTATTAATCACAACTTGTGAATGTGTGGAATGCCAGGTCTCCACCGTGGTTCGGATACCACTTTAAACTGTAGGTCCTCCATTTCATCTCACAATCACCATACCATTACACATTAGCGTAAGTGCGTATAACCTGAACAGGTAGTAAGACGAGGTGCTAATAATAATAATAATAATAATAATAATAATAATAATAATCAAGCCTAGTCTCATAGCTCCACAAATATGCTTAAAAAAATCTTCGAAGATGAGCTGACGTCACATTGCCATTAATTTTTTTCTATTAATCAAATTCAAACTATAGGTAGAGTTAAAGAAAAAGATCCCTCTTGGAATCTTTCGACTTCATTTTGTCGCTACCCATATTTTGAAATAACTCATAGTAGAATTAAATAATGCGTTAGAGCTGAGCGTCTTCGCGGCAATTTCTCGCTTACCGTGGGCAGCCCCTTTAAGCGCAACACAACTAATAAATAATATTCCCACATCGAGAGGTTGGAATTATAATAAAGTAGATGATTCAACATGAAATGCGAGATTTTAAGCTCGAGAGTAGCAACTTAAAGGAATGAAATGACGAGTTCAAGTGGAGAAGGGCTGGCTGGATAACATCTTAACATCCCAGGGAAGGTCGCAGAAGTGAGATATTTTTTAACCACGTATTTAAATAAAGAGGCTTAACGTTCTGGTTCACTGGTCAAGGTTTTTTAATCGCAAGTCTCACCACGTCTTTAGAAATTAGTTTAAAAGATAATTAATTGGCTCTCATCTTACCAAACATGTACACGCCGTTTACGCTGAAAGTTAGCAGTCTTACCTTGACAAATTACAATATGACCTAACCTAATAAGTTACACCATGGTGGAATGGTGCTACCTTATATGGCTAGCGAAGACTGTGTCAACAATTTACCAATAAACAATCTCTTAAAACTTTTAGTTGTTTATTTATAAGAATGCTGGAACAACTATTATTTTGATGGATTGAATAGCAAAGCTATTATATTTTATATTATGTTTATAGCAGCTTCTAAATATCGTGTTTTTTTTAAATTAAAAAATTACACCTGGACACGGGAATCGAAAGCGGGACCTTTGGCTAATGGCTACGTTATCTGATAGTTTGTGATCTAGATGGATCACTCATGTGTAACTGATGATTTCCTCACGTCCATCACAGACTCTGCCACAAAATATGAGTGAATAAAGACCCTTGGCGCAGGATGACTCCTGGATAGCTCAGTGGTTAAAGCATTGGCCTACTGAGCCAAAGGTCCTGGGTTCAATTCTCCTGCTCAGGTGTCATTTTTCAATTTAATATATAATATAATATTATGTTGTTTATTATCTCGAGTACCCATTTAAGTAATTTTAATTGGCTTATGACCGGTGCCTGAACAATGATCAATGGTTTGATCAGATATCAGATATAAGTTGATCTCCAATCATTGTTTCAAAACTCATTTTCATTTTCACCATCCACCATTAACAATCTGGTCAAGCTAGCCAGCCGATTATTTACAATCAAATGTTTGTTTCTTTGATCATCACGATTGTTGATGGAAAACATAACATATGAGTTTTAGCAACTAAATTAGTTTTACATCCTTATTTTAGTTATTAATACTTATAAACTGCGTGTTTTATATATTTAGTTTAAGTACGACTTATTTTATAAGATAGTTGTGTAAATTATGCCGTCAGATCAAGTTTTTCAACGACACGATTAAGTTTGAAAAAATTATTATTTGAGATTCAGGGCAGCCACAGGAAAGAAGTTAACATTATTTAATCATAGTGAAATAAAATTTGAGATGAGTTTTGGAGCGAGAACTTTTATTAACATCATTGAAAAATGGTTTGAAACATTTTTCTTAAGGAACGTACCCGAAAATAAAATTTATTGAAATATGTTTAACAATGAGGTGGCCCAATGGCTAAATACTTTTATAACAATAAAAATTGATAAAAATAAAGAAAAATTAAGGTAAGCTACTAAGAGTAAATTTAATGAGGAAAGCCCACCAAGGGAAAGAGGAAAAATGTGGGAAGAATTCAATGAACAAAAGTGATATCTTATTTTCTTCTTCTGTCTTCTATCCTCCATAGTAGATTAGTAGGAATAGTCAAACACACATTGAAACACCAATTGGTTAATATTTCAGCATTGTTGCCTTTTTCTCTTTTTGTTTGATAAAGGCAACAATGCCTAAATATTATTCTGTGTCTAAGTGTGTGTTTGACTATTTCTACTACAGAATATAGAAGAAAGAAAAAAGAAAGAAAGAAAAAAGAATGAAGATGTCACCTTTGTGGATTGAATTCTTCCCACATTTTACCTCTTTTCCTAGGTGGGCTTTCTTGGTTAAATTTACTCTTATTAGTTTTTTTTTTATCAGTTTCCAATTTATTGAAATAGATAAATGAATATCGGCCAGCCTAGACTACCAAAGTCATAATATAAAGTGTACATATCATTGCCAACCTTGAGTATAAATTAAGGTCATTTCACAGTAACCTTTTACAAACACAGTACTTTTAACACTGTTGACATGTTTGTTCTAGTTGATTAGTTGATCAGATCTATGGTCAGCTTGATCGGAAATGTTGATACCTAATTAACTTTGCTGTAACCCAAACATTTCTTGATCTAGTGTGATCCGGTGATTCAAGATTCAATATCATATTAATTGTACCACCGGTCTTTAAACTAGTTTAGTTTGTAAGTCACGTGCTTAATGGATCTTCAATTTGAATGTTATTTAAAACATATTTTAGTACTTTAAACTTAAAAATATTTAATCATTTTAAGGAAACGATATAATTGTTTAAAATAGTATCGAAACGTATCAATACATGGTTGAATTTTTCTTTGAAAATTATTTTGAAAAAGGACGAAAGTAGATTTTAAAATATATTTTTAAAAAACCCACTTAGCTAAAACGCTACACAAATGAATTACATTATTTTCAACGAGGACGTAAAGCAACAACTTAATAAAAAAATTTTTTTTAAAAAAAGGCTAATATAAATTTAAGTAAAATAGAATTACCAGCACAATAAAAACCAATAAAAAAGATTTGCGTAAGTTATATTACTCTATAAAATAAGGAAAAAGGTAAACCTGGCAAAACGCCGACGTACGCCTTTGTTGGGTTTTTTTTACCTCCTTGTGACTTACAAGAGCATGAAAACGGATTTTACAAAACTTAACCCTTCTTTTTTGTGTGTTATTACTCTCGCTGCGGGGAAATGGTAAACGTTGGGGACGGGGGGAGGGGGGGGGAGATACCTTACACTCCTACCAACCCACCGAAATATAAAGGAAGGACAACATTATGTTACCCTCCCTAAACGCCATGGTAACATATTTTGCACCCGGTAAAGGGGATGAACAGGGGAGGTGAGGGTTGAAAGGGGGAAAATGTGAGAATCCTTTTATTCCCCGCCTGTAGGAATCTAAAGCCCCCCCTCCCTTGCTCCTAACTTGTTCAGAAGGATGTAGGCTTAGTTCCTGCAAACAAAAGACTCCTCTAAAAGTTCACAATTAAACCCCCGAACCCCCTGATGGCCCCAGACCGACTTATTGATCGACCTCTTTGATGCGTAAGCACCCACGATAGTTTGGGTATTTTTGGAAATAGAAAAAAAAAAGTTTTAGTAAGAAAGTATTTAGAAAAGATATAACTATTTATTAAATATATTAAATAATATCCCCTCTCCCCCCCTAATTTTTTTGTTTTTGTGTGAAATAAATAATCAAACAGACAGGTCACACCCACGGAACCCGCCTAAATTCTCACACAGTATTATATTATTTTATAAGATCATATTTATTGGTACCAATACTTTTTTAACTAAGTGAAATAATTAATTGATCTGTTTATTAATATTATCATTATTCAATAAATGGTCCAGTTTATTATTGTATTTAACTAAGGTTTTATTATTAATTAAAAAATGTGTTTTAAATCACAATTTTTGTGCAGATGAATAGAATTTATTACTAATTAATTAATTAATTAATTAATTAATATAAACTTTAAATATCCTACTTTCTAAATAAAAGATATGTGAATTTAGAAATTTATGAAGAATTTGTCAAAGCTGTACCAGCTATCGCGGCTATACAATAAATTTAAGTAAATAATTATGTTTGTTAAATTGATTTTAAAAGTGATTTCTTCACTAAAACAAATACCCTCTAAGTTTTGTTAGCAAAATGTGTAACAAACAAATGTCCTTTTCTTTAATTTAAAATAAATAAATAAATAACGAAAACAATTTTTTCTTCCAAGATTAAAAATTGGTAAACCACAGAGAGGTTAAGGTTCAAATCTCAGCCAGATGTAGTGATAGTATTTTATTTATTTTCCTAAATAGTTTCCCAATCTTACCTTCAAGCAATGACCTTTTAAACTCTACCATATGAGCACAATAATTTAAAATCTTGTTTTGGGAAAAGTTCTATCGAATGAAGCCTCACTCGACTTTCTAGTTAAAGATTTACTCGTCAAAGGTTAACTTTCCAAAGATGTTGAGCTTTCGGTGCTTAATTTTAAACAAAACATATCACCCCCCTCCCCCCACGTTTTACACCCCAATGATAAATTTAAAACAACCCCTGTCCGAGTTCTCTATCTATTTGCTACAACATACCACTTAAGTATGAAATGAGTTATTGTTTCTAACCAAAGATAAATATTGTATATACCGATACATAACCATACACAAATCATGGTTTCCATGGTGATGTAAACAAATAATGATTGTACATATGAGCCATTGTGCACACTGCAGAAAATCTGGACATTCACTAGAAAAATCTAGGTTTCGTTGTACGATAATATTTTTGCCGACATTCTGATAACCCTAGTCTTTAAAATGAGTAATCTATTTTTCAAAATAGGTTCAGACATTTTCTCGTAATTTCAACTACCAAATATGGGCCTATCAAATCATACATATAATGTATGTGGCAATAACGGATTAAGGGATGTGATATATACATATATATGTATACAAACATATGATCTATAGTCTACGCAATAAAAATAAAATAACTCTTTCCATTTTACACATTTCTTAATATTTTTATAATCTAAATTAATAAATATCCATGGTAAAAATTGTCACAGTATTATTTTTAAAGTTAAAAGCACCACTGATGCTGTACACTATTTTGTTAAGTAGATAAAAAAAAGCATCCCGTGGAATGAGTTTTCACATTCTTTACGATCGAGTTCCACAGAGGAAACGCTGGATTCATACGCATTAGCTAATTAGATCGGTATATGATACAGTTTTCTTCGACGAGTGAACACCAAAGGCGGAAAAAAAAAGTTGCGTTCCCTGGATGTATTATGCTCAAGACCTGTGTAAGCATTTATTTGTGAATAGGAAAAAGTCGGGAATGATGAGGGGGAAGAAGGGAAGACAGGAGAAGAGGGGAGACACAAAAATATGGAAAAAAGTTTTTTAAACATTATCTGAAACCACATTAAATATACTGTACATAAAAACCTGGTTTCTTGCTCAAATTGGCTGAAAATATATTTAAAATGAGCGTTCCTAATTACCTTGAAATAAATTCAGCAAGTTTGAAGAATATATTTTTTTTAATCCATCAATAAAGGCTATTATATCGTATCGAGACGAAGATGTGGCCTTGAAATTTTTAATGATCTCATACTAATGAGTTTTCAATAACTCTAGAAATTCAAAACCTTCTAAATATGCCCTATTGAAGAACGTTCAGTGAAAGCTTATTATATTTTCATCTCGTTCATGGAAAATATATTGACATTAATTAATCTAATTACATAGTAATATGGTTCAGATTATGGCCAAGTAATAAGCTTTTAGAAAAAAAAGTATAGTAAAAGTAAACAACAGCTTTGGGCGGAGGTTCAAGGAATTCAGCAAATTTTCCCATTTCTGTGAGCATGCCTACAAATAAGTAGATTTCGTCTCGTCCTGTTTACTAGTGATGGAACTGTAAAGGTTTGAATCCCTGGCTAGGCGAGAGGAAAATTGGATTATAGATATTTTTCAGAGCGACTTTTATGTCTGAACAAATAGCCTAACAAATACATTTTTTAAATTAAATATGACAGAGACCTCTTTAACCATAATAAAAAGGGCATTATAAAGATCTTAAGATTAGCTAACAGATGACAGTAACAGCTCAATTTAATTTAAAATCGGATTTTCAGCCTTTTTCCCTGTACCCCTCATTCGTAGGATATTCTCTTTGTTCCTTTATAAAAATGAGGCTATTATTATTATTATTATTATTATTATTATCATTATTATTATTATTATTATTATTATTATTATTATTATTATTATTATTATTATTATTATTAGCACCGTGACTTACTACCCGTTCGGGTTATATGCACTTACGCTAATGGTAGGGTGATTGTGAGTTGAACTGGAGGACCGGACCTACAGTTTAACGTGGGATCCGAACCACGGTGGAGCCCTGGCTCTCCACACATTCACAAGTTGTGATTAATACACGTCTTGTCAGAGGTAAAGGAAGAGTTTGGTAATCAGATAAATCCGTGCCGGGAGCGAGGATTGAACCCCGGACCCCCAGCATAGAATTCTGACACCTCACCCCTAGACCACCGGGTCACCAAAATGAGGATACATTTCTTCTAAACTCACATTATTCACATTTAATAAATTAGTGTAAACAATCCCATGGTCCAGCCAGGTATTAAGAAGTGATGTAGGTAACTTAATTTCTTACCACCAGGGGAATTTTAACAAAACTTTAGTATAAAAATTAAAACAATTTAGAAATCTATTATAAATATAAACATAATAAATAACACATTTAAGAAGCTCCAGTATTCAATTTAGAATGATTTTTTTTAACTTTCTATATAAAAAAACTAACTATCAGCATTTAATTACAATAATGGAGTAAGGGCGAGAAGGTGTAATTTTAGAGAAAAGGTACCCTTATTAGAGATGAAGGAATGTGTAACATTATTTAGGGAAACCCATCCTCAAGACACATGGCCCGGGTTCGATTCCAGAAAACAACACTGGACAAGATGGAGGTCTAGTCCACGTGTACATCGGTGCTGGTTTTAGAAAGGAGACCAGGCAAATTGTTCCTGGTGGAATAGAGTAGTTTTTATTTGTTAATATATATTTTATTGATGTGATAATACTTTTTTATTTTTATTTTATTATTACGACCACGTCTTACCACCCGTTCGAGTTATACTATACACTTCTGTATTAATTACTCTAATGGGTTTTTATGGACTAGGGAGGTAATATTTAAAAGAAATGCACCCAAATTGGCGTGAAAAGAAGTGCACCCGAATTTGCGTGGAAAAAAGAGTTGAAAGCCATTTTGGAAAAAAAAATACCTTCAGTACACCCGACCCGAGATTCGAACCTCAATCTCTCTCCCTGTTACCGGCAGTCCAGTCTGTTAAGAGACTTACGCCTTAAACCAGTGTTTTCCAACATTTTTGTGCCAACCCCCCACCCCCTCTTTGGTATATTATAAAATTCACGCGCCGTCCCTTCCTATTATTATTTTTTTGGGGGCAGTTAGAAAAATATATATTTTAAAGTGATTTTTTTTATTCACTTCTTTGCTTCATACAAAAACCATTAATTTAATAATGGCAGCGTTCCGGTGGAAATAAACTGACTGAAAATTAGTGTGATGGTTGGCATTGTTTTGTTTTGATCAGTTCTTGAATATTGGGTTTTACAACGGGTAGACATTGTTGACGATAGGTTACCTAAAAAAAAAATCCATCTTATTCTGGAATAACGATTCAAATAAAGAATGGCTTCAATTATTAGATGATTTTTAACGTTATTTCCAAAATTGTTCCACGCCCCTCCTATACGTACTTTTCGTTTACCGAGGGGGGGGGGGGGTACGTCCCCAGGTTGGTAACCAATGCCTGAGCTGATTTGGAACGTGTTCGTGTGGATTATCAGCCGCTGGACCTGTTAAAAACATATTTTAATCTGCGTTACGCGCGATATATTATGTACAGTAGGCTACGCGCTATTGTTCACGCGTTATCGAGATTCAAAGCGTGTTATTCTGAGTCCTCCCACCCGCTAAGCGCGATACTAAACATGGTTCAAAACATAAAATAAGATAGCGAGCCCATATATATATTTTTTTTTAACTGGAGGAGAAATTTTTATTTTCAAATTAGATATAAAAAAAATACCTGCTATCTCTAGGTGGATAGGAAAAAAATATTGTTATGCCAGCCTACATATTGTGTTCGTAACATATTATACAGTTAATACACATTATCTTTATGCTTGAGCTTTTGTTACGATGAAAACTATAATCCAATAATGTAAAAAAAAACACCATAGAATCGCTACACGAATAAAAAAGGCTCTAGTAAAAAAAAATTACAAGATAAAATTTGCAGAGCGATTTTATTATAAGGTTTTAAAATTTTGTTGAAACTGTGTCTCTTGTGAAAGCTAAAATTTACATTACTCCCGTAAACTATACTTTCATAAGTTTAGTGATGAGATAAAAATAAATTTTGTGAATAATGTGAATGATATATTTTTCTCGACTGCACCTTTAAAAAATTAACAAGTTCCGTATCAATAACACTGTAGCGTTTAAAGGCCGTATCAACGACGGCGTTCTGAGAAGGTTGATTCTAGTGCCTAGATAAACCCTGTATCCATGAATTAAATCTAAAAATTCTGGTTACTAGTGCCTAAAACCTGTATCAATGGCTGAGATTTGAAAAGGGCGATTCCAAGAGCCTAAAACATGTCTTTATTACTTAATTTTTCAAGGATAAGTTCCTAGTACCTAAAGCCTGTATAATTGATTACATTTTTTTAAACTGGTTATTAGTTCCTAGTGACTGAATTCTTAAATATCTAGTTCCTAAGGAAAATTATATTGCAACACTTTTATTCAGAGTTTAAAGAGGCTTATGCTAATTATGTTATTAGTTATTGACGTAATGAAAATAATAAAAAAAGTCCATAATCGTTTTGTAAACATAAACAAGCTATCAATAACAAAGTTTGGTGGGTATATCAATAAACTATCATATCATCACCAAAGTGAAAACCCTATATTTCAGAGAGAAAAAAAATACTCCCCGAAAGTTTAACTATCTTTGACATTCCCCCCACCACACAAAAGAGAACGAGAATAAAGTGCCGGAAATCTCGTGTTTCCACTCTATATCACGTGGACTGAAAAGAAAACAAACTATTGGGTATCTTTCCAGTGTGAACTCTGGCACAAATATTCCCCACATTGATTACAAATTGGCTTCATTTTTTATTTACTCAACTTTTCATTATTTCACTTCCGTTACTCATTCTTTTTTTATCACTTTTATATTATTATTATTATTGGCCTTACACTTCACTCGGACATAATTCACGCTGAGGCACCCCTTTACGTCTTTCTACTATCCCCCATTTCCCCCTTTCCCCTCGGAAAACTCAATTCCAGAACTCATAAAATAGTGATCAAATAAAACTTGGAGCAAAAGGGGACAAACAAACAAAAAATATAGAAATTCTAGTTTCACTTTCTTTGAATTATTTGCTTCACTTCCCCCCCCCCCCCCCCCGGTCCTTTATTGTCCTACTTTTGTAAAAATAAACTAAATCGCAGTCAAACTTGTTATTGCGCTAAGCGTATAGACAAAGGAAGAACGACAGGTTTGTCAAAAATGTCACATGTTGACAGAAAGAGACATACAAACTTCGTTTATTTTTTGACTCAGTTTGTCACGTATAAATATAAATATTATATTATTTATTTACCGTGAACTTTCTGAACCGACTGATCATAATATTAGCACATGACTTACACACTAGCTTAAATATGTCACAGCACACAGACCCCGGATGTTAATTTATCATTGTGAAAGGGGGGGGGGGAAATAATCACATCTCAACGAGATATTTTTTCAGCCATGTCAGGAATCGAACCCGGGACCATTAGCTAGTAGATAGACACGTTTGCAACCGAGCTAAGGTGTGACATATCAAAGTTTAAATCGTGAAACAGTTGCCCCGTTTGACACATCATGCGTCAAATTGTCAGTTAAAATTTCCCAACCGACGCCTTTAGATTTCGGAAACGTATTTTGGGAAATGCAATTGATCTAGGTATAATTTAATATATTCTTATCACAGTTTTAATCCCCAATTTAAAAAGAATTGTCTTTGAATATTTTTGAAATTTAATATATTCAATTAGAAATATTTCTACAATAAAATATGTGATGCGTATTTTGTTTGAATATTTTTTTTCAAAGTAAGATATTATTTAAGAAATTTATTCGATTAGGGATAGATTCAAAATTGAAAATCTTGATTTTGTACAGGCTTATTGTAATATCTGTGATGATGTGTTTAGAAAGTGCTCACCGAGTATCCTTATGGTGAACGATACTGCAAGTTTGTGTTGCCAGATATCTCAGACATACAGTCCAATTTCTTAGGAAGAACCCTTACCTGACAGCTAAAAAAGGTTACTGGATATACTTTCCCGTATTCATACGTCAAGTGATGTGATCTGCCGCTGTCTGTTTTGTTGGATATTCTCAATACCCGGGAGTGACAAGGATGGACAAAATGAGAGAGAGTGAAGGAGGAACCCCTGAAGTAAAAGATAGAGAAGGAGAGATTGAAGTGGTATGAACATGTGAAGAGGATGGAAGAAGGGAGGATTCCAAGGAGGATGCTCGGAATGGAGATGGCGGGCAGGAGGCCAAGAGGGACAGGTGGATAAAGAGAGTGTGGAGAGGAGTGGAAGAAGAGAGGTGATGGGAGGACAGAAATAAATGGAGAGACTTATGTTCCGAGACAGAGCCTGCTAATGGTGGGAAACTGTGCATGATGATGATTATCAATACCTATAATAATAATAATAATAATAATAATAATAATTGCGCGTCTAGACTACATCCCTCGTAGTCCAGTTTGTGGAAAGATTGGCCAGTACTAATGTACCGTCGCCCAGGGGACGCCCGAATGTACTAATCGTACATCCTTTCCGTGGAGGCTCTTCCCATGTCCCAACGAAATGATGGTGATAGTGTGTATGAGGGTGATAGTGTGTATGAGGGTGATAGTGTGTATGATGGTGATAGTGTGTATGATGGTGATAGTGTGTATGAGGGTGATAGTGTGTATGAAGGTGTGGAGCCAATAAATATCTTAACCTAACTTAAGCCTAACTAACAAAACTCTGCTGACCATGGGGATTCTTCCCCTATCGAGAGAAAAATCCCCCGATACCAGCCGGAAATCGAATCCCAAGCCTCTAGGTGAGCAGCCAGGGTCTCCGACCACTATCCCAAGAGGCCGGTTATCAATACCAATAAAATAACTCTAATAAATTATTAAAATGTTGTCACTGTTGACCGAATATAAATAGGTTTGTATTTATTTAATTTTTTAAAGGCCCTTTATATGAAAATTGAACTGTAAGTGTGTAACCCACGAAGGTTTGTTCCAAATAAGGTGGTAAGGGGGTGCTGGCAGTGATATATATACAGTATTGTATCGGGGCGGTTGGGGTGATGGAAGGAGGGGGAGGGGGGAGGGCGAGCCAAGAGAAATTGGAATATTGCGAGTTCCAATCACGTCCGTCGACTGGTAGCCACGACCAGTCATCTACGAGAGGTCTCTTGGAACACTGCGAACCCTAGCGGGAACAACCTCAACTGCACTACCATCCTTGTAGCTGAGTGGCGAGGGAGGGATTACGAAGGATTCGGTTCAATACCAGTCAAGGGTGTTCAGGAATTTGATGAGAATTTTGTTTCCTTCGTTTTAAAAAGTTTGCCATCTAGTGTAGCGAGGCTCATGACAAATATTCAACAACTGTTGATATCAACAAAGGATAAATATTTGATTTTTTAGCAAAAATAAAATTGTTTGCTGTGAAAACTTAAAAAAAAACTGGCATTAACTCGCGTCTTCTACAATGTCACCTTAATTACTCAATGGAGTAAATATGAGAGATGTTGATATAGAGAAAATGTACCAGCCTCTTCCGGAGGTAGAGTGGGAAACCCTTGAGCTAAAAAAAACACTTTCACCCATCCAGGAGACAAATCCTGACCTCCCGATCGCCAGCAAACCAAACTAGATGAGTTAGCTGCTTGGTCTGCCTGTGCAACGATGTGTTCATAAATCTCACGTTAGTTAATAGACCTCACCGCATCCGACTGAGCGTTTTACGGTTCTAAGCACAAATCACGCTAATGGAGTAAAGGTGAGGAAGGTATAATTTTTAGAAAGTGTCCCCGCATTTGCGTGGAGGAAGAGTGCGTAACCATCTAGGGGGAGGGAAATCACCCTCAATACACACCTGACCAAGATTCAAACCCCCTATCTTCTTGTCAGCGGAAGTTGTCTATTGCGAGGTTGGCACCAGTTAAGACAGTCAACCACCGAAGTGGGTCGTTAAAATCAACAAATCATATTGACTTACCTGCTTCGGTGGCCGCATGGTCTAAGGCGTCTCTCTCTCTCTCTCGCAATACACTAGACTGCCAATGACAGGAGGGCTGGATTATAATCCTGGTCAGGTGTAATAAAGGTGGTTTTTCCTAAATATATTTCCACTATCCCTCCAACAAATGGGGGTACACGTGCTATAATTTCAACCTTCCTCATCCCTAACGCATTAGCGTAAGTAGTACACATTCGTATAACCTCAACATGTAGTGTTCTGATGTACTAATTACGTTAAATACTTATAGAAATTTATAGGAAGTGTATCCACATTTGCGTGAAGGGATAGTGGGAAACTATTTATGAAAATACCACAATCAGTTGTCCCGAGCTAGATTCGAACTCCAATCTTCCTGTCATCAGCTGGCCAGTCTATCGCTAGACCTTAGATCACCCAGCCACTGAAGAAGGTAAAGTAACTTAACTTAAGATCCGTAAAACTAAAGAGCCAACCAATATTTTTAAGAGGCAGCTAAAAATGGAGATACGGCTGTTTTCCCCAGCTCTTAAACACACATCTGTAGCCCAGTTGGGGGTAGTGTTTGTAGGCTGTAAACTGGAAGAAGCAAGAATAATCGATTATGTAATACAGGATTCTATGGGCAGCCTATTGCGCTGCAGAATTCTCACACAATGTTCCACGCGTTACAATATGGAGGGAGGATTTCTTAATTCGGCTAAAGAGAAGTTTGTTTTCTAATAATTACAAACTTGATAACACCGAGTTAAAATGATAACATTTAATAGTTAAAAATAACATTACTAAATTGTGCGAGTACTATCGGAGCAAAGAAATGTTTTTGGCTCCACTTCTAACTACCCTTTCTAGCTATCCACACTCTGATGGAGCTGATACGAGCAAGGTAGAATTTAGAGGAAATACACCCGCATTTGGGCTAGAGGAAGAGTGGAAAAATGTATAGAAAAAACCCCTCGTACAAGTGGTTGAGATTTGAACTCTGACCTCACGGTTCACCGGTAAACCACACAAGAACAGACCAGTGCCTTTACTCACCCTTTGATGAGCCACACCTACCTCCCTCCATTTAATTATTCATCGCTTCATTCCATCTGGTGCATAATTCATCCCTTTTTGCCTTCTATTTAATAATTCAGCCCTTCTTTACCCCTGGTTCATTTTTGATCCCTTCTTGCCCACTGATTCATTATTCATCCCTTCTTGCCCCTTGGTTCATTATCCATCCCTCCTTGCACCTTGATTCATTATTAATCCCTTCACGCCTCCTGGTTCATTATTCATCCCATTATTCATCCCTTCACGCCCCCTGGTTCATTATTCATCCCTTCTTGCTCCTTGGTTCATTATTCATCCCTTATTTCCCGTTCATTATTCATCCCTTTTTGCCTTCTATTTAATAATTCATCCCTTCTTGCCCCTTGGTTCATAATTCATCCCTTTTTGCCTTCTATTTAATAATTCATCCTTATTGCCCCTTGGTTCATTATTCATCCCTTCTTGCCCCTTGGTTCATAATTCATCCCTTTTTGCCTTCTATTTAATAATTCATCCTTATTGCCCCTTGGTTCATTATTCATCCCTTCTTGCCCCTTGGTTCATTATTCATCCCTTCTTGCCCCTTGGTTCATTATTCATCCCTTATTGCCCGTTAGTTCATTATTCATCCCTTATTGCCCGTTAGTTTATTATTCATCCCTTCTTTGCCCCTGGTTCATTATGATAAAACAGGGACAGTTGCTGGTTCTGGTGCTTTCCCATGTTTGAAAGTTTGTCGTCCACCCCCCTATTGTGTCCGCGTGTCGGATACGTCACAGCATCCTTTGGTCCAACGATAACAAGTTGGACCAAACAAGACCCACCCCCACCCTTCTCTTCCGAGATAAAAACTTTACCGCTCACTTGTCAAATGGAACTTGTAAGAGTTTAGGTCTAACAACCACCAACACGGAGAGATGGTATCGTCACTCGTATTTCAGATAAGGGTCGTGAGTTTAAACACCATGTAGTCGTTTTCACTTATTTTTTATTTAGCGCCGCGTCTTAATACCTTGCTGAGCTATACACATAATTATGTACTGATTATGCTAATGTATTAAGGAGAAGGAAGGTTGAAATTAGAGTAAGTGTACCCACATTTGCGTGGAGGGAGAGTGGAAAACCATTTAGGGATAACCACCCTCAGTACCTCCCGACCAAGATTCGAACCTTGATCTGTTCGTCATCAATATTCTATTCGATTAAGAGAGTGACACCTTAGACTGTGCGGCCGCTGATGGGGGTTATAGAATAACTCATTAGGGGCCCATCCCAAAGCCAACTAACCGAGATATTAGATACATTATTAAGCTAGAATCAGAAATACCATTGAAATGGGACTTTTCTGCGTTATTCACTGGAAAACAACGACATTTTTTTCGGTGAAAAAGTCTTTTTTTTTTACTTTTTGACGACCCCTAGGAGGGAGGAAATAATGAGATCGTAATTTTTTTAAATCAAATTTGAGAATTTTATGGATGTTGAAATAGTTTTCGTGATTCCGTCTGTCTGTCTTTCTATATCTAGGTCTAGAGTTGAAACAATTTTACTGATAGGCCTAAAACTTGGTATTTAGGGTTTTAATAAGTTTCCCCCGAGGATTGTGTGTAGTTAAATATGTAATCCTAAATTAAAGGTAGTTACTTAAGGTGGAATAGAAGTGGGCGTGGTAAAAGGCCAGTGTTTTTGAATTTTTTATGGCAAAAATCTTTTTTGGCCGAAATAAATCAAATATTTCTCCAGTAGGAACATCGAATTTAATTTTCTTCGCATGTTGATATCGAACAGTTGTTGAATATCTGTCGAGAGCATGGTGCCATTATCTAACAAACTTTTTAAATGAAGATAAATTCCAGAACACCTTTGACAGATATTCAAGAAAATTTTAGGTCACCATGTGAAGAAAATTAAATTCTAAATTTGTACTGGAGAAATATTTTATTCATTTCGGAAAAAAAAAAAGTTTTGCCATAAAAAAAACTTCAAAAACATTGGCCTTTTCTTGTGTACCCTTCCATCCCACCTTAAGGATGGAGATAAAATAAAAACTTTCTAAACAGGCTCTAACGATTTTGATTAAAATTCGTATCCAGGCACTGTTATGTTTCCACCAAATTTCCTATTATTATGTTTCACTAATCCTACAGTTTCCAGTTCTTTTCAAATTTTAATTAAAGGAGTGCCAAAGTCATGACGGTGGACCATACCCCCCCTTTTTTTTATAGCGACAGTTTTGTTTTATTTTTCTAAATAAGACGGCTCCACTGATCAAAGCTACGTTGTTTTCTAAGAAGGATCCAAGCTACTGCAATACAATGCCACGTCTACCAACAGTGCAATTTTTACAAAAAGGACCTTTTAGAAAATACTAATATATTTTTGGCAACCAATAATAACTACATTTTTATTTATTATTAGTGTTGTTTTATAATTATTGTTAATATCTATCAAAAGTGACAGCTAAAGATCACATAACTTGGCGTGAATAATTAATTACCCTATGGCATTAAGAACTCAAAGATAATTGCCGAACTTACAAAATATCCCTATCTTGTGCTAGTTCTACCCAGTCCACCTCATTACATCCTATCCCTATCTTGAGATAGTTATTTCTATCCAGTCCACTTCATTACACTTTATTCCTATTTTGAGATAGTTCTATCCAATACACCTCATTACACCCTATCCATATCTTGAGCTAGTTATATCCAGTCCACCTCATTATATCTTATCTCTTTCAGGTCAATTCTAATGTTATCCCTCCATCTGCGTCTAGATCTTCCGAATTGTCCCTTCCCACTGGGTCTACCAGTCAATACCCTGAACATGGTAGTATTTGCGTATGAATACGGGAAGTTAATTATTTGAAATATTTAAAATACACTTTTTGAACCGAATTATTATATCACAACACGTCACACGACCTATAGTTATTATAAATTAACATAAATCTTGAACAGACCCAACACACTGCATTAATAAACAATAATTACAGTTCAATTTTCAAATGAAGGGTCATATCTAACAGCTAGAAAAGGTACCCTATTTTCACGTTTTCGTACGTTAATTCATGTGAGCTGGTCGCTGGTGATGTCTGTTAAAACATAGTTCTTACAAGTTTCCAAAAACTATTGATGTTTTATTACGACAATAATATCCTGTAAGACGTGTATTAATCACAGCTTGTGAATGTGTGGAATGCCAGGCCTCCACCGTGGTTCGGATCCCTCGTTAAACTGTAGGTCCTCCATTTCATCTCACAATCACCCTACCATTACACATTAGCGTAAGTGGTATAACCCGAACATATAGTAAGACGCGGTGCTAATGATGATGATAATAATAATAATAATAATAATAATAATAATAATAATATCTTGTAAACAGTACTCTATCTTTTAAATGAAATGGGAGCCAATAGTTCCTCAAAATATATCTTACGGAATATTTTACATGTCTGAATGAACATGTTTGCATGTATATAAATAGCACAAATGTAACGAAACAAGAAACTCGTATCATCTTTTTTTTTCCTCTTTCAATATTCAATTATTTTACAAACGATAAATACTGTATTTATAAAATAATATTACACGGTAGTATACAAGTACCTTTTATATTTTCTGCCTTGAGCTTATATCCATAAGTTTATTTTGGTTGTAAAATATAAAATTTATCTAAAATACTTTTTATGATTCAATTATGTGGAAGAATGCATATAAAGTTTTGTAATTTGTTTACTATCTCATATAAAGAGGGAACGTGATACAGAACCAATTCGTTGAAGGAAAATAATTTAGTATGTTATTTTTGATAATTTAATATTCAGTTATATTTGTGCTGGATAACGAATATAAAGGTTGTTATATAAACGAAAATTATAAACAAGAAATAATAGGTAGCAAATACCCAAATATAGTTTGATTTTGTTAGGAATATTCATTGTAACAAGTACAATAAATGGCGCGACACAATCGCCCAAACTTTCTAATATAAGTTAATTGTAGCTTGGAACAATATTTTCAAAAAGATAAGTTTTCTGTAAGCTATTCTTAACTTAATCTCCCTAAAAAAAGAGAAACGCATCATTTAGTTAATCAGATTAAACACTTTTCACTGTAGGCTATACAAGTTTTAACAACATTATTTGAATATTTATAACAAATTTAAAATTTTCAAAAGTCAGTTATTTGTAAGCTATTTTAAAATTATTCTTAATTTGTGAAAATGAAAACATGAACTGTTTCAAATTTTCTAAAATGTGTACTAAAGAATCTTTAGATTAATTTACTTTAGAAAAATAAACGATAATTATTACGTATCATGTAAATTAGACCCCAGATACAAATTTTGAGTAAAATCGTATTTATTTTCAAAATACAGTATTTACAAATTTTTCAAAATCAGTCGACAGTAAACTTTTATAAAATGATTTTTTTTAAGAAAAACAAATATTCCTATTCATTTTTAAAAGGTTTCAATTTTTTTAAATCTAATCAGTAAAATAACCTTAAAACTAAGTTCTACCCGGAAAACATGTATATAGTAGGCCTATTATTTGTCATTTCAAATGCTCTAAATATTCATTATAATCAAAATCTTAAGAGCTATTTTCAGAAAATTTTGAATTAAAAAATCACTCAACAGTAAAATATCCTTAATTTGAGGGATAAGGTCAAAATAAAAAATACATCGAGATGTAATTCCCTACAAAATCTAAATATCAAGTTTGAATAAACTCCATCAAACTGCTTCAGATTCGTGGTTCGGGGGCGCATAAAAACGTAAGTATTCATAATAATCTCGAAGTCAAAAAGTTCACGATTACAATAATTTCTCTTTAGTTTTTTCTTTCAGATTTTAATAATATTTACATGTTATGTAATAATTATTATTTAAGTACTTTAAACACTTAAAATATGTAAGTTTTTTTTTCAGCTGTCTCGTGTAGTTCTAGTTCTCGATAGTTCGAGATGAGCCCGGTCTCGTTCAACTTGGAAATATAAAGAGACCTCGGTATTTTAAATTAATCATAAGTAGCCCTATTATAATATTCGAGTGATGAAAAATATTTCTAAACATTAAACTATCCAAAGTTGAAAGTTCTCAGTCTTTTACTTTCCCATATTTTTCAACTTTGTGAAGCTATTTTTTAAAATAATAAAGTCATACTAGTCTAGAAAGTAGTAACAAAACAAGCATTCAAAATATAAGTTTTATATTAAGTTAAGACATAAACTATTTTGTTATAAGTATTTTTTTGAAA
The DNA here is from genome assembly GCA_033556935.1 of Timema podura. Taxonomy (NCBI): domain Eukaryota; kingdom Metazoa; phylum Arthropoda; class Insecta; order Phasmatodea; family Timematidae; genus Timema; species Timema podura. The sequence goes on along the minus strand of JAVRXN010000001.1, from coordinate 13,053,657 downwards.
TGTTTCAAATTCTTTTGTACCAATTTTAAATTGTATATTTTTCCGAAACGGTTACCTGCAAAGTTTTTTTTTAAGGGAAATAACTTAAAAACTTCACTTCACTGTGAATAATGGAAAACGTGGGAAAATTTCTCTAAAAATTTGTGTATTGCTTATTTTAAAAAGGAACTTAAATTTAAATGATAAATTTATTCTGAACAATAATACGACGTATAAAGACACAAACACAAACACAACTACTACTCCACGTTTAAAAATTGACAAACAAATGTTGTAAAAACACTAATGCTTTCATAAAAGTGTATATTTCTTGCACGTTTTATATATTTTTTCTGTCTCGTATACTTTATCTACCGCGACGTCTGATTTATGGACTTGTCTCGGGTGAAGAAAGGGAAGTTGAAAGAATCTCAACTTATTTATCACTTTCATTTAGCACCCCCTTCATTCCTCCCTCTTTCCACCACCCTTCCCTTCATCCCAACCCACCCTTATTTCGAGTGAGAAGTGGGACAAATCTCTGAAAACCACCCCCTCAGCCTATCTTCATTATTTTACTTCTGTAATTATCTTGTGAAAGGCAAACAGAAAGTTGATGTTAATAATTAATTCGTACTTCGCCCGGTTGGGCTTGCTTATTCACAGAGAAAACAAATTCGGACTTAATAATAGAATGTTTAAATTTTAGTCTCTAATTTAGTTGGAATGTTACAGATTTGTTTTATTTTTTTCAAGTCTTGTTCTTTGGATTTGCTTGTACAGTCTAATTTGTATAAGAAAAGCCTTTTTGGAAAACCCAAAAATATGTTTTTTGCCGTTAACAATGATAATATGTTTATCAGTGTTATTTTATAGGTATTGATAATATCTATAAAAATTGATAGCTGCAGATAAAACATGAGTTGACGTATGAATACATGAAATAAGTTTTAGTAGCTTTGTGTAACCGTCAAACACAGTTTTTCATAGCAGAATAGTACTATACATTTCTTTTTAGCACATTACGCTAGTGAGTTGTGGATGAGGAAGTTTGAATTTAGAGAAAGTGGAGCCGCATATGCATGGAAGGAGGGTGGAAAACCATTTTGGTAAAAACTATCCCTATCTCCCTGTTGTCTGACACTATAACTAATGAATTTGTACCGGCTCTACTAAGCCGACTATTAGTGACTTAAGGTTATACAATATGAGGAGGGCTAATCTTAGATAAACAAACCCACATTCACACGTATATACACCGTGATTACGTCCGTCCAGGATTTGAACCACAATCTCTATGATTCAGAATTTAGGAAAGCCACCCACTGCGCCAAAACCCTACCCGTTATCCTCCTCGTACGAAATCAAAGGGGTAATGAAAGTTGCGTGGTGAGGGGAGGGTGAAGGGGGGGAGTGTAATCGAGTTAGGTTAAATATAGACCCTAGTTGGGGCGGGAAGTTTACATGGGAATGTTAGACTAAACAATGTTACACTGTAATTACAGTTAACATTCCGCACAGTTAAACTTCAATTATTCAAGTTAATCCCCCTCGAGCATTGCGGGTACCGGTACGTTAAATTTGTCAGCACACGTGTAGTATCACACACACATGTGATATCTGAGTTCACTACCACGCTGTGGAGGCCCCGAGGTATATAAGGGTTTGAATCCTGGGAGACGTTATTGGTTCGGCTGGTGTATATTCTAGAGTCGTCTTTATATCCACACAACCAGCTTCAGGACTGGGGAGCCTTAGGGGGATAACCCTCCCCCCCTTCCCAACCCTAGATTATATTTATAAATTGACTGGGATAATCTTTTTTATATATAGAGCACCGAGTCTTACTACTCGTTCGAGCCATACGCATGTGTACTAATTACACTAATGTGTTAGGGATGAGGATGTTTGAATTTTTAGAAGAAGTGTACTCGAATTTGTATTAAGGGAGAGTGGAAAAACATTTAGTAAAATACAGTCCTCACTACACTCGACCGGGATTCTAGCCCCGTCATAGGGGGATCCGGTATATTGTGAGAGTGACGCCTTAGACAAAAATATACTAGGGGTGTCAAACTATCAGCCCACGGGCCAAATATGGCCCTCATAATATCCTGGAAGAAGGTCAACCCTCGGGAGAAGATGTGAACTAGCTAATGAGCCAAATATAAATATTGTTATGATTAAATTATGCTATACATTTATTTGATTAATAAAATATGATGTTTTTTAAAAACATTTTAATAGTTAATAAGGAACGAATTATTTTATTAGTAGTAGAATTCAATTTTTGGTAAAGTTGACAACTGTGCCAATTTATCATGAAAAAACATGGATATATATGTTGCAATATTACAATAGTATAGGCATTATAATTTAAATAAATGAAAAAGTTTGGTAATATAATTACAAGTTAATATTATATGATGACATATATAATACAAAGATTTAAGTTTTAACAAATATCTAAAAAGTTTTAAACATTTTAAAAAAATATTAAAAATTGTGAATTGAGTCAAATAACTTTCAGAAAGTGATATGACAAGATAATCCAAACATGTATATATTAATGGTCTTGTGTTGAAATGGGAATAAAACCAAATTATTTACAAATAAAGATTTTTATAATGAAATGAAAAAAGTTAATGTAAAAATTGAATTCATTGTTCCTTTGAATGCTGCAATCCGTGCAACGTATTGAGCTTATACATGTTTCGATGCAGCACCGGCATCATCATCATCATCATCAGGTCTAATGATTGAATAATAATTGAATTCTACTACTAATAAAATAAAAATATGTATAAATATGTATTTAAAATGCTAAGTTATTTTTTGAAAGTGTGTGTGTGTTCATATGTAATATTAAACTATCGGACGGTATTAAACATATTTTTGGCAGTAAAATTTGAAAGATTCCACCAACCCAAAAGTACTATTTACTATAATACGTATTGAATATAACTTATTTTAGCACCACGTATTACTACTTGTTCGGGTTGTACGCCTATGTACTAAATACGATAATGTTTTTAGGGATGATACAATCAATATTTATGGGAAGGGTACCCGCATTTACATGGAAGGAGAGTAGAAAACCAGTTTGGAAAAACCACCCTTCGTACACATGGCCGATATCCGAGCCTGTCCCTCCCTGTGGCTGTCTTATTTCCTGTCCCTCCCTGTGTCTGTTTGTATTTCCTGTCCCTCCCTGTGTCTGTTTGTATTTCCTATCCCTCCCTGTAGCTGTCTGTATTTCCTGTCCCTCCCTGTAGCTGTCTGTATTTACTGTCCCTCCCTGTGTCTGTCTGTATTTCCTGTCCCTCCCTGTGTATGTCTGTATTTCCTGTCCCTCCCTGTGGCTGTCTTATTCCCTGTCCCTCCCTGTGTCTGTTTGTATTTCCTGTCCCTCCCTGTGGCTGTCTTATTTCCTGTCCCTCCTTGTGTATGTCTGTATTTCCTGTCCCTCCCTGTAGCTTTCTGTATTTCCTGTCCCTCCCTGTGTCTGTCTGTATTTCCTGTCCCTCCCTGTGTATGTCTGTATTTCCTGTCCCTTCCTGTAGCTGTCTGTATTTACTGTCCCTCCCTGTGTCTGTCTGTATTTCCTGTCCCTCCCTGTGGCTGTCTTATTTCCTGTCCCTCCCTGTGTCTGTCTGTATTTCCTGTCCCTCCCTGTGTCTGTCTGTATTTCCTGTCCCTCCCTGTGCCTGTCTGTATTTCCTGTCCCTCCCTGTGTCTGTCTGTATTTCCTGTCCCTCCCTGTGCCTGTCTGTATTTCCTGTCCCTCCCTGTGTCTGTCTGTATTTCCTGTCCCTCCCTGTGTCTGTCTGTATTTCCTGTCCCTCCCTGTGTATGTCTGTATTTCCTGTCCCTTCCTGTAGCTGTCTGTATTTACTGTCCCTCCCTGTGTCTGTCTGTATTTCCTGTCCCTCCCTGTGGCTGTCTTATTTCCTGTCCCTCCCTGTAGCTGTCTGTATTTCCTGTCCCTCCCTGTGTCTGTCTGTATTTCCTGTTTCTCCCTGTAGCTGTCTGTATTTCCTGTCCCTCCCTGTGCCTGTCTGTATTTCCTGTCCCTCTCTGTGTCTGTCTGTATTTACTGTCCCTCCCTGTGTCTGTCTGTATTTCCTGTCCCTCCCTGTGGCTGTCTTATTTCCTGTCCCTCCCTGTGTCTGTCTGTATTTCCTGTCCCTCCCTGTGTCTGTCTGTATTTCCTGTCCCTCCCTGTAGCTGTCTGTATTTCCTGTCCCTCCCTGTAGCTGTCTGTATTTCCTGTCCCTCCCTGTGTCTGTCTGTATTTCCTGTCCCTCCCTGTGTATGTCTGTATTTCCTGTCCCTTCCTGTAGCTGTCTGTATTTACTGTCCCTCCCTGTGTCTGTCTGTATTTCATGTCCCTCCCTGTGGCTGTCTGTATTTCCTGTGTCTGTCTGTGTTTGTCTGTATTTCCTGTCCCTCCCTGTGTATGTCTGTATTTCATGTCCCTCCCTGTAGCTGTCTGTATTTCCTGTCCCTCCCTGTGTCTGTCTGTATTTCCTGTCCCTCCCTGTGGCTGTCTGTATTTCCTGTCCCTCCCTGTGGCTGTCTTATTTCCTGTCCCTCCCTGTGTCTGTTTGTATTTCCTGTCTCTCCCTGTAGCTGTCTGTATTCCCTGTCCCTCCCTGTAGCTGTCTGTATTTCCTGTCCCTCCCTGTGTCTGTCTGTATTTCCTGTCCCTCCCTGTGGTTGTCTTATTTCCTGTCCCTCCCTGTAGCTGTCTGTATTTCCTGTCCCTCCCTGTAGCTGTCTGTATTTCCTGTCCCTCCCTGTGTCTGTCTGTATTTCCTGTCCCTCCCTGTGTCTGTCTGTATTTCCTGTCCAGCCCTGTGGTTGTCTTATTTCCTGTCCCTCCCTGTGGTTGTCTTATTTCCTGTCCCTCCCCGCGATACGAAGCCCAATCCCCTCGACCGTTAATTAATTCATCAGTGTGAAAGATTAAATAACAATGTTATCAATAATATCTTTTTCGCGTTGCTGAGAATCGAACCCAAGACGAGCCGCCAACTCGAGGTGGTGTCTAGCGTTTGAAATATAAACATTAAAATCTAAGATGAGCCATACACACATAGAGTGCCAATTTAACTTGTGAAGTAAGTAAGTGTAAGTTTCCAAGACGAGCTAGGTTGTTAACATCGTGACTCAATCTTGGAGGAATGAAGCTGTACTGAGGTGTGTGTAGATGTATCCTATTATCACTTCTTCTCTCTCTAGTCTTATTCTCCCTCCCATTATCCTCCAAGCTACTACGACCACCCCCTCCCCCGCTTCCTTTTCAACATGTGATATCGAGTTCGCTACAGCAGTCGGGATAATTCTAGTAACTTTTGTTTGCCAGGAGCTGAGCAAAACAAGACCGGGAGAACAGGAGTAAAGAGGAGGTGGCGACACGACAGAACATATTCCCCGGAACGAGGCAAGAGAGTGTACAAAAAGAAGAGAATTAAAGATAATTAAAAAAAGTTGTTTAAGATTCTTACTGAGCATTTGATAACTTATTTATATGGTTCTCGAAATAAAATATGGATCGATTATATTTTTCAAGAATTGTTACGACGTAGTCGTGCGAACTTTATTAAGTAGTCTTTCGTAATCAGGAACAAAAAATTTAACAATTGGTTATTAGTATTATTATTATTATTATTAGCACCGCGTCTTACTACCCGTTCGGGTTATACGCACTTACGCTAATGTGTAATGGCAGGGTGATTGTGAGGTGAAATGGAGGACCTACAGTTTAACGTGGAATCCGAACCACGGTGGAGGCCTGGCATTCCTCACATTCACAAATTGTGATTAATACACAACTTGTCAGAGGTGAAGGAAGGGTTTGGCAATCAGATAAATCTGTGCCGGGACCGAGGATTGAACCCCGGACGCCAGCTCAGAAGTCTGACACCTTACCCCTAGACCACCAGGTCACCTGGTTATTAGTAAACTACTTTTAAATAATATTTCATAAAAAATATATATGGTTAATAAGCACTCAATATATAAATGTTGAATAAACTCATTTAAATAAATAATACCATTTTCCAAAATTCACTAATTAGTAGATTAGACTTAAATTATTTTTTTAATGAAAACACATTCTTATTTATTATGTAAAAAAAATCCAAAAAACACGTTCCATACATGTTATTGTTATTTTATAGGTATTGATGATATTTATCAAAAGTGATAGCAGCAGATCCAAAGACTTGACGTATGATTACGTGAAAGTAGATCTAGTAACTTTTTTTAGCTGTCATACTCTTATACGAAAATTGGACTGTAGCTGATAGTCTAAACTAAACCACTGTCTTCCTTTCCGCAAAGGTGGGCCAACGGACTTGAATGTCAGGCTTATCTAATTGGGTTTGCTGATGACAGGAAGGTCAAGGTTCGAATCCTTGCCGGGTTTATTTCGGGTATTTTTTTCTTTGAAATGATTTCCCGCACTCTCTCCACGCAGATTCAGTAAGATTTTTTTTTACAATTCTATTTTCATTATTTTTAACACGTTAGCATAATTAGCCGAAGACACAGTGTCAAAAAAAAATGCGTGTAGCTCTAAAGGGTTGTAAGACATGGTAGAAAAAAAATACCAATTTTTTAAAATAATGTCTTGTTGAAATATTATGTTAGATCAACCTTAAGAGCGCCTTAAGCGCGCGTGATGAATGTAGTCTCAAGTGTTTTGACGTTGGAAGTATCTTCCACGTACAACAAAACTTGGACAAAAAAAATGAGGATGGGGGAGTGAGTGGGCCATAATTAATCATTTCATGTAGAGATTAGTCTTGATTAAGATAGGAAGGGAAAAATTCCCCTCCTGCGTGGAGGTAACGTAATTTATCATGCACTTCCTATCTTAATGGTACGTAAGTCATTAATTATAGCAGCGAAAAAAAAATGGGATTTTTAAAACCAGTAGCGAAGAAAAAAACCTAAAACCTTAATCGTTGTTGGAAGCAAAATATTGGATTTTTTACGTTCAGGTTATGAGCCGATTTTTTTTTAATCTTAAGTGTAACTAATGGCTTTGAAGTGACATATTCTCAGAAATAATTTATATCAAACATATTTCTTTTACGAAATTTTTTTTTATTAATATGGTTGATATTTTCTTGTGAAATATCAGTTTTGTTCCGCTAGATTTTTGCGTAGGTGCACGTTTTTTTTTTTATCACTCGTAAATGAGAGACAATAATTTACAAATAATCTCTTCTGTAATATCGTAATATCAAGTGTAAAACAAATGCCTGGAGTTAGTGTTTTTATTTACCGCTAGAGTTCAGTGTAGTTGGGTGTGTCAGGTCAAGGGGAAGGGGAGAAGGAAGGAAGAGGAAAGGATAGTCCAGCAAAACGGATTTTCCTCTGTCCAAGCGGAAAATTAATGAACAATATCCTTCTTCTATTTTACCACCATTAGTAGTGGGGTTTTTTTTTCAAACGAGGGTCTATTCTGTATCAGTATAACAACTTATTCTTTTATGTTTAAGTAATATATTTTACAACTCAAAGTCTAAAGCCCTTTTTACACCATTCCATTTTAAACAAAACACAATTTGCAATCTTAATTTAGTAAATAGGTTTTAGTATTACTAGGAGAGGTTGTAAGGCGCGGTGATAAAATAAAAACAAATTAAATAAGTTAAGTACAACCCGTCTCGGGGGTCGAATGGTCTAAGGCGTCACTCTCGTAATAGAATTAGAAACTCGGTTGGGTGAAATGAGAGCAGTTTTTCATAAATTGTTTTACACTTTTCTTTTCTGAGCAAATGCGGGTACACTTTACTAATCCATAGCTCGTTAGCGCTCCTAGTATACATAAGTCAAACCCGAATGGGTAGTAAGAGGCGGTACTAAAACAGAAAAGCTAAATGAAGTGGCGAAGCCAGGGAGTATTCCAGGAGGGTGAACGCTGTAGAAAAGTTAGTCTGGAATATACGGTAGCTACATAATCCTACTTAAACATAGATGTTATTTTCTATGAGTATGACGTATTATAGAATATGAATATGTATTAATGCTTCGTCCGACACTTAAACTGAGCCGCTACCTTGTTTGTCAAGGGTCGATACCTGATATGGCCGAAAAATGTTCCGTTACAGTGATGAATTAACGCTTAAGGGGTTGGATACATTTTCTGTTCTAGATTTAAGTTAGTTTATAAGTCGTGTGCTGATATAATCAGTCTGTTCAGAAAGTGGACGTTAAATAATACATCAAAAAAAAAAAATATTAATGCTTCGATGAAACCTATCTTTGATACTAACAATTCTTAAATAACTTGGGTTTACTAAGTAAAGTAAACAAGAGATATAATTCACATTTATAAAAAACAATAAACTATACGTAAATAAACCTCGTGTGATAACATAAGAACATAAATATGCTTAAGAAATCATACCTAATCACGCCGTTTCCTTAAGTGGTAGGCAAGAAACTGTGCATATATCTAAAAAAAATTGTACTTAATCCGTCTTCATTAACTTTCTCCACACCTCCCTATCTTTGCATACTCCCTTCGCTTCAACAGTATCCATGCAACGACTCATATTTGCGCTTTTATTCTTGAAACTCTTAATGCTTCTCTTTTTTCCGCATTCATCTATAACATATAGACACGTCTTACATGGCCTACTTACCCCTTTTGATCTATACACTCTACCTTCATATATTTGCTTCGTCACTCGATCCACGTTCATCCTCTCAACATGCCCAAACCAACGTAAGACGCTTCTTTCACACTGACTTAATGGAGTCCCTTTCAAACCGCACTCCTTCAGCACCAATTCATTACTGACTCTGTCCATACGAGTTTTTCCACATACATTTCTTAGATATCTCATTACAACCGTATTCTCCTTGCTCTTGTGTTTCTCTAGACAAACCAACGATTCACATCCATTCAGCAATGTTGGCGTCAATACAATGTTATACATTGCCATCTTTGCCTCTTTAGATACTGTTACATTATTTGCAATAGTCAATAATATTTAAATTTACAAAATAAGACATTAGTAAATTCCAAAGTATATGCCATTGCGAGAAGGTAAAAAGAAAGGTCACAGGTTTGATTACCGTGTGCAGTGTCATTTCCCCAATAATTGAAATATAACAGTGAAGGTTGTAACCCTAATCCCAGATAATTCCATGTTTACAATGTTACAGACTTTTGTACCAAAGCCGTAGCCAGAATGCAATTTCGAAGGTCAGGGGTAATCGGAGAGGGGAGAAGGATTTTGTTTGTAGCCTACAAACAGTGCTCCAAATGGCCATTCTTAAGAGAATAAAGGTATAGCCGCATCCGTAGCTTAGGAAACAAGAGTTGAAAGGTTAATTAATATCCAGAGAATCTCTAGAGCAATTCCGTTCTAAATTGTAGGAGTCGGGTTATGGATGGATTCCGTTGTCGGTCATTTTGTTCTCCGATGGCTTCTACTTCCAGGATATCAAGTGGTTAGCTTGATTTAGCAAGGTGAACAAAATTATGGTTTATTAAAGTATCATATACAATACATGAGGCCCTACTCTAACGGTTGAAATTTTACAAACGCATCCATCTTGTGAGTAGCTTTCAGCGTTATCTGGTCAAATCAGAGGGTTCGACTCAAGTAATTATATAAAATAAACGTGGTTTTTTTTATCGTTTGGCATTACTGAGCGGGAGAACCATAACACCCAGTTCGGTCACATGTATGTAGACTATTAGCCTCTTTGGTGACACAGAGCATTGCCCAGGGTACATCATAGGAGGTTGTACACATGCAATGAGATGAAGTGATGATAGCTATTATGGATGTGTGGGCTAGTGTGATTCTTAAGAATAAACCACCGGGGAATCGAACCTGAGACTCTTAGGATCGTGACCAGGTGTACTGACCACTACCCCACGGGGCAATATTTCAAATGCAGTGCTCCGAATATTCATCTGTCTGATTATTTATTCAAACTTGCCATCAACATTTCTCTTAAATAATCACGTTTTACTACCCGTTCGGGCTATATTATGCTTTTTATTAATTTCAATAATGGGCTAGGAATGAGTAGGGTTGAATTTTAAAGGAATTGCACCCACATTGGCATAGATGGAGAGTGGAAAACCATTTTGGAAAACTTAATACACCCGACCGGAATTTGAACTCCGATCGCCCCGTCTTCGGCAGTCTCGTTTACTGTGAGAGTGACGCCTTAGACCATGTAGTCACTGAAGAGGATCTAAAACATATTGTTTTTACATAATTTATGGCCTTGGAAAGAAACAAATAATTTTTTTGTGACAATCTAATCTATGTTACCTTAAAACAAATCAAAATATCCCCGTGAATAAACGAGTGTGTCGGATTCCTCCACGGAGATAATTAGTCCGATTACAATAATCTTGTTCGTACACTTTTATGGGGGTGAGGGGAGAGGGGTCGAGGGTTAACCCCCCTCCGTTGCATGGAAATCTATGGGAACAGGAGGAGCCTCGCCTAGGAAATTACTAAATTAAATAAGAACAAAATTCATGAACACATGACAAGTTAGGTTAAGCTAGGTTGGGTAGGAACCATAATTATATATATATTCATACACATTATAAAAGGTATGAAAGTTAGGTTTGTCTGTTTGTTTGTTTATTGCACTCTGATTACCTATAATCATTGAGTTGTCGCGGAGGAACTTGACCCCCATCTCCTCCAATGGAGGAACTCAACCCCTCAAGTGGAGGAACTAAACTCTGTAATCAAGAGATACCTTTTTTTGAACAGGGGATTAAACCAGTTTTTGAAGAGGAACTCGACCACGCCCTAAATAAACGCCTCAAAAGTGCTCATACATATCGCAATTAAATTATTTAATAATTCAAGCGAGTTTTGAATATTTTTTATAACACTTCCTTTTTGTTAGTAAAATATTTTATTCCCTCTTGGTTGAAAAAATTAAGTTCTAACATATACATTGTTTGGGAACCACCCAAATACTTTCATTGAAAAAATAAAAAAATATATTCATATTTATTGAAGGGATAGTGATTTATTAGTAAATCCCGAAAAGACTTGAACAAATGCACCCTGATTTAGGTTGGAAGAACAGAGAAAATACAAACATATTTCTTTGTGGTCAACATTGATAACATTTTACCATATTATTATTGTTATTCTATAGGTATTGATAATATCTATCAAAAGAAACAATTGCACATAGAATTATTTGATGTATGAATATATAAAAATTGTTTGAGTAACTTTAGTAACTAACTTCTACTGTTTTCCCTACCAAAATAATACATTTTTTTTACGTTAAGGCTATTTTCATAAAATGAAAATGCTAAGTTAGTTTCTAAATGTTTATTTTATAACAGAAGTTTGCTAGCTTTAATTAATTCAAAACTCGTTTTAATACACCCGGGACAGTTGTTAACGACCTAAACTATTATATTTTCAAAGACTCCCTTTGTCTATAGTGGATATACGTCCGTTATTTCGTCTCTACCCACCGCGATCTGGTAAAAGTGACTTAACGCGTTGTTAATTATTTGTCGGCTGCTAATTGGCAATTAATTAAACCTTGTTTGATAAGTTTTAACACCCCTCGGTATCAAGATGGAGAGGACGGTGGTGGAGCTGCCCCGGTAATTTAGACGACCCGCTTCTAAATTTGAAAAGCTTCAAGAGTACAAACTAAGAATATTGAATTATGTTGGAAATATTTCAAACTCGAGAATAAACTCTCTTGAAAACAATTCAAAATTGCAAGGATGAAATTATAAGAACGTATTTTGTTCAGGCATATGTACTAATTACGCTTAAGCGTTAGGGCTGAGGTAGGTTTAATGTATAGGAAGTGTCCTAAGGATGTGCATCGATAGCAAAACATCGATGTTTACATCGGAGAAGTACCATCGAAATTTGAAAAACTTTGGTCTCTAAACAATGAGATTCTAACCCTAAACCATCGATGTTCTAGTTTAAAAAACATCGAACCTCTTAAACTGAGAATATGAATACTGTTTAATGATTGCTGTGATAAGCACAATATATTATTAAATTAATATAAAAACATCGATGTTTCTACCCCCAAATCATCGATGTTTTAATTTTGTTTTAAACATCAAAACTCCTTAACACTAACAAAGGCAATGAAAGTGAAACTTATCAAAAAGAAAGAAGGTTCAGATGGTTTACCAATTCATGTTTTTACAAACAGTGGACTACAGAAAGTGTTTTAAAATTGTTTTATAACCAATAAAAAATATTTTTATGGGTTTTTTGTTCTTTGGTTATAGTTGTTTTTGTTTTTTTGCATCGATGTTTTTCTATCGATGTCCATCCCTAGTTTGAACTTTGAATCTACAAAAGAAAACATCGATAGTCTCAAAACATCGGTCATTCACCAACGATGGTGAAAACATCGAACATCGAAAGCAAAACATCGACCATCAATGTTCATCCTTAAAATGTACCTTTATTTGCAATGTGGAAAACTTTATTTTTTTAAATCGGCCTCAGTACACTCGACCGGTATTCGAACCTCGATCACCCTATCATTGGCAGTTTAATAAAACACGAGAGTGACGCCTTAGACCATAAGGCCACCTAGGCGGGTAGGGTATTAGATTACTTCACAATTTTGTACCAGAAATAGCCATTTAAATTACCTCCTTTTTTTTTTGTTTAAGTTTTTTTGTGGTATTATATTACCCACATAAGTGGTCGTAAGGTCTAACGCGCTACTCTCGCAATAGGCTAGACTTAAAATTACGGGGAGATAAAGGTTCGAAGCTAGGTCGGATATACTGAGGTTTTTAAAAAAATCTACTCTCTCTCTCCACGCATATCCGGGTACACTTCCTATAAATACTACCTTTCAAATTCCTAAAACCATTAGCGTGATTAGTATATAAGTGTTTTTTACAAACGGGTAGTAAGACACGGTGCTAATAATAATAATAATAATAATAATAATAATAATAATAATAATAATAATAGTAGTAGTCAGTAGGGATCCTATTCGCCCCCTGAGCTCGATTGGTGTTCCCTGGAGCCCGTGCCGATCTTAGCGTCCTCCCTTCACAAAGGGCTGAGAGCGCCCTCTAACGGTACTTACTACCTTATCAATGACAAAGGACGTGACCGCAACACGCCGGCGTCTAGAGGATAACGTATTTTCACATGGACGCCGCTGTGACGTTCATTGGCGCCGTCAAGGAGGGGAGGGAGGGAAGGGGAAGAAGGCATTGAGTAGAAGCTCCAGCTAGAGCCTAACTCCCATAATAAGAGCCCTTTAGAAAATACAGACATACATTCATAGCGGTCATAGTTGATAGATTGTTACTATTATTATTAGCACCGCGTCTTACTACCCGTTCGGGTTGTACGCACTTCGCTAATGTGTAATGGTAGGGTGATTGTGAAATGAAATGGAGGACCTACAGTTTAACGTGGGATCCGAACCACGGTGGGAGGTCTGAAATTCCACACATTCACGAGTTGTGATTAATACACGTTTTGTCAGAGGTGAAGGAAGGGTTTGGTAATCAGATAAATCTGTGCTGGGACCGAGGATTGAACCCCGCACCCCCAGCACAGAAGTCTGACACCTTACCCCTAGACCGTCAGGTCATCCTTCCCTGTTAAACAACCTCCTCGATGAGCGAGAAATGCCGCGCAGATGTTCGGCTCTGACGCAGTATTTAATTATACAATGAATTATTTCAAAATACGGTTCACGCCAATATGAAGTAGAAAGACTCTAACAGGGCTCTTTTTCACTAACAACCCCACAGTTTGAGTTTTATTAATAGAGAAAAAAAAGTGTGAAAATGTGACACTGGCTCATTTTCAACGACTTTTTAAGAATATTTGCGGAGCTGTAAGACTAGGATTGATGGAAAATGGATTCTAGACTTTTAGCCTTCAACCAACAAATATAGCAAATTTTGATAGGCTCGCAACATACAATTTTAAGATATATATAAGCTTAAATATAATAGAGAAGTAGTTCCATAAAACGACACAGACCATTGTATTTTAAGCCGTGGCCTGAAAGCGATTGATAATTTCTCGCTGACCATGGCGACCGCCTTAAGCCATTGAATCAGGTCTCAAACATACTTCTTTTTTTTTAAATCTCTTCAATCCTTACTCCACAAAATTATTAGAAAGCTTTAGAAAAGAAACCATGAAGCATATATCCAATTTTTATTTAAAAAAAGCTTTAATAAAAATCTAAGTAGAGATATTAAATTTGCCGACCTAGAGAATCACATGTAGTTAGTTGGTAGAAGCTAAGCCGCCATTTAATACGCTCCAACCGGACAAACCAACTTTGAGAACTCACTTCTCCCGCTAGCATTTTATTTTTTTTGTTTGTTTGATTTGTTCGTTTGTTAGTTACGGTCCAGTATACTTGTAAGGGGACAAGAACTCGGACAGGGCCTTGTTTGGAGAGGTTGGGGGGGGGGGGAGGCGAGTAAAGAGAGCGTGTAATAAATTTGGAAGCGCCCTATTTGTCCCCCTCCCTCCTTTCACCCCCCCACTGGGATAGCCAGACAGGATAGCAAGTGGGATTAAGAGACTTTACCCTTGGAATCAAATTTCTTTTTTTTCCCCCGTTAGAATTGTTTTTATCTCTCTTTTGTTAAAAAAAAAGTTTGTAATTTATAGAATTCCTTTGAAAAATTAAATTTGATTTCGGTCTACTCTTTTTTCTCTTACCGAAGGAAAATATTTTTTATTTGTATGCCTGAGTGTTTTGTTAAAAAAAAAAGTGTAGTTGTTGACTTAGTTTCTGCTATTGAATTGTAGACCATATTATTTAATGTGTACTTTCTTTAACACAAATTAAATCAACATGCGTCTTACAAACTAACTTAGCCTGGAACAGCACACGTAATACTACACAACCAGCCCTGGCTTCGAGGTATTTATAAATGTAATCAAAGGATGAACACCTATACAAATAATAAATATATTGTTTCATCACTGCTTAGAATCAAACCGGTGCCTTATAATCTTGTTTCCAGCCACTCGTCCCCTACTTTCATATATTCATTCGTCAAGTCAAGTGATCTGCACGTATCACGTTTGATAGATCACTCATAACTAACCTGATATTGGACGTTAACCCGTACCAACCAGGCTTTGAACCGGTGTCGGTCAACATCTGGGAAATAAACGGATAGGCCTTTAAGATCACGGTCGAGGCCACATGTATTTATAGATTTTAAAATCATTTCACGCGACAAGGATTCTTCCTGCTCTGAGTCTATTGAATCCTGCTTAATACAGGCTTATTAATTAGTATAACCTGATAGACCCATATCCGGTAGTTGAAATAACGAGAAAACGGCTCAACGGATTTTGACAAGCAAACACTCATTTTAAAGGTTAGAAAGGTCCATGAAGTGGGAAAAAACTAGTAGCTCTCAACTGCTATGTGCGCAGTGGCTCATATTTCCCTGCTATGTGCGCAGTGGCTCATATTTCTCTGCTATGTGCACAGCGGCTCATCTGTACAATCATTCTTTATTTACTCGTACATCACCATGGAAACCACGATTAGTGTATGATTGTGTATCGTTGAATAAAATATTTCTCTTTGATTGAAATTAATAACTTAATTCTTACCTAAGTATGTATGTTACGACAAATAGATATAGAGCTGGGTTGTCTTAAAGTTATCGTTGTGGTATGAAAGAGAGAAAATATACGTTTTGCTTAAAATTTAACACCAAAACCTCAAAATCCGTGCAAATATGTTTTAGCACCCCGTCTTACCACCCATTTGGGTTCACCCTTAAGTATTAATAACACTTATGTGTTAGGGGTTCGGAAGGCTTAGTTTAACGGAAGTGCATCCGCATTTGCGTAGAGGGAGAGTGGAAAACCATTTAAGGGAACCACCCTCAGTGAACATAATTGGAATTGAACCCCGATTTCGACATCTTTGGCAGTCTATTTTAATGTGAGAGTAGCGCCTTAGACCATGCGGCCACTGAAGCAGGTAGTCTGGCATCTAACCCAGGTGTCTAGCGACACGGGGTATTTAAGTTGTAATGTTTTGATTAATAAAATTAATCTTAATATTTTCATAATAAAATACAAGGGTACAAAATTGACTACACTCCCTAAACTAAATGTCACGTACATTAAATAAGTGGAGAAGAAAATAATTTATTCCGCTACATATATTTGCTCATACAACCCCAACAGCAAACTCTGACAAATATTCATAATTTTTCTTAAATGTTTTCTATTTTTGGAGTTACAGCTCTTGCAGCGTTCCATCACGTAGTTGCCGACAAACAAAGTCGGTAGTTTCTATTACTCGAACTACAAAGTGGGCGAAGCAAAAATCAGGTCAACGGGCAAGTTTTTAAATTTAATTAAATTCAGGAGGTTTTATTTCGATATTTTCTAGTTTTGGGGTAAAGTGCTCGCCTCAGGACCCGATGCTCATGGTTTCAAACCCAACCGAGGTCAACGGATTTTTATTGAGCGATAAAAATCCGTAACACAACTTCCTTCGGAGGGGAAGTAAAGCCGTCGATTGTGGCATGTAAAAGAGAACCCTGGAAGATATGTGAAACTACATTTTCCGGATAAATTGGCAGGCCCTTTCGATATCGCTCATAGAAATTATCGTGTGCTGATATAATCAATCGGTTTAGAAAGTGCATCCCATATAAAAAATATATATTTGCTCTGTCTAAGTAGTTTCTCCAACAGAAATAATAAAAATAGGCTAAACTTTTTATTAATCGGAGAATGTTTTTTTGAATGCGACAGTAAATAAACGTGGACAAAATCTTTTCCAAAAATACATCACGGTATTTATATAAATATGTGTTGTTTTTAGTAATATAAGAGTGAATTTTTATAATCCTACATGTTGTTCTCTACGAATGTGGTCTCACTGTATCAACAGAATACATTTTTTAATTTTCTTAAAACCAAGTGCTGAGAAAGATAATTTAATCCCATAGGAGAACCAATAGGAGAATAAAGAAAGTTGCATAATAAAGAACTTCATGGCTTGGTTATGCGTCCCTAAACATTTTAAGGATTCGAGGCGTGGGGTGGTCATATGGCGTGTACACAACACTTTAGTTGGGAGACCTGAAGATACAAAACTATTTGGCTGGCTTAGTTAGACCTCAGTGGGAGGATTATGTGAAAATGGATTTTTTAAGGAGATCGGGTCTCAAGTTAGGGATTGGATAGAGGTGTCTCAGAATAAGGTTTAATGGAGAGCTTAATTTATGGCAGCCATGAAATTTTCAAGATTCGTAAGGCCAAAGAGTTGGTTAGTTGTTTTTTTAGCACCGAATTTGATTAAACGTTCGGGTTATACTCTTATGTATAAATTACGCTATTGGTTTTAAGGTTAAGAAGGTTATATTTAGAGGAGGTGTACGAGCATTTGCATGGAGGGAGAGTGGAAAACCATTTGGGGGAAAAATTACCCTCAGTACAAACGACCAAGATTCGAACCTCGATCTCCTCGTCATCGGCAACCTAGTCTTTAACACAAGAGTAGCGCGTTAGACCACGTGGCCATTGAAGCGGGTGGTAGGTTATTTATTTATGAGTGTAATTTTAAGGAAATGCACACATTATAATCGCTTAGCTAAATTATTATTATTAGCACCGCGTCTTACTAACCGTTCGGGTTATACGCACCTACGCTAATGTGCAATGGTAGGGTGTTTGTGATATGAAATGGAGGACCTACAGTTTAACGTGGAATCCGAACTACGGTAGAGGCCTTGTATTATTCCACACATTCACAAGTTGTGATTAATACAAGTCTTGTCAGAGGTGAAGGAAGGGTTTGGCAATCAGATAAATCTGTGCCGGGACCAAGGATTGAACCCCGGACCCTCAGCACAAAAGTCCTGACACCTTACCCCTGGACCACCAGGTCACCGCTTAGCTAAAGAAAGGGAAACTAGAATATGCAATATAGCTCCAGTTTTTTTATCACCACGTCTTTCTACCTGTTCAGTTATACAAATAGTTATATGATAATTACTTTAATGGGGTAGGGATGAGGAAGGAAGCATTTTAGAGGTAATATATTTGCATTTGCGTAGAAGGAGAGTGGGAAACAATTTTGTAAAAACCTCTTTCAGTAAACCTGACCAGGATTTAGGACCCCGATCCCACCATCATCAGCAGGCCAGTATAATAAAAGAGTGACACCTTAGACCATGCGGCCATTAAAGTGGGTTAGCGTTGGTTAGATTCTTTAAGTCGTGTAAACTTTTTAATGTGTTCTCCACGTCCCACACGTTCTATCAGTGTAGCTATTTACACCCCTGAGGTAGTAGTGAGGAAGGTATTAGCGTGGAGAGAGGGAAGGGGAACCGTTGATGAGAAACCACCTCAATAAACCTGGCCGAGATTTTGAGTCCTGAAGCTCATATTTAACATTTGTTTAAAGAATAATAATTTTCTGTTACAATATATTTTAAGATTGTGTTATAAAATAAAGTACACAAACAATGAAATAGCAGGTAAGTAGTAATGTTCTCTTGTGTGACTCCCTGCTGTGGTAAAAACAAAACACGCACGAAATTAACCCGCCAACCCACGCTGGAATCCTAGTTCTTCTTTTTCCCGGCAAGCGGTGGCTGCAAGATGATGTTCTATAAATAGAAAGACAGAGAATAAAGCTTGGTCCATTTGTAACTGCAAAGTCACACCGATCTAAGTACATTTAGAGGACGGAAAATAATATCAATAGACCTACGTTGGAAAAAAAATATTACAAACGAAGACAGAAGACAAAAAGTCGTTAATCTTTATTTTTTCCTTTCGTAAAGGGATAAAAATGAATTCTGTTTCTCTCTTTAAAAAAAAAAATTGACTGCACCAAAACTTTTTTTTTGCATGGAACAAAAAAAAGTCTTGTTTATTATCTTTCATGTTGTTATTCGTTACTAAAAAATTTGCAAACGTGTAGAAATAATGGTAGATAAATAAAAAAATGTTCTCAAATTTATTCTCTTTTTTTTTTCTTTCTTTCCTTTCTAAATTTCCGGGAGTGATGGAAAGAAAGACTTCCCTTTTGAAGCGGGATGACAAAGCCCTTGTAAAGTTGGGTCTATATGTTCAGTACCCCTCACTTTTCCCAAAGAACATCTTCAGAATAAGTCGACAAACCCCCCCTCAATCCCCCAACCTCACCCCGATGGTCCAGTGGATCACAACCCCCTCCCCTTAGATTAGAGACTCTTTAAGGAGGTCGAGAATAAATAATTTATTATATTTTTTCATTTATCATTTCAACAGGCATTAATTATATTATTTTGGAATTATATTTTGTGTAATTAGCGCGCACTTTCTGAACTCACTGATCATATTAACAAACGACTTAAAACTAACTAAACACAGCAGACACAACGTCCAGTTACCCGACCCTTAATTTATCAATGCTCTTGATCTAAATAGTAAAACTGCTGCCACAATAAAATACTTTTAGCAAAAGTCTGTCCAAGGTCTGCGAGCAGAGTCTCGGATCATCGATGTGAGTGGAAATGAAGGAGGATACAGTAGGAATGTGAAGTAAATGTATTATTATTATTATTACTTTTCAGTGCTGGCCTGTTATAGGTCTTACGACTGTAATGATTGTGTGCCTTGGTAGTGCCTTCCCTCGCTCTATTCTTTCTCTCCTTTGTTTAGGGCTACTTACCTCATTTATTTTATCTTAATATGTTATTAAATGTACTGTATGTGGGCAATATCTTTGTACAGATATTATAAATTAGTTCTTAGCAAATAAGTATTAAGTGTACATTCTTTATTATCAAGTGGGTTGGTTGTAATAAAAGGTTCTGGACTAAGCTTTACCCAAATAAAGACATTATGATTACATCATCATCATCATCATCATCATCATCATCCCTGTGAAAGGTAGAGAGAGCAACAATGTCATCAACGATACATATTTTAGGCCATGTTGGGGAACGAAGCTGAGACTCCTGATTCAGTACGAAGACGCGTTACAGACTGAGGTGAGGAGTAGGACAACATTATCAATGATTTTATCTGATTATTATGGTTGAGGGAAAGAGATTATATTAAGTGAACCAGCATTAATTTAGAGAGAGGAAGAGAAAACCCACGGTAATGAGGCACATGGGAAAACCCAGTGCATCCAAAATTATATTATAAAATATTCCTTAATCGGAAATACAGTAAACTGCGAGCCTAGCAGCTTAGACCGTGGAACCACCAGTGAGGGTTTTTTAATGTTATAAAAATGAGTTTAATCTTTCGTTTTAATATGAATACTGACAATCACTTACATAAATTACCGTACTTAATAGAGCATGATAAAAACGGTGAATTTTAGCAAACATCACAAGAATTCGTCCTGCTAATGCAGCCAGTTGGGATCGAACCCCAATCTTTCAGGTCAGAGTCAGGAATGCATACTATTCACGAAATCTGTTAATTAATTTATGCCAGAAAAGAGTAAAATTTGTCAAGGTTAAAAGGCGCCATTATTTTCATAATGCCTTTTTTTTTTGTTTATAAAGTATTTTTGGCTGTTTGTATTTTGAAATGATGATAGTTTTTAATATTATCCTACTAATACATAAAAAATGAATAGTTTTTTACTAGCTTAGATTTAAGATTTATTCACATAATATGAATACCTTTTTACAGATTAATGTATAATGACTCCATTAAACTGTCATAAAATAAATATTAAATTTAAATCCAAGCCTTCACAAAGAATCGAATACAAGACCTTCTCACGATAAGCGTAAGTAAAACAACAGTTTTAATGGGAGTCTATAAAAGTGATAATCACCATGAAAGCAAATTATTAACGAGACAATATTATCATTTCCATTTAAAAAAAGCACTTTTTTTTTTAAGTTTCCCAAATCGCCTTAACGAAACGCGTCCGATTAAATGAGGTTTTTGTCTCCCTAAGTAAACCCAGGGTGTCCTCTTTTTTTTTTTTGTAAAAAAACTCTTCCAAAAAAGCGTTCCTTAGCATTAGCGTCATTAGTGGACAGTCTTTGTGGCCTTAGAAGAAGGGTGAAACATTATTTTTTCGTCGTTCGGTCTTCAAACTACAAGATGGCAAAGAGAAGAGGAAACTCTAAGCTTTGGAGCCCTTCCTACTTCCTTTGGCTTTCAGGCTTCAAAATAATATTTTATACATGTTTCAGTTTCATTTCATAACGTCCTTGTCATGTTTTAGAGATTGAATCTAGTTGAAAGCTTTTGTTTTTGGATCCGTGGGTAGAAATGAAAAATAAAAATAAAAAGTTCTGTCTCACCAGTAAATTTTAAATAACTTGAACGGAAGCCAACTACAGTTTTCTTTCTTCCAATAAGTAAAAGTTATCTCCCCCACTTTGAACCCCCAACCCCCCCCCCCCAAATATCACCACTCTCTCCCATCCCCCCCTAAAAAAAAGTATGTTTTTGTTCAAACAATAGAAAGGGCACTTCTAATAAATTAACTTCACAGTTTTATTTAGCCTTGATCTAAATTAAGAGCATTATCCTTAGAAGTTTGGAACTGGGAAATGTTGTTACCATTTCTCAAGTTTACGTTTTAAAAACTTTATCCCTATAGGCCTATTGGCAGACCTAGTTGGTAATTAAATTAAATATGGTAGTTGTGACTTTAACTTTTAATTAGCTTAAATTGCCTTATTTTTATATTTTAATTAAGTTATTGAAATACTTAGACTAGAACAGCTTAATATGCAATTTAATTAGAACCCATCAGTCATGACGGTTAGTTCTTTTAGGAGCAATAAACCCAGCTTGGATTCGATCATTGACCTCCAAAGTCAGTGTCAAGCAGTCTAGCGTTGAAATAACTCATTCTGCAAGATTATACTATTTAATTATTTATACACAAATATAAATACTGCTTTGAATGGTTAGTAACTAATGTGTGTGATGATATATTAATATATTGATCGGTAACTGCATAATATTATGTTTAATTATTTAGAACGTTCTGATAAAACAATATGTTAACTCTGAATTAGTAAAATGGCACGTTTACCTGAACCTTTGACCTTTGTCGTGTTTAGTTAGGTAGATGAACCCATTATCAGGATTTTTTGTCTTACTACCCATTCGGTTTGTACGGATATATATACTAATTACGCTATTGGAATGAAATTTAGATGAAATGTACTCGCATTTTATTGGAGGGAGAGTTGGAAACACTTTAGAAAAGACCACCCTCAGTACACCCAACCGGGATTTTAACTCCAATCTCCCCGTCATGGGAAGTACAGTCTATTGCGAGCGTGATTTATAGAGCCTAGATATAAAATATAGTTAAAATCATTGTAGCTAATTTTAAGAGAATCAATTGTATCTCTTTTTGCCCAAAATTACCCTTATTTTTTAGGGCTGTATATCTAATTTCCAAATTCTCCTTGAGAGAGTTCTATGAAAAACCTAGATACCAAGTTTGAACCCAATCGGTAAAATAGTTTCGGTTCTAGCCCGAGGTACAGACAGCAACTCGAAAGCCACTTTTTCGTTTTCAGAGAGTCTTGAAACGTTGACATTTTATTAAAATCTTGAATTCAATTTTTTTTTCCATCACAATACTTCTTTCTACAAGAGGTCGAGATAAAAT
Organism: Timema podura; assembly: GCA_033556935.1. Taxonomy (NCBI): domain Eukaryota; kingdom Metazoa; phylum Arthropoda; class Insecta; order Phasmatodea; family Timematidae; genus Timema; species Timema podura. Next base: position 13,031,037 of record JAVRXN010000001.1, on the reverse strand, counting down.
AAAACGGGGCAACTCAAATTTAGTGATAAAGCCTCAAGCTCAAGAGGCCTGCCTCAAACCATGAGGCCACCGTAGCGGACTTACCAAGATTCGTGTTAGCTAAGCCATGATTTTTGTTGGAAAAACAGTTTTGAAAAATTCACACATTTCTTTGCGGCCAAAACACTTTAATATATCATTTGTTATTTTATAGGTATTGATAATATTCATCAAAAGTGACAGCTGCAGATAACATGACTTGCTGTATGAATATATTAAAATTGTTTTAGTAACTTTAGTAACTACCAGATACTTTATTCTTTCCAAAATCATACATATTCATCACAAAAAATGATTTAGTTGGAATTCATGTTAAAAAAATTCAATAGGCATAGTTAAATAATAATGAGCATACATCGTGGTTAAGATGAACATTTTTATAAATAAATTATTGGTAATTTGTAATTTTATAAACAGAAGATAAATACCCATCAAGGGATTGTTTCTAACTTTGTAACTGGGAAAGGAGTTTTTTTTTTAAATAAATCTAAAATAAGGTTTTAACGTTTCAGTAATGATAATTATACGTCTTTGTTGCCACAAAATTGCCATCCATCTGAAAATAGGCGTACATAGTGAAACATGCTTCCAAGAAATTGGTCTTCCCTTCCTTTTTTTTTTTCGTTTCCTTTCTCTTAGGAATCCCGCGTTTCCACGACCATATAATTATTTGTTAACGATACGCCAGTCTCAAAGTAAGTATTCAATACAGAAACAAAAAGAGGCGAGTGTGGAAGGTTTTTACTGTACGTCTCACGAGCCATTTCATGAGAATTACTTGAGTATTTCAGAAGAGGGGGGGAAGTAGATATCTGGAGTCACGCCAACATTATAGTCTTCATCCAACGAGATTATTAGTCGAGCTACGTTTAGTACAAAGAGAATGATAACAGGAATATTTTACTCCGGAAAACATCGAAAGCACACGAAGACATGGAACAAAAGTGCACAGAGAAAAAAAACAACCGCATAACGTGGCAACATCGCAAACATATTGTGAGCAAGTCTTTACAATTATTTATTAATTACACGTTTCGGTAGAAGTATAGTCTGGAGCGCTACTCTCGCAATAAACTAGAATTTCCGAAGACGGGGAGATTGGGGTTCGATCCCTGTCGAGTGTACTGAGGGTGATCTTTCCGAACAGGTTTTTCACACTCTCCACACAAATGTGAGTACACGTGCTCTAAAAATGGCCTTTCTAACTCCCATAAACCATTAGCGTAGTTTAGTATACAAGTGTATAACCCGAACGCAGTGCTAAAAATAAAGATAAAATACATTTTTTTAGCACCGTGTTTTACTAAGCATTAGGGTTATGTACTGAATTACGCTTATGGTTTTAGGGTTAGGAAGGTTATAGTTGGAGAAAGTATACCCGCATTTTCGTGGAGGGAGAGTGGAAAACAATTTTGAAAAAAACCTCAGTAGACCCGGTCGAGGTTCGAACCTCGATCTCCCCATCATCGGCAGTATAGTCCACCGCGAGAGTAGCGCGTTAGACCACGCGGCAAGCGAAGCGGGTATTGATGACGTGTAACTAAATACAAATTGAGCTGATAGTAATAAAACATCTTACGGATGGTTTTACATTTGGCTGACTGACTCAGGTCTACAACACAACCAGGAAGTATGTGTCTATTATGTAACTTTGACTACTACCTAAATTTTACTAGACACTGACAGGCCAAAAGAAAAGATAAATCAATTTTCTCGAAATCCGTTCTAAATATTTTGATTATATTTTTGTGTCTAGTCACTGTTTAACATAACAAACAAAATTTAAACTCTCATTTTATCATGAAAATGAATTTACGTTGACATAAATTTTCAATTTTGACCATATCTCCGCAACTATTTGAGATACAAAATAATGTATCATTGTAATAGTGTAGTACTTTTAAAGATACAAATCTTTAATTTGAAATATATATTTTTTAAACCAATAGTTTCTGAACTATTACCTAATAACTATTTTTTTGTGGATTGAAAAAAAATGTTATATTGATTGCTAAGCTCTTTTTATGCACAAACATTTTCCTCTTTTCTCGATGTTTCTGTAACAGTGTATATTATTTAATTTATGTTATTTGGTGTGTAGTATTTTCCCGGCGATGAATATTATTTTGTTTCGCAAATCTTTGTAATTTTTGCTAACTGTCTCTATTTTAAGGGAGAGAAAGTTTGTGTGGAGCATCGTACCATTTATTTTCAGCCATGAAGAGAATCGAAGCGAGGACCCCTAGCTAGGAAAACAGACCCAATACCGATTCAGCTAAATTGTTCTTAAATCTGCACTGCATTAATGGAAAAATAACGAAAAATTTGGGGGCTGGGGTTAAAGGAATATAATATTAATCATATTTAAAAACTAGAAATTTTCCTGACACAAGTTCTAAATTACGGGTGATTTGGAGCTCAATTAAAAGCGCGTTAAAATAGTAATTACACAAACAGATATGTGGCCATTTTACAAGCATGACCTACTCTGTCTGCCTTTTCAAATTTTATTCATTACATCCTCTTTTTTGTTTTGTTTTTATGGTTGTGTTTATTATCAGGGTGTAAATAAACAAATTAATACCCGCGAGTATATAAACATAACTGCTTATTCCTTTTATCCAAACGACCCATACAATTAACATCATCATTCCCATCGATTCACGGAAAATAATTTAAAAAAAACCCAATTCACAGCTTTTACGTTGTGCAAACTGTTTTGTTTTACTCTTCTTTTTTTTATTGGACTTCATTAAACTGTGTTTATCTATTAACAAAACAAGTTCAACTTTGTCAAAGCGCTCATTAGACACGTTTAAGTTCATCTAATTAAAAAATAATTTAAAAAAATATATAAAACATTTATTATTTAAAAATGGTTCTGGTTTCTAGATTTCAGACAAGTTTGTTCGAATTGCGTTGTCGAAGGATTTTTCTTGAGCGATAAAAATCCGTAGCACAACTTCCTTCGGAAGGGAAGTAAAGCCGTCGGTACCATGACGATTGGGGCATGTAAAAGAACCCTAAAAGGTATATATGTGGAAATACCTTTCCCGGCAAAATTTGAAGGCCCTTTCGTTCTAGCTCATTGAAATTCTCGTGTGCTGATATAATCAATCGGTTCAGAAAGTGCACGTTACATGTCTCAAATAAATAAAAGTAAAAGTTTTTGAAATTCCCAAATTTCTAAAATGGCCCTAGCGATTTTTTTCAAAATGGGTAGGCCTACTAGTGGAGTGTTTTCAATGATAAATAAACCTATACATTTTTTATTGGATAAAATTTAATTTAAAAGTAGTTTACTGATAACAGATTTTTGGGAATTTGGACCCACGCTTTTATAGACTACTTCATGATAAAATGTACAATTGTTACGTAACATTAATTCATATTAGCCTATCATCGCGCGGGGATTGAAACTTCTCCAGGATGAAAAGCTTTTATTGGCATCTGCCTGTTCAGTTGACAAAAATTTAAGCCTCAATCTAGAGAGTCCGTAAGCTTGTCGTACTTAAGTCCTTAGAAATAAAAATCACGTCTACACAGTCCTATCCGTGATCACGTGACCGTGCCAACCAACGAGAAAGTTGGAAACAACGTCCAATTAAACTCTTCAAAAGAAAACTTTCTAGATCAAGGCGCAAGCTGAAGTCATCTGTAAAGCAATATCACAGCTGAAAAATTATTAACACAACATATTTTGATATAACTTCCAGGATAGGCTAAATATGAAAGGTAGATTAAGTGCAGTCACAGATAATATATTTAAAACATGAGCTAGTTAGTGTAGTTGCTATTATAATGCCATTGGTGCTTTCATCGCGGTGCGCGCGCACGCTTACTTTGCTGTGATTGGTAGTCCTTACCAGTTCGTAGCGACTAGTATTTAAAAAGTTAAAGTTGAGTCAACTTCTATGGAGTGATAAGGACTAAGGAATTAAGGATGAGGACTCTGTAGACAGTGCGAGCTGTTGGTTTGGAGTCGATCTCTTACGGAGTACAACACACCCTACTGATACTGAGTCTGTAGATGGGGCTTTACTCGTACAAACCCCTCCCCCCCCCTCTTCTTCACATTTCAAGTCAAGGGACATCCAACCTACCGGGTAAAAGTCAAGCGTGCTAGCCACTCGGACATACTTGCCGGTCCCCTAAGTATGTATTAATGTACTACCGGTAGTGTACCTCTCAGGGGCATACTAGACATCGTATCACTCATGATTCACACTCAGCTCAAGTTCCCCGAATGGGATCAGAAACATAAACCCTCAGCGGAAGGACAACAGCGCTTTGGTACTTTTAGACTGGACGGAGATAACTTCAGCGATAAGAGATAGTGGTTTTATAAAATATACTGAACTAAGGGTCCCGGGTTTAAATCTTGGCATGGCCAGAAAATGTATCATTGGTGAAATGTGGGTTTATTCTTTCGCAGTGATAAATTAACGGCCGGGGACTGGATGTTGTGCCTGTCCTAGTCTTAAGTTATATTATAAGGCATATGAAGCTATGACAGGTCTAGAAAGCCGGAAGTGGAATAAAAAACTGACCACAGGCTGGAAACAGTAAAAGATGTAAAAAAAACTATAGATGAGTAAAATAGATTTTTAGCTATCCTAACTTAATGTTATACAAAGTGATATTTCATTATCATTAAAATGCTAGCAAATGCTATTTTTAAAAGCTAATGTGCTAAAAAATAATAATTTAAAACTACTATTTTTCCCTGTCTCTAAAATATAACTTATCTTTGCCTGAGCATAAGATAAAATACTTGAAATAATGGGGCCTGTACATACAAAGGAGTGACAGCTGTGGTCGTAGAAGTGGTGACCTTGAAGATAAGAAACACCCTCCTATGCGCACCCCTCACAGAAGTGACCATGTCTTACTACCTGTTCAGGTTATTGGCATATATGATAATTACTCTAATGTGGTAAGGATGAGGAACAAAGTGTTTTAGAGGTAATCTAGGAAGGAGAATGGAAAAACATTTAAGGAAAATTACATAAATAGACCTGACCGGGATTAGAGCCCCGATCTCCCCGTCATCAGTTGGTCAGTATAACATGAGAGCGGCGCCTTAAGATGGCGATCCTTGTGATGTTATGTTTATTGGCGAACATTACGTTTCAAAGCTCGTGATAGGATTGCGGCGATTGCTCACTTCAAATCCTCGGCTCAAATGTACTCCGATTTTCTCTCATTTATAGCCAATATGTCACACCTAGAAGTTAAAATAATGTTTTTACATGTGTATAAAATATTTATTATTATCTTTGCATGTACTCCTATTGTGTGGTTTTTTTCTCAACACTTTACCTTTCTCTCTTCCATGAAAAGGCAGTAAACTTGTAGTTTTTCGTTTGCGCTCAATATGTTCTTTTCTATATCGTTTGAAAACAAATAAAACATTTTCTTGAATATACTTCATTGTGAGCAATCACTTGTTGCACATTGTTAGCAGCACACAATGAATCTCCCCCTCCAATAGGCACCCATGAGGATTTGACGACTGCGCTCGGCACGTGTTACGAAACACCTGTACTGACATAATAATGTAACAATCAAAAGGATTCGCAAAAAAAAAAAACACGACAGTCTGTTGGAGCACGTATTCTCGTATCGAGCGAGTGCCTCGGATGGTCGCTTGTTAAAAAAGTGGAGGTATTCACCAAAAGAGCGAGCAAGAGCAAACATTTGCTCGCGTTCAGTGTTTGAATGCTCACCTTGCGTCAAGATCGAATATGTTCTTGTTCTCTGTTGGTCCATCGTTTTACAGCGAACACTCCAGTCTTGCTGATTATGAATTGAATATGGCTGATCTAAATAACAAGCTACTTTGTGCAGGTACTTACCCCGCTTTCTGTATCCCGTGTTTTCTTCGGCTTATTTGAATATTTTAAGAAGATAAAACTTTCAAACGCAAATCATGATGTGTTATAAACTTCTTATGTACACATTCCTGGAGTAATTTTAAGATTCTGTTCCCTTCTTTACTTATGAAGCAAGCAGTGATTGAATCTTTATTTTAATTTCTGAGCTTTCAATCTCCAACATATCGGCTAATTCTCTCCAAGAATCCTCTTGTTTATTCCTATTTTTATAGTATGGAACAGCACTATCAATTTTAAAACTATTTAATTCCACCATTCTAATACAAAAATAAATCCAAAAAATTAATAATTCACTATTTAAAAATAAAAATATTAACTGCACTGCATCACAAGCATTTCAACCATACAGTACAATAATCATCGTCCATACTAAGCTCGCCAGCACAAATGATGTTTTGTTTTTATGTGCCACCAACTAACCTTCCCCCCACCCCCAATATTTTTTGAAAACTAGCGAGGGAATGTTTGCTCATTCGCTCTTTTGGTGAACACCCACTTTAACAATGCAATGTTCTCTTCTGTTCCGTTACAAGTCAGTCTTCACCTTCAGACCTTTCGGCCACCGAAGCAGGTAACCAACGACATGTCACTATATTAATACCAACTTGATATTGCTGAATTCTACAACTATTCACTCTTGATTCAATATTGACCTATGGGGTTGAAATTTGTCAACGTTCAAGCTGTCAAAGTGAACTTTGTTCCTATTTCAAATAACAAACTCCCTCTGGACAAGTCCAATAAGGTATCAAAGGGCAAAGGACGTTTCATGGAAAGCAACCTTAAGGGTTGATGGAAGTAGCTTTAGACTGGCCGTTCAAACCCATTACTCATTACAGAGACGACGACATAATATACGGCTTTCCCGTAGATTATACGGATTTTGACCGTAGATTACAGAATTGTTGATGGATTTTACCTCAAATTTATGCGAATTTGTATTATCTCGCGATAACTTTATTAAGATATTCAACAAATATATTGTAAGATATCCGTTCGTTAGTTTTAAGCCAATATTGGTCAAACGTCAACATTATTCAACTACACCATTCATTCAGCCAATAATTAGGGTTATTTTTTGTTGGTGCAGCGTGAATTACAGCATTTTATTGTATCGTAATTATTTTTATCACCGCGTCTTACTAGCAGTTTAAGTTATACGCATAGATGATGATTTCTCTACTGGAGTTGGGATGAGGAAGGAAGAATTTTAGAGTTAATCTACCCTGATTTGCGTGAAAATGTACGATATTTAGGAAAAACCACCTTCACTAGACCCAAACGGGATTCTAACTCTGATCTCCCAGTCACCAGCAGGCCAGTCCAACACGATAGTGACGCCTCAGACCATTCGGCCACTGAAGCGAGTATCGTATTTATTGAAGTTGTAAATGATTTATTAGTAAAAACCTAAATAAACATCGGATTATTTAAAGTTATTTTATGGCAATTGAAATGTTAAGGTCAGTCCACAACAATATTTATTTCAAAACCAAAGTTTGATAAACAAGAAAGAATAAATGTTTTCCCAGTAAAAAAAAATCTCAAAAATTATTCAAGACTCGCTTATACTTCCTTAAACGTTTGTCTCTCATTTGGTCAAGTACCGGGTTCGAACAAAAATGTTTAACAACATAGAAGCTATTATTTGGGTGTTAACTTCAAATGTTACTGACGCCTTAATTCAGGGGTGAAGGGAGAAATAATAACTTAGAATATATGGGAGATAATGTTGCTAAAGCTCGGGAAAATATTAACACAAACTCAGAAGACAGGATTCTAGACCCAGCCATCCCATTAATGACGGGAAAACGCCACGTGAGTCGAGAACCATAACCCTCTCGGCCACCGCTGCGGGTGGAAATGTAAATCCTAATTTATTACTTACGTACACCGATCCCTCCCAGCACCACTTTACCTGAAATGAAAAAAAACTAAATTAGAGAAGTTGGGTTATAAGGTAATTATTTTAGGCGCAATCAACCTCAAGGTAAATAAATGGCAGGGAACAACCATAAACTTGGTTTGCCCTGAAAGGGAAGCTTACCTTGACGTGTTACACTATGGTGGAGCTTATAAGATAGGGTCATAGCGCGGTGCAACAAGGAATAGCTGGAGTAGCGAAGCTTTGTTGAGGCCCTTTGCCCTGCATCGGGCGTTAAGGGGATTAATAACCTGCTTCGGTGGCTGAATTGTCTAAGGCGTCAATTTTGTGTGAGTAGACTGGAGGTTGGGGTTCAAATCCCGGTAGGGTGTAGTGAGGTGTTTTTAATAAATTGCTTTTCACTCTCCACTCCCACACACAAATGCGGGTACACTTCCTCTAAGCTCAACCTTCCTCCTCGCTAATTCACTGGCATAGTTATTACATATACGTATAACCTGAACAGTTAGTAAGATGTGATGCTTAGAAAAGAATTAATAGTAATAATAATAGTGTAGTCCACCAAGGTATAGCTGCTACCTTTCAAGGTAACCGGTGGATGTATTCGTTCTCATAGAGTATATCATGTTATTAAATAAATATTATAGAATATTGGAACAAATTAAACAAAAATATTTTAAATTTGATTTGTGCTTCAATTTCTACAAAGCTAAGTTAATATTTATTTAAGGACAAATTTCATTTATATTAGCCAGTTTATGGCAACTAGGAACTTTTTTTAAAAAATCCGTCATCAGTCAATTTTCCATAAATAAATCTACCTTAGAAAAATAACATATAATTTTGATAATCACATGAAATACTCTTTAGATAAATAAAGAAATTAAACAAAATTGTTGAAGTAATTTTTTTAAATCATAATTTTCAAAAATGAGTAATTAATAAACTATGTAATTACTATTAAATTTAGGGCTATAATCAGAACAATGACTTGGCCTCGATCTACGACCATTTACCATCATATAACAATATATAATTTTAACTAAATCCACTAAAACCAATTTGGATGCAGCCTTGTGTACAGACAGACGGATTCTTAAAACTCAATAAAACATTAAACTTAAAGACACATCATAATCTCGAGCTCAAAAATATTCACGATTATAATACATTCACTATATGAGAAATATAAACAACACTTTTTTTTTATCTTGAATTTGGGAATAATTTCAATATGTCAGCAATGATGTTATGTTTCAAAATGTTGTGGATTTTTGTCAATGTTTGACTTGAATAAATCCATCATTTGTGATAATTTTGGATACACAGACGTAGGAATAAAAATCCTTGTTGGACCATTAATTTTCTTTTTCCTAATGTTGTTTCTTCTAAAATATAATATGGGAGAGTTGTAAGGTTTTCAAGCTCGTCTATTATAGAAGGTCGTTGTTTATACCAATAACTTAAGTGGTTGTGTGACCAGTAATAGTAATAAACTTTTACGAAAACATCAGTGGTTGAAAGTTTTCTTTAGAATGAGTAAATGGAAAATGCTAAGGTAAATATGTTCTGCGAACTGGTTCGGTTAGACCAGTGTTTTGTTCGGCTACAGCGTACAAAACTAAAACGATATTAACAAATCAAATCAGTTTAAGAGCCTCAACAAACTAACAACATCCCCTTCCCCTCTACCTTTCTGCCCTCTAAAAAAAATTACACGCAAAAGTTTTATAGAATTTAACAATACCACACCCCATGAACAGAAAGAGAATTTTAGGGTTGTTTCAGTACAAATAAAGTTTAAAGTTCATTCTACACCTACCTAATAAAACAGACAGGAACTTTATTAGAGAGTATATTTTTTTAATATTTACACAGCATTATTTTTAAACAAGTTCTTTTAAATATGAGTGTTAAAAATAGTGTTGGTTTTGTAAAATAAATACAACGTTTCGTTAACTTAGCTTTTGAAACATATTTCGATGAAAATACAAGTTTGGGTTGGAAAATGTTTAGTGTGTTCCACTTTATTACAATGTGTTTATCTTTAACATAAAGTTTGTTAACAATTTAATTAAATGTTTGGATGAGAAAAGACATTAAGAAGAAATGCTAAAGCATTTTTCCATCACAAATTTTTGGAATGTTGGATCATTTAAGTAATAGTTTATTATTTTAAAACAATATTTTTTCAAATTTTGTTGTATTTTTTAATATGGTAGAACTGTTTCAATGGCCTTAATCTCATTATTTTATAAAGTGGATTGCCTACTGTATTATCCGTGGGGTGAGACGGGATCTTAAGGGTAAACCCTCGTTGAAGACTTGAAATAGTTTTTCTTCTAGACTTCAGGCCCATCCCTTTTTCTTTTTTTTTGTAAAAACCAAATCCTTAAAACTATTGAAAATTCATTCTTAATGAAACACTTGCAGACAGAATTCTCTTTGTCCTATAAGTTTACATGTACAGTCTATGTCAAGAAATATGAGACTTAAACTTAAAATCCAACCATTTCATATGACTATAACAGTAACTAAAAAAGAAATACTAAAAACATTTATGATTTTTAGTGTTTCTAGCCTAAATGTTAAGGGATTAAAATTTAACATTAGGTTTTACCAAATTTAATATAAAATAGTGAACGTGTATTATCCAAAGTTCAAGACATACAAACAAACTTAAAACACTAGGATCGAACTAGGGTCTCCTTAGCTTAAATTCACCAGGTTTATAGCAGTAGGCTTTTAATCATCTCCCCTAACCACTCATCCAGTAAGTTGGGCTACTGATTTCATAAACATCTATCTGTAATGTAGCTATGAATCTTCCTATTTCCACCACAAAGTTAATCGACTTTGAAGAAGTTTCATGAAAGTTGTAGATCAAGCTGTGAAGTCAACCAAAAGTTTTAAACTTTTACCAATCTTGAGGCGGTTAAGTTTAGCGACTGTGGTACCGGAAATCTTGAAAGATAACTGTTTATTCTTATTTAATCATGGTAAATTTAACGCGCACTTTCTAAATATAGTGTTTTATTAACCACGAATTACAAATAAGGTAAATAAGGAGTTACAGTATTTTTATTTTGTTTTGCAGAGGTAGTTTTTAACAACACTTACAACAACTGGATGTACTTTTTTTCAGGTCTAGGTAGCAGCTGTGTAATTTAAACTCCCGACAATTCCGAGTGATTTATTTGTTATCAGTCTTTAAAACAGCTATCGGACACATGGGTTTTACTGACGCGTGTTTACGTGAAGTTTGAACAAACATAAGGAAGGGGAAAAAATGTTGTGGGCAAATACCGTACTCATCGAGTAAAAAAGGTCAAGAAATATATTAATTCTTATATAAAAAAAATAACCGTCGGTTGGTGGACAACTATTTTATTTATGTAAATCCGGCGTAATTTTTTAGTTCCCGAATATGTAAAGAGAGCAATTATTTTTATTAATAACTAGTAATCCCGCACGGCGCTGCCTGTGACCCACTGTGGTTTAAGAATTATATAAGGCACCCCCCCCCCCCCCCACGCTGCCCGTGACCCACTGTGGTTTAAGAATCATATAAGGACCCCCCTCCCACCCCATGGTGTCCGATTTAATTTTGAAACGTTATCTCTGAAACGTAATTCTAAACCAGATTAAAAATATTTTCTTCAAAAATATGTTAAAAATAGCCTAATTAAAAAGCTAATTAAAAATTTAAAAATCTGACTTAGAGGTGCATTAGGACCCCCTTCCGTCCACCTATGTTTAAAATTTCAGATCTCTGCATGCCGTAGATTTGTCTGGGCATCGCACACAGACAAACACTTCCTTTTTTTATTATTATTTACAATGGATGCTGGGGCGATGTTTGTTACCTTGGATTATATAGATATATGTTGAGCCCCTATGTGCATGTATTATTTACAGTTAAACCTCGACAATCCGGATTTCGATTTATCCCAATTATGGTCCCTTTTTTTTAATTATTACTGTATTATAGCCAGAAAAGATTTTAAAAAATACATCTGCGTGAACTTATAACAAAATGAAGTTTGAAACAGAAAATAGACAGCTTCTTTAATAAATACATCCAGTTTCAAGTGCTACTTGTCCAACAGGACCATCCAATTCACTTCTGGTTTAATTGATTTTTTTTAATATTATAACATTTGTTAGTAACACACTATACGGTTCAATAAATACGTTACTTTCCTTTGATGCGTTATTCAATACTACTTATATCAAACCCAACTTAACGATCTTTACTCAACCCTCCCATATGTCGAGACTGTCAAAGTTGTAGTTAGCCTGTTGGCACAATAAATGAGAAGGCGGTGAGCGGGTTGCCTAATACAGGGGATGTGTTTGTTGGCTCGGCTTTCATCAATTCTAATTTAAGTATGCTAATGATAATTTTTCCAAAGTTTTATATTTTTTTCATGTATGTGTGTTTAATATAGCATATATGAAATGTGTGTGATTATATGTAGCATATTTTGAGGTTACTGGTATATTGTGTACCAGTTGTATCGATGCTCTTGAAAATTGCTAGACTTTAAATTAAAAAAGTTCTACTGTGTATATATATATATAATTTCCTTGTCATTTATCTGCTATTTTCTTTAATCCGCACTTCTGTTAATTTGTACTTTTGGCAAGCCAGATTGTCTCCCTCCTTCCCACAATTTAGTCTGAATTATCAAAGTTTTATTGTATGCATAAAATTATGTAATTAATTTAATTTAATACCGCATTTTACTAACATTATTAATATTATTAGCATCGCGTCTTATTACCCGTTCGGGTTATACGTACTTGCGTTAATGTGTAACGGTAGGGTGATTGTGAGATGAAATGGAGGACCTACAGTTTAACGTGGGATCCGAACCACGGTGGAGGTCTGGCATTCCTCACATTCACAAGTTGTGATTAATACACGTCTTGTCAGAGGTGAGGGAAGGATTTGGCAATCAGATGAATCTGTGCCGGGACCGAGGATTGAACCCCGGACTCCAGCACAGAAGTCTGACACCTTACCCCTAGACCACCAGGTCACCTCTTACTAACAGTTCGGGTTATACGGCCTATGAACTAATTACGCTAATGAGTTAGGGATTAGTAAGATTTAATTTAGAGGAAGTACACTCACATTTGCGTGTCGGGATAGTGGAAAACCATTTAAGAAAAAACCACCCTCAGTACACCCGATCGATATCCCCGTCATCGACATTCTAGTATATTGCGAGAGTAACGCTTTAGACCATGCGGCCACCAAAGCGGGGTTTTAAAATGTTATTGTTATCAACTAAATATATCGTGTGCTTAGTGTAGATACAGTGAACGTTAAATATCCTTTATCAATCTCTTGGAAAGAAAGAAAAAGAAATCTCGCGGTTATTTTGTCAATATGTGCTAATAGATTGTGACGCGACTCTGGTGGCTGCGAGCAAACCATTTTCACAATAAATTAGCGTTTAATTAAATGATTCTGTTCATGAATTATTCAAAGCCATACTTATTAATTTCAAAACATTGTAAGACTTTATAGCATATGTTAAAAGGAAGCAATTATCTTCAAACGCTTTAGAAACTAAAACACCTACTAACTAATTAGTGCACATCAAAGTATAATTTAATAGAAAACATATAGAATTTTAATTATTTCGATAACTAAAATAATAATTGTGTATTTTAAAAAAAACAAAATTTTAGTTTTTAAACTAAAAAGGATGTGGTTATTTTGACTTTAAATATTTTGATCGCAAATATGCCTAAATTCGATTAATTAAAATAAATAATGTTAATTATACCTACTGGTGACGATGTATTTCTTAAAATAAGACATTTAACTTGTTTTTGAAGCAAAATAAAATTACTTAGCTTGTGTTTAAAATACCATAATTCTATTTAGGACCATAAAAAGGGATGAACAGTACCTTGAATGACATTTGTATGTGAGTATGGAAATCCGATGAGATATAAAAAAATGGACTTACACAACCAAATAGAACTGAAACCTCAATTAGTGAACTAAATTGCAAATTATATACCCCTTTTACGGCAAGTTTTTTTTTGTATACCCCATTCCTCGAAACGGAAAACGGAAAAAAAAATTATTTAAAAATGTGATCACCCTTGAAATGAAATTTCTTCTTTTTATTTTGTGAATGTGCTTGTGTCAAAGCCATTCATTACAAAATTGATTTATAGTTTAAAAATAGAACAAATCAGCCAGATATGATGGTAAACACAGCGAAACCAAATAACCCATTACAGTTTAATTTGTATACAGTACTAGGAATTCTCAAAAGAGCTTTTTGAAATCGAGAATTATAACAGGACAGAGAATACCTTTCAATTATTTTATTTTGACCGGATAAGGGGGGAGTCAATACAGTAATATGGCCGTTTTATTCGTGTATGATCTGCTTCGGTGTCCGCATGGTCTAAGGCATCACTATCATGTTCGACTAGACTGCCAATGACAGGGAGATCTGGGTTCGAATCCCGGTCGGGTGTACTGATGGTGTTTTTTTTACAAATGGTGTTCCACTCTTCTTCCACGCAAATGTGGTTACACTTTCTTTAAATTCAACCTTCCTCGTCCTTAACTTACTAGCGTAATTAGTATTTATACGTACAACCTGAACAGGTAGTAAAACGTGGTGTTAAAAATTAAGTATTTGTGTTTGGTGTTTTCATTAGTAAGTTCTACACTATCGTTACTGACAGCTTAATCTAGGGGCTAAGGAGGAGGAGCAAAGCATAGCGAAAACTCACCCACATTAATGTGGGGAGACGATTTTTTTTTTAAGTTGACCTCGGTGATCTGGGGGTAAAGTGCTCGCCTCAGGAACCGATATTCGTGGGTTCAAACCCAGCAGAAGTCAGAGTGATAAAAATCAGTAGCACAACTTTCTTCGGATGGGGAGTGAAGCCGTCTGTCCCATGTCGATTGTGGCGTGTAAAAGAACCCTGGAAGGTATGTGAAAATACCTCTCCCGGCAAAATTGGTAAGCTCTTTCGCTCTCGTTCATAGAAATTCCCGTTTGATGATATTAATCAATCGGTTCAGAAAGTGCACGTTAAACAACTAAATAAAAATAAAACCATGACAATCATCTTCGTGATCACCCAACCCCTCTTTCTAGTGTTCCCAACCGGGATTCAAGCCCCAACCTGTCTCCATCCATCGCTCCCTACCAATGGCATGCGAAACTAACGCCTTAGACTGCCCGTTTAAAGGTTATATTACACACATGATATGTAGTATGATACATACACTGTAATGACGTGTAAATAAACAAATCAATCGTAATTTATTAGAAGGACAAACTATTGAAGTTATTTGAACCATCACTCCAACAATTATTCCAATCCCATCTCTTCTCCGATTGCTTTATTTAGTTCATAAAATTATACATTCTGCTATTACATTAAAAACTACTAAAGGTCGATCAAATCAAACTAGAACTTCACTAGTTTTCTTATCCAGATGAAAAAAGGCCTAAGTTGACTTTCCTACTTGACCACCAAATCGCAGGGTTTGTAGTAAAGAGCAGCGACACATTTATTTTTATTTTAGTGCAAATCTACAGCCTAAAACATAAGTATATTATATATAACGAAGTTACACATATAATTTACTGGGTGGTCACCAGCACAAATAAAAAGTAGTATAAATCGTGCAATTAATCTGATGTCATCAAAGGTGCGCGGTTATTGTATTTTTGTCAAGGAAACAACTCAAGGATCATAGCGACTATTCAGACACAGATCACCATGACGTCATTGGATTCTCACCATCACCAGAGAGAGATATATCTATCTATGTCACAGACCTAGTGACCACCATGACGTCACTGGAGTCTCACCCTCACCAGAGAGAGATATATCGATCTATGTCACAGACCTAGTGACCACCATGACGTCACTGGATTCTCACCATCACCAGAGAGAGATATATCTATCTATGTCACAGACCTAGTGATCACCATGACGTCACTGGAGTCTCACCCTCACCAGAGAGAGATATATCGATCTATGGCTGATGAAACGTCTCTTGCTATGTAACGTAAGCCGAGTAATAATAGCGCCAGGTTTTACGGCCCCGTTTCGAAACTAATCAACCCCGAGCTAATAAGGCCGGACTGGGGGATGGTTAAACAACCCCCCACCCCTCTTTCCATTTCCACCCCATGTTGCATGGTTTTAATCATCCCTTGATAACAATTAGCGTTATCGCAAACATGTGATGGGACGGGGAAAGGGGAGGTTTGCACACTTAAACAACAGATCAGTAACGAGCATATTTCTGAAAATAGTTAAACCTGGATTGTCACTGAAACATAAAATATGATTTCGTTCTAGATTCTACTTTTGAATATTTCGTGCTTTATTTATTTATTTTTAACATCCACTGATAGTAATTTTTTCATAGTATCTATAATTTAAAATATTTCGTTAAAAAAATTACCAATTGTAGGTAAGGTGTATGTATAAATAGGCTACTCCTGAGATTTTAAGGCAAGCATTTGCAGTGAGAAATATTTTTCAAAAATACTTTCTTTTAATTATCTCAAATATTGAAACAAATAAAATTAAAATTAATTTTAACACGAATGGAAAGGTTTTCCATTCTTTCTCCACGCAAATGCGAGTACACTTCCTATTAATATAACCTTCCTAATCCCTAAAACCATTAGCGTAATTAGTAGCCTATATAAGCGTATAAACCAAACGGGTAGTAAGACGCGGTGATAAAAAAACTAGCCAAGGTATACCATTTTTAGTACAATAATAAAATTACATCTTGGAAAATATGTTTATAAAACTCATGAACGTGAGTGAAATTTGAAACCTTTCATATTTGGGACATTTTAATATAATATATAATTATGAAATTTTCCTACTCTAAAGAGGGGCTGTAAAAGATAGCGAGTAAAGGCCAGTATTTATGCAGTTTTTTTCAAACAATTTATTTTGTATATAATAAATATAAATGGTTTCTTTAGAAATGTTTTTTGACTTTCTACACATACTTATATCAACAGTTGTTTAATATTGTTCACGGGAACTCTGGAATTTGAACACAACCTTATTATTTTCATTAAAAAAACACTTATCAAGTCTCAATATGCTCATAAGCATGACAAATATTCTAGAATATTGTTTGATATTAACACTAGACGTGGGACGATTGGATCCTCTTTTCCTTGACTCCTATGATATTCGAGAGATTGGTAAAAATCTCAAAAATATATCTCAAACACAGATTATGATGACCTTGACTTGATATAACCATTTTAAACCATTTGTAACAGTAAGTATGATAGACTAATGTAGTTTGGAAAGTAACAAGATAATTTTAAAAAAAGGATAAAATTGTATTGATTTAATTTATTTATTCAAAAAAGGCTATATTTTTTTTTTATGACGTAAGAGATAAGACAAACAAAATAGCGTTCGTTGTTTAACGAATTTTTCAACCCTCAATTTTAAATAATTTTTTCTATATTATAATTATAAATTTTTAACGATTCAAGGATTCGAATTTTGTTTGGTGATTCGAAAGAAGAATTAAGATTCGGATTCTATAAATATAGGTTCCAGCCCATCTATAATTAATATGAGTAGAAAATTAAACTAAACTTGTCCACGGAAGCTAAATTTTATTTAACTTAACCAAAAAAATAATTACAAAAACTAAAATATTACTATCTTTAACTCTCGTAACCCTTCTTTACCCTATGACCAAAAAGTCCACGTTATTAAATCTAGGCCTATTAATAATTAATTTAAGCATACTGTAATGAAAAAAAATAAAATATGTTATGTGTGTATTTATTTATTTTGAATGAAAGAATTAATTTAATTTTAGATAATCTATAACAAATAATATTGTGTTTTATTGGGCGCCAACTACCAACCCCTTTTATTTTGTGAGATAGGTAGATTTTTGATTATTAAATAAATTTATCCCCATAAACTGCTCAGCGGTAATACGAAAACCCCTTTTCTCAAGACCCCTGGACTTTACCTAAAGTTTGGACTTAAGTTGGACACTTACAACCGAAGACTTCCTGATGCAGGTTATTATTCTTGATTTGACCAATCCACTCTACTGAGCATCGCTATACATGGGATGCAAGTTCAAAAGAAAATACAATGTACATTGATGTAAATAACAATAAAACAATTAAATTTAAAGAGTAATTTTAATTATTGAAGTGAATGATATTCTTAAATGAACCCTACCTATGAAGCATGCCTCGTATATTATAATGTTATTAAAAGTATTGTTAAGCAATACTTGAAATTGTTAAATTCTCACTTGAATTGTGAGTATAGTTGAATATACATATTTCTTTAAGCAAATAAGATTTTAATAACAAAATTTATTCTTTATAACATGTAACAATAATAACACAAAAAAAAAAAATAGTTCTGAGGTGGACAAAAAGTATTAATTCTAGTTTGGAAACTGAAAATTATTTGTCCTTCTTTAGTAATTTTAAGGATTATGCTTAATTATTTACATCCGTTTTGTCCTTCTTTAGTAATTTTAAGGATTATGCTTAATTATTTACATCCGTAACAGGATGTTTACAGATGGATTGGATCTCACCCGAAAATGTCCTTGCTCTGGTAAAAATGTTGAATCAAAGCTCCGTCGATATTTAACTCTCTGACCTTAAATTTCCACCAAGATCTTCTTTGAGTGCTTCCACTCAACTTTCTTCACGAGTTTATACAGCTTTTAAAAGTTTTAGATGAATAACATGACCATGAACCTTTAAAAAGATATAATTGAAGGATCCGCAGATCGGATCCTTCCTTACACTTTCGACGCCAATTTTTGAGAGTCACCACAATAAGTAAGACAAAACACAAACACGTTATTTTTGTTTAAAATAAACAATCACCGGCCTAGGAGAAAACATTCGCCGGGATTTGTATGCAAGAATAAAGCAAACAATCTTAATTATTTAGAGATTGGGGGTATTACTAAAAAGATAATGATACATTTTTTACAAAGAAACATAATTCATCTTTAAAAATTAATTCAAACTTGGCACCAAACAAAAAAAACAAAACGAGAATAATAATTTCTTCCGCTAGGGGCAATTAATGTTTCAAGAGACAGCCAGATGCTATAAGTGTCCAAGAACATAAAATAAACAAATCGAATAGTTCCGAAATAAACCACTCTCTGGAGCAGATAGCGTTAAAATCACCTACCAACAAAATTAATAAACATGGCGGGTTGGCAGTTTATGAATAAAAATAAAAATAAAGAAAGATGATTTAATAAAGTGAAATAAAGGTAAGTAGATTATATGTATAACATATATTTTAATTGTAAATGAATAAATAATGAATATTCAAAACTTTAGGAGTTTTGAATGAAATTTAAAACAAATAAACAGTAAAATTGACAACGATATTATATATTTGAAGAATTTAGTCAACTGATTATTAGATTTCTATTATAAGTAACTCTTTTAACCAAAAATAACATCACAATACATGCATAAATAAACCAATTAGAAGGCTTTTTTCGAACCGCATCTTACTACCCGTCCTAGTTACGCACATTTTAATTACGTTGATGAGGTAAGGATGGTCAAGATATAATTTAGAATAAGTGCACCCGAATTTACGTGAAAAAAGAGTGGGGAAAACATTCAGTAAACTTGACCGGGATTTGAGCCCGGACCTCCCCATCATCGGCAACACAGGCTAGATTAGTCTAACATTTAGTCTGCGTGTTCACCGATGTGGGTAGTAATAGTTATATCACCTAACAGACGAACAAAAGATGGAGGGGCCTTTTTGATTGTCGAAGAGGGGGGGGGGGGGGGGGGCGGTAATTGGTTCACTACCTACAAAGTAAAAATTTAAATCTTTTTAGGTGAAAAAAAGGTTTGCGAAAAAAAGAGGATCCAGCGGTGTAATTAGTCTACCGCGTTTACAAATTTAATCACAAAATAAATGCAATTTAGGAAGTACAATCAGTCTCGCAAATAAGGGGAACTCAATTCAGGAAGGTAACCGTTTAGCGAAGGGATGCCAAACTCGTTATCTACGATACTCTCTATTATTACTGGTATAGAAATAATCGAGAGTTGATCCTAATATCGCAATTTACGATACCTCGAATTTGCTCTCAAATTCACAATAAATTAAAGTCGTGGATGACAGTGAAACGAAACATTTCAGAGTTGGGTAATTTTATCAGATGTTTTACAGTTTCACTTTAGTATCGTCAAACCTGCTTCAGTGGCAGAGTGGTCTAAGGTGTCCCTCTTGCTGTAGACTGTCGAGGCATGGATTCGAATCTCGGCATCGGGTGTACTGAGGGTACCTAAATGGTTTCTTACTCTCCCTCCAAGCAAAGATGGGTACAATTCCTCTAAGTTCAACCTTCCTCAACCCTAACAAATTAGTGTAATTAGTTCATATATTTATAACCCCCCAAAAAAGTAGTTAGAAGCGGTGCATAAAAAAATTGATAGATGTGTGGGTAGATCCAACTTTCACTTTAATTTATGAAAAAAGGTCAACATTGATAGTAACGAATAGTGAGAGTCAATTACAAAAAAAAAAGTACTGTAAAGTTGTAAATATAATCAACATGGCAGGTTTGTTCTAGTGATACTGCGAAAATTGTCATGACTAATTTGTTTAAGTTTTCTTTGTTATTATTTACATGTTTTTTTAAATTTGTTTAGTTTGTTGTAAATAAAGGCTTCCTTCCGGACTAGTTCAAACGTTTGCCACCAGTCTGTGGCGCTATCCAGGGCCACAGTGGCTTGGGGGTCACTTTGCCCACTCTGGCCACTTTACCCTAATCTCCCCTATATTACAACACGATACAAAAACATATTTTTAATGTGAGGTTAAATGCAGGAAAAAAAAATTAAATTCTAAATGTTTAGAAGAATAGCATTTAAGAATCGAAAGATAAAGATTACAATTTACGATTTATAATCGAGAAAATCAGAAATTGTGACGTCACTAGTTTATGTATTTACAGAGAGTCCTTGTGTAGTTGTTTTTTACCCGCGTTTGTTATAGCTCTCCTGAATAATATTAATCATTTTGTTCAATTTAGGTGGTTTTTTAAATGATCAAGGGCAGTGTGTACGTACCAGGACATGTTTTAACGCAATTAAACCACACTTAACCAATTTACAGGTTGTGGGGAGAGTGGCGAAGGGGGAAGAGGAGTAGGCCTGCGGGGTTATTCCATCTGGTGAGGTGTAAGAGCTACTGTTATGGTTTGGTAAATTAGTTTGATAGGGGGTTGCTATGTCCCCCGTATGTGGAGGACAATGAGTGTAATCAGAGTGGCCTAGCAAAAGAGGAAAAGAATAAAGAAAGGAAAAATACGGAGGAGGGGAAGAAGGGGCCAATACACAGACACACCTGCTCATTACATTAACATTTTGGTGAGTAAATATACGATTTTTCTATTGTATTTTAAATTGAAATAAATGGTACCACACGTTGCACGTTTTATCATGTAATCTTTTACAGTTTGCGAGAAAATTTTCAAAAAAAATGCAGTCGGTGAACTACCCTTAAATATATATATTAATGTATATTTATATATATGTCATGTAAAACATTCCCTTTAAATCCATTTTAGACAAAACCATTAAGTAAATTTAAAAAAAATTAAATATTCAAAAATCAGTTATTACTTTTTAGTAAACTACCCCTAATTTGAGGGATGGAATTAAAGTTTTAAAAAAATTCTCTGAAGAATAACATCTAAATATCAGATTTTAAAAAAATCAACAAAAAACATTTCAAATGTAGCCTCATAGACAGACAGACAAGATCCATTATAATCTTAAGATGTAAAATTTTCCCGCTTTCAATAATTTCTCTCTGTGATAAAGTAAAAATTAAATAAAATCAAAACCAAAGCAAAGAAGTATGATCGCATTTTATTTTTATTTTTTTTCGCGACGCCATCTTGCTAACCATCGGAACTATCCGCAAAAAAGATTAAAAAAATTGAAAATAATGAGTCAGAGATGAAAGAGGTAGAATGTATAAGTAATGTACCAGCATTCACGTGGAAGGAGATTGGAAAACAATTTTGGAAAAAATCACCCTCAGTAGACCCAACCGGGACTCGAACCCAGATCTCCCCGTCATCGGCAGTCTAGTCTACCACGAGAGTGACGCCTTAGACCATGCGGCCATCTAAGCAGGACGTAAAAATAGATCTAGTAACTTTTACGACTGTCAGCTAAAAGTTTCTTCTTATGAAAAATGGATTGTAGCCTCTGAGCCGGTATCGTTCACAGTTCTCGAAATGAGGGGTTATTCGGTAGAGAGGTTCATATATTGGGAAATATGGTCAAAAAGTAGATAAAAAATATAGATGGGCGAGAGGGGGGTTTGGAGGGATGATGAATTGTTCTAAGTAATTAAATCATCGAGAAACGTTGGAATTTTCGTTCCGGTTGATTTACGCCTCCCCCCCCCCCCTTTACCAGCCAATACCTGACGAATTCCCTCTCGATTACGTCACTCGGGCTTATTTAGAGATGTAACGCTGGTTTCCGGTTTATTCAGAGATAGTGAGTGATACATGTGCCCTGTGGAATCCTAACTGATTGGGGAATATGGCTAAATCTGTCTTCCTCCTAATATGGCCATCGATAGTCGATAAGTAATTTATACATAAGAGGAAGGGGGGATGTTATGTTACGAATTACTTGAGCGCGTCTCGCTGACAGAGACCTTTTATCGGTCGATATCGGGATGTTTAACCCCCCTCCCCCCGTTTCCATCCTTAGCTGTTAAAAGGTTTCAAAGCTCCCCAACGTCCAACCATTTTCCTCGTAGTTTGTTTTTTACCAATCAAAAAACCAAATCAACTTTCTCTAGCTACAGCTTGACAAGAGATGGAACTTTTTTTTTCCAGTAAGGGTTTTAAATCAGAATTTTTCTTTTCAGGTAAATTCTTTTGAGCTTTGAAAAGAATTTTAAGGGTGGGATCCTTGAATTTTCGCATCTTAAGGAATGTTTGAATATTTTTTAATTAAAAAATGTTGAGTCTAAATTTGTTTTAGAGCTATAATACTATTTATTGGTGGCTAGGCCCTTACATAATAATTATATGATAACTTTGACAACTAGACCCCTGACAATTAATGTAACACTTTAATGAGTGTTTTTTATCTTATAAAGAATGCATTATAACAAAAACAAACAGGCCAACTATTTCTAATTTATATTATTCGGTTATATTCCTATTTCATCTTATGTTCATAAATTTTTCTAAGATTCGAGACTCGAATTCGGTTTTATTTTTATGATATAGACATTGCAAAAACACTGACCTTAATCGACACTCTCATCTTATATGATGGGAATATTTCCAGGAAAAATTCAAATTAAAATCTTCCATCTCCAATGTCTGCAATCAAGGGGAAGCGCGGATTAAAGGTTAAGCTAATCTAGTCTAGTAAAGTTTGTCAGTGAAGAGATCAAGGTTTGAATCCCGGATGAATTTATCGAGTGTGAATTCTCTCTTCATGACGGCTAGATGGAGTTTTCTAGAGCAAGCCGAGTGTGTTTTGTTTCATCCTGCAGAAGGCTGTCCTGACGGATGATTCTCTCGTGATTCACCGCAAAGAACTGCCTCGCTTTTTTGTTGTTGTTGCCCGTCATCAACTCCAAGGCAGTCTACAAGAGAAAGAGGAACAGCCAAGGTCCCTGCAGTTCCTTGAACTCTCACCGCGAGCTCTGGTGGAGAATGTCGTAACTAAGATAACCCCGCAGGTAGCAATCGGATGGACACCGCCAGCGCTGAGATCTTCAAAGTTGAATTTTTTGTTGTTGGATAAAACAATGAGCTACTGACATCGGTTGTTACAATTCCAAGTTATCACCATCGAATGGTCTAAAGTTTTCCATTGAAAAAGACTAGATTTATTATGATGGGAGGATCGGGGTTCAAATCCTGGCTGGGTGAACTAAGGGATACATTTTTTCATTTTCAGAATATGATATCTAGATGGAGTAATCCTCACTAAAAAAAAAGCGTAAATAATAGCTTTGGCTATTTGATTCTTAAATATGCGATCCCTTACAATTATAATAATTGTATAAGTGGCAGCAATAAGCCAACTACCGAGTAGAAGGTGGCTGCGTTATCATACATAATGGTTTAGACTTTAGATCCACAGATTCCTAAACATGTTGTGACATTAGGCCTGTATCATTTTACGTAATTCTCTTTTATATTGAATATTATCGTCAAGGTAATGTTATTGAAACTGGTCAGGTTGACTACATCTAAAATGTTTCTAACTTTGACCTAGAAAGGTCTAGGTTTGATCCTGACTGCCTAAACTGGTGATTTTTTTTTACCCTATGTCAAGGAGATTAATGATTTAATTTATTTTAGGGATGTCCCTTTTTTCTGTCTACTAACATTAAATAGTTTTAATGAGGATATTCAAAACATGCGGCATATTGAACGAATAAATAATATGATAGCACATGAATATCTATTTAAATATGCAGTAGTAGTGACAACCCAAGGCGTTGTTTCACTGAGTCACATTGTCACAACACACTGACCGGCATCTTTCAAACCCACGTAACTTCAACCCACAGCCATACTACAGTCCCACCCCACCCTAGACAAACACCCATATACATCAAGAATCATTCGGCACGTGTATATTCCCAGTCAGGTATCATAAGGTTCTTCCAAGAGTCTAAAGACGTAGCTTGGCGGATCAACATATCCTCCGTCTTGGTTTTAAATATCTGTTTACTACACGATAACAGGTGGGTTTGACCTATTTCTAAGTGTAGCTTGCCATGTCAATACATCTTTCATCGTGGTTTTAAATATTCCTTTAATACAAGATCTAGGAGGCTGTGGCCTATTCGTATTTACGTGTTATCTAACTCATTCTCTATTCCCCCGTCTTCATTAGTACCTTTGACACCAACACTAATAAAACTTAATTCTCGGGATATATATGAGGAGGAGAGTTTAGAGGAACTATACCGGCATTATTATGTAGAAGAAATGACGAAATCCCAATTATATCAACCCACCCCGTCACCTTCAATCCAGATTTATGCGGGAATGACGCTTCAGGCATTCCGACCACCATTGCGGCTACATCCTCAGTTATTAAATACAGTATTTTTTGGGAAGAGATTCTGGTCAAAGTACAATCTCGTCAATCCCACGATCAGTTTGAAGAATCCCGCCACAGTTACCTAGATCTATATCATCCGTCCTTGGCGTCAACTATCACCCCAAGATAAAGGTTTGCAGTTGTTACCTGAGACCAACCAACGTTTTGAAAAGTGAATATTACAACGATTTAAATCATCCAAACAAGATATACGTGTGGGATGAACAGGGAGAGGGGGAGAGGAGGTATGTAGTCGTGAGTAGTGGAACTTGATTGGCTGATACATTCATCGGAGAGTTGATAAACTTGATGAGTGGGGAGGAAGCTTTTCAATCATACCGTAACTATACATTTTATTATTATTATTATCTTTATGTTATAACTGGCCTCGTAGTATGGTGGTAAGAGCTCTTATTTGCTGACGTAGAGGTCCCAGGGTCGATTGCCGGCTGGTACCTTGAGTATTTTTCCCGAAAGGGGAATCACCTCAATCAACGGTCATCAGGGTTTGGTTAGTTAGGCTTAAGTTATGTTGTAAAGGTTTCCACTGGTTCCACACCCTCACACCGCATTATCACCCTCATACCTCACTATCACCCTCATACCTCCCTATCACCCTCATACCGCATTATCACCCTCATACCTCACTATCACCCTCATACCTCACTATCACTCACATCATCACCGCATTTAATCGGGACATGGAACATTATAACTGTCTAATCTTCCCACAAACTGAGCTACGAATGATGTTGAACAGATGCACATATTATTATTATTATTATTATTATTATTATTATTATTATTATTATTATATTATTATTATTATTATTATCATCATCATCATCATTTTAATGTTTTTCACTGACGAATTTATGGATTTTTTAAATAATTTTTATGAGCGAGTATGATAGCTATATTTACAAAATTATTTTATTTTTGCATAGCGTTTTATTGCGAGTCTGTACTATCAGCATTGAATTGCATCTATGAAGAAGGAATTCATAAATGTAGCATATATAATAAGTGTATCCATATTTGCATGGAGGGTGAATGGAGAACCTTGTATGAAATACCACCCTGAGTTAGTTCACCCAGCTGGGATTCGAAACCTGACCTCCATATAGCCGGCAAACCAGACCTGGCGAGGTAACCGCTTATCACAAGTTTCCACGGATTAAATTTTTTCCCAAAAATTAATGAAAAAATTAACTTTTTTAACAAATAAAGAATGGTTGTGGTTTAGGAAATTTCAAGTAAACAAGCTGTAGTCTTTTCTTACCTTATTTTAAATGGCTGAATCATATGTGTATGTGTGGGTATGTCTCCGTGTGAGAGGAACAATGGCTATCCTGGCAAGTAAAATGTTATTGCTGAGCGGTGGTTAGCCGAACTAACCCCAAAGTCGTAGCCATTGTTTTCACTGCCCTACTAAAACTGTTACTCATGCTTTTATCATTAGCAACGAGCGGTCGGTAAAAACCTTGTACAAACCATCACAGGCTGTCCTTTTACCCACAAGGTTCACCTTACTGAACAGCGCGATAAAAAAAAAAGTGTTTTGTAAAGTTCCAAAAGATGTTCCTCCTGCAAACAGTTTGTGGAGTAATAATTATGTGTATATAGTCTTTTCGTTTGATTACTTTACTGCTCCGTTTTCATGTTCTGGAATCATTATATATTACTGGTTCGATTACGTTTAGAAAATAATATATTTTACACTTTTCATGGGTTAAAATTTGTTGTCTGTGTTTTACTAGATGTAAAATTAATTTGTAAGGTGATCTGGCGGTCTAGGGGTAAGGTGTCGGACTTCTGTGATGGGGTTCCGAGGTTCAATCCTCGGTCCCGGCACAGATTTATCTGATTGCCAAACCCTTCCTTCACCTCTGACAAGACGTTTATTGATCACAACTGGTGAATGTGAGGAATGCCAGGCCTCCACCGTGGTTCGGATTCCACGTTAAACTGTAGGTCCTCCATTTCATCTCACAATCACACTATTATCAAACATTAGCGTAAGTGCGTGTAAACCGAACGGGTAGTAAGACGCGGTGCTAATAATAATAATAATAATAATAATAATAATAATAATAATAATAAATTAATTTGTTTTACATTTTACATGGATTGAAATTATTCATTTGTGATCGGCTAGGGTTTAAAATTATAACCTGTTTTACACTTACAATATAGGTCAAATATAATGTTTTGTGAAGATTAGTTCTGCTTCTTATTTATGCCATACTTTGCATAGTGCAAAACGTGAGATGATGAAGATTTTCCATTTATATTCTGCATGTACCAATGATCAATGTGAAGATACAGCTAATAATTTTTGGTAGAGATTTGATTCAAAATATAGTTTTCTATTAATTTTAATGTTAATTTATTCAAACAAATACTTTCAGTGTTTAAAAAATAGCCAAGAACATTCCACTTTTGAATTTAAAATAACGCAGTAATTCATCGTCTATCCAGAAGCTAAAATGTTTCACTTATTCCCAAATTAAGTTCATCTAAAAGTGTTTGGACACGAATTTATCGTTTAAATATCAACCCACCGAATTAACTAAACTACCTCACAATCCGTATAATGCTATGTCCCTGTCACATCAGCCATTTTGGTTAGTTATATTTAACATATATTTTAATACATTAACCAGACATATATATTATTTTAAAATTTTAAAATAATTAACAAAATTAGACGAATAAGATTGCAATAATATAACAAACTATCTTGTAAACGTAACCGCTTGTAGGCAGAATAAGCTGCGACCTAAATATATATTTATCCGCTTCGGTGGCCGCGTGGTCTAAAGTGCTAGTCTCGCGGTAGACTAGACTGCCTGTTATGGGGAGATCGAGGTTTGAATCTCGGTCGGGTGTACTGAGGGTGTTTTTACAAAATTGTTTTCCACTCTCCCTTCATGCAAATGCAGATACACTTCCTCTGAACATAACCTTGACTAATCACTAAAACCTTTAGCGTGTAACCCGAACAGGTAATAAAATGTGTTAGTATATATAGGACATGTATATGTATCCTATATATCCTTGACAACTAGATCATCACATTCATGTTTCTCTCTTCCGTGACGCTTCATGTCCTCTGTCTAGACATGTGGAATGGAACATAAAATAAAGCGAACAACCAATATTTATTCTCATCGCATCATAAAAAAAGGGTCACAATTTCAAATAATCACAAGTCTTCTCTTCTCTCAGTTTGTAAGTGTGTATTTATATATATATATATATATATATATATATTTTGTTCGGAAGCTCATATCCCAAACTGCACATATAACTTGTTTGAACCACAAGTAATACATAATCATTGTACACTTACATCCTGAAACCTTTATTAAGACCATTAAATTGTGTTCAAATTTTTGGTGTACAGCACCGGGAGAGCAAAGCTGTTTAAGCAAGCGTGTACTGCAAGTTGCATAGGAGTTAGGCGCGTGACACTGCACATGTAATAATAGCAAGCACTTTCTGTGATGTAGGGCCGTTAATGATGACCCTCAGAACGTATTTCCATTTCTATATGGACTGGTGTGTTGTTTACTATTAATTGTGGTATGTTCTGCTGCCGTGCCCCGAGATGTTCGGGTGTGTAGTGCCATGCACCTAGCTCCTATGCAATCTGTTGTACATGCATGCTTTAACAGCTTTGCTCTCCCGGTACTGTATGCCGGAACTTTGAACACAATTTAATGGTATTAATATAGTTTTCCGGATGTAATTGTACAGGGACTTTGTATTACTTTTGGTTCAAACAAGCTATATGTGCATTTTGGGATATGAGCTTCCAAACACCCTGTATATTGCTGTAACTATGCAAACTTCCTACTTCCTCTTCTCGTTAACAATGTGATAATTGAGTTAGTTGTTTATATGAAATCGGTGTGATACAGTGGCGTGCAGTGTAACCAGGATAAGAAGAGTTGGTATAAACTGTAGCTGTGAAATATTCTCATCACTCAGTAGAACACTCATTGGACAGGTCTCAGATATATGTGGAGAAAAGGAGGAAGTGTATGATTGGTCAAATGGGGAAAGAGTGTGTGAGAACTAAAATCATCACATGTATAGTTTTAACCACCTGTGATTTCCATGGAAGCACTCCACGACACGACACGACACGACACTTTTATGTTTGTTTCACATAGTTTTGGACTTATATCAAAAGTAAGAAGGCATTTTTTATTTTATTTTGAATAGAATTGAACTTTCGGTTGAGGTTAGGTGAAAAAATCAAATTTAAGTATTTTTTAGCGCAGCTTATTACTACCCGTCCGGGTTATATGCCAATCTACTAATTAAATCAAGTACCTATTGAGGTTGCCTCTATAAATGATTGTTACCTAACTTAGATGTTCGCAGACTCACATAATTTAAACAAAGGACGTTGTGTCATATTATCTTAGCAGGGGATTTGGAAGGTTTAGAAAATGAGGAGGAGGAAAAGAGTAAATGAACGAGGGACGCAGGGCCCCTCTTATCGAATGATCCTAGAATCTGGTTCATTAGGGTTTATTAGTAGTATTAGCACTGCGTCTTACTACCCGTTCGAGTTATACGCACTTACGCTCATATGTAATGGTAGGGTGATTGTGAGATAAAATGGAAGACCTACAGTTTAACGTGGGATCCGAACCACGGTGGAGGCCTGGCATTCCTCACATTCACAGGTTGTGATTAATACACGTCTTGTCAGGGGTGAAGGAAGGGTTCGGCAATCAGATAAATCTGTGACGGGACCAAGGATTGAACCCCGGACCCCCAGCACAGAAGTCTGACACCTTACTCCTGGACAACCAGGTCACCTATTAGGGTTTATTATTTCTGTGTGTCTTTTTTTTAAATGTATTTCTTTGCCAAAATGCGCAGGAAGTGGTTTTTAGAAGATTTCAAACGTATTTTTTTTCGCGCTCAAAATTGGGAATTAAAAAAAAAAGTACTACCGGTATCATTACATTGGATGCGTACTCTCTATCTTAAGTTACATATGGATATCGCATCACTTCCTTCCTGACGTAATGTTGTTGTTGTTGTTGTTGTTGTTATTATAGCAGCAATACGATACAGAAATAATTCCAGGGCGTACATTTGACTTGAGTCACATTTATCTTGTTTAGTGTTGTAACAAGAGTGACAAATTATGAGATACGTATTAAAAAAAAGTAAGTGAACATCCAATCACTTTCTTAAAATTGAAAGTAGGTACAGTATTTTTATTAAATAATAGTTTTGACTATAAATGGGAAATAATGATGAGGGCTCCCATATCCCCATCCCATCGGACCCCCCTCCCAGTCCCCCGGTTCCACAGTCCCCACATATTAGCAAAAAAAAAATCAAATCAAGAAATAACTTTCAAAGATAAGTTCAAGAAATAGAAGGGAAGGAAGGAAGGTTTATTAATCTTTGTAACCCTTCAGTGAAGGGGGTTTGGGGGAAAGGGGGGTGTAAGACGTCCCAGATGTTGCAGCAAGTGTAGTGCATTTAGAATAAGAGTTCAGGAGCACATCTGCAATACAGAGAGTCAACGGCTACAAAAACAAAAAAATAAAACTTTGATGAATTGTTTCAAGATGCGCCGTGCTGTTCGCCCGAGAGAAGATACACTGCTTTACACTCCGAACAAAGGAGCGCCACCGTCGCCTGCTTTGTAACTCCTTGTTCGTAATAAACACTTTGTAATCTTCTTCAGTCACCTTTTTTTTGTATACTATTACTATTCCTTGTCATAATTAATGTACTCGAGTTCGAGTCTGCCAACACGCGGGAAAGAAATATTCCGCGAAACTTTCAACAAATCTGTGAAACTTTGTTTATCTTGTAAAGAAGGATGGTTACTTCAAAACTTGACGGACGTTTAAGGGGAGATGTGATAAATGGGAGATTTAGGGTCCCCCCTTTTTTTAAAAAAAGGGGGAGGCCACCTACTCGGGTGTTGAGACGCACTTGCTGAGGTTCAGAAAGGGGTTGGTCTTTCTACTGAGCTAAGGGTCCAGGTTTGATTCCTGGTATGGTCAAAAATATATAATTGGTGAAATGTGGGTTTACCCTCTCATAGTGATGAATTAACGGCCGGGGGGATGGGTGTTGTGTATGTTCTAGATTTAAGTTAGTTTTTAAGTCGTGCGCTGATATAGTCAGTCGGATTAGAAAGTGTACGTTAAATTCCACGAATGCATGAAAAGTAAAAAAAAATATGTTATTTTAAACTCTAAGCTAGAGAGTAAGGATGTCAACAAGTTCTTATAGGATTTAAAAATCTTCAAAAATTGACCGGAAAGTTAGTTGTATCACTATCAACGATGTTTAGTCAGAAATTAAGACTCGCTAAACTCAACTTTATTGCTTGTTCAAATCACAAGGTTAGTTACAGTTCAAGTTTTATTGGGAGAGCCTTTTAGAAAACACAAACTATTTTTTATGTCAACCATGATAACATTTTACTATATTATTATTGTTATTTTAAAGGTATTGATACTATTTATCAAAAGTGACAAAGATCACATGGCTTAACGTATGAATATGTGATAATATATATAGTAGCTTGTCCAGCCATCAGAAAAGATTATTTATTCCTATGGAAATTGGACTGTAGTAGGTTCAGAAGTTTTGTGATTTGTCTGCAAATTTAGAGCTAAGAATCTTTCTTTTATACATTGTTTTTCTACGACATTGCATGATAGTGTCCATACATTCACATACTAATGTAAATTATATAAAGATTGGGGCCTAAATATTAAAAATTTATAAACTTTGATAAGCTATGATATTCCTAAAATTAAATGTTTTTATCTTTATAAGATTAAATCAAAATCTATTTAGTAGAAACTCAATAAATTGCTGTCGAAATAAATTATAGTTTTAATGAAATTGTGGATTACTCTTAGGCTATTTTTAAAATTTGTAATTGTTTATATCCTCCGTGTATATTGCTGTTTTCTTAAAATATATATTAAAAACTGATGGAAATAGCTCGTGGAA
Organism: Timema podura; assembly: GCA_033556935.1. Lineage (NCBI taxonomy): Eukaryota > Metazoa > Arthropoda > Insecta > Phasmatodea > Timematidae > Timema > Timema podura. Next base: position 12,999,025 of record JAVRXN010000001.1, on the reverse strand, counting down.
TCATTGTTGAAGGGATAACTTAAAGTTTTAAATATAATAAATGTAGCAGAGTGAAGGTCGAAATAATTGTTGAGAAACAAATTTAGCTTTCCGCAGCTTGCGGATATTTTCCTTTCAAGTAGGAGGTAAACCTTACTCCTACAAGTTTGATTTTTTAACAAATAAAATATGTTTGCATAAATAAAATTGGAAGCTAAAACAATTCCATCATTGTCAGAAGAAAACATGACAAAACCATCTGCATATTTTTCCACGTTGAATAACCAATGGAAAAGGAATGAACTAAATAAAAAACCATTTCTTACATTTGAAAATAAAGCTTTATTTGAAGAAATTCTTCTTTCTTGTAATTGAAGGAATAAAAAAAAAAAACAAAGACAGATCCGAAATGATCAAGACAGATAGTCCTACTCCACCACACAAGAGAAATGGCGTAAAGTTATGCGCGGGGGAAAGCAAAATAAATTGTGCTATATTTTTTATTGACATGAAAGAATAATAGTTTAAAACGAAACGAGCAAGGAAACAGGTAAATTTAAAAATAAAAGGGTCTCAGAGTAAAAAAAGAATTACCAATTTTAAACACTCATTCTTAGGTCTACAGTAAGAGTCAATTTCATCTTCGATAAAATGAGAAACCGAAAATATAAGTCGGATAAATCCAACAAATGTGTACATCTTAAGGTGGGAGGGAAGTGGACCCGACGAAAAGACTGTTTTTTGCAGTTTTATGTTAAAACTTTTTTTTTTGACCAAAATAAATAAATAAAATATTTATCCTGTACAGACATAGAATTTTGAACTGTTGACATAGCCATACGGAGAAAATTAAACTTTATGTTTGTACTGGAGTAATATTTTTTTGCAAGAAAAAAAAATTTGCCATAGAAAAAATTACAAAAAACATTGGCCTTTTCTCCCCTCCTCTTTCATTCCAGCATAAAGTGAGAGTGTAAGGAATGCGAATAAAGGAAAGTGTTTTTTGCAGTTTTTTACAATACAATGAGATAACAGTTGTTGAATATCTGTCAAGGGTGTCCTGGAATTTAATGACATCCTTTTCTCTTCGTTTAAAAAGTTTATCATCTAATGCCGCTATGCTCATGACAGATATTCAACAACTGTTGATATCAATAAGGGAATAAAATTAAGCTCAAGGTTTATAGTAAAGAAGTATTTTAACTATTTTGGCCAAAATAATATTTTGCTACAAAAATACTGTTCTTTTCTCGCTTCTCCTACACTCGCACCAAAGAGGATATATAAGAGAGTAGAGAGAAAGAAATAGAGACAATATTAATCCGAAAAACGCCTTGACTAGAAAAAAAACAGTTGACATTGCAGCTTATCACTTGAAAAGTAGAATTTATCATATAATAATATGAATTAACATAAATAAAATACACCTAGCTACTTTATCCCATTTAATTTTTTTTAATGCAACGCTCATTGAGAGAATTCAGTTGATGTTTTAACAAAGTTTTTAGACCTGTATTCACACATCTTTAAGTAAATACATTATTTACAAATTTACTTCAGGTATTAACTAAGTCTGCACATTATATACCTAAATACATGATTAGATTAACATATTCTCATTTTATCAGGGAAATTAACATGTTAACACGATTAATTAAATAAAAACGATCGCATGTATTTAACACTCTTAAGATATTAAATTGGTAAAAAGTAACGTTGCTACTAAATTATGAATAATTTTAGGGATACAATGGTAATAATATCTTATTTGATAGATATTATTTTTAAAACATTAATTCAAGTTTTGTAATCCATGCAACTAGAACTTTTTATAGCAATTCTCTCGTTGTTATTATTATTATTATAATTATAATAACCAAACAAGTAACATTTTCCTCAAGCTCTTTCTATTAATGTGGGCCACCATTTTAACAACCCAGATACATTTTGTTTTATCACCGCGTCTTACTGCCCGTTCGGGTTATACGTTTAAGTACTAATCAAGATAATGGAACCCGCCTCGCTGGCGTAGTTGGCTAACGCGCCAGTCGTGTTGAGCTCGACCGCCGAGGACGGGGAGATCGAGGTTCGAATCTCGGTCGGGTGAACTGGGGGTGGTTTTTCCTAAATGGTTTTCCACTCTCCCTCCACGTAAATGCGGGTTCACTTCCTCTAAATTCAACCTCCCCAATTCCTAATCCATTAGTGTAATTAGTACTTAAGCGTATAACCCGAACGGGTAGTAAGACGCGGTGCTAAATAATAATAAAAAAAAGATAATGGAATAGGAATTTATAAATTGGAATTTACAGGAGGTGACCCCGCATTTGCGTGGAGGGAGAGTGAAAAACCATTTAGGAAAAGCCATTCCCCCCAGTTCACCCGACAGAGACTCGAACCTCAATCTCACCGTCCACGGTGGTCTAGCTCGACACGAAACTAGCGCGTTAGCTAACCACGCCACCGAGGCGGGTAACCCAGATATAGCTGGATACAAAGAGGCAGATATGAAGATGGAGGTAGTGTGGATGTAGATACAGAGATAACCTCAAATAGGAAGATACGAAGAAAGAACTAAAGTTAAGATGAGGATATAGAGATAAATACAAACAAGAATATATAAATACAGATATAGCGTGTGGATTCAGAGATAAGTACGTACAGTAAAGAAGATATGAAGAAAGATTTAGGGTCAGTTACAGATGTAAGTACGAAAAGAAGACACGAAGACAAAGGCATGAAGATATAAAGGTAGAGCTTGCAGGTCTAAAGAGAAGAGAATGCGGGGTGTATAAAGGAGAAAGGACAGGAGTGGTGTAGACAATGTCGTGTAAAAACATTGCGTCCCTTCTATTTTGTCTGTGTTCCCCCTCCAGTGCCTCATTACACATTCTGGTTTCAAAGACACCGGACCGTAGGCCATCCCCCAATCCCCCCAACGCTCCCAGCATCCCTCCGGACCAACCCTTCTCACTAGATACCAATGCACGTAGGCGACACACACACATAAAAAAGGGGGTGGGGGTGAAAAATTAAATTGCCCGTATCCACACTAAAGTGAAATGCGAGTTCTTTCAGATGGCTACCGACTCGTCGACAATATTCTCTTTCAAAGAGAAGGGTTTTTTTGTTGCTTTTTCTTACTAAAGAGAACAAAATTTTTTGAAAGCTATTCCTTCCCCCCTTTTCCTCCTCATTTAAGTTTTCTATTACCGACACCTTCGAGCATATTTTATTTGTATTTAAAAGAAATTACTATATTACTATATCATTATAAAACTATAAACTATCAAAAGTGGTGAGAATACTGGGGGTCGGAGGAAGTTATGTAATAATGAGTTACATACCATGTAATCATCACAATATATTGTTAAGATAATCAAGTCACGTGTATTACGATGGGCAGGGCATGCAGCGTGAATGCAAAAACTAAAAACTTGCTCAGGGTATGGCTGGCAAACCCAATGGGAAGAAACCATTGGGAAGACCTAGACACAGATAGAAGGATGACATTAGAATGGACTTGAGAGAGATAGGGTGTAATGAGGTGGACTGGATAGAACTATTTCAATATAGAGATATGGTGTAATGCGGTGGACTGGATAGAAATAATTCAAGAAAGTAATAGGGTGTAATGAGGTGGACTGGATAGAACTAGCTCGAGATGGGAATAGGGTGTAATGAGGTGGACTGGATAGAAATAGTTCAAGATAGAGATGGCTGGCATAGATTTCTAAGCCTACAGTCAAGTTTTCATAGGAAATACCTTTTATAAAATGTAAACTTATTTTTTGCGTCCAAAATTGACAGATGACATGACTTAATGTTCGAATGCGTGAAAATAGATCAATCAAATTTTCTACCTGTTAGATAAGGCCTTTCGTGTGAAAATTAAGACGTAATTACTATTTATACTATGATTAGAGTATTCACAGGCCTACGCCAAGTCCTTGATCCTTAGAAGTCGCTTTTGATAGACATTAAAAATACCCATGAAATAACACTAATAATATGTTAAAATGTTATTAGTTTTGGCGGTACAAAAAATATATGTTTGCATTTTCTAAAAGGCCATTGCTGTTAAAATTAGACTTTATATGATTTGTGGCTTTTACAAGTTAAGTCAATTTACATCACTTGTCAAATTGGTAAACATATTAGCGAGAGTAATGATAATAAAAACTGTTTTTAGTAACTCTTACAACTATCAAGGAAGAGGACAAAGCTATTGTGAACATACCACACTGACGCTATTGTGAACATACCACACTGGCGCTATTGTGAACATACCACACTGGCGCTATTGTGAACATACCACACTGACGCTATTGTGAACATACCACACTGGCGCTATTGTGAACATACCACACTGACGCTATTGTGAACATACCACACTGGCGCTATTGTGAACATACCACACCGGCGCTAATGTGAACATACCACACTGGCGCTATTGTGAACATACCACACCGGCGCTATTGTGAACATACCACACTGGCGCTATTGTGAACATACCACACTGGCGCTATTGTGAATATACCACACTGGCGCTATTGTGAACATACCACACTGGCGCTATTGTGAACATACCACACTGGCGCTATTGTGAACATACCACACCGGCGCTATTGTGAACATACCACACTGGCGCAACTGATAAAACAAGAGAAATGATAAAACAGAGGGAGTGTAATAGAAGAAAAATTAAAGAACAACGTTTGGTTGACTGAAATTTCTTATCGGCACGCTTTTTGCTAATCGATATTTTATTAGTTGATGAAAAGATTAAAATAAAATTTAGGTTTTTTTTTGTTTTATTTCAGAGCTACTTATAATTAAAGGCAGCTTTTACATCCTAAGCTAGAATATACTGTAGATCAAGCTCATATTAATCAGTACTATGCACTATGCACTATGCACTATGCACTATGCTCTATGCACTATGCTCTATTATCATTGTCTTAATACCCTTCCTTGTTCACAGTAAACTTATTATGTATGGTTATGATAAGCTAGGTAGAATTTAAAGAGTGTACCCACATTTGCGTTGAAAAAGATTGTAAAACAATTTAGGGAGAAAAAACTAATTACACCGAGAACCAAATAAGGTGAGGCTATCGCTTTAGTCCTCGTGTTCACCGGTGCGTGTTACAATCTGTAGCAAGTGAAAGTTGCGATACATAAGATTTTACGTATAAATGTTTTAGTAACTTTTATAACTGTTAAAAAAAGGCCTTTTGGTCCAAATTAGACTGTAGTTTTGTTTCTCAGTTCTACTATTCGGAGTTTAGATCATGGTCTAAAAACCACATTGGCGTCAGACATGAGGGAAAACAATGCTTATTAAAAACTTATAGCTACGTTGCTTAGGACTTTTGTCTGCGCTAAGCATGAATTTTGTCGTAGTGCCTATTTCCACTCCTGAATATTTTATTAGACAGCTAGGGGTAAATTCCCGGCTTTCCCAGGAATATATATATATATATACGTTTTTAATTAATTTTCTGTTCTTTACATTGTCAATTCTGGAACTTTAATTGTAAATCTAGATTCATACGTTTGAGATATTTACTCTCGGAAAACTCTAAAGGCGGCCGCCTCCCCAAGCGAGAATTTTACGCACAAAAGTTTAGTTCTAACGCAATATTTAATTCTATGATGCGTTATTTCAAAATATGGCTCGAAGCCAAAATGAAGTAGAAAGATTTCAACAAGGCTCTTTTTCCTTAACAACCCTATATTTTTAGTTTTATTAATATAAAAATTGTGTGAAATTAACTCATTTTCAACGACTTTTTAAGCATATTTGCGGGAGTATCAAACTATGTTCTGATAGTAACATGATTTATATATTTTGTGGCAAATCTCAAATATATTCTTTTTCACGTAAACAGTTTTAGTAAAATATTCAAAATTCGATAGCCTCTAATAAATTCTAGGCCATGGGAATGAAGTTTTCGAGCAGAAATGAAACTGTTCAGGTAAGAGTGGAAGTACATGAGATAGTAGATAAAGCAAGAATGAGATGGTATGGTCATGTAATGAGGATGTTGGAGTACATGAGATAGTAGAGGAAGCAAGACTGAGATAGTATGGTCATGTAGTGAGGTTGTTGGAGTACATGAGACAGTAGAGAAAGCAAGACTGAGATGGTATGGTCATGTAATGAGGATGTTGGAGTACATGAGATAGTAGAGGAAGCAAGACTGAGATGGTATGGTCATGTAGTGAGGATGTTGGAGTACATGAGACAGTAGAGAAAGCAAGACTGAGATGGTATGGTCATGTAATGAGGATGTTGGAGTACATGAGATAGTAGAGGAAGCAAGACTGAGATGGTATGGTCATGTAGTGAGGATGTTGGAGTACATGAGACAGTAGAGAAAGCAAGACTGAGATGGTATGGTCATGTAATGAGGATGTTGGAGTACATGAGATAGTAGAGGAAGCAAGACTGAGATGGTATGGTCATGTAGTGAGGATGTTGGAGTACATGAGACAGTAGAGAAAGCAAGACTGAGATGGTATGGTCATGTAATGAGGATGTTGGAGTACATGAGATAGTAGAGTAGAGGAAGCAAGACTGAGATGGTATGGGCATGTAATGAGGATGTTGGAGTACATGAGACAGTAGAGAAAGCAAGACTGAGATGGTATGGTCATGTAATGAGGATGTTGGAGACATGAGATAGTAGAGGAAGCAAGACTGAGATGGTATGGGCATGTAATGAGGATGTTGGAGTACATGAGACAGTAGAGAAAGCAAGACTGAGATGGTATGGTCATGTAATGAGGATGTTGGAGTACATGAGATAGTAGAGGAAGCAAGACTGAGATGGTATGGTCATGTAGTGAGGATGTTGGAGTACATGAGACAGTAGAGAAAGCAAGACTGAGATGGTATGGTCATGTAATGAGGATGTTGGAGTACATGAGATAGTAGAGGAATCAAGACTGAGATGGTATGGTCATGTAGTGAGGATGTTGGAGTACATGAGACAGTAGAGAAAGCAAGACTGAGATGGTATGGTCATGTAATGAGGATGTTGGAGTACATGAGATAGTAGAGTAGAGGAAGCAAGACTGAGATGGTATGGGCATGTAATGAGGATGTTGGAGTACATGAGACAGTAGAGAAAGCAAGACTGAGATGGTATGGTCATGTAATGAGGATGTTGGAGACATGAGATAGTAGAGGAAGCAAGACTGAGATGGTATGGGCATGTAATGAGGATGTTGGAGTACATGAGACAGTAGAGAAAGCAAGACTGAGATGGTATGGTCATGTAATGAGGATGTTGGAGTACATGAGATAGTAGAGGAAGCAAGACTGAGATGGTATGGTCATGTAGTGAGGATGTTGGAGTACATGAGATAGTAGAGGAAGCAAGACTGAGATGGTATGGTCATGTAGTGAGGATGTTGGAGTACATGAGATAGTAGAGGAAGCAAGACTGAGATGGTATGGTCATGTAGTGAGGATGTTGGAGTACATGAGATAGTAGAGGAAGCAAGACTGAGATGGTATGGGCATGTAATGAGGATGTTGGAGTACATGAGATAGTAGAGGAAGCAAGACTGAGATGGTATGCTCATGTAGTGAGGATGTTGGAGTACATGAGATAGTAGAGGAAGCAAGACTGAGATGATATGGCATGTAATGAGGATGTTGGAGTACATGAGATAGTAGAGGAAGCAAGACTGAGATGGTATGGTCATGTAGTGAGGATGTTGGAGTACATGAGATAGTAGAGGAAGCAAGACTGAGATGGTATGGTCATGTAGTGAGGATGTTGGAGTACATGAGATAGTAGAGGAAGCAAGACTGAGATGATATGGCATGTAATGAGGATGTTGGAGTACATGAGATAGTAGAGGAAGCAAGACTGAGATGTATGGGCATGTAGTGAGGATGAAAAAAGAGAGGATGCCAAAGAAAATGTTGGAAACGAAGTATGTAGGAAAAGACCACGAAAGAAGCCAAGAAAGAGATGGGAGGAGTAAATAACTTAAAGTGTGCAAGTGAGAAGAGAAAAATGGAAGCAATTAAAGGAGGAAGAACGGGGAAGGAAAGAGGAAGATGGAGGAGGTATATTACTAAACTGACCCGGACACAGGCTGGAAAGAGTTGATGATGATGATTGATGATGTTGATAGATTCGATTTCGCTTTGGATTGAAAAAGTGGACATTTCATACACATAATTAATTCCATCTGGGAGATTTATAATAAATATATCGTTTGTTAATTATTTTTTTAATCCGATAAAGTAATTTAACATAAATGGGTTGCTTTTATTTTATAGTCTGATCTTTATTAAATTTCACAAATATAGTCCGGAATCATAATTTGGAATCAATTCACACGTACAGTACAAAATAATAATCACCTGAACACAATCAGGCTTACCTTATAAGATGAATACAGTAGGATTTAGGTAGGATATGGATCTGACAGCATTGATAGATTTTTACAATATTATTAGTGTTGTTTTACACGTATTGATAATATCTGTCAAAAGTGACAGCTCCATATCGGCTGACTTGACGTATAAATTCGTTAAAGTGATTCAGTAACTGTTTTGTCAGATAATAAATGCCCCTTCTAAGAACAAATGGACAGTACACAGAGTCTCTTTTGTTTTATATAAAAGGAAAAAAAAGTTCAAAACAACAATTTGATTAATATTAAAAACAACAAAAATGAATTTCTCATGCAGGAACTCGTACCGACATGTCTTAAAATATTAATTTTATACAAACAGTCAAACTACACTTAAAAGTAAATTACAGCTCTCTTTTTTTTTAAATAGGCCTAAGTTAAAGTATTATAGATTAATTTTTTATTTTAGTTGAGTAAAAAAAATTAAAATGTGGTTTTATGTTTTAAATAAATTAGAAATTCAGTGCCAAACTTAAAATAAAAATATAATTAAACATAAACTTACAGAGAACCCGATCGAAACCCAAATAAATGTATTCTTAATAATCTTTGGAAAATATGTTTGTATATTTTAAATTACGATAATTCATTTACAACTCTTTACTGTCAAGCTGGCACCATTAATAAAGGTATAACATTTTGGACCTGAGGAAACTAAAAACATTTTGTTACTTTTTTTTTTCACCTAAAATTAATTAAATCCTTTTCACTTTTTTTATCAATTTAGGAAAACTTATCGTTCCTAAAAGAAAATTAAACTTAATCAAATCCAGAACTGTTTATAAATGTCCACTTGTAAAGTTTGGTCCATATCACTTTAAAAAAAAGAATATGCAGAAATAGGCAGTCGTACGTTTGATTTTTGTGTTACACATAGGCGAAGGTCTAAAAAATGTGTGTGTGTGTGTCTTCAAAGATCTGATCAGCTCTTCCAACATCGCTTTTGCCACGCTCTAAGGAACGTCAAGATTGGAGTGACAGTAAGAAACAAGAGGCAGGTGAGAATATAGACGCGAAGCTCATAATAAACAAGAAGACAAAAAGTGGAAATGAAGGAGTGTGTAAAAAAAAAGGAATAGAAGTATAAGGAAAGGGAAAAAAAGAACCCGGGAACGACCAAAATATTAAAAAGTAAATTAAGGGAGGGGGAGAGGGGGGGAAATGACAACATCAGAAAGGGAAAAAGAGAAGAACTTGAAGACACACATCAAAAGTTTTCTGGTAGCTCTGCTCATACTACACAACGTGAGAGTAAATTAAAATTGAAGGCTGTCTCTTCTTTATTGATATCCAGAGGGTAAGAGAAGTCTTACCCTCCAAAGTATTTCAACGTCAGACCATGACGGTGAAAACTAACAAAAAAAATACTTGAAAGATAAAATTGTACACGTAGTTTTGAAGGTTTCTTACAAAAGATAAAAATAAAAGTAGGATTGAATCATGTTAGTCCGGCTTCAAATTCGTCTGCAATATTTGTATCATTTGAAGATTTCTTGTTTAAGGTGCGGCAGAATAGAAGACCAAATCTCGTTTTGGGTCTTATCTTCCTTCTCGAACTGAGTACCTGCTTGAGGAGAGGTAATACCCCCACCACTCTGTTACTTTCCTCAACCTGGCTTGTGTCACATTATTTGGTCGATTGGTTTTCTGTATTCTGAATGACAAACAAAGCAGAGCCCGGCAGGCCACCTCTACCTGGAATTTTGGGTTCACAAAGTGTTTGAATAAACAAGCTACAGTGAATAAGATTTGTTCCTATTTCTAGTATACAGTACTTATAAAACTGTTTTATTTTTCTAGTAAAAATGAAATAGGTTTAAATTTGCTGTTGATGAAAATATAATTATCTTATGACTATTGATCATTGCTAGGTGGTTTGAAAAAAAAAAGTGACTAATTGTATAATATAATAATTTTCTAGATTTTTTAAATAAATTGGAAAGTTATTAATGCACTTTCTAAACATCCTAAAAAATTAGCTAGATTAGCACATGACCTACAAACTTTATATATATATATATATATATATATAACGTGTACTTTCTGAATACCTTCACTGAAATGTGGCTATATAGGCACACGATTTACAAACTAGCAAAAACCATAAGACAGAACTCAAGACCGTAAATTCATCAAAATATGATCTATATTACGCCCCAGCGGGAATTAAACAATTAGCTTAGTAAGAGGACGCGTTACGTATTCGGCCCAATTATCTAGAGCAGCGGTTCCCAACGTGGGGTACGCGTACCCACAGGGGTACGTGCCGGGACGTTTGGGGGAACGTGGAAACATTTGATTAATGGTGGAAAGAGCTACATATACCAGCAGTGTAAGACAAAAGATCAGTCAAAAGTTATGAAATTAACTCAACGATATGGTGAGGGGCGGTGCTGTTTTTTTTAAAATATATGTTTGACCTTGAAAAAATTATTTTAATTTCAATAGTTTTATAATTATTAATAAATAAATATATAAAATTTGTTCTTTATTTTGTATCTTTTGCTTTTTGAATGTAAAAATATATGAACTCTTATTCACCTTATTATAATATTGTTTTTTAATCTTATTACTAGCCCATATTTTTCAGTTGCAACAAATAAATTATTATAAATAACTGCTACTGTAGTACTCAAACATTTCTATAATTAAAGACACAATTCATGGAAATGGAGTGCCAAGGGGTACGCGAGCGATACAAGGTTAGGAACCGCTAATCTAGAGGGTATCGTTATTTCATTTTATTAGCACCATGCCTTACTACCCGTTCGGGTTATACGCTTAAGTACTAATTACACTAATGGGTAAGGAATTGGGGAGGTTGAATTTAGAGTAAGGGAACTCATATTTGCGTGGAGGGAGAGTGAAAACCCATTTAGGAACACCCCCAGTTCACCCAACTGAGATTCGAAGTTTGATCTCCCCGTCATTGGCAAATCTAGAGTGTAGATGAATGTATTAAAGAAAGGTTGTTTACTATATTCATATATTCCTTATTTGATAATAATACATGGGATATTTAGGAACTACTCTCAAAATGGCGAGAGCCAACCACACATGCAAGATTTAATATTTTTACTGTATAAGGGCACTTGTGAGGATAGCGAATTTTTTTGTGGGGGTAGCTGCCTCCCACCCTCTCAACCACCAATGGAAGTAGGTTTTTTTTTTTTACATTATACAATTCTCGGATTGATTAAGGTGCGGCAGAAGGGAGCACGAGTAATTTTACAGTGTTTATAGAATTGAAATTTGTTGGCCAAAATAAATCAAATATTTCTCCAGTAGCAATATAGAGTTTAGTTTTCTGCACATGCAAGTATCAACAGATCTTGAATATCTGTCAAGGATGTCCTGGAATTTTGTCAAAACTTTTTTAAATTGAGTTTTCTATGATTTATTTGGACTTATGTATAAGTCTTCCTCCATTGTGTAAAAAAAATACACATTTTACCATAGCTTTATTGAAAGCGTTATTGTTGAACAAATTTTGGAGGGACCCGCACCAGTTGCCCAGTTGACTAACGCGTTTGTCTCTCATTGCACTCGATCACAGGAACATAGCACAATTATATAGAAATATCCAGTATTAGTTACAATAAAATACCTTTATAATAGTTGTTTTGTAGGAATAGAGTAAAGCTAATCTATATACAAAACTCTGGAAGTCATTTAATAGATGACATCTTCAGTTACTTTTATTGCAGGAATAAAACACAATCATATAGAAATATCTAGTATTAATTACAATAAAATATATTTATAAATAGTTTTATTTTAAGAATAGAGTAAAGCTAAACTATATACAAAACTCTGGAAGTCAATACAATAGATGGCATCTCCAGTTACTTTCATTGTAGGAACAAAACACAATTATATAGAAATATCTAGTAGTAATTACAATAAAATACATTTATAATAGCTGTTTTGTAGGAATAGAGTAAAGCTAAGTTATATACAAAACCCTGGAAGTCAATACAATAGATGGCATCTCCAGTTACTTTCATTGTAGGAACAAAACACAAATATATAGAAATATCTAGTAGTAATTACAATAAAATGCATTTATAATAGTTGTATTGTAGGAATAAAGTAAAGCTAAGGTATACAAAACCCAGGAAGTCAATACAATAGATGGCATCTCCAGTTACTTTCATTGTAGGAACAAAACACAATTATATAGAAATATCTAGTAGTAATTACAATAAAATACATTTATAATAGTTGTTTTGTAGGAATAGAGTAAAGCTATGTATACAAAACCCTGGAAGTTATTGCAATCGATTATATCTTCAGTTACTCTTATTGCAGAAACATAGCACAATTATATAGATATATCTAGTAGTAATTACAATAGAATGCATTTATAATAGTTGTATTGTAGTAACAGAGTAAAGCTAAGAGATATACAAAACCCTGGAAGTCATTACAATCGATGATATCTTCTGTTACTTTTATTGAAGGAACATAGCATAATTATCTAGAAAGATCAAGTAACCATCACAATAAAACACATTTTTACAATGTATTATAATATAAACATTTTTAATTAATCATAGTATCTTAGTGACAGTTTTTAAAATAAAGAATAAAAATGTATACAATAATTGTATAAAAACAGAAGTCTAAAACTAAGTAACCAAATATTTTGAAACAAAGTAATTATTACTTTGTTTCAAAAATGTTGGTTACTTTGTTTTAGACTTTTGTGCATTCAAAATATATTCTGGATTTCTTATTTTCATTGATCTAGTGTGCCTAGGATCTATTAGCTCTGGCAATAAGCAATCTAAATAAAATCTAGTTAATTTTGATTCCATTTCAATTTTCCAAAAATCATCATCTTTTTCTACCCTTTTGACTACCATACCTTTTTTTGTCCATACTACAAGTAAACAGTATTTTCGTTGGGTTATGTGAAGCTGACCTTGAATTTGATAGAAGTAATTATGGCGTTTGTTAAGAACAAGCTCACCTTTATTTTCCTTAAAAACTTGTATTTTCCCCGCTAAAACAGCTTCTTCAGGAGTCATCTCAGCTGCAGAGAATGGACACTTTACCTCCACTATCCCATCCTCACCAATGAGACCATCTGGTGAAGCTCCTAAGTATGGTATGTCTCTGTCTATAAAAAGACCACAGGGTACTACTTTAACGCTTTCTTTTTTTTCGAGGTCATTAATTGCATCTCCTTCATTCATCTGGCCATACATAATTGATTGAGATTGTAGTTCAGAGCTGTACAGCATTCGCTTAACCAATTTTTCACATCCAGTATCTGCTCTACGTTTGCATACTGTACCAAAGTTCGATGCCGTCAGTAATTTTCTTCTCTCTTCAAGCCATTCGCCACTTTCTCTCTGCAATATTGTAAGACGTTCTAAAGCGTCTCTTTCTTCTTTAGTTTTTTTTTGAGAAATTAAAAACTGGTCTTTCTCTCTTTGAAATTCCTCTACACTCATGTCTGGTCGCTGTACATTTGCACCATAGTCTTGGTCCTGGCTGCCTTTTTCGCGAAAAAGGGATCTTGCTAGCTTTGGTTTCTTTCTACGACGTTCTTTCTCAGAGTCTACCTTCAACTTTCTCTTCATTTGAGATTCCTTACAAAATCTCCCAGGGCTTCTACCGTAGATAGATTTGTGGAGTACGTAATGAGCCTTTCCTGTGTTGTGTTGGACCACTGCAGCGGCACATCTTACTTTATAACTGCCAGACAGGGAAAAATTTATTCTTTTCCCACCGATGAATTTTGCAACGGCACCATTATATTGTTCCGCAGCGTTGCTGTCTACATCTTGTATAAGGCTGCGACTGTTCTGGGCAAGATATTTAGATGGGGCCATAACTTTTCCAAAGAGACCTACTTTAATTAACTCAGGAATTAGATTAATTTCATTAGGCTTATTTTCTCCCTGGCAAAAATATCCACGCTCTTTGCATTTAGAATGGTCACCTAACACATGGCTAGGTCCATTCAAAATATCTTTTCTTAATTCGTCAACTCTCTTTTCTAGGGGTGCATCTTGTTTTTTCCTATATTGTATAGCTTTACTGACAGCTGTTCTTAACCTGAGGGTATTAGTTCCTATTTTCTTACGCAACATAATTGGGAACCGTCCTCCATCACTTGTTGTAACTATGTCTCTAATTTTATTACAATAATTCCTGAGTAAATGGTTACGGCATTCCACTTTTTCTACAGTCAATGTTTTATATGGCCTGGCGTCAAGTATTTTCTTATACACGCTGCTATCACCGTCAGCAACTAACTTTGCATATCTCACTCCATAGATAGCCTCACTAACTAGAAATCCTTCTACAATAACTGCAGCTTCCATGCTGGTTGAACTTAGATTCCAGTTCTTACTGCACACGTGTTGATGTGGATCTACACCTTTATTCTTAGCACGTGCGCAAGTTGTACAGAATTTGTTTTTTACGCCGATGTATAAAACTTTTCTTGTATAGTAACCAATGATCGCAGCCTGTAAAACACAAATGTATCACTTATCAATAGTATTTTAAAATAATAAGGGGGACACTTATAAATAGTGAACTTGAATAAACTTGAAGAAAAATTCTGAGAATAGGACAATTCCTGGATAACAAAACATGCATAGTAGAATGTCCCGGATTAAATTCACGTGTTCAGTAATCTTCTTTTTTTTCAAAGGTAAATGTAATTACAAACTTAGGTTAAAATCGAGTTAAATCGAGTGTTTATGTCATTTAAATACATGTATTCGTTAATATTAGTTTATGGGAAAACCTAATATATATTTGTAATGTTTAGCTAAATTAATTTGTGTATACTTGGTTTTTTACAAATTCATTGTGATTTTATGACACTCGGCTGGACGAAAATGATTGAATGAATAAAATTATCATAATTAATTAAGCCGTTTGAGTTTTAATTTGTGTTAACACAGTTAGATTTAAAAAAAGTTTTTTGTTTTTATTTTTTGGAATCCCTTTATCTTGGTTAGTACGGCACGAAAATTAAATTCGGCATATAATAATTAGTAAAAATTCCCAAAAAGTTAATTATATTCATATTTAACTGTGTGAAAATTTGTGGAATATAATTCCATAAGGCTTAAAAATAAGCATTTGAATACAAAGAAAAGCTTTACTTACCACACCCGACAGCGAACTGTAGTTGTTTCTGTAAGATCTCTTTCCCCAGCTGCCATCAGCTGCCACAGTTAATAGAGGAGTCCCGTCGGCTGCTATGTGCCCTCGTTTCTTTGCTTCTTCTATCTCTAGCTTGACTGCGTCTTCCATTTCACACTGTGCTGCCTTTTCCCACTCATCTCCTAGGCGATCATGATACTTTTTGAAGGTGTTGCTGCTCATACATGGAATATTCATTGTTGACATCATTTCATCGAGCTGTGCATGCCCTCCACCAGTACTCATTGTTCCTGATACGGCAGCACTGTTAACGTCCATGAAAAGAGTTTCTAAAGAATTATCAGGAATATCTGTCCACAACATACTTTCCAATCCACAGAGTCTACATTTGAACATGAATCCAGAATTCAGTCCTCTTCTTACTTCACGTTTTGGATCCATGTCTTTGAAAGAGCAGTGAAAAGGAAGATGGTCATCCATTGATATTATTTGTTCAACAAAATATTTAAGGTTAATTATTCTTCGTCCTTGTAGTGAATATGTCGAAATAGTGGTTAATTTGGAATTAGTAATTATGAATGTATCTGGGCTCTTTGTATACCTGAGAAAAAGAATCAAATGTACTAATAATAAGTCAGAAACTAAACATGTTTTTCGAACAATTATACTCTAAATGTAACCTTGCGTCTACTATGACAAAAAAGTATTATGCATTAATTTAAACAGGTTGGTAGCTAAGCTTAGGTTA
This sequence comes from Timema podura, assembly GCA_033556935.1. Lineage (NCBI taxonomy): Eukaryota > Metazoa > Arthropoda > Insecta > Phasmatodea > Timematidae > Timema > Timema podura. The sequence goes on along the minus strand of JAVRXN010000001.1, from coordinate 12,982,722 downwards.
GACTAGATTTGGCTTGGTCCGGAGGGCTGGCTGGAACTCGGATTAATCCTGACTGGACATTATTCCGGAACTGGGCTTAGTCTTCCCTGGCATTATTTCAAAACTGCGCATAGTTTCGACTAATACTATTTCGGAACGGGGTTTAGTTTCGACTAATACTATCTCGGAACGGGGTTTAGTTTAGACTAATACTATTTCGGAACTAGACAGTTTTGCCTTGCGTTATTAAGGATTGGGCATAGTTTTGACTGATGTTATTCCAGAAATCAGTTTAGTTCCGGATCTACTTTGTCACTAACAAGGTTAATTTATAATTAGGACTGACAGAATGGATTTCAGAGCTAAGCAAGTAAAATTTGAATGGAGCCCACTCCGGGGATTATTCCAGGCTTGATAAAAATTGTGAGGACAACAACATTTTTAATTTTATTAATTAAAAATGAATCAACTAAAATCATTTAAATATTTAAATCAAAACGAATATGCTTGTACCAGACATACCTATCTGAATATATAAAATCAATTTAAAGTTTTTTTTTTAATTGTCTTAGGTTGGCATAAAGATTGAAAATGGGATTTGGTTGGACTAAAGCTGCTCTTGATACACTTAACGGGTCTACAATGGCCATAATTATTTTGATACATTTTTCTTATTGTGTTAGGCTTACTATGCATAATTCGATTTTAGATTATTCATAATTTTAAAAATTACAACTAATTATATTTGGGGATTATAAAGTAGGCTATAATAAAACAATATGCTAGTTTTATACAATTTAGTATGACTCCACAATAGATATCCTCAACAAAAAATAAACTATTAGTTTTTTATTTTCTTAAGATGGATACAATTCTCTCATTTAAAACTTTAAAACGTATTAATTTTAATTCTCTTATTTATGATTTTTTATTTTATTTTATTTTTTTCTCAATGAAATTTTCAAACTTTTATCAAGCTATTTTACATTTCTTCGAACCCTTTTCAAGAACCAGTTAGCTTTTTGAATTTATAATAACTATTATTACTATTACTATAATAATAATAATAGTAATAGTAACAATAGTACGTACTACTACAATAATAATTATTATTAGTATTGTAGTTGTACTTTATTAATCACACAATTGACAAATTTAATCTAGTGAGGTGAGGATTAGAAAGATAAGTGATTATGTAAGCACACCCGCATTTGCATGGAGAGGAAAGGGGTATCAACGAAGGAAAAATTCACCCCCAGTCCCGCGGCTTATATTCGAACCCCAAATAAGGGTTGATACAAACACGCACAAAGAGAGACACAAAATCACAAATAATGGTCGCATCTAACGTACTTTTTTCTTAAAAATTAAACATCTTAAAACTATTGCATGCTACTTACATAGATAGATCAAGATGAAGATTTTCATTTTGAGGCTCTGTGATGCTAGGCACGTTTAATTCGCGTTCCTGAGCTCCTCCGTGAACACCCCTAAACAAATAAATAGAATAATTAAATATGTTGGTTTCAACTTTTATTTTAAATAATCCATGTGGAAATCCCGATTTATAAATACTTACATAGAAAGAAAGTGTGGTTCTTCTTGGTTCCCTGAAGTATTTTGAGATGAATTGTTTCTTTGTGAGTCCTCCGTACTTTCAGCACGCGAACTAAGATTTGAAAAATATAAATTTGGTTAGATTTCTAAACCATAGTAATAAAATTATATAATGTTAACTTCTCCCTTCTCTTTTACAGCCTCATTCTTTTTTCCTCTGATACTAATGGATTTAGATCTTTTGTTTATGTTTTCATTAAAAATACATACCATTTTGTTTTCCAATAATTTGCTAGCCCTTGAGGCCTACGGTTTTTCTTCGGCTTTCTTGATGGACGTACAATCTTGTTACCTTTAGTCGAGTAGCGCACCAGTCGCTTCACACGTGTTTCTGACATAACGCTGAAACTATGCACTTTCCTTACTTTATACAAGACTATTAGCAACTATTTACGAACACTAAACACTTTCCGGAGAGTCTATTCAACTACTGACTAACCTACCAAAGAAAAGATTTCAAACCTTTGTAGCAGGTAGAAATGGGACGAGTTCATTAGAAATTTTAGGGAGGCTATGTCATTTTTACTAGTCTACTAATCAGACTTGGGCTGGCCTATCTGCCCTTGAGTTTCTTGATTTTGTGCGCCCTGAGCCCAGGCTCCACCTCACTTTTGGCAAATAAAATTTGCAATGATGAAACTAAAAAAATGAAATTCAAAATAATATTCGAATAATCAAGCGCTTAAGCGGGGCCGTGGAGGTGAAATCAAATTTAGAGTGAGTACAAATTTAGGGGTCGGAGGATGTTCGGCAACAAGGGGCGATTGGCGTCAGCTACAGTCGGAGAGAAGGCACCTCTTCCATGATCCGTCTGGCTGTTGTCATGTGGTTGCCCTTGTAGTAGTGGAAATCAGCTGTTTAGTTGTTATGATAGCGTTTAGTGATGATTTTATGCGTGTGTAATTTTTTGGGTCCTGCGTAATTTTTCGTTACTGAAGTAAGAACTAAGAAAATTTAAGATATTAAACAACAAGATCTAGTGTTTAATTACAAGTTTGGCTGGAAGGGAGAGCCTTTTGTAGGCCTTTAAGTTAGTTCCCACATGACCTTATGGAGATCGTAACACCCTGGAATAAGCTTTAATCGCCCGTTTCAATTCTTAATTTCTCTAATGAACTTATTGTGACTAGTAATATTAGATGTAATTACACGTATTATTATGTTATAAATGGGATTTATAGCAGTGTCTTTCCCTTATTATAATTTGGATATGTAAAGTTGAATAACTCATTCAATAATTTTGAAATTTAAAATTTTTGGGATCTTGGAGTAAAATTGAAAATGTATTTTGGAATGTGTTGTTGTGTGTCTTAGGAGGGACTTGTATTCAGCGTTGATATAAGTATGGTTTAGGTGAGGTGATTGGTGGTGTGATGTAGTACCCACCCTTTTTTCCGAGACAAACCCAGCTTGCTCAGGATGGATGTTGTTGAGACAGACTATATCCAAATAGTCCGAGGATCCTTACCAAGGATTTAATATCTTGTACAATTTGTTCCTAAAATGCTAGATATTTTTCCAATTTTGTGAAATAAAATTCACTTATCCCATGGATTTTTCTTTATACTATTTTATTAAAAATAACCGATGCTTTGAACCACATGGAGAAAACAAAAATAATGTTATTTTGGAAGTATTTGCAGACACCACTAATATTTATTATTTGTGAATATTATTTAACTCTACCAGAATTCGTAAAGTTATTTTACAATGAATAAGTAAACTTTTCTGAAATCGTCAAAATATGTTACGCCCTCTGTAAAGCCAAGGTCTGCACTCTTTTGGATAGCCCGGTCCAACTCTGGTCTACTTGGTGCTACGCTGACCTCAAAAAGTTAATTCTTATTTTAGAAGCATACAAATAATTGCATGCTTTAGAAAAGTATTCACTTTTTAATACAAAATAAATGTAAATAATTTAATACTGTGTGTGTTGAGAATCATCATAAGTTGCGTCAACTTGCACAACATTCAAATTGAGTCTAATTTTGATATTGAATATTATTTTACTACAGCTATGCTTTGATCACTATATTTCTTAAACATTTATTTAAAGTGTCTTATCATATTATTACGTAGTACGTTTCTCATTATATTTTAACTGACACTTTAGCTAGGTCAATAGCACGTGTGCTTACTATGTTAAGGGTCCCGGTTTCAATTCCAGGTAAAGTCGCTAAATTAACTTTATTAAACCGTTATGTATGTCATAGTTAAAAGCTGGTTTGTAAATCGTGTGCTGATATAATCCTTGTTTTCATAAATAATTACATGTTAAAATCCCCATTGAAAGAAAAAAAATATTTATTTTATGAAATAATGTTGATGTAGGTTCAACTTCTAGTTTGCAAAGATTTTTTTTAAAGACTCAGAAAAAATAAATTCAACTGAAATATATTGTAACTGGTCTTCTGGAAAGGTTTCAAAGCTATTAGTGTTGTCCTGTCAAGCCAACAATAGGATTACTACTGCCCGCTGAATCTTGGGTTCTGGCTGACACTTCCTCTCTCTCTCTATCTTTCTCTCTCTCTCAGCTTGAGTAGGTGTGGTGGGGGTTACCACCCCTATCTTGTATTAACACTAAATTTATGTAACTAATGACAGGTTTATGACCCAGTGAATAGGTTTACGTAATTAAAAATATTATATTTGTAAATTACACACAAAACTTAAGATTGTAGCTCTTTGTTTTTTTTAAATCCAACCATTTTCAAAAATGTGTTTTTTGAGTTAATTTTAATAATATATCCATAAAAAAAATTAATTATAAAATTCAATATCAATTTAGAAAAGTGTCCATACAGTCATAATAAAAATAAAATAAATAGATATCATAATTGGTTCATCTAGAATTTCGGTCGCAAATCAGTCATTTTTACTGTGTATTAGTAGCTATGCGACCGCACCTTAATATTTCTATAAAATATATTGGAGCTTGTATTATTTTCCATCCCTTTCAAAGACTTGAATAGAAAATATAAAGTTATTTTTACATTTTCAAAAATATACAATTAATGTTACTAAAAATGCATATAGTTAGGTGAGTAAGAAATATGCAAAAAAAGTTCGTGTTTTAGTAGATCAGAGTAATTACATTACTTTTCAGCTTCAAAAATTAAGACAATTTTATCTTCTGACGCCTAAACTATTAAAGTGAATACTAAGTAGATATAATATCCAAAGAAGCACTGATTTAGTGCCAAGTTTTGTCGAGAACTGATGTAACCAATTTTAAATTAATATATATTATATCAAACTATGACAAACAGCCAACTAATTAACACAAATATTTTAGTAATATTTTTGGATCCTCAGAAATATAGGATTGTTTAGTCAGAAACTGCCAGTAGCAACATACTTGAAGATAAAAACCATGGTATGCTCCAATTTTCATAGGAAATCCATTTAAAAAAAAACAAACTAAATTGATACCACTTTACTATTTTTTAGTGATAATATTTATCAAAGGTGACAGCTGCAGATACCATGATTTGACGTATGAATACGTGAAAGTAGATCTAATAACTTATATATAGGTGAGATAAGGTTCTTCCTGTGAAGATTGGACTATTGTTTGGGACCACTATATAGCCATAGTTCACATGGGTGAGTGAATATATTGAGGTTCTCACATTTCTGGATCTCACAGAAATGTGACAAAGTGTCATATCGTATATAGTCTGAGTATAGGCTCAGATTAATTGAAAATTGTATGTGAAGACACTCGGTAGAGTCAGAACAGGGGTAGGTGAGCTGGACACTGCTTTTGGCCCGAGGCTAGCACCAATATTTCCCTTCCAAAGTAGATTGGGCAATACTACCTTGCTCCACGATTGCCCCCACACGGTGGATTGGGCAATGCTACCTTGCTCCACGATTGCCCCCACACGATGGATTGGGCTATGCTACCTTGCCCCACGATTTCCCTCACACGGTGGATTGGGCAATACTACCTTGCCCCACGATTGCCCCCACACAGTGAATTGTGCTAGTTTAGCCTAGCAATAGCCCAACCCATCCAAAGTGAAGTCTGCTGGCGATTTATTGTATTCATTTCCAATTAATGTCCTACTATGAAGTCCAAAATACACCTGCAATTCCTTCTATTTGATTCGAAGGTGCTCAATCCATCTGTTTACAATTACTTGTAGTCAAATCGATGGTGCCCAATTCACTAACAACTCACATAAAAAGTGCCCAGTCCACCGCCACCTATCAAAACAAGGTCCCCAAGGGTGGCATAGGCTCTGTATCACTTTCGCCGTTAAGTATGTGGGCTTTATTACCTGGTCACAAGTTCGGTCCTGTGACTTCAAAATGTACTTTCAGTTACTAACGAAAATAATACCAACACATTGTTATGAAATAGCTATGGATTTATCTCGTAGATGTGTTTACTATGATCGTTAAAGATTCAGTGAGAATATGAATGTGGAAGCTATAATTTATACATGTTTGGATGGAACCCAGAACCCTTTAGACATGTAGTCTATTATTATTATTATTATTATTATTATTATTATTATTATTATTATTATTATTATTATTATTATTATTATTATTATCACCGCGTCTTACTACCCGTTCGGGTTATACGCACTTACACTAATGTGTAATAGTAGAGTGGTTGTGAGATGAAATGGAGGACCTACAGTTTAACGTGGGATCCGAACCACGGTGGAGGCCTGGCATTCCACACATTCACAAGTTGTGATTAATACACATCTTGTCAGAGGTGAAGGAAGGGTTTGGCAATCAGATAAATCTGTGCCGGGACCGAGGATTGAACCCCTGACCCCCAGCACAGAGGCCTGACACCTTACCCCTAGACCACCAGGTCAGTCAACATGTAGTCGACCTTCTCGTTCACTAAGCTATGAGGAAGGATGAAACTCATTCCAGAAAAGGTAAACAAGACACTTCGGAAGGTAAGTGTAGAATAAAAAGTGTTCACTTGATCTAAGTGCATGAAGAACACTTAGAAGATGTCGCCAAGGAAAAGCACTTGTACATCTTGACATTCATTTCTGTCGTACTTTTTTAATAAAAAAAAGAGAGGAGAAAATGTTTTAAAAAAATAAACCTCGAAAATTTTTTAAAAGGTTTTTCTTTCCTTCACGTTGCGAATATAGTCGTGTTCTTCAAAGAGAAAAAAGAAAGAACATATTGAAGAAAAGAAAATGAGAGGAGGAGACCAAAATATGGCATGGACAGCAGAGCGTGAAGAGTGTGGAGAGGAAGTCCTTGCAGAAATATCACTCACGTTTTCACGTCCTAACATACGTTCCTTTCCTATCTTGTTATTGTTATTTAGGATATAGGATATAAATATGTATATATTAAACAAACGCATATATAAGGTTTGGGAAAGGTCAAGAGGGCCTACAAACAACTACCATATATATGTCTCTTTTGGTGAAAGATTGGTTAAATTATGAGGACGATTTTTCAAAGACGTGATTGGTAAAAAATAAAAATTGATCTAGGCGCAGAGTGGTTGTATATATCTGAAACAATAATTGTTCAGTTCCTTTAAAAAAATGAAGTTCTGGTCGATTGTATAAAATTAATGTTCTGCTTTTGACAATTGACTGAATAAAAACGATTATGCTGTTCGCACCTCCTACATATCTGTGTGAAGGTTTTTTTTTTAAATTTAATAATGACGACAATCGAAACTACGGAAATCAAATGAAAGCTATAAATGGTCTACATCCATGTTTCACAAAATTAGAACCTGAACTGTGTCCTCTTTGTGATATAAAACATATCCATACTTAACATAGACATATAGATGTTGTTATATATTTTTAAATAGTTTATTTTACCAACTTTAATACGTTTCATAAATAGAAGTTATCATCAAATGCAAAACCATAATATTATAGGTATATTCTATGTATTTATTATTATAAATATATTATATAAATTTATAACTATCATTAATATTATAGAAATAATCCTATGAAAAACCATAATATTATAAATATATGTAATATATTTATTATTATAAACAATATTATGGCTATGAATTTGATGATAACTTTTATTTATAAAGTCTTAAAGTTGGTAGAGTAAAATATTTAACAAAATATATAACAACATCTATGTGTTCGTGTTAAGTATGGGTATGTATGGATATGGGTATTATTTATAATAATATTTTATGAGATCTTGTAAAACATTTAGCCTATTATATTTATCAAACAATATGCCAAATATATGTTCCAGAAAATATGTCAAGCCCTAAGCAATACATACTTTGGACGTTTTCTTTATTTTTTTTTATTTCAATCCTGGGTTTATAAAACCAATTTTGAAAGGTGTTAAGCTGGTGAGGCATAACACCTTCCCTTAATACTCAATTGAGGGCTAGAATAGAAAATTTCTTAAATCCTCTGTCTTAGTGCGTGTTTATAATTATATGTTCCAAGTTTGGTCAAGATCCAACCATTATCTCAAACCGATTCTTTGTGGTCCGTGTAAAATGATTTCAACACCCTGGAAACGAACCAAGGAACACTCTTTTTAATCTTCGTTCTGCTGTCATGGATTTATCTTAGTTCAACAGGATGGTTTTTACACTTTCCTTCTGCGTAAATTCGGTTACACTTCCTCTCTATTAAACCTTATTCATCCCTAACACATTTGCGTAGCTATTACATTGCGCGAACGGGTAGTAAAATTCAGTGGTAAAAAAATTGTTTTTCTAGTAACATATTGCGTTAAAAATGTTATGGAAATATTGCTTAATTATCCTCCAAGATTCTCCTGAAATTAAATTTAATGAAGATAGAACCATATAACTTATTGAAGGAATTTGTTCGAACAGTAGGTTTTTAGTCGATATCATTTTTATACCTATTTCTATACAATCATACATACAATTTTATATAAATTTAAATCACTTAGTTATGAATGGATCAATGGTTAAGCTAGTTAAATTATTTAACAAAAAGGATTTTTTTCCAGGTATGCTAAGTTCAAATAATATATATATACATTGGAATTATTTCTAATTTAATTAGATTTGAAGCTTTTTTGTTTTTTAAAAATTTTAAAAAAAGTCTAGTTGTTCTGTTAGCCTCAAAATCGGTAAATAATATTCATCAAAACTTTATTAGCTTTGAAAGCCGATGTGAGTTTTTCGAAAGAATCGAATTTGTTTCAAACCATTTCCTTGATTCTAAATTATAAGCGACAACCAAGATAGACAGACAGACAGACAGACAGAAACGTCATCGAGTAACGTTTATATCAAATCTCTAAGAATAAAATAGAAGAAAAGAGTTGAAAATAGGACGTCGAAAAAAGAATAAAGCGATACATCAATCAGTTAACAGAATGATTTATCTTGAATGATATCGATTAGCACAACGGGACTTGTTCTTCCCAGAGAAAAAGGAAAAGGGTAGATTAATTTTTTGTCTTCTTCTCAAGAAGAATGGTCGGTCATCAGCTGTTTAGACACAAATCATTTTGTGGTTTGTATTTTTTAATCAGTATTAACGGTGGTAAAAAAATAGTCAGTTAACAAGTTTATCCAAATCTGATGAGACCCGGATTAGTATTAATATAGAAATTCTGCATAATCCGTAATTTTGAGAATTTGTTTCAGTATCAGGAATGTGAAAAAATAAACTGTACATATGCAAATGTAGTGGAAATAGCACATTTGTTTACAGTCTGAAGCAGGGGGATCAAGATGTGATTTTCTATTACAAACAAAGATGAAACTTAACCTGCAACTTGTTAAAAAGTATTTTAATAGAAATTAAATTAATCATAATACTTTTCCTTTAGTCGAAAGGGTGTTCCATATAAACAGGAATTTAGGATGATCGCAATTCGGATGGACAGTTTTCTAGAGTATCTCCTTTTGGTTTTAAAAATTAATGAAATTTTGAAACATTATATCTATTAAATTTAAAATAACTAGTGGAAAATATAGTTTTGAATTGTTTAAACAAACTGCACAGTATAGAAAATAAATCTCTTTTCTTTCTTGGTACCACGTCACTGTTCAAGTATGAATATGTACTAGTTGAGAAAATGAGTTAGGGATGAGGGAAGGTTGAATTTAGAGGAAGTGTACTCACATTTTCGTGGAGGAAGAGTGGAAAACCCTCCACAGTACACCCGACCGGAATTCAAACCTCAAACCTCGATCTCTATGTCATAGATAGTCTAGTAAACCACGAGAGTGACGCCTTAGACAATGTAGCCATTGAAGTGGATAGGAGTGTTGATAAAAAAATTAACACCGCGTCTTTCGGGCTACTGTACTGTAGTAGGTGGAATTAAGAGGATGTGTGCCAGCATTTTCGTGGAGGAGGAGTGTAAACCCATTTAGGAGAAAAAGAACCACCCCTAGGACATTCATCTGAGGTTCAAACCCTGACCTCCCCGTCATAAATAGTCCTGTCTATTGCATGAGTGATATCTTAAGACTATATGTCAACCGAAGCGGCGGTTCGAAGAGGTTTAATTCAAGGGGTTAAGGTTGACGAGGATAGTTATCAGGAAATGTTTCCGCATTAGCGTGGGAGAGAGGGTAGGGAAACTATGGTACTAAATCACACGTGGAAAAACCGCCTCTCAATGAAACCCAAAGACTAGTGAGCTCCGATGTCATAGACTGCGTGACTACTGGTGTGGGTGTATATATATATTATATTTTATATATATATATATATATATATATATTATATATATAATATATAAGTCATATTGAGTCAATCTCGGCTCGGCGTGGCTGATCGTGGAATCAGTCCTGTCCTCTCTGAATAGCGTCAGGCACACTATCCGTGCACCAGGCCCTAAATCTCTCCAAGCAATCATTTTAAAGCTTCCCTTTTTTTACATTCTCTCTATTATTACGTAAGTTTAAGGGAGCTCAAACCAAGGACTCGGCTCATCCATTCCTCCTCCAGAGGGGGGTCAGGTATTTGATTCCTTTGTGTGTCAGTATTCTGTTCACAATAGGAATCCCCTCCTTCCCGCTCCGCCCCTGGTCTGGTTTATTTTATATTCGGCCGCGAAGATCTAGCTCAGAAGCAATCCAAACTTCCAATCTCCTCTCCCCTTTCCTCTCGTTTCATTCAACTTGCCTCCTCCCAGATGCAAAGGAAACGATGTTGATATAAACCCCTGCCTGACTTCAATCATGGGGCTGCGGGCTGCGGGCTGCGGGCTGCTCAGCCTTCCCCCCCCTCCTATTACCTGGCTCCCCACCCCCTTGACTTTACCCTCACTCGACTTTCAACCGTTTGAGATTCTTTTTTTTTCCTTCAAATCCCTCAACCAATGATACTGTACCAAAGGAGGGGTAAGTTGACCTCACAATGACCCCCGCAGTTTAACAAATAGATCCGTACAGAAGAGTTTTCGATTCACTAAAGGGTACGAATAGATGAGGTTAGATTTGTATTCAATAAAAAATGAGTGGGCGTAGTTTGGGAACAAACTGGAGTCGTTTATAAACGTCCATTCCTGTGTAAGTGAGTTGCGGCCTAATCTTAAAATCGTGTAGGAGTTGCGGTCCGGAATTTTGAGGGTTAAGCACTAATTGCTGCCCACTCACTTGAGAGAGAAAGGTATGAGTTGCGTCCACCTAATTAGCAGAGTGCTTTCTATAATTCTGTCTTAAATTTCAGATATAAACTATCATCGTCTCATGTTGACATCCCTCGTAATATCCAAACTTCCTCAGTTCTTGTCGTTCAATGGTTTTGACAAAAATCTGAATGTTTGTTAGGTTAGGTTAGGTTAGGTCCACAGACCGAGCCGCCATTCATACGTTGATCTGAAAATGTGGGGGCCGCAATTCAACTGTCTCTTTAAAGGTAAACAAATCGTGCAGCCGCAACTCACCTGCAGCCATCCATTCAAGACTTTTAAATAATGTCACTTCAAAATTTTAAAATGGCGGTATGTACTGTATATTAGTTTCAAAACTTACAAACACATTGTATCAGGATATACTTAGAATAAAATAAAATAATTGCAAACAAATTTGAGATTCAATCAAGTTTTGTAGTTTGAATCCAATCAAACATAGCAATGTTAGGGCCTAAATCAGGCGAGTGGACGAATGAAATACTTTGTGTTATTGATTTAGTTTGCCTGTTGATGACATTTTTAGTAGTCATACGATGATAATAGTCTGAATGTACTGGGTTAAATATAATCAAATTAGTCATTAGCATAGGGGTAAAAAAACTTCTAGTTCACAATTTGTTTTAATCTGAAGTAAGGTGTAGTGGTAATAAAACTGTGACTTAATTGATATTGTGGTATTTCACATTCATATAATTATCGTTCGATACCCAAGGATTTGTAACGACTTTTCTAGTAGGTCTATATTTAAAACCCTCTGGGTGCTAAGAGAAGAAATTATTATTGTTAAGTCTAGTCTGTCCGACAACTGTTCTAGCACCCAAGGTGCATCCCATGGAGGCGAGCTAGATTTGCACCCTGAAGGGTATAAAGTAAAGAGAGGACCCACGAATCCTTCAAATCCTACGGCATTCGAAAGATTCAATATTCGTAAAACATCTCAGAAAAATATCTCGAAAACAAAATAATATTAAGACCGTGACTTGAAATAAAAGGAATTATATTGACTCGTGTAGTTGAGTGGATAACAAAATCACACACACAAAAAAAGACAAAATAATAGACATGACAGGCAAAAATAGCATTTGCCTTAAATAATTTCACTCTAAAATTGTACATTAAAAAAAAAGTCAGGACAGCAAAATTCAGAAATATTTACAAAGAGCTAATTTTACCAACGAATTTCCATCAGCCGATGAAATGAGATCTAGTTTTATTTAATAAGGATAAATGTATCAGAGCGGCTCTAATTTAAAGTGGGCTTTAGAACAAATTACAAGAACAGAGCTCCTTCGCTAGACGATCAGGCTTACAGGATGTCGGAGGAGGTATTTCCAAGAATACTCATCGTCCTACGAGAGGAGAAAATTAATGAAGAATTATAAGTTTATCTTGGGTTCGTGTTTTTTTTTTGCGGGGAGGCGGGGAAGGGGGTGTCACATGGTGGAGGAAAAGAAGAGGAATTTAATAGCAATTTTAGACAATTAGCAACTTTTAGGGGAAAAGCAGGTTAACTCATGACTAGGGATGTAGTATTGAACGAAAAGACTCGAACCTTTACTAGTATCGACAGAAAAGTATCGATAGCAGTAGTTGAGGATGTTTTCATTTATAAATGGTTTTCCCATTATTCAAAATTTTATTTGGGGAAATATATTTGTTTTTTTGTGTGTGTTTTTTTCAAAAATAAAGCTTTAGCACTGTTATAGTATTTTCATGTCTATTAAAACACTGAATATTATAATGACCTAACCATAATATTGTATACTTATGTTTGAAGACAAGATAGTTTTATTTGATGAATATTATGAAAGATTTTACCATACCAACCCGCCTCGGTGGTCGCGTGGTTTAAGTCGCTACTCTCGCAGTAGTTTGGACTGCCGATGCCGGGAAGATCTAGGTTTGAATCTTGGTCGGTGTAATAAAGGTGGTTTTTCTAAGTGGTTTTCTACCCTCCCTCCACGCGAATGCGGGTGCACTTACTCTAAAGATAGCCTTCCTAATCCTTAAAACCATTATCATAGTAAGTACATAAGCGTATAACCCGAACGGTTAGTAAGACGCGATGCTAAAACAACAGTATTATTGTTTTTAAATAAATAAGTGTACTCCTCCTGGTTAAGTTAGTTTGTAAACTACTTGCCCAAATAATGCCTTTATTAATTTTATTAAATGCATTTTAAATATCACAAACACGGGGTTTTAAAAATAAATTGTCTGCCCTTAAAGCTTGTTTTGATTAACACAGCTCGTGCCAAATCAACCGTAGCAACAATCACTGATTGTCTTTCACGTGTTGCGAATTTTGATTAGTCCACCTGTTTTATTTAGAAACTCTAAAATCGCCCGCTCCACCACACCTATTGTTAGTATCCCATGTGTCCGGTTTCCATTTCATCCCCAATAAATCATTTGTAACCCCCTACTGGCTCGACTCACCCTATTTACAAGGACGTCTCATTGTTACCAACGGCACAATCCCACTTCTGACACCATTGCTACCAACGGCACAATCCCACTTCTGACACCATTGCTACTTCACCGTCCACACGAATGCTGAGCTATTGAAAACAACATTAACTACAGTCATATTCTCATAGTAAGGGCCTTCAAATGACATTTTTTACTGCTAACATTGGATGAAATTTAACAATTTACTAGTGTTATTTTAGATATTCCCATTTTCATTAAAAACCTTTTTTTGCGACCAATATTGATAACCTTTTACTATTTTATTATAGTTATTTTATAAGTATTGATAGTAATATATCAAAAGTGACAACTACATATCACATGACGTGACGTATGAATACGTGAAATTAGGACAAGTAATATTTTTAGCTGCCCTATAATATTCTCCCTATTGAAATTAGACTGTACACTATTTTATTGATTTTATTAGCACCATGGGTGATGCACCTATATACTAATTAAACCAATTTGTTAGAGCTTAGGAAGGTTTAATTTATAGGAAGTGCACCTGCAATCGCGCAGAGGGTGAGTGGGAAACCATATAGGGAAAAAACCAACCTCGGTGCACCCTACCGGGACCGAACCCCGATCTCTACCGTCTTCTGCACTCTAGTCTAACACGAGAGAAGCGCGTTAGAAACCATGCGGCCACCGAAACGGGTTTCATTTTATTAAAATAGATTAAGGTATATTATAATTAATGATAATCACTAATTATGATGAATCAATTCAAAATTTAATTTTACTACTCAAAATTTCCGGGCGGATTTCTCCCAAAGGCATGCGCTCTCTAAAAGGCTTACCAACCTTTCCTAGGTTAAGTTGGTATAGCCGTGTTTATAGCCACAACAGAGGCTGTGTAGCTCAAAGTATTAGAAGCTTGACCTATTTGACTGCTGTTTATGGGAAGATCGGAGTTCCACTCCCGGTCATGGAAATTAACATGCCTTTCTTTGTTTATTATTCACCCTTCTTCTTACTACCTCATATTTACATTAATTAGATAGAATTTTAGTTTAAATATATCAGCACTTGTGTAGAGAAAAGCCATTAAAGAATAAAAAACAATTTAGTACGCATGGTTGGTATTCGTAACCTGACTTGATCTTCACCGGAAAACCAGGCCATACGAGACTGACGACCTAGCTCATATGCCCACCAATGTGGGTGAGACGGTAATTTTTGTTTCCCACTTTTTAGCTACGCTAACGCAGGTGAATGCAATATATAAATAATATTATACGTCCTACGTTTCCATTTAAAAACTAACTTCTCGTATTTTATTTAAAAAAACTATTTAAAAATAAGCCTTTAAAACTAATTAAATATATTCTATTTCTTAACTTAAACCGAACGTGTATTTATGAATTTGGACATTTTTATTTTTTAAACACTATCGATAAATTTGCGTTAAGGTGTAAATTTTTGGTGTTTTAAACCTGATTTAACTAGAATGTAATTATACATATATGTCTATATTAATATAAATTATTCATATATAATCTAGCTCTATAAAATATAAACAATTAATTGGGTGTAGTTAAACTTTTAAATTACAAAGTAATAAAACTATGATTTTAATATTTCATTTCAACATCATTGTTTATACAAAATTATTTATTCACATTTGCCTCACACAATAATTATTAACTATTCTATGCTCTTCGAAAACATAAAAAAAAGGATTATATAAATAATACGGCTACCAGAATATTCTTTGGGTAATTTATTTATAAATTGATCAAGGCTTTACAGAGAGATAATGTTGTTTTCATAATACGACGACGACAAAAAAAAAGTTGTAAATGGCGGGAGGACAAATAACTGTTTTATTGTTAAAACACCTTTATTTTTTATCTGTTGACGGTCCCACGCGTCTCATAAATTTGATCGGTTTTAGCACATGTCTGCTTTGGAATTTTGAAGGATTACCGACAAAACAATTTATGAAAGGGTAAATCCCTTGCTGTGGATATTTATAAAGTGTAATGGAGATATTCCTGACCAGCATTTCCGTGTGAAAGGATTTTAAAAGTGTGTTTTGTTAGGTCCTGGTGAGTTTCAATCATACCCCATTCCTCCTTCACTTTTCAACCCCCCCAAATGCTCGCTGTTTCATTGCATTATTTATTTCAAAAAAATTGTCCATTCAAACCAGTTTAATCTATGACTGTAGGTATATTACGAGGATTATTAGGAACATGTTGGCATAGCTGGTGTTCGAACCTAGCATATATTGCTAACCCATTGAGAGGGGTGAGCTATTTACAATAGGATATTTGCTGAGCTTATTCGAACATATCCACCGGTCAAATGGCACTTTTTTTTTTAGTTTTATCTTCTATTGCTCCAGGAACTTAAGGTCCATTCGACAATAAAAATATTACTGCACAATTTTAACAAGATTATAATTACAATATATAAATTGTGATTCAATGATTTCAAATCATTAAACTTCACGAGTTATAGAGGGTTAAAATTGTTATTTTATGCTTTTTGAGTAACATCGTTAAGGTAAAGTAATTAATGTATGACACACTTCGGTGGCCGCGTGGTCTAACACGCTACTCTCGTAGTAAAATAGACTGGCCGATGAAGGGGAGATATAGGTTCGAATCTTAGTCAGGTGGCTTATAAAATAGTTTTCCACTCTCTCTCTTTCTCTCCGCGCAGATGTGGGAGCACTTCCTACAAATATAACCTTCCTAGTTACTAAAACCATGAGTGTAATTAGTATATTAGCATATAACCCGGACGGGTATAAGATACGGCACTAAAAAAGTATAGGGCTGAAACCCATTATAACTAGACATTTAATTTGAGGTGTACACAATGAAATATTTATAGTAGTAGTAATAATAATAATAATAATAATAATAATAATAATAATAATAATAATAAAGCACAGGGATCTGGGTTGGGTGAGGCAGCAACTATAGAATATTACATATATGTGTAAAAACATTGGGATACGTGTAAAAAATACGGGGGGGGGGGAGCAAAATTTGTTGGCAAATACAAGACCCAAACAAATGATGGTAATTTTAAATGAACATTTTTCAGTAAAATGTTCTTATCATTGAATCCCGGTAGATGTATCTTGTTATAGCTTTGATTATAATAATGAAGTATTAACATACGACATCAGTACAAGAGAAAAATGGGAGAAGTCCAATTTTTTTCAAACTAAATTTGAGTTAATGCTGCCATCTGTTAGACCATCGTGAGAACCTTTATATTACACTTGAGATTAGGGTTAAAAGAGGTCTCTGTCATATTTAAATTAAATTAAATAAATAAGTACAGTACTATTATCTGGGGTCCTTATGGGGTTTCAGATATAAAAGTTGTTCTGGAAAATGTGTGAAATGTGATCCCCCCTTTCCTCCACCTTTAATTGTAGCAGACCCAACGTTGGTGCCACATTCAACCACCGAGCACTGCAATCGCTACGAGAGTGTTCGATTGTATTTTGTTATATTTAAAGAGCTGGGATTATTTTTACCAAACTGATTTTTTTTATCACCGCATCTTACTACCCGTTCGGCTTATACGCTTACGCTAATGGTTTTAAGAATGAGTAGGATTATATTTATAGGAAGTGTACCCAAATTTTCGTGAAATGATAATGAAAAAAAAACCTTTTGGAAATATAGCCCCTATAGTTCACCCGACCGAGATGTCATCTTCAGTCTAATTTACTGCGAGAGTAGCGCGTTAGAACTTGTGGCTGTCAAAGTAAAACATTTACTTATTTATTTTAGTAAAGCAAAACTTAAAAGTTGGAGGCACAGAAATATGTATTCAAAGATATAACGATGCTAAGCCCCAGTTTAATAAAACCTGTCAGCCACTAAAGCGGGTAAATCACTTATTAAAGAACTCGGGACTTTTGGTAGTCTACAACACGAGTTCGCGTTCCGGTAGGCGGACACTTTAACGCTATTGTCCCCAAAACGAGCCCTCTCCCTACCCTACCCCACCCCTCGCCCCCTTAAAGTGGGCCAAGCGCCTGGAAATCGACCGTCAATAAACCCCACCAATGAATACTAAATATTGTTGACATGTTTTTGACAGTGTACCGCTGTTATTGGCGATGACAACTGTTTCTATTGACAGTCCCTAAGTGATAGCTATGAGGAGAGTGTTGCCAAGGGGTGGGGGGAGGGGAGAAACAGGCCAGCGCTGGGAGCGCATGCCGCTGTTCTCTTGTTTGTTTTGTGTACCCGATTACATGATCACATGTAATAGAGGGGATATAATTCTAGGAGAGGGGAAGTGATTGATTCATTATAGAAGGAAAGGGGGAGATACAGTCCAATCTTTATAGGAAATACCTTTTAAATAATAATACAAACTTTTTTTTGCAGCCATAATCAATAATATTTTTTCTGTTTTATTAGTGTTATTTTATAAGTATTAATATTATTTATAAAAAATTACATCTGAGGATCATATTACTTGACGTATGAATACTTAAAGGTAGATTTAGTAACATTTATATCTGTTTTATTAGGTTCTTCCTATGAAAATGTTGACTATAAACAATGACGCCGGCCTACTAAAAACCATGTTCTGTACTGCAACTAAAAGTGTGAGAAGGGGTATGAGACGCACGTGTGGCCTATATATAACACCTGCTACCCCTTACCCCCCTTCTACCCTTTTTTACACCCCCGACAAACAATAATTAACATGAAATGCGTTTCAAAACGAATTGAGATGTCCACAACAAAACGATAATCCTTTGAGAACAAAAATGATACATGTCCCTCTGACCGAATGGAGTAATATACATAATAAAATAATGTGTACGGTAGATTAGTCCAGTGAGAAGCCACGTCTCCATTCTGATTTCAAGGTCCAGTGTTCGATACCATGTGGCGACTAAAATCCCACGGTTGTAAATTTAATTCATTAAACAATCAACTGCACAAACACCAAACTCAAGTCATGCACGTTGGACTGTGATCAACTGACTGGGTTTTTTTAGTTATGCGTATTACTACCCGTTCGTGTTATACGCTAATGCACCAATTACGCTGATGGTTTTAGGGATTAGGAAGTCCATATTAGAGCAAGTGTAACCCCATTTTCGTGGGAGGAGAGTGGAAAACTATTTTGGAAAATCTACCCTCAGTACACCCGACCTAGATTCGAACCTCGTTCTCACCGTCATAGTCAGTCTAGTCTACTGCGAGAGTAGCGCGTTAGACCACGCGGCCACCGAAGCGGATGTTTTTGATGTTAACGTCCTTAGGTTAAGATGAGGTCACGAATACAGCCGTCACTGACAACATAATATTTCAATTAGTTGGCTTTGGTTTCAATGATTGATTAAGTAGTCGATGAATTACACACGTCTATCACAGACCCATTTCCCCGGTAAAATGTTTTAAATAACATTTTCGTTCTCTCATATACTAAAGATCCCCCCCTCCCCAACTAATCATCCTGAATAATTGTGACTCGACTCTGACGTAACATGTGGGCGACATCTGAATTAGTTCTGGGAACTGTTTATATTGAACGCACCCTACAAACAAACGCCAGCCAGTAGGAACAAACGGGGAGAGGAGTGAAGGGAGTGTGTGGGACAGAAGAGAAGTTGTAATGAATTCCGTTGAGCCCCGAAATATCCCTACCCTACCCTAACCTACACATAACCTGGTTGCTAACTCTCTATTTCGTTTCCCGGGTTCTTCTCGTAGAGTGTAGTTATCATAACATTCAATTTTCCTGTTCTTCATTCGCTCTAACGGCTGGTTTAGTGTACAGTAACGGTCGATTTGGTCCACACTAACGGCCGGTTTGGTCCACACCATCGGTTGATTTGGTCCCTACTAACGGCCGGCTTAGTCCACACTAACAGCCGGTTTAGTCCACACTAACGGTCGGTTTGGTCCACAATAACAGTCGGTTTAGTCCACTCCAACGGTCGGTTTGGTCCACACTAACGGCCGGCTTAGTCCACACTAACAGCCGGTTTAGTCCACACTAACGGCCGGTTTGGTCCACACTAACGGTCGATTTAGTCCACACTAACTCCCGGTTTAGTCCACTCCAACGGTCGATTTAGTCCACACATGTTCTGTAGGTCTAGCTTTATTCGCTCAAGTTGTAGTGAGTGATGCAGTCTTTCAATCTATGTTTATTTATTGGGTTTGTCTAAGAAGAATCTTTATTTATTTAATCTAATGATCCGACAACTTGTCCCAGACCCTCTTCGGTGGCCGTGTGGTCTAACACGCTACTCTCGCAGTAGGCTAGACTGCCGATGACGGGGAGATTGAGGTTCGAATATAGGTCGGGTGTAGGGGAGGGTGAGGCTAGTCGTCACAAGGGTACGTTGTTACAGACTACCTGAAATATTATCCACTAGGCGCAGCACTAGCTAGAGCAGTCAGAAGCACGATCCCTTGTCTGTCTTTATTCTGTTCAGTTCCCGCGAGCCTGAGTATGCGCGTGGAGTTTTTGTGATAGATATTTCAAAATTATCTTTTCAGAGCTAGAAATTGTACTTTAAATCAAAACCTGTGGATAATAAACCTTTTAAGGTAGGAATTTTATTCTTGAACTGTTTAAATTAGTTGTTTATATTTGTAATTGTAGCTGTAAAGCCATTAATACAGAATGACTTGTTTAGTCGTATTAGGCTTTTCTCTCTCATGGCACTTTGTTACAACTTGCCCCACTATGTGCTTCTGGTTATTGGGATACAAAGAAAATTAAATTATCTTGTTTTAGGAAAAAATGCGCATATATAAACGCACTATCAATAAAGGCAATGCTAAAAATGAAGACATAGATGTTGCTAAAGAAGAGGTCATGTCGGGTTCATTCTCGCTAAGGAAAGCGGCAGATGAATTTAACGTGAGCTTCATGACATTACAGCGATACATCAAGAAATTAAAAGCTGCTAAAGAGGAAGGAATAGATATTTCCGCGGTACGCTTTGGTTATGCTAAACCACGACAGCTTTTCTCTAATGAACAAGAGCAGGAATTGACCGATTATTTCAAACCTTCAGCAAGAATATACTTTGGTCTTACTACAGTGGAGATGAAATCCCTTGCTTATGAATTTGCTTTAGCCAATGGCATTGCAATACCAGAGAAACGGCATGAAATCAAGAAAGCTTCGAAGGATTGGATTATAAATTTTATGAAAAAAAAAATTCTTCACTTTCCATTAGGACTCCAGTGCCAACCAGCTTGGGAAGAATGACCAGTTTTAATAGACACAATGTTAGTGCATTTTTCTAAAACTTGGATTCTGTTTTCAAAAAATACAACTTCAGATGCCAAGATGCATGGAACATCGACGAAACTGGTGTGACTACAGTACAGCGCACCAACAAAAAATTGCCTTAAAAGGCATCAAGCAAATCGGAGTAGCCACTTCTGTAGAGAGAGGAACTTTAGTGACTGTAGTTTTTGATGATAATTCTGGTGGAAAGTGTTTCTCCTTTGCTGATTTTTCCGAGGAAATATTGCTGATGGCGCTCCCGGATGCATTGTAGCTGCAAACCCAAGTGGTTGGGTGACAAATAACGAGTTTCTAACGTTTCTTAAACATTTCGTGAGTCACGTCAGGTGTTCCAAGGAGCGATCACTCCTTGTCGTCCTATATAACCATGCTTCGCATATGGGCATTGAAGTTATAAATTACTGCCGTGAAAATGGCATAGTGTTACTCTCCTTCCCGCCCCACACTTCACACAAATTACAACCAATGGTCAGATCTGTCTACGGACCAATCAAGAAGTCCTATAATTCCACGGCAGACTCTTGGATGAAGAGCAATCCAGGCTGCAAAGTGGTCATATATAACATCCCTAAGCTGGCTAAGCAAGAACTTCAAAATGCAGCCACACCTAAGAATATCCTCACAGGCTTTGAAGCAACCGGTATATGGCCATTCAATAGAAATGTGTTCGATGATGAAGACTTTCTCCCCTCAGCAGTAACAGAAAGAGTTGACTGGAACTAAAAATGCCCCCGAACACGATGAGGTGCCAGCAGAAATTTATAAACTGAATGGCGCCGATTGAGCGTGGACTTCAGCTGGCGACTTCATCCACAGCAAAAATCGTCAAAAGTGTTGTCAGTCCAAAAGACATACGACCATATCCCCAGGCACAGGAACTAAGGAAGACGACAAATCGCAGAAAAATGCAATCTGCCGTGTTGACCAGCACTCCTATGAAGGCACGGTTAGAAGCAGGACATTTAAAAAGAATTGGGTCAAAAGCAAGAAAAAATAAAGTGGGCCTATGTGAAAAAAAAAGTCAATCTGGAAAACGTAATCTATCACTTTCAAGCTCTAGTGAAAAATATGACGACTGTGTGTGCCTCAAATGTTTGAAGCCTTGGTCAAGGTCAAAGGCTGGTCAGTAATGGGTGCTGTGCACAGGGTGCAGCAAGAGGTGGGATCACTCAAAATGTGCTAATGATGATCCTTGTTATGTGTCACAGCTGCAATTCAGATTTTGAAATTGAAGAATTAAGTGATTAGAATAGTTTTTTTTTAATTGGACTGTTTATGTATTTTTATCTGTAAGGTATTTCGTAGGCTTTTCTGTTTATTATGTTAAGGATTTGTTCTGCTAGTAGAAAGCTATTTCATTTACACGAATTTTACTATTTTCATGTTGAAGTTTCTTATAGAGAATCATTGCTATGTTGTTATTTTTATGGCGGACATATTATTATTGTATTTTATATTCATTTCTTGATAGGATTATGTTTGTTATGAATGGATATATTTGTAAGATTTCTGATTTTTTTTTACAATCAGAAATATGCTTCATATTTTAAGTTTTATCTGCATGTTCAGTTCATTCTAAATATACATAGCATTGAGGAAAATGTCAATATGTTTCATCGTGTATACCTATTAATAAGTTTTGTAACTAATTACCCGTCCCAGTGCATCAAATAAACCCACCGGAGGGCAAGTTGTTACAAAAAAGAATTACTGAAAGGCCTCCACCGTGGTTCGGATTCCACGTTAAACTGTAGGTCCTTCATTTCATCTCACAATCACCCTACCATTACACATTAGCGTAAGTGCGTATAACCCGAACGGGTATTAAGACGCGGTGCTAATAATAATAATAATAATAATAATTACTGAACACAATGAAATTTTGATATAACACAGTAAATGCTTAATAAGCCCAAATTAAATATATAATGCACTGAAAGGATGAATGTCTCAAATAATAGTGAAATAAGTGTTTTTAGTAATTATGTACTTCAAGAAAACATAATCATCCCAATCTGTAACCACTATCCCCACCCTCCCTACTGTTTTACTAAATGGTTTTCCACTCTACCTCCACGCAAATGCTGGTATAATTCCTATAACTATAAACTTTCTCATTCCTAAAACCACTATCGTAATCAGTACATAAGCGTGTATAACCGTACGGGTATTAGGACGTGGTGCTAAAAAACATATTTTTTATTATTTTTTTACTACTCTTACGACAAAACCATCACTAGGTTGTCTCGCTTTGGTCAATGGTGGTTTACAATCTTTTTGACGAAATTCCGGCCCTTTGTTCAAAATCTAGTGAACTCAAAAAAAAGACAAAAAATGTTTTTTCCTTTTTTTAAATGTACTATTTTCAGATGAAGCTCGTGTTTTAGTGTAACAAAATAGTTGAGTCACTTTATGTAGCAGCCTTTGTATCCATTTTACGAGGTTGTAAACTTCGCGCTAAGGATTCGGTCGAATACGAGCGCGCCAACACACACACACACACACACGATACCTTAGCACGGCGGTTGTCAAACTGTGGTGCGCAGACGCTATCTTGTGGACACGCGAAAGAACCAACAATAATATGATTAATACATAGATACATAGAATTATATATCATTATAGGCTTATATATATTCATATAAATATATTTGTATATTGTTTTATTTATGTATTTAAATCCAGTACAAATCCAAGAATTTTAAATTCAAATCTAATCCGAATCTTTGCTTACTAGCTCGAATCTAAACTAAATCGAATATTTTAAAATACAAATTTGTTCGAATCGAAACCAAATTGAAAATCTGAAATTTAAATGTTATCAACTGTAAATCAAATACCAAACTAAATATATACTTTAATTCAATCCAATAAAAAAATATAATGTCAATAAACCGTGTTTAAATAATGATTAGATTATAAATATTACGAAATTCGTAAGTTTAAATGGTCAAATCAATTAATAATGGACATATTGCTAACTTTTTTTTAATTTAGATGATTGAAATGTCTGACTTTTAGATTCGAATTTTGAATCAAGTTACAGATAATGTGAATCTGTGATCTTTGTTTTAAATTTTAAAATTCGAATCCAATATGGATTATTCAAATATTAAGATTCAAAATTTCGAATCTGACACGAATATTTCAGATATTAAGATTTGGAATTTTGAATCGAATACGAATTCGAACAAGATTCAGATTCAGATTCGGATTCGAAATTTTGAAGTTTCGCACAGGTTTAATATTCTTAATATCTTATTGTTCATTGTTGAGTCTTCTATATCTCACTGTAAGCAATGGAGCATAAACTTAATGAATATGTATATATATATGTGTGTGTGTGTGTGTGTGTGTGCGTGTGTGTGTGTGTGTAACCACTATGAAATAGAGGAGTTGGAGAGGGGGTGATGTATAACAAATAGTAAAAGGTACATGTAATTTAGACATTTTAATTATGAGATACTTCGAATAAAAAGTTTAGGAGTTGCTGCTTTAGCAGGTTAAAATGCTTGCGTCAACAATAGGGCAAACTTGTGATAGAACAAAGCGAAGATACTAATTAATATGTAAACTCATAATTAGTTTTTTAAATCTGTATTTTCATTTTTTTAACATCCTTTTATTTACAACTTCTTCCTTCGTATAATTTTTATTTTCAAATATAGCCTCCCCCCTCCCCCCATATGTTATATAGATTTTTATAGCAGGTTTTTTTTAATAAATAAAACATTGCTTCTGTGGACACGTTTAGTTAAATTTTCTACACATTTCAACATTCCAACATTTCTTGGATATCTGTCACGATCAATACGGTATTCAAACATAGCCCTCTTAATAAAGATAAAAAAGGTTTTGTTAAAATTCCACCATGCTCATGAAAATTATTCAAAGATATTACTAAGTGTCTAGAGAATTATACCAAACGTATCAACCCAAGCGATATTTTATTTATACTAGAGTCGCGATTATCCAGCCTTAAGTGGTGGCATTCCGGGCCGATAGCGGAAAAGCCGGATAGTACGGAATCCTAGTGAAAATATTTTTAGTATGAATTTTCCTCATGGAACTACAACTCCCTTGACACAGCTTGTTTCCGCCAAATCAAGACATTGCTGGTATCTACAACTCCCTTGACAGCTTCTGTTTCCAGCCAATCAAGACATTTCTGCTATCTACACCTCCCTTGACACAGCTTCTGTTTCCAGCGAAATCAAAACAGTGTTGCTGTATCTACAACTCCCTTGACACAGCTTCTGTTTCCAGCCAAATCAAAACAGTGTTGCTATCTACAACTCCCTTGACACAGCTTCTGTTTCCAGCCAAATCAAAACAGTGTTGCTATCTACAACTGCCCTGACACAGCTTCTGTTTCCAGCCAAATCAAAACAGTGTTGCTATCTACAACTCCCTCGACACAGCTTCTGTTTCCAGCCAAATCAAAACAGTGTTGCTATCTACAACTCCTTGACACAGCTTCTGTTTCCAGCCAAATCAAGAACATTTCTGCTATCTACACCTCCCTTGACACAGCTTCTGTTTCCAGCCAAATCAAAACAGTGTTGCTATCTACAACTCCCTTGACACAGCTTCTGTTTCCAGCCAAATCAAAACAGTGTTGCTATCTACAACTCCCTTGACACAGCTTCTGTTTCCAGCCAAATCAAAACAGTGTTGCTATCTACAACTCCCTTGACACAGCTTCTGTTTCCAGCCAAATCAAAACAGTGTTGCTATCTACAACTCCCTCGACATAGCTTCTGTTTCCAGCCAAATCAAAACAGTGTTGCTATCTACAACTCCCTTGACACAGCTTCTGTTTCCAGCCAAATCAAAACAGTGTTGCTATCTACAACTCCCTTGACACAGCTTCTGTTTCCAGCCAAATCAAAACAGTGTTGCTATCTACAACTCCCTTGACACAGCTTCTGTTTCCAGCCAAATCAAAACATTTCTGCTATCTACACCTCCCTTGACACAGCTTCTGTTTCCAGCCAAATCAAAACAGTGTTGCTATCTACAACTCCCTTGACACAGCTTCTGTTTCCAGCCAAATCAAAACAGTGTTGCTATCTACAACTCCCTTGACACAGCTTCTGTTTCCAGCCAAATCAAAACAGTGTTGCTATCTACAACTCCCTTGACACAGCTTCTGTTTCCAGCCAAATCAAAACAGTGTTGCTATCTACAACTCCCTCGACATAGCTTCTGTTTCCAGCCAAATCAAAACAGTGTTGCTATCTACAACTCCCTTGACACAGCTTCTGTTTCCAGCCAAATCAAAACAGTGTTGCTATCTACAACTCCCTTGACACAGCTTCTGTTTCCAGCCAAATCAAAACAGTGTTGCTATCTACAACTCCCTTGACACAGCTTCTGTTTCCAGCCAAATCAAAACAGTGTTGCTATCTACAACTCCCTCGACACAGCTTCTGTTTCCAGCCAAATCAAGACATTTCTGCTATCTACACCTCCCTTGACACAGCTTCTGTTTCCAGCCAAATCAAAACAGTGTTGCTATCTACAACTCCCTTGACACAGCTTCTGTTTCCAGCCAAATCAAAACAGTGTTGCTATCTACAACTGCCTCGACACAGCTTCTGTTTCCAGCCAAATCAAAACAGTGTTGCTATCTACAACTCCCTCGACACAGCTTCTGTTTCCAGCCAAATCAAAACAGTGTTGCTATCTACAACTCCCTCGACACAGCTTCTGTTTCCAGCCAAATCAAGACATTTCTGCTATCTACACCTCCCTTGACACAGCTTCTGTTTCCAGCCAAATCAAAACAGTGTTGCTATCTACAACTCCCTTGACACAGCTTCTGTTTCCAGCCAAATCAAAACAGTGTTGCTATCTACAACTCCCTTGACACAGCTTCTGTTTCCAGCCAAATCAAAACAGTGTTGCTATCTACAACTCCCTTGACACAGCTTCTGTTTCCAGCCAAATCAAAACAGTGTTGCTATCTACAACTCCCTTGACACAGCTTCTGTTTCCAGCCAAATCAAAACAGTGTTGCTATCTACAACTGCCTCGACACAGCTTCTGTTTCCAGCCAAATCAAAACAGTGTTGCTATCTACAACTCCCTCGACACAGCTTCTGTTTCCAGCCAAATCAAAACAGTGTTGCTATCTACAACTCCCTTGACACAGCTTCTGTTTCCAGCCAAATCAAGACATTTCTGCTATCTACACCTCCCTTGACACAGCTTCTGTTTCCAGCCAAATCAAAACAGTGTTGCTATCTACAACTCCCTTGACACAGCTTCTGTTTCCAGCCAAATCAAAACAGTGTTGCTATCTACAACTCCCTTGACACAGCTTCTGTTTCCAGCCAAATCAAAACAGTGTTGCTATCTACAACTCCCTTGACACAGCTTCTGTTTCCAGCCAAATCAAAACAGTGTTGCTATCTACAACTCCCTCGACATAGCTTCTGTTTCCAGCCAAATCAAAACAGTGTTGCTATCTACAACTCCCTTGACACAGCTTCTGTTTCCAGCCAAATCAAAACAGTGTTGCTATCTACAACTCCCTTGACACAGCTTCTGTTTCCAGCCAAATCAAAACAGTGTTGCTATCTACAACTCCCTTGACACAGCTTCTGTTTCCAGCCAAATCAAAACAGTGTTGCTATCTACAACTCCCTCGACACAGCTTCTGTTTCCAGCCAAATCAAGACATTTCTGCTATCTACACCTCCCTTGACACAGCTTCTGTTTCCAGCCAAATCAAAACAGTGTTGCTATCTACAACTCCCTTGACACAGCTTCTGTTTCCAGCCAAATCAAAACAGTGTTGCTATCTACAACTCCCTTGACACAGCTTCTGTTTCCAGCCAAATCAAAACAGTGTTGCTATCTACAACTCCCTTGACACAGCTTCTGTTTCCAGCCAAATCAAAACAGTGTTGCTATCTACAACTCCCTTGACACAGCTTCTGTTTCCAGCCAAATCAAAATAGTGTTGCTATCTACAACTCCCTTGACACAGCTTCTGTTTCCAGCCAAATCAAAACAGTGTTGCTATCTACAACTCCCTTGACACAGCTTCTGTTTCCAGCCAAATCAAAACAGTGCTGCTATCTACAACTCCCTTGACACAGTTTCAGTTTCCAGCCAGATGGCAGGAATGGGAATAGAATAGTTGAGTTGGTTTAGTTTAGCTTAGTTTAGTAGTTAGAATAGCTAAATTAGGGACGGGGAGAACTGGGTAGGGGTTAGATTAGGAAATTCAACTGCCAAGGGTGTAAGGAAGGGTGAAAACGGTAGTGTGGTGGCTAGAAAGTAGGCAGGGTACCAACTCCGATAGGGCGCCTCCCCAGGTGGTAGATATGAGGATTCCCGCCTCTGCTGGGCGCTTGGCGGACTCGGGAGTGAAATCCCGGGCACTGCAGAGGACCCAGCGGGGGAGGGTACCGGGGGCGTAATATACCCGGGGCAGACCAACTGGAACTAGGGGTAGTTGAATTTCAATTAAATTTAAGAGCCAAAATCTGTGTTGTAATGTTAAAAATGGAATGCATATTGTAATTGTAAAAGTAAAGTCAAAGTTATGTGGCAAAATGGCCCGGATTTAAAGTTTGTAAGATACCGGGCTGTAAACACTGAATAAATAAAAAAAAACTCCTTACAGCATTACGGTATTAGTTTCAAAATATGCAGCGGTGGGAGGGAGCAATCACCCCACTCACTCCCCTCCCTGGATCCGCCAATGTCATGTAATACTGACCTGTATCCAAAAAGGTAGGTAGAACCCCGAGCAGCAGAGCAGAGCCGCGGCCAGGGACAAGAAGGCCCACAAGACGCCAACACCGGTTAGTGACGTTGCCATGACGTCACCGAGCACCAAACACGCGCGCACACACACACACACCCGGTATTAGCTGTTCGTTCGAAGTCCCTTGTGAACTTCAATCAGCGGAACTGCACATCGGACCCACAAAAGACATATCCACAACGTGACTTGTTCAGGGAGGACACTTTCTTCCACCACGACGACCAAGATATACCTCTTCTTGTTTCCTGTTCTCCTGGACGGCACTCGGACAAGTTTGAAACAAGATCTGGGAGATTAAAAACAGAACTTTACCCGCTACGTGATCTTTTTACTACTACTACTGGCTCAAAAGTTTTTACCCGAAATACAACTCTGCTTCCAAACAATCACAAAACGCACTTAAGTTACACACGGAGCTAAGTATAGTTGAGCTCTACAAGATGTTTTATTTTTATCACTCGCGTAATGTTTCTAAATATCATGTGTGTATGTATGAGCTCACATAGTTCACACATCCTCACAGTATCAGAGCTGTAAAATAAGATATCAAGGTGTCATACATACACATAAACTATTATAGACAAAGGTCTAGAGGAGGAGGGTTTCGGGCGGGGGGTCCATTCACCTGTCATTTTATGGGCCCACCTACGGGTAATGGGGTCAATAAATACGTATAAAAACTTTAATTAGCTTTCCACGCCCTTGTTTACATACCAATAAATAACAAGACATTGACATACATTCTCAAAGAAAGAATATTTTAAAAAATCTACGATAAAATAGCGACACACTATAGTTAAATACAGTAATAAAATAGCTAAGAAATTACGACCTCTAGGAAGTAATATCATGAAAAAAAAGACCTATGATAAATCACAAAAGCAAAAAAATATATAAATCTGTATAAAATAGACTAAAAATAATCACTCATAACTCACAAATAGATTTAATAAATCGTAAAGGGTAGAGACTAATAATATATAATTTCTTAGAGCAAACCATAAATACAATACAATTTTCATTGTTAGGCCCCACCCCACGTATCTGATATCTAGAAAAATTACTAGATATACTTTTATTTATTCATGTTATCTGTGGTTATCAAGGTGCCGTCTGAGAATCGAGCCCAGGACGCCTAGGTTCGTAGCCAGGTACACTGATAACTGCACCATGGAACCATCTACCTATAAGAAAACTATAATAATATGGTAAAATGTCGTCGATGTAAGCTGCACAAAAAATATTATTTTCTAAGAGGTGCTTTCAATGAAAATTGGTCTGTAGGTGCTAATCCATACATTTAAGGATAGCATGTGACGAGGGTTAGGGGCTGTGAACGCAACCTGTGACTCAGAGAACCAATTAGCAACAAAACTTCCTTTCTCGTCATTGAATCAAGTGGCAAGTAAGAAGGTTTAACCAACAGGGAGATCACGTTTATAAGATGTTATTGAAACAAGTCAGTAGTGTGGCTGGGAGTGAACTCTCGGGAGGGGTGGGTGGGGGTGCACCTCATCCCTACTTTTTCAATATGTATCATGTGACCGTCCTCCATCCCCCTCTTATCTGACCCCCGCTAATTTTTGTACGGCCAAAAACAAAACAAAAATGGGAAGGTTCGTTAAGTATTCATTTTACTAAAAATAATATTTTCTCTATAATATTCTTTGACTTTTCTAGAAAAAATAAAATAAGAATCCTCATAGGTTCCTGCGGGTCATTATTTATTTTTTTACCTCTTTCCTTTTCATCCTCTGATCTCTTCAAAAGGGTTATGACAATGTGGTTGAAGCAATTTTGAGTTTTGGTGTTTGTATTTTTATAATGAAAATCTCTCTTTCAATAGCCATTGCTCAAAAATGTTTTAAGGGTACCCCCCCTTATACTATTGATTCCCCGCGCTTCAGGGGGTATCACCCCAAAGAGCCTCTTACCTTCGTAGCGCCCTCCTACCCCACTAATTTGTTTAACACTACATCACTAATTTAAGTTAATTAGTGTCAAGTGCTTGAGTCAATTTTCTAACAGTTCCTCTAATTTGTTAGTCACCTTTTAAATATATTTAATCCTTGCAATTCCATAGAGTATTTGTGAAAACCTAAGTCCTTACTCGTGAGGGTGGCCTGGGCTCGACCCCAGGCAGGTGGGCCCAAGATAATTAAGTATTATAAAAGTAGTTCGTCTTGTTATCCAGATATTGAACTGCCTTGTGAGAGGTTTGGACATTTAGTATCAAGTTTGCTATTTTAAGTTAAGTTAGTTTTTGAGTTATGTGCTACAACATTGTGTTTAGAAAGTGATTTATAATTAGATAAAATAATATTTTTTAAGAAAAGCAGATTTTGACCAGAAAAAGAATTTGACAAAATGGAACAATACTACACTAATTTGATTATAGTTTATTTTGGCGCAATATTTTATGAATTGATAACTCAATAAATTGTGTACTATAGTATAGTATTATTAATAAGGAACCTAAAGGAAATATGCTCGTATTTGCGTGGAGGTAGATTGGGAATCCACATCAGTACACAGCAAGAGGAGTTCAAATCTGGACCGGACAAATGACGTAACGGCCATGACATTTAGATCACGTGTCAACCGATGCGAGATCGTATTCATATCGAAAAAACACTTTTTTTTTAACATGGTTTCACTAATTTGCAACTCCAATGTTGTATATTAACCAATTTTTCATCTCGAATACATATAGTAGATCGTAACCGGCCCCGTGGTGTAGTGGTTAGTGCGCCTGGCTACGAACCTAGGGGTCCCGGGTTCGATTCCCAGCTGGTACCTTGGGTATTGTTCCCGAAAGGAGAATCATCTCAACTTTCGCCAAGGTTTGGTTAGTTCCCACTGGTTTCACAACCTCATACTCACTATCACACTCATCTATTTGGGACACAGAAAGAGCCTCCACGGAAAGGACGTACTATTAGTACATTAGTACGTCCCCTGGACAACGGTACATTAGTACTGACTGATCTTTCCACTACTGGGCTACGAGTGATGTAGAACAGACGCGCAATATTATATTACTATAGTAAATCGTCAAAGAGGTTTTATAGTAGTCTAATGAAACATGTTTGGAGGCCATCCTTAAATTACGTAGGTGTTTTTTTGTTTGTTTTTTTACTATTTTCAATTCCCCCCCCCCTCCCCTTCTATCTTACTTTTTTTCTCTACAATTTAGTTATATTATTTTAACCATTTAATTATTTTTGAAAAACATTTTAATAGTTAATAAGAAATGATTAAGATTAATAGTACTAGAATTCAATTTTTGGTGAAGTTGACAATTTGTGTTAATTTAACATGTAAAAAATATAAATGTATGATATAATATAATAATAATATAGGCACTATAATTTGAATCATAAATGAACATTTTTTTTGTAATAATAATTACAAGTTAAAATATCTTATGATGAAAATATGATACAATTATAGATGTTTGTTAAAACTTCTATGATTTATGATTCAAATTATAGTGCCTATATTATTATTATTATTATTATTATTATCATCTCACACATATATTTTTTTACATGTAAAATTAACACAAATTTTCAACTTTATCAAAAATTGAATTCTAGTACTATTAATTTAATTATTTTTTTGACATAAGAATTGGCAATAATACTAGTGATACGAAATGGTATGATACTTTAATTTCAGTAAAATTAGGTGTAACAATAATAATAATAATAATAATAATATTTAGCATCGCGTCTTACTACCCGTTCGGGTTATACGCTTAAGTACTAATTACTCTAATGGATTAGGAATTGGGAGGGTTGAATTTAGAGGAAGTGAACCCGCATTTGCGTGGAGGGAGAGTGGAAAACCATTTAGGAAAAACCACCCCCAGTTCACCCGACCGAGATTCGAACCTCGATCTCCCCGTCCTCGGCGGTCGAGCTCAACACGAGTGGCGCGTTAGCCAACTACGCCGCCGAGGTGGGTAGGTGTAACACCCAAGTAAATTAAATTTAAAGGACATTTTACAGTTAATATATTTATTTTTTAGGTTTTGTCTCACCCTAAGCAATGATTGAAAAAAAACCTTAATTAAGATGGATTCTGACACCCCCTTTCGTAATAAAATACTGAAAACATCCCCCCTCTCTACAAAACTCTTAGATAATTTAAGGACAAGAAATGAATCAATCATTGAACATTGAAGTTATTTAAAATGCCTATATAGCTCTCTAAAGACTTAATTTCCACTAAAATATTTGTACACAATGAGAACCAATTTTGTGGCGCATATCGGCGCTAGGAGCCTAAATATTCCATCACTTTACATTCCACATAATAGCGAAACATTCGAAACTAATTTACTGAATGACATCATAATAACATCGTTAATAAATCACGGGTTAGTCGATTAACATGGGGAAAATCTGATCAAATATTCCAGTATCAGTTCATAGACGTGCTCTCTATCCTTGTCTAAATACCACAAGTACCAGTTCAACCCAATCTTCATAGAAACAACCTTATCAGATAGCTTCAAAATTAAATATATCTTCTTTCACGTATTAATACGTCAAGTCATATGATCCTCAACTGTCACTTTTGATAGATATTATAAATATCTATAAAACAACATTAAAAATATAGTAAAATATAATTTACCTTAACCACAAAAATACGTGTGTATTTTCTAAAAAGTCCTTCCTACCAAAATCCTACTGTACATACACACAAAGTTGTTACTACTATTTTAAAATTTGACATTTATAACCATTCTACCGGCACTAAATCTATTTTTAACTCTTGACTCGTATTACGAATATAATTTACATCAATAATTCAGAACATGAAAATAAATTTACCATGCTAATTTAATAAATACCGACGTAAAAGGTTTGAGATTTATTTATTTTATTTTTAATATGCAGTCGATGTAAATTTGATTACAAATCATGCTATGAATTTATTTTTTGAACAATTATGTCTAATGAAATCATTGAAATATCAAATATATAAATTCAATTGTTACTAGTGCAGTATATAACACAAAAATAGTGGTATTTTGTTTCTCTATATTAATTGGTCTTACTCTAATTTAACAAATTTGGAAAATTGTGTGTGGATTTGGAAGTGATTAATTTAGATAAAAATGTTTATTGTACAGCAAAATATTTGGATTGTTAATTATGAGTTTTAAAATAATAAGGACAGAGAACTTTATATCAACAAATTGTCAACAAAAAATATTTTGTGATACAAAATCCATAATTTTTTTTTTTTCAAATATAATACTTAAATTTAAAATAATCCGTACTATAGATCTTTAGAAATAAACCTACTTATTATCAAACAACTTACAAATAGACATTATTTTCATTTCATGTCATTTTTTTTCAAACAAATGAAATTACTTTGCAACCTGCACGTAGTTTATTATTGTATTACAAGTAATATGTTGCGTTTGATATCTCAAACCAACAATTGCTTATTTTATATAATATATATTGCTTATCTTTACTTTACTATTTATTTTTTAAAGTAAAAACTTATACACAAAATTAAATTGAAAGAAAATAAAAATATCTGCGTTTTGTCATCGATAATGTCACAATTTCGTCGAATGCACGTGTTCCGAACAGAAGGCGGTCGCACATGTACGTTAGTACGTGTTAATCCCGCGACCGCCACTCGCGGCAGCACTAGATCCCGTCACTAGCGACGTTCTATCACGACTGATCCTTTCCTCCTCTTTGCCGTCAGTTTCATACACAGAGCTTCCGCGCGCGAGGGTCAAAGAGCTACGGTCATAAAGATACTCTCCTCCACCTCCAACAACACGCTTTCGGGTCCAAAAAAAATAAAACCTTCCTCTTCACGAGAAAAAACAGGGTAAACTACCAAACCATTAAGGAACGACAGCAAACCCCATAAATCACAAACTTGGGGACTATATTTTTGGAAATGGCGACTCACACACACACACACAAATAACGGCCAAGAAATACCCAATTTTACTAACATCATTTT
Source organism: Timema podura (assembly GCA_033556935.1). Classification (NCBI taxonomy): domain Eukaryota; kingdom Metazoa; phylum Arthropoda; class Insecta; order Phasmatodea; family Timematidae; genus Timema; species Timema podura. The sequence continues at coordinate 12,947,972 of JAVRXN010000001.1, read as the reverse complement.
TGCTAGTTTTCACTTGAACAACTTTAGTTTTTCTCTCGTCTCTTTGAGCTTGTTTATGTATCACAGTTGTGTAGTTTATGCTTCATTCATAAACACAACATAAAAAAAGATTTAACGTTTTATTTTGTTAGTAAAATTACCTACTTTTATATTCAGTAATTATTTTTTTAATAAAAGACTTGAAAACTATTAATTTTTTCCTTACAAAAATTTTCGGCTTTTTTTTATTTGGAAAAATTACTTTTGTAATTACAACAACACATTGTTTTCTATTAACTAAAACAAATTAAGTGTGGAAATGTTTTAACATAACGCGGTGACTTAAATTTACATTAAGTGTGACGGTCCTTAGTTTTCCGGATAGAAAGACCGTGGTTTGACCCTAATTGGAGCCAATGAAGTGGTTTTTCAGTTTCTCTTCCACCTCTTTGTGGGAATTATCGGTTATCTACCTTAAATCCTTCTTTACCAAAATGTCTCTTCAATGTCTGACTCCAAGTAATAGAGATATACCCCAAACAAAGTTGTCTTACGATTGGATACATCTGACAGCTAGAAAAAGTTGATAGATCTACTTTCACGTATTCATACACCAAGTCATATGATCTGCAGCTATCACTTTTGATAGATATTATCAATACCTATATAATAAGACTAATAATTTAGTAAAGCGTTGTCAATATTGACTTAGAGAATATGTTTGTATTTTCTAAAAGTCCATTCTTAAGAAAATCAAAGTATACAAATTTACTAAACAGAACACAAACTGTCATTGTTTATTAAAACAAACACGTATAATTCACTGACGTGATTAAATTTATATTTTTTTCAAGAATAAAGAAATTGCATGAATTACGACTAATAAATTATTACTGAACCAATTCTTCCCCCTCCCCCTTTCGCCCCCATTACACACACACAATTGTAACCTTGCTATCTCGTGCCACAGTGTTGGCCCCTTGATTGTTATGCGGCCTGCTACGCCCAGAAGTTAGAAGGATTGCCTTATAGAATTGCGATATAACTTTAAGGCGTTGGTGCAATCAAGATAAGATGTTCGTACGCACAGAACTTATTTAAAACTTGTCTGCAACTTGTCTGCCAGTCCCATACTCCTTAGTAATTATATATATTTTTTAAATTGTATCAAGCTAGTTCTACAACAATAAAATCTATGTGATAGTGATCCATATTAGAATATATCCAGGGCTAGCAATAGAAAAATGTTTTAAAATAAACCGGTCATAAAAAAAACTTAGACCTACAGTCCAATTTTGAAAGGAAGAACCTTAACTAACAGACAGATAGAAAAGTCACTAGATCTACTTTCAGGAGGGTGACCTGGTGGTCTAGGGGTGAGGTGTCAGACTTCTGTGCTCAGGGTCCGGGGTTCAATCCTCGGTCCCGGCACAGATTTATCTGATTGCCAAACCCTTCCTTCACCTCTGACAAGACGTGTATTAATCACAACCTGTGAATGTGAGGAATGCCAGGCCTTCACCGTGGTTCGGATACCACGTTAAACTGTAGGTCCTCCATTTCATCTCACAATCACCCTACCATTGCACATTAGCGTACATTCCGAACGGTAGTAAGACGTGGTGCTAATAGTAATACTTTCAGGAATTCATACGTCATGTCATGTGATTTGTGATATATGTTATAAATACATGTTAAATACCAGTAATAATGCTGTTATGTGAGTAACCTTTGAGTTAAATAGAACCAAACATTCAACGCAACAAGGTATGAAGCTCTTATCAGCAAGAGTAGAGTTGGAAATAGCACTCGCTTTCCTTCCCACAGCAACAAACTTCTTCAGAATGCCACAGTTCTATCAACTCAAACCGTGTAAAGCAGTCTTGACGATTTCGAGAGTCGTTACGACTGATTCTAGGCGAGCAGAAGCATTATTAATACAAGGTCTGACCTTCGATACATGCCTTGACTCGTTGTGTTTTATTGTTAAAGCTTTTTGGAGCTGTATTCAATTTCTAACTTATAATAATGATATTTTATTTAAAAAAACACTACCCAAGTATTTTATTAATAATTACATAACTACGGTAACTAGCTGTTTGTAGTTTTTACGTATGTTTGTTTATGAAAAAAAAGTTTGTTTCGAAGATAAAATTAACTCTTTTATGAAAATTAATTTAATTTTTTGTAATTAAACCTTGGGGTTTCTCATTTTCTACGTTGGATTTGGTTAAATATTAAGTTTCCAGCCACCCGCATCAGTGGCCGCATGGGCTAAAGCGTCACTCTTGCAAAAGAATAGACTGACGAAGAAGGGGAGATCGGGGTTCGATACCGGTCGGGTGTACTGAGGGTGGGTTTTTTTCTAAATGGTTTTTCACTCTCCCTCCGCGTAAATTAGGGTACACGTCCTCTAAATTCAGCCTTCCTAAACCCTAATACATTAGTGTAATTAGTACATAGTCGTATAGCCTGAACGGGTACTAAAAAAAGTTTCCGATCACTCTGAAAGTTTCAAATAATGTTGAAATATGAGTTAGTGAATTAACAATTCTGTGAGGTAGAACTAATCCTTATTATGATATTAATTATAAGTATAGGATTATGGTAGGAAGTATTGTAGTTGACATAAACTAATATGGCAATTCATGTGATCTTCAGTTATCATTTTTGAGAGGATAAAAGCAATACATGTGAATATATACTGTACTATTAATAAAATAAAATTATATCTATGTTGACCTAAAAAAATATGTTTATATTTTCTAAAAGGCCCTTTATACCAGAATAGGTTGCGTATTATTTTCGTTTCAATTATGTCAGGAAAGATGTTATACAGTATGAAGCGTTAGCTATGATAGCTACAACACAACATGTTCAACTCAACAAACTCAAGCTCGGTTTCGTAAAACCGCTCAGGCACGTGTTGACATAAAGGCTGACTGATGGTCCTCGTCGACCCAGCGACACCTAGTGGCGAGTTAGGAAGGACCAATAAAGGCTCCTCATTGGTCCTTCCTAACTCGCACTAGAACTCATTGTTTTCGAGTCATTGAAATGTGTTTGACTACACCTATATATATATATATATATATATGGGTAGTTTTGGTTACTCGGGAACGTTCAGTTTTGCACGGTAAAGGGCTGCGTTGTGCTCTGGCATACCCATTACTTATTTTCAAATTTCTCTTTTAAACTTAAAAACAACTTATTTTGATTTATTTCTTTTTTTAGTTTTCAAAATTCACTCTAGATTTTAAACTAATTTCCCTTCCTGTCAATTCTACATATATATATGCAACCAACCCCACAACAGCTTATTTCCATCCTAACTATAAAATGGCGTCATTATTTATTTTGTAAAGATATATTCTAGTGTCAAACCAACGTCAAAAGAATATGTTATCTGATTATAATGGTATCTAATATATATATATAAAGGCTAATCTAACCAAAATAAAATAATTAGATGAACGTATATTTCTTACACCGCACACACAAAAATATAAAATAAAGTGTAAACTACGAATAAAAGATACGCTAACTTTGTTGAACCAACTACTCTAGTGAAATGATCTGTCGTAGTGGCGCGCTCTATTTCACAATGTGCACCCGTTTCAACTTGCCCTGGTCTCCCCTATATATAAGATTGTACAGTGTCTTGGTGATTTCATTTCAAACTCGTTTATCAGTTTCCATTGGAAACTCGTCTAAGGTCTATTGTAAAATAAATAACAAATTAATCACGAATGTCAAACCCCGCACTGAAGTCTTACACGAAAAGTTTTAATGAAAGTTAGTAAATAAAACAAAGAGTTTAAATTAAATTTTCGTCAGTTGTATTTGTCTCTTATTTTTCTATTCGCCCTTTTCTCCGTCATCGCAAATTAGCCCATGAGGTTAACACAAAAGTTGTAGACCTTGGATGAAAAAAAACCTTAGAGGATTAGCCATGAGGTCATGTAATTGACTTTGACTAGGCAGGCCGGGGTTCGTTAAATGAAATATAACTGGCATTAGAGCGTAGAAGGGATCTTTGGGATCGAATGATGTAATTTTAATAGAGGGCTCTCGAAACACATTTGTATTTTCATCCTTACCTGTTTGTTCTCCTACTGCCGAGCAGCTCTGACCAGGAACGTTATAAGCCCACTTGGTTTCTGTCGCTAGTGAATTTCTGCTCAACTATTCTAGAGTCTAAAAGACGCATTATTGATTTCGTGCTTACGTCAAGTTTTGTAGAGTTTACCAAAGGCCTTGGAGACTATGTACATTTAAACTTACATTTAAACTGTCCTTGCTATTTTCTAATATTAGAATACAGTGTATCTCAGAATTCTCTCGTTGTAACTTTTTGTCTCCAAGTGAAGATTTACAAAAAAATAAAAATATCGACATATATAATTTTTGAGAGCGGGTGTTTTGGACTGCTCTGCTTCTGAGCTCGTCGAACTAAGATGTGTATTAATTACGTGTAAGTGACGTCCTCGTCTTTGTGGGCTCCCCGACAGTCTGGAGAAGTCCCCGGGATGGGGGAGTTAAAAGAGTAGAGCTTGGGGCCAGTCACTCTACCGGTAAAGTTTTGAAACAGTTTGAAGGGAGAGTAGATCTGGTAACAATTAGGGCGTGACGACGCTCCCTATAGCTAGTGTCTCTTCTCTCCTAGTAGGCCTGTTCGCCACCTCCTAGCCGCTCCTTCACCCCTAATAGCTCACGCAAGTTAGCATCAGTCTCCTTCCCCGCCCCCGCCACATACTTTGAACTATTTTATGTGACTTTTAGCACCGCGTCTTACTACCCGTCCAGACTATACGCATTTAACTAAAATATGGGTTAGGGGTGAGAATTGTAGAATTTAGAGGAAATATACTTGTGTTGTAAACCTTTAAGGCACTATAATAGCAGTCCTCGGTCCCGGCACAGATTTATCTGATTGCCAAACCCTTCCTTCACCCCTGACAAGACGTGTATTAATCACAACTTGTGAATGTGAGGAATGCCAGGTCTCTAGTAAGACGCGGTGCTAATAATAATAATAATAATAATAATAATAATAATAATAATAATAATAATAATAATAATAATAATAATAATAATAATAATATATACACTATAATAGTAGAATATACATTCATAAACACCAGAAAAAAAGTGTTTTGTTTCTAACGTTAACTCATTGGGTGGAGCTGTCCGGTAGTAGGAGAACCAACAGGGGAGGAGGAAAATACAAATGCCAACACAATAATTTGTGTTGTGACCCCCCTCCTTATTAAGTTAAATGACATTTGATTCAATATGATGGCTATTATTAATCTGTTTCAGTCCCATCGTAAGCTCGGCATTCAGCTCTCAGGTGATATTGATGGCTATCACTATGTTTCAGTCCCGTCGTAAGCTCGACATTCAGCTCTCAGGTGATATTGATGGCTATCACTATGTTTCAGTCCCATCGTAAGCTCGACATTCAGCTCTCAGGTGATATTGATGGCTATCACTATGTTTCAGTCCCGTCGTAAGCTCGACATTCAGCTCCTGGAGAATAATGACCGCTGTCGTGCGTGCCTGTATTTGCCCCATTCGACCATTGTTCCCTTCAAATCTTACAGAGACGCCCATTGTTGCTGTAAAGCAATTAACTAGCCCTCTCAACTTAATGGGCGGATCTAAGAGGAGACCTCACCTGGCTGTTCTTTTGTTAACGCGCGGTTGTTAAGAGAACAGTGCAATCTAATGGGGCAGATGATTAACAAGACCAAGATAAATCTCTGTCGTGATGGGTCCCATTTTACTCTCTAGGTCTTATGAGCGAGGCTTCAACACACTGTTAATATATAGCCCAAATTTCACAGGAAGATCCTTTTAGTAGATTTAAATGTGTTTTATGCAGTCGACACTTATAGCATTTTACTGTTTTATTAGTGTACAGTGTCGGCGGAACGTTTAAGAGCCAGGGGGAAGGGGGGGGAATGTCCAAATAAAAATTGTAATATAAATAAACATTTTGGCCAATAACACTCCACTAGCCCTAAATGCACAACTTTATTAGGGTATGATAAAAACAGTTCTAGCATACCGGCCTGAGTATTTACTCACCTGCTGCGGTGGTCTAGGGGTAGAGTCGTTGGCTCACAATCCTTTGTCAACTGTTGACGGGAAGTTCAAGGTTCGAATCTCGGCCGGGTGAACTGAGGGTGGTTTTATACAAATTATTTATCACTGCTATTTTTCCATCTTCACTTCACCACCACCTCCACAATAATGCGGGTTCACTTCCTCCTAAATGCCTTCCTCATCTTTATCCCATTAAATAAAGCCGTTAATAGCCCGTGTGTTAATAAACGTAACAATTAATAAAATAAACTAGGCCCGACCGAAAGTTCTGTAATTGAATATACAAGATTATTTGAAGTGATCGACCAAGCCATTGTGGCCGTTAAATGTTTTTGGCCTTCATTTCATCTCACAATCATCCTACCATTACACATTAGCCTAAGTGCGTATAACCCGAACGGGTAGTAAGACGCGGTGATAATAATAATAATAATAATCTAACGAACATCAGGTAAAGTGAATCAGTCACAAGAACATTTAACAGAATAGGATAGGTGGACATACAAGATCAAACATACGCGTGAATAAAATATGATACGACTTTACGGCTCAATGTAAATTCATCAATCAGGCATAATGGTAATAATTATAAAACTCACCTCAAGCAGATCTTCTCACACACATATACATTGTTGTTTACCGTTCGCTTTATGTTAAAAACCAAGTCAACCAACACACAATAACACCTAATAAAATAACACCACACTCGGAGAGGTCTGTAACTGCTTGGCGCTTGCTCAATCACTATGATTCTGGCGCGATAAAGTTTCGCTGTAGCGATCTGCACGCGCCAACTGGGAGTTGGCGCGTAATTTAAACAACAATGATTCAGCTATGTTGTTATTATTATTATTATTATTATCACCACGTCTTACTACCCGTTCGGGTTGTACGCTAATGTGCAATGGTAGGATGGTTGTGAGATGAAATGGAGGATCTACAGTTTAACGTGGGATCCGAACCACGGTGGAGGCCTGGCATTCCTCACATTCACAAGTTGTGATTAATACACGTCTCGTCAGAGGTGAAGGAAGGGTTTGGCAATCAGATAAATCTGTGCCGGGACCGAGGATTGAACCCCAGACCCTCAGCATGGAAGTCTGACACCTTACCCCTAGACCACCAGGTCACCTGATTCAGCTATGGCTTCATTCAAATTGTCTTAGCTTTGGTATAAAAACAATTGAAATATAAAATATGTTTTCAATTTTCCATAATTTATATAGGCCACACTGGGATCTTTAAAGCACATGTCAGACGCGGGGTGCTTTGCCCCTCCCTTGCGTCTATCAAGGGAGGCGATGCCCCCTGTACCCCACCCCCGTTTCACCACCCCTGGATTTATATTATTTATCAAAAGTGACAAGATACAGATAACATGACTTGACAAATGAATACATGAAAGTAGATCTAATAACTTTTTTTAGCACCATGTCTTACAACCCATTCTGGTTATGTGCTTAAGTACTAATTACACTAATAGTTTTAAGGATGAGGAAGGTTATATTTACCTGGAGGGAGAGTGGAAAACCATTTTGGAAAAAAAATCTCAATACACCCAACCGAGACTCTAACGTCATCGGCAGTCCAGTCTACTGCGAGAATAGCGCAGTGGGCGCCGAAACGGGTGATCTAATCATGTTCCTAGCCGTCAGATAAGGCTCTTTATAGGAAAATTAGACTGTATGTACCAATGTTGATTCTTTCTGTTTAAAAAGAAAACCATTAGCCTCGTAAACACAAGTGTGGACGCTTCTTTTCAATTGATGGCCAAACTTCAGATTTAATTTCAGATTGAAGTGTAAATTAAAGATAAGTGCATACAATGGATTATCACAAAAATCTCTGAAAATATTCCTAATTTGAGTTATTCCCTATTTTCATACAAAATAATGTAGAAATGATTCGATTCGATGTGATCAAGAGAAGTTTGCACCAACATTAAAAAAATCTACTGAACCAAAAGGTGATACAAACAGGTGTGCGCAACCTTAAATCATTATCAAAAAAACCTGCACTACACTTGATATAAACAACTTTACTGTGCGCATGCGAGCTGAAGTAATATGACCTTGAAGGAAGAAAACCTCACATGACTCTCGCAATAAAAACACTAACGAAGCTAACATGCATCTGCTTACATAAACTATAAATTGCATCATTAAATGTGTTTGTAAAATCGATTATAAATAATCTGCTCAGCAGTTTATACATTTATCGGTGATTCATGTTTTACTAAATGTATTAATTTCAAAAATGTATAAAGGTTATTCATAGTAGATAGAAACAAAATTATTCAATACATAATAAAAACAAAACACAAAGATGAAAATACAATTTAAATCCCTCGGTATTGTTATTTCAAAGAAACTTGTTAGCGCAAACTGAAATTGCCTTTCTCATTAATTCATGATTGCCCCCCCCCCCCCCCCCCACCCAAGTCTCGAAACGATCCCCCCCACCTTGAATCGGAGGCAGAAGAATGGAGAGGAAACGCGAAAGGGAGATAAATCTCCCAGTAATTGACAGGGTGGGAAAAGGGGAGGGGGTAGTTTCAACACTGCAACTGAAAAAATTAAGATAGATATCTCCATCCAAGGGCTGAAAAAGGGGGAGGGTGGCGTAATAATTCTCTTTAACAAACAGTTTAACAGGAAGGTTCAACAGTCATTTATTATAGAAGTTTCTCTTTTTTTTTCCTTCTTCTATTCAGAATATAATTTGTCTTTTATAAAGTCTTCCAGATTGCAACAATAATTTATAAATGACAAAAACATACTTTCATTGTTTTTTAAATTAGTAAAACAAAAGGAATACTCAGGAGTATTTAGATATCCGGGTAAGAAACTATGCAGGTTTTAAGGGGTGATTAGACAAGTATTTCCACATTATGGGGTCACTTGGGGGGCAGTGACACCAAATGGCGGTGCTACGAGAGGTCACAGTTGGCGCTGTATGCACCTGGGGCGGAGGGGCTCATCAGTCTTCAGAGCATAACAATTATAGTGTGATGTAAATTATCACTATTACTTTTATTTAATTTATTCAGGGTATTTAACATCACTTCCTGAACTGACTTATTATTTCAGCACATGAGAATTTCTATGAGCAAGAGTGAAAGGACCTACCCATTTTGCCCGAAAAGGTATTTCCACACACCTTTCAGGGTTATTTCACATACCACAATCAACATCGGACCGACCAGCGTTACTTCCCCTCCGAAGGAAGTTTTACTACGGATTTTTATCGCTCTGGAAAAATGCGTCGACCCTGGCTGGGTTTGAACCCACGAACATTGGGTCTTGGGGTGAGCACTTTACCCCCAGACCACCGAGGTCGATGACTAGTTACAGACAATGAATCACCTGACAACAGGTACCTATAAAGAACTGCTGCTATGCTAGCACCATAATGTGTGTCAAGGAAGGGAGTGGTATGGACGCTTGTGTTGGTTTGCCTGTTGCATTGTTACCTACCCCCAGAGGTGCATACAGCGCCAACTTTAACATCGCGTAATGCCGTGATTTGTCGTTGCTGGCCCTACGTTCATTACCTGGAGATACTTTCCGTCACGTCCTAAAAGCCGTGTAATTTATTTACCTGGATATCCGAATAACCCTATATTTTAAGTAGACATAAATATATGTAAGTTTCTTGAAATAGCATTAAATGGGTACAACTAAGTCCGACTCAAACATACTTTTAAAAAAATTACTTACTCAAGGCTTAAAATGTAAAGCACATATTAAAACGCTTGTTTCTAAAACAATATCTTGCTATTAGCAAATTATTAACAAGAATAGATAACAACATAACAAAGCCAAACACAATAAATGCCTCCATTTCGAAAACACCATGCTACACTAATTAAAACAAGCTTTCTTATTTAATCCCTCTTTAAAAATTCTATAAATACAATCAACGTCTAATCCTCTTACAAAGGATTACTGTATGTAATTAAATGAGAATTAGTATACACATAATAACTTTATAATGATACATTTTTTATAACAAATAATTAGGGATTTGTTTTCATGACTAGACTAAGACTTATATTACCCTATTGAAAATAGAAGTAATATAATTATGTTTATAAATAACTAGAGAATGGAGTACATTTAATACATTAAAAAAAGTATGCAATAAACTCACATAAGCAATGATTGATAGGTCTCTAATATATAGTGTATGGGTGTACGCTCTGTTTAACCTGAAAGTTGGCAGTCTTACTTTGACAGATTACATTATGGCCTATCTTATAAGCTGGGCCCAGGCACGTAACAAGAATTTACTTTCCACGGGTGGGGGGAGGGGCGGGCCTCATTATTAAAATATTGTCCGACAATGACGCTCATCTCAAGACTAAACAGCGTGGGGCTCTAGAGGGGTGGATGAATCTGACCTACAAGGAGAGAAAAATATATCAAAATTTTGTATAAAAATATAATCAAGTAGACCCATCATTGTATTCCCTAATAATTGAGATACTTTTTATAACTTTTAATAGAAAATATACCTGTTTTACATACTTTTTTTATAAAAAATTAAAAAGTTTTCTATTCAAAGTCATAAAAAGTATATTAATTATTAGTGAATGCAAGAATGGGTCAACTGTAATATATTTTTTTTACAAAATCTTGACATATTTTTATCTCCGTGTAAGCAAAAATTCATGAGCATATTACATCTTATTATTCACGATGTTTAGTCTGGTTAAAAAAGTGAAACTGAAATTAATTACAAATGTATTTTTTTACTAGGAATTTATTACTACAAGACATGATATTATTAAGAGATAATTTTATAATTTTTTGTTTAGATTTTGGGGTACCGGGGGGGGGGGGGGGGTGGCGCTTCAACCTCACGTCCCCCAAAACCCACCCCACCCATACGTGCCAGGCTGGACCTTAGCGGAATAAAGTAAGGTTAGCTTGACAACTTTCAGGGTGGATAAAGGACATATTTTTAGAGATGGGCGATAAATCACTGACTGTGATTTTTTTTCACCAATACTATTTGATCACCGTTACTCTCCCAGTGACTCGATCTCAAAAGTATCGGTGATTGAGATATCAGTGATTGGAGATACTCGCATCTGATGGCAATAGTTACTCGAGCTACGGAGCTAGTCTTGTTTCTTCTAGACACTCAAGTAAATACTCGCTTTGCGGTCCTTGATATTCTTTTATTTTTTTATTTTCTACCAGCTAATTGAGAATCGACCTTATTGACTGGCATGTTTTACGTGTTATTTCTATTTAAAACACTTGATCTCGTAGAGCTCATGTTTCAAAAACAGTATCAAATTACTACGTAAAAATGACTTTAATGGTTTTAATGTTTCATTCACATGCGTTTTCAGTACAAAATATTTGTTGCTAAGAACAAAATCAAAAATTGAGCTTACTAAGCGAATCATATTTCAGATTATTTTTAAAAGTAGTCTACGAAAAAAGATCATTTATACTTTTTTTCGGTGGTCCTATCCCCAAAATCGCAAATAATAAATTAAAATAAGTAACAAAATAGAAAAAATATAAATAAACCTTAATATTTACTATGCATTGATGATCCTAGTCATCCTATAGTCTAATCTAAAGTGTTTGTGTATAATAATTGATTAAATATTTTCTAGCCTCTCTTAATTTAATGTTAAGTCTCAGTGCTGTGGTTATGAATTTTATTCCTTTATATATAAATTAGTTAATTTGTTTCTAATAGATGTATGGTTCATTTACTCTTAGATGTACGGTATTTAAAATAAAATAACACTACAATAATATAATAGATGACCTGCATTCCATACAACATTTTCTAAACTAATCGCCATTATGTTATGTTAATTTTTAATGTCACGTAAATTTTAATTGTAGTAAAATAGATCACTAAATAAATTAAACAATTACAAGAGTTTCTCATAGTATGTCAAATAAGTACTAATATTGGTACTCAAGTTTAACATAATGTTTGTTGGATCACTAATTTTGTCCAACTTACATAACATTTCACTATAAAATATTAAATAACATTTGTTGCTTTTTCTTTCTATCAACTGTATGAAACTTCTTAAAACGCATACTTTTGTATTGACTGTACATCTGTCAGGCAACATGAAACATAGATGAAACCTGAAGATTAGGTAGCTGTATGACAATTGTCAATGTCAGTGAAGACAGGAAGAGCTTATGTTAGACCTTTTAAGTATCGAATGCCATTGCAAGCCGCCAAACTCCCGAGTAATTAGTTTTCCTTACAAGTTCCAACCGAATGTCATGGGACTATTCGAGTAATTATCCAGTAGGTACTCAAAAATACTCAATACTCGATTGTACTCGCCTTCTCGGACAGCAGCTAAATACTAGCTTTGACCGTGGTTGCAACAAACTGTGAAAGTGGAAAAATATCGGTCCATCAAGACACTGTGAATGCCAGTCACTGGTATAAATCACCGGTATTTTAAAATCACAGTCATTGTAGTCACTGATATTGTAAAATCACTGTTTAGCCCATCTCTAGATATTTTTACACAAACACGATAACAAAACATTAACAGTGAGTAATCCTCAGAAGATGATTCCTCTGTGACAAGTTGGTGTTCTTTGATGATCTTGTTGTTAATTTGAAAAAAATAGAAACAGAAAAACTAAATGTCAATACAGTAATAATCTAGATAATTTGAGTTGAACTATCAAATCTCAAATTACACGGCAGAGCCGTAAAAAGATTAAAACACACGTTTTTAAGTGTATAAGGTACTTAAAATACATGTTTAAATTTCATAATTATATATAAAAATAATATCATAGACATATGTACATATTAATAGAGTATTAAAATATATAAAGTTTTTTTGTTTTGTTTTTATATCTTTTGATCGTTGTTCTAGCGCGTAACCTCACATTGCCCTAACTTTGACTATACATAACCTCGACTGCACTCTGAATAAGATAAGTATACATCAAGTAATGTGAGAAAGGAAAGCAAAGAGAAGGAAAGTTTTCGATAATATAGCTTCTGTCCTAATTATGATGAAGAACAATGCCAAGCACGGCCAAAGTACCAGTCAAGCACAAGTAAAGTCGAAGAAAACTTCATGGAATGTACCTATGACACTAACGACAGAGGAATTAACAATAAAAATTGGAAAAATTTGTCAAAAATATATTCTCTTTATAAAAAACTTTACTTACATCATGTTCCGTAGATAGAATTCAAATTTTTTTAACTGTGAATGTATAAATATTTGTTGTTAAGAAGTCTAATTGCTATCTAAGTAGAAATATATTTCTTAAGTAATTAGTGCCTCAGAGGTCTTACAGGCTATTTTGGAAATAAAAAAAATAGAAAAACTGTTATTTGATATTATGACTAGAACTTAACCTAAATCGTGTTTAAAGGGTGGGTAAAAAACTGAAAACGCTAGGAATATTCACTTGAATTTATCTGTTATTTAAGTAAATTATAAACAGAAAAGGTTTAAGTGTGAAAAGATAATTAGAGCTTATCAGGGAGGCAAGTGTTACCTCCGCCAGCTGCACCAAGGGGGGCAATCTCCCCCCCACACCCTGTTTTTTAAATATGCATCTTACTACCTGTTCAGGTTATACACATATATACTAATTATGCTAATGATCTAGGGACGAGGAAGGTCGAATTTAGAGGAAATGTAACCATATTTTTGTGAAGGAAGAGTGGAAAACCATTTAGGAAAAACCACCCCAACACACCCAACCTGGAATCGAACCTCGATCTCCCTGTCATCGACAATCTAGTCCATCGCGATATTGACGCCTTAGACCATTCGGCCACTGAAACAGGTCTCCCAGTGTTGATTGCAACTTTGATCCGAGTAAGAGCCAGTCCTCAAGGGTGTAAAAAAGGAGATGGGGGTCCATATATAACGGAACTCACCTTTCCCTAAAAATAAAACTAGCTTTCTACGGCCTTGCTAATCCTTATCCTTACAATTCCATTTCTTCATAATGTTTCCTCAGAGAGTAGTTTAAGACCCGAATATCACTCAAAATAATAAAAAGTTAATTTTAAAGTTAACTAAAAAAATCAGAAAATCTTACATGTGTTTGGTGTTAAGCTTAAATTTTTTTTTTTCTTTCACATTTAACATAAAACAGGCCATACCTGCAATTACAACTTTTACCTTACAATTCACATAAACTAGTACTTCGATTGATCTAGTTAAACAATGCTAGACCCAGATCGAAATATCGAAAACTCAAATTATACGATTTAGCAGAAATAATAAATAAATATTAACATGTTTCTAAGTGTAAAAAGTACTTAAAATACAATTTTAGAAACTGTGGTAGTAGACCCGGATTTAAGGGAGGGGGACAGAGGCTAACGCCCCAAGGCCTCAAAGAAAATTATAGCTCACTATATCAATTTTTAATTATGTCTGACAAAATATTAATTATATCCTGATTTTGGTTTGAAGAACAGTAGAAAAAATTCAAACATATTTATTTGAGCATATTATTTCTGTTATAAGGTATTGATAATATTCATCAAAAGTGACAACTGCAGATAACATGACTTGATGAATGAATATATTAAAATTGTTTTAGTAACTTTAGTAACTAACTTCTATTGTTCTTCCTACAAAACTCATACTATACTTACGGTTAATTTTTGTTATATGCAAATATAATTTATCGTAACGACAATATTTCCTTATTTAAATAATATCTTAGCGCAATATGATGTGAAACTTTGCTCTTAACAAACATGTTTGCCACTGGTCAAAGCGTTAATGATCGCCTACTTGAACTCAAAATAATATTGCATGAAAAACCGTGTGTGATTCTGTAAAAATTAGAAAACCCTAACACAAAAATGGGGGAAGAAATAATGCTAAAACATGATGGAAGAATTAGACGGGAACAAACAAAAGGTTGTAATAAACAGGAAAAATACTGAAAATAGAGTAAATGAAATATAGATTGTTAGAAAAAAAACATGGGTTACTTTCGAGATAAAAATATAAATTATTTAAGAATACAAAGACATAAGTATAGCTACTTTGATCAAAAAAAGGCTCTAATTCCAATGCTGTTGGTTTAGTAATCTTATTTTTGGTGTAAAATAGTAAATACATTTTTACAAACATATTTTATCACATATTTAACTTAAAAATTATATCGTTTTATATAAAAAATAAAATACAAAGGTAGACTGGAAAATAAGTAAAATCTTTTGTAAAGCTAAAGAAAGTCATAATAATTTTAACGTCCCAATGAAATTATTCATTTAGGACTTAGTAAATAGTAAATATCTTTGAGGGACTTTGTCAATTTGCTTTGCTCCTATAAAAACATCAATTTTAAATTGAATATTTGCAAAAATAAAAAATATCAAATAACTATATGTCTCATCCAACGAGAATATGCTTTTTTTTATATATTGGGTAGCACGATTCCAGGTGGACCTACTCTAGTCCAGCGATGAGTGTGACCAACTTGTCCAGGGTCTGTTTGTCTCGACTAGCGACAAAACCTCCCTTGTTGCTGAATGCAGACATTCCCAGGGACGTGTCTTTTTGGTCGCCGCAAGTGTACGATATCTCCTTATTCAACTTGTTCCCTGTAAGCAGCATTTGGTTAGTATTAGACACATAAAACTAGGGGCAGTGGTAAATTTAAGGGGGGTTGAGAGATCGGGGCAATCTCCCTAGCACCCCTAAAAATCCCCACAAGAAAGACATTAATGTGAATTTTCAAGTTAGATGCTTTCTTGTTTTGTATCCACAATAATGTTGTTCCCACCGATGCAGCTTATAAAAGTTGTTGTTCTGGAAAATATGTATGGTGTGACTTATGTAAGTGGTTTACAGTTCTTAGCCAAGGTCAAGATCAATGATCTTCAGAGTGAGACACATCGACCTGCGAGCCCGTCTTGCTCACCTTCCATGCAATTGATGCTCTTGCAGTCAAGTATGGCCCCGCCCATGGACCTGAGCAGAGCGTGGGGCCCACACGTATCCCAGAAATAAGTGGAGCTCTTCAAGAGAACAAACGCATCCGCGCATCCGTCCGCCACACATAAGAGCTTGTAGCCCGCGCCGGCCGCTTCCACCAAAGAATATCCAGCGCAGTTCAGAGAAGACACCAGTGCAGAGTTCTCAAACCTGCTCAGGACTACCACCTGTACAACAACAACTTACCTGAAGTGGTATAAACATGTCGCATATATTCAAAGGTAGCTCGTCCTGAAACCCTGTTCTTACACAAATAAGAAACATCTTGGAACCATAATTTTGAAAAATAAAAGTACATAAATGTTTGCTTTTATTTACTGAATAAAGTTTTGTTGTTTTAATTTTAGCATTGCCTATTGCTACCCGTTCGGGTTATACGCTTATGTACTAATCACGCTAATGCGTCTAAAGTACTGCTCTAGCAATAGATTGGACTACCAATGACAAGAAGATCATGGTTTGAATCCCAGACAAGTGTAATGAAGGTGTGTTTTTCCCCTAAATTGGTTTTACACTCTCCCTCCACGCAAACCCGGGGTATACTTCCTTTAAATTCAGCCTCCTTCGTCCATAGCACATTAGATTAATTAGTGATATTTATTATTTAATCACAGCTTCTTTCTACCTGTTCAGGTTATACACATATATGATACTCTAATGGGGTAGAGATGAGGAGGGAAGCATTTTAGAGGTGATTTGCCCGCATTTGTGTAGAAGGAGAATATAAAATAATTTAGGTAAAATAACCATCAGTATACCTGACCGGATTCAAACCGAACTCCCTGTCTTCATCAAGCAAGACTAACACAAGCCTTAGACCATTCAACCATTGATAATTAGTACATATATATGTATACGACCAAAACTTGTATTAAGATACGGTGACAAAACCAACATATAAACCTTGCAGTTGAGACCAAACAGTCCTTTGATAAGGAGGTAGAGGTGTATCCAGGCAAAGTGCAAAGAGAGCGATTTCAAGTACATTCCAACACACTAATTTAAGTGCAGTTTTTTCTAAATTATCTTCCTTATAACTAAGAATCAAATAGCCGAGGCTATTATTTATGCTTTTTAGTGAGGAATTCTCCAACTAGATATCACGGGATGATTCCTGGATAGCTCAGTGGTTATAGCATTGGTGTACTAAGCCAAAGGTCCCGGGTTCTATTCCCATGTCCAGGTGTCATTTTTCAATTTTCAGAATATGATTCCTTATAACTAATTATATCTTAGATTAAGTTGTTAGTAGCTAGAGTTCAGTCGAGTCCACTATTTTACAAATCCAATTCTTCATCTTACCTGCCAATCCTAAATATGTAATTTGAATATTAAAAAAAAATTATGGACATAGTAGGAAATAGAACGTAAAAATAGTAAATAAATGTGTACATTTGTTTTTATAATGCATTCATTATAACATCACTTCATTCAGTGGTTAAGTTTGTCTGTTAATCATGCTGGGATAAAACAACCAAAAAAGAGTAGTAGAGCTCTGAAACAAATTCCAACACAGAATTTGAAGAAAATAAATATTCTAATCTTTCATTTAATATTTTTTCCAAAATCCTTGATTATTACTAAGGATTCAGTGTTCAATAATTCGAGGGTTTGAGAGTTCCATTCATATTAGTTGCGCATGTGTTAAATGTAAAAATGATAAACCAATTTTGGAAAAATTTAGGTATATAAAATAACTATCAAACCTTTTTTATGTCATCGCACTGATCCGGAACCAGGGAGCAGTAGTTGACGCCGTTATAGCTCACCCCCCACAGACACCTGCCGTGCCACCTTAGGAAATATTCACAATCATCAAACTACTTAATGTTGTATGTTTATTCTTTAGAGATATTTAACGTGCAATTTCTGGGCCAACTTTATATATAAAAACATGACAGTTTTTATGAGCGAGAGCAGAAGGACCCACCAATTTTGTCGGGAAGGGTATTTTCACATACTTTCTACCTGCCACAATCAACATGAGACAGATGGTTTTACTTTCCATCCAAAGGTAGTTGTGCAAGGGATGTTCTAGAAAACTCTGTCGACCTCGGCTGGGTTTGAGCCCATGAACATCAGGTCGCAAGGCATGCACTCTACCCCAAGACCCCCGAGGTCGACAATTTGATGATGATGATGATGATGATTCTCTAAAAAATAATTTTAGCCTAGAGATTTGTATTAAACTTTACATCTCATGTCGTTATCATTTTGTCATTTTTTAAAAAATTAATATTAATTTGTCTATAGCTACAAAAGGATTCTGGCCCAAAAAAAAATTCTAGAAAAGACGTGTTTTTTGCGGTAGGCAGTGCTAACATTTTACTAAATTATTAATATAATTCTATAGGTTTGCTAGAAGGCTATCAATCAAAATTGACCTCTTCAGATCACATGACTTTACGTATGAATAATGAAAGTATATCTAGTAGCTTTCCTGTCAGATAAGGCCCTTCTTATGAAAATCGGACCTTTTATTACTCCAGTACTCTCTACCCTTCTTTGTGCTGTGTTTAATGTACGAGAATATTACATATATATATTTCCCCTCTCCCTGCTGAGAACAACGAAGTAGCCGAGACTCAGTCGATGTACTTTCTACGCTGATGAATCTTAGTGTGAAAGTGAACACTATTATGTTGAGAAACATGTTATTGAACGGATCGCTTTTAAAGGACATGAATAATCCTGTGCCCGGGTCAGTTTAGTAAAATGTCTCCATCTTTATTCTTCCTTCCACCATTCTTCTCCTCTTACTTGTACACTTGCTCCTGCTCTTCTCACCTTTTATTTGGTCTCCCTTGCGGTATTGTTTCCTGCACACTTCATCTACATCATTCTCTTTGGCACCCTCTCTTTTTCCACCCTCATTACATGACCATACCATCTCAGTGTTGCTTCCTCTACTATCTCATGTACTCCCTGTACCCAAACTCTTTAACGAATAACTTCATTCCTAATCTTGTTTCTCCTCGTGACAGCTAACATGCTCCTCTCAAACTTTATTCTCGTCGCCTCAACCTTCCTTGTCCTTCCTACATCCAATGTCCTTGTTTCTGCTGCAGACCCATACAAAGTACACTCTACACAATATCTACATCAAGTGGAATGTATGGTAAAAGAATGTGTAGCGTACATGTTTGTATCCTGTCGATAGAACGGTTGGTTGATGACCCCTATTACAGGAGTGCCTGTATTCCTGTCAAACACCCCTATGAGTACGGTGACGCAGCGCAGACCACTCTGGAATATGTCTGCGACAGGACTTCTTATTTCCTCTCCGCTGATGTACTCCGCTGTAGAGTCTGTAATAACACAACAATGACATGATTAAATATAAATATGGTCTTCTTACAAGTATGTAAAGCTTGATTCACACGTTTGCCGAAAAATAGAAAGCAGAATCTGCAAAGTAATTCACACACTTGAAGTTGACCCATGATGCATTGCAACGCTTTAAAAAGAGCAGATTATCAATCTATTTTATTTTCTATTGGATAAACATATTATATCTTAGATCATTGTCCCGGTGGTGGTTTACAAATTATAACGCTGTGTCGTGGCACAATCCAATACATCGATACACACACTTTACATTAACGAGTTATTTCAAATCTCCTCACAACGGACAACAAAGCTGTCTGCTAGCTTCTGGCTGTAGAGTGCATGCGCACTAATTTGAGATGGTTGGTTCTGAGATTTGATTGGTTCTCCTGTTCCTAGCATCTCGAGCAGAGCGGACAAAGTAGAGAATAGTTGAACTTCAGCAGAAGAGCTCACGCCGATTAAGCGGAAATCTTGTGATTGGCTTAGAGCGTGTCACGTGACCATGTTTCTGTTCTGCGCTAGTTTTTCGGCGAACGTGTGAATCCACAGTAACGCATTAATAGCAGCAATTCTCTATTAATACAATCTACTCATTGAAGTTATTTTCCGGTATTTAAGGACAGCATTGAGATTTAAAGCAACATTGTTTTAGAATTAGAAAAGTAATTTTCAACTGTTTGGGTAGCAACTAACACTATAATATAAGAGATGGAAATAAAGGTATGGTTGGTTATCTTCACAAGTGTTCTCTCCGTTTAACCTGAAAGGTCGTCTTACCCTGACGGACTATGCCATGGCCCTATCATATAAGCTCCACCATAGTGGAATAATGCAAGATTAGTTTTGCCAACTTACAGGGTAGATAAAGGGTTTATTTGCTCACTTTTTAACATCTATGACAGAAAACGGGTTATTAAATGTATGACCATCCTCCTTCATTGGAAGTACGGATATGAGAAGTCTACTTTTTCGATTCAAAGCAAAGCCAAACCAAAATATATATTAAATATTTCCAAATGTGAATCAAAGTTTGAATGTATTTTTTAAATTATTTTTTAGTTTTTAAGAAAATTATTATGTCATGCTTATACTATTTTTTATCATTTAATCATTTAATAAAGATGTTACTGCACAAATGTTTGCAATGTTTTTTCTAAGCTGATAAATCAAATTATCAAAAAATTGTTTCCAATTAGTTCAGATTTTCTCATATGAATTTTAATTTGTAATGAATGTACACTTCATTTCCCTTCTTTCCTTGACAAATTACACTTTGGCTCTATTATAAAGCTGTGTCATAATGGAATCACGCAAGGTAAGCTTGCTACCCGGGTAAATGAAGTCTATATAATAGCTCATAAACACAATCACTGAATATATATGAGTATTTTAGCTGTCAATATATTTTATTGGCCAAGTTTCGTAATTGTCAAATCCAACCTTTTTTTTAAGCAAACTTGAAGACGATATTTTTTTCGAAAACAAGTCAAAGTTTTCACTGTTTCATACTCCTTATTGTGTAGTCCCATAAACATTTTGATAGGCTATACACAACTCTTAATTTATGTAATACACCAAGAGCTACTAACCAATAGGATCCACCCACATAGCCATGCTTTTTAAGGGCAGCTCCAGATTTAGAGGTAACGGAACTGATCCCGTGTCCACTTCTGCTAGAACCATGTCTCGATGCACTTCCGACGCTAACAGATTCGCGGCAATTGTGTCACCATCTAATACCTTTTATAAAAACATAAAAATCCATCAACCTCTAGAGTCTAGATAGTGTGTTAAGGTAGGATTCCCTCGACGCATCTTGCGTCTGCAACCGCAAACGTGCGGTGGTGGGTCGCAGAAGCGGGATAGTGTTTTCCTATGTGTGTCTCTTGGTCGCCAGTTGTGGATAATTTTATGTGTAGTACAGAATGTTCCTAAGTTATCAAAGTTTTTCAATTTATTTTATTTAATGTTCCATGTTATTTTGTTATTTTGGAACAGTGTGGATAAAAAATACTAAATTGATCAACTAACTATTCCTGATATCTCTTTCCATGTGTTGTCCTTCACATGTGGGTCCCAGTACACTGGCAAAGATATGTCAAAAATCAAGAGGTGCTTTTTCACCTCTACAATTAAATTTTTATCCTCTTCTATGGAGAAATTGTGGACCATTTTCAAAACCAGCCAAATCAAACATTAAACTGTTACACGGATTGAGGAACCCCCCCACCCCCTTAGTATTTAAATGTCTCTAAATTGTAAGCACCACCTTAATTATTATCACTGTAAGCTTAGACCAACTGGGACCTAAGATTTCCTCGAATAGCGCGGTTCCTTTGAACCACTTTTTCTTCTAAGTGTTTGTTGTAAGCAACTTCTATTTATTCCGGCAATAAATTATGACAAAACTGAATACAGCTCTACTAAAATACACGCTCGCTCGATCGTGATTCTGCGTCTACACTGCTCTCGAAGCAGTGTGGACACAGACACAATGTCGAGACACTGGATGCACTCTCTGGTCGCCAGTCACAAACACCTTGAAGGAACTGACTACATAACAAACTATGGAAACCAGTTTTGTCGCTGGTCGCAGACGCAAGACGTGATACGCACCGAGGGAATCATACCTTTAGGTGACACTGGCCGTTCACTTGTGAAACATGCAATAGCATGTGTGAAGTTATCAGTCGTCTAGTAATTTGTAATGCATCTACATGCTTCTGCATGCAGTTCAAGCACTGACCAGTAGATGGCAGACAAAGACAAGTCTTTGCGAGTATGTTTCCAGCTAGTTCTGGCACATCATGTACATAATAACTAGACTATTGGAAATATAGTTTTTGGAAACTGAGCTCAAAGTGTTTTGAATGACAGGGGTATTTGTAATATTTTGTATGGCAGTATCAATAAAAGTGGGAGTGAATCAGATAGTGGAAATTGTTTAGGGTGTTGTCTTGGGGGAGTTTCTAGAGAATATCAAGTTGAAGAAAATGTTAAAACAATTAAAGCAGTTAGACCACTATCACGGTAGGCAGAACATGCAGCATAATGGGAGGATCTAGGACAGTGTTCAAGGTACTGACTGGCAACCCCAGTGGGCAGAGACCAATGAGAATACCTAGATACAGATGTGAGGGTAACATTATAATGTACCTGAGAGAGATAGGGATAGGGTGTAATGAGGTGGACTGGATAGAACTAGCTCAAGATAGTAGACAACTCACCTTGCTGAGCAAGGCCGCAGTAGAGTCCTGATCCTTCTGCACTTCGACTGTGATGGTGTCTCCTAGGGTGTTGGTGAAAGAGTTGGTCTCCTCTCCATATATGTGTCCCGCGATGTCAGAGAACTATCGGTGGAAACACAAACTATTCACTAACATGAATGACAATGTCAGAGAACTATCGGTGGCAACACAAACTATTCACTAACATGAATGACAATGTCAGAGAACTATCGGTGGAAACACAAACTATTCATTAACATGAATGACAATGTCAGAGAACTATCGGTGGAAACACAAACTATTCACTAACATGAATGACAATGTCAGAGAACTATCGGTGGCAACACAAACTATTCACTAACATGAATGACAATGTCAGAGAACTATCGGTGGAAACACAAACTATTCATTAACATGAATGACAATGTCAGAGAACTATCGGTGGCAACACAAACTATTCACTAACATGAATGACAATGTCAGATTCTCAATTATGTTATTTTTATTTTTTCGTGTTAGACTATGAGGCCACCAAAATGGGTATTTATGTTATTAATTAAAAAATTAGTTATTTTAATTTAGCACCGCATCTTACTATCCCTTGGGGGTTAGACGCGTTTTGTAGTAATTATGCTAGTGTGTTAGGAATAAGGAAGGTTGAATTTAGAGGAAGTGTACCTGAATTTGTGCGGAGGGAGAGTAGAAGTCCATCCTCAGTACACCTGACCAGGATTCGAAACCCAATCTGTCCTGTCATCGGCAGTCCATTCTATTGCAAGAGTGATGCCTTAAACTATTTGATCATCAAAGCAGATAAGAATTTGTAATGTAATTAGATAAGTTAACATCCAGATTTGATACATTCTTTCCTTCGCATCAGGACTCGAGGTCGCTACCACACTTTCCATTG
Source organism: Timema podura (assembly GCA_033556935.1). Classification (NCBI taxonomy): domain Eukaryota; kingdom Metazoa; phylum Arthropoda; class Insecta; order Phasmatodea; family Timematidae; genus Timema; species Timema podura. The sequence continues at coordinate 12,924,421 of JAVRXN010000001.1, read as the reverse complement.
CCATATATATATATATATATATGATGTATTTAATGTGCACTTCCTGAACTGAATGATTAAATAAATATAATGTATACAGTTTAGTAGGCTTGATAAATGTTGTAATGTTTGCGTAAGTTAAATACAATCCTAGACACTACTATCTAATCTTAGAATACAGGATAAAGAGGGTGAATTTATAATAATAACAAATACGCTCAATCGTTACTGAGAGTCCTGGCCTCTCCTAGATCAAATTCAGTAGTGCAGACCATTAAATAAACCCATACCAATGTTTCCAAACTTATCGCCCCTCTCAAAGATGATAAGGTCACTGTATATCACAAAGGTATACGGTAAGGTATGAAGGGGAGTTTGAAAGTATTTTTCCTTAGGCAACTTCAAAAAGTCCAGACGTTTACCTGATTGCCGATATCGTGCTTCACGGTTTCCTGAATCAGAACATCGGCAAGTGTCTTGAAGTCTTGAAAAAACCTAGGATTCTTTTCTTCATTTTTCTTCTCTTGAACTAAAAGTTTGAAAAGATGTTGATTTTGTCTGCACACTCGAGCAATGTTGGCTGCTTTCTCAGACACTTTAAGAAGAGATTCCAAAAAGTATGAGCTCGACATAGTAATCTGAGGAACAAAAAGAGGCACTGTTTTATTGGTGATTCGACGATTGCGTTTACAATAAGGGTAGAAAATCTGTGATTTTTACTATCTGAATTAACAATACATTACCCGTTTCTGTGATCAAATGGTCAAAGATGTCGCTGTCGTGATCGACTGGACTGCCAATGACGAGGAGATTAAGGTTTGAATTCTGGTTGGGTGTAGTGAGGGTGTTTTTTTCCTAAATGGTTTCTCTTTCTTCCTCCTTACAAATGAGGATACACTAACTCTAAATTCTACCTTCCTCATCCTTACTCCATTAGCGTTTTAATATAGGGCCTAATTAAATAAATGTGGTAGAATTGTTTGGGTTTTTAGAGATTGGCCGTGTTAATTTATGTTTTCAATTATAGAGCCAGCAAGTGTGGTAATAGTAGTTCCAACAGCAACATTCAAAAAATTAAAGTCCTATGGTAGTCTAGGGCCTATTTAACATAGCTCTCAGGCAAAAATCAACATGACCTAACTTTGAGGGATGTTGATGGAATCATTTACGACTACCTTGACATCAAAATGGTAACATGGCGTTAGAAGAAAGCTAATGACATGATTTATAAATTTGGAGAAGAAAAAATGAAAATAAAAGCATATTAACTACCATAAAACATTGAGCTTAGCCGAATATAAAATAATTTATTGGGGATTGCATCAAAATGAAAAACCTGTCATATATTGGAAATTTGTTTACCTGTAAATCAATTTAAAATTTTAAAATAATGATAGTTTGACGTTTGTTAAAAGAAACAGCTGATAAAAAAGAAACATAGGCAGCCAACCATATAAATAAAGTGTAAAAAGATTTTTTTTTAATACGAGAAGTTGGTCTTGAAAGGTTGGCGTTCCTGCTATAAAATTACAAACAATTGAAGTCTTAGCCCCGCATGTTGTCATTCTGGTTAATGTCTGACGTGGACCGGCGCTTGGCTAGGGTGTATAGGAAAGTTGCAAGAAAATTGAAGAAAAGATATAAAGAAAACAGTAAAAATGCTTCAAAGTATATTTGATGATGTGAAACGTATGAACAAACGCCAGGTATGATTATAAATCTTAAAGTTAAATATAACTACCTGTGCATATGGAGGTAGTAATTTTCTGTTTGAACATAAAAAACAGGATCTAATTTTCTATTTAATTTCTGTTTCAGTTCCTATACCAGGTTCTGAGCTTTGGCATGATCGTTTCATCTGCTCTGATGATATGGAAAGGACTTATGGTTGTCACTGGAAGTGAAAGTCCAATTGTGGTAGTCTTGAGGTTGGTAGATCACTTGCTGGATTATATAGGCATATTCCCAGTAATATATACACTTGGTTACATTAAAACGGAATCCTTTAAATCTGACTTTTGAGACAAAAGTGTATTGAGTAGCTTAGGTTGTTTTTTGTATTTTTTCAACATCACTTATTACAACTTGTTTGGGGTATTCGCTATACATATTAGCCCAAATTACGATAGTATAAATTAGGGATGAGAAAGGCTTAATTTAGATTAAGTGTACCCACATTTGCGTTGAGAGATTCAAAAATTGTTTAGGTTAAATCACCATTAAACTCGACCGTGATTTAAACTCTGACCTCTCTATCGTAATGGGCAGTCCATTTTATTGCAAGAGTAGACTAGATTAGTTAAAATTATAATAATTACAGGACATGGCTGCCTATACAGTATGTTCAACCCCCAATTGGTTACATTAAATGATGCTTTGGATATGGTTACTCTTAAGGCACGGGTTCTGACCTTGGTTTGGTTGAAATTTGATAAATTGGTGCAGTGGAAATTTAGACTTTTATAACCACAACTGGTTTAGGTACCAGGTAAAAACAAAGCGGGGTTTCCACATCCAAAGATTATTGTCGCCACTCGACTGGTGTCAATTTAGTTACCTATGGACACATTTTAATTCAATTGAAAGGTCCACTAACCATTGCGCCAGTAAATTAAAGAGCAGGTGTACTTTTTGGTGCCAGTGTCTTAATTGCTTATGAACAAGTATTTCATTGCTGATAGTCTTGCTACAAACTATGGTGAGATTATCAAAGAAATGGTCATCACAACTTATAATAAAGTTCCTGGAAGCATACGGACAATATCCATGCCTGTGGAACTATAAACATTAATCTTATAGAGACGGGAATCATATAGATGAAGCTTTGAGAAAAATTGCCGAGGTTATGTCTGAATCAGTCACAGAATTTGATGTAAACTCTGCCAAGGCCAAAATATGCATTATTTGAAAGGCCTATACAATAAAAATGGGGTCGGCAACATTTTTGGTTCCCGATCGAATAAAAATTTATCAAAGAACCCGCAATCACCAATCATTTCTTGGAATCTCCTTTGGGTTTTTCTCTCAAATTAAATCCTTCCTTAAATACTTAGGCTACCTATGTCCCCACCTTTATAAAAAAAATACATAGAAAAAATAAAATGTACATTTTCATATTAATTTTCTTTCAACATTACTGTTAATGAACAATCAAAGTTAGGCTTATTTTGATGCTCACACTCGAATAGAAATTACTTGATGTATTTGCGAGTTTTAAAAGAATCAAAGATTAACTTTTAATGACGATGTAGTTTTATACATGTCGACTTAAAAATGCTGCAAGATAGACCAGTTGCCTACCCCTGCCTTATAACATCATGTTTTTAAATCATATACAAAAGCGAAACATCGACAGACGTTAAATTCAAACCAACAATAGGCCTATCCCTTGCATGCCAGTTTAAAACTGATTGAAGTATGTGCAAACAGAATCTGAGTGCCAATAATATTGGCGCTATAAATCTGGCATAATCCTGGTGTCAATAATCTTTGCACTTGGAAACCTGCGTTGTGGAGTCGGTATGCCAAGCTGAAATTCGGGAATCTCGCACACCTCTACTAATTAATATACTTTAGCAAATTATGAATGAGTCTTGAGTTGGACAACAGAAAAATAGAGGAGTCGAAGGCTTGGTGAACCTTCTGTACGGCCCGTTTTGTAAGTCTTGTGCTGATGTAATCAGTTGGTTAGGAAAGTGCTGAGTTAAATACCCCAAATAAAACAAACAAAACAATCAAATATATCGAGTATATTATTGATACCACAGCTTGATGTGATTCTAATGTTTGTCTCGTTTCCAAAAGTGGTAGCATGGAGCCTGCCTTCCATCGAGGCGACCTGTTGTTCTTGACCAACTACAAGGAAGAACCTGTCAGAGTTGGCGAGATAGTCGTTTTTAAAGTCGAAGGCAGAGATATTCCAATAGTTCACAGAGTACTCAAGCTGCATGAAAAGTGAGTAATTAGTGGCAATTAGAGAAATTATGTATTTGATTTTTTTAAATAAATCATCCCCTAAATATATATCATTATGCCTATATCAGAAAGCTTGGTAATATAAATAACTAGCGGAAGATTGCATGGCTACCCTGGTCAACGCTTTTATTTCCTTCAAACAGACAGAAAAAAAGTCTCCATTTATTTCTTACAACCCAGTTTTTAAATTCATTTAGAAAAAAATCTAATCCAATTTTTAAAATTCCATCTTCGGGTTGCACGTTTTCGTGCACAGGGGCTAGTAATTTTAAAATTTCAGCCCTCTGCATGCAATGATCATGAGAGACAGACAGACAAACTCTTCATTGTATTTATATAGGAAAAGAAGATAACATTTTAAAACTAGAAGGAACAAGTTTTTTCCCTCCAGATTTAATGAAAAAGTAACTTTCAAGTCAAAGAACTTTAATCACAAAGCTTAGCAGGGGTTTCTATTTTATCTATTTTGGCGCATTCAGTACCCGTTAGAGTTATACGCATCTCTATTAATTACTGGTGCTTTAGCGTTGTCGGAATCAAGAAGGTAGAATTTAGAAGAAATGTGCTCACATATGATTGTGCGAAGAGCAGGAAACCATTTAGGTAACCACTATTGGTACGGCTGACCAGGATTCAAACCCCAATCTCCCTGTCTGTCGTCAGCTGTCGACATCTTCTCGTAATAACTTTAAGTAGAAACATTGAAGTAACACCTTCAGCGGAAAAAAAAACTAAACACATACATACCTAATCACACTGTCTCCTTATGGGGTAGGCAAGAAACTGTGCATATAGCTCAAAAAAACAACTCCGTACTTAATCCATCCTCACTAACTTTCTCCACACTTCCCTATCCTTGCATACTCCCTTCAACAACATCCATACACAGTCATACATCCTCTTTTATTCTTAAAACTCTAAATATTTATCTTTTTCACATATTCATCTACAACATTTAGTCACGTCTTACATGGCCCACACCTTCCTTTTGATCCACAAACTCTACCTTCATATATTTGTTTCGTTACTCAATCCACACTCATTCTCTCAACATGGTCAAACCATCTTAAGACACTTCTTTTACAATGTTCGTTGTATTACCTTTCAAACCGCACTCCTTCAGCACCCATTCTTTACTGACTGTCCATACGAGTTTTCCATATACATTTCTTACATATCTCATTACAACTGCATTTACCTTGCTTTTGTGTTTCTTCTGACAAACCCACACTTCTCATCCATAGAACAACGTTGGTGTTAACACACGTTTATAAACTGCCATCTTTGCCTCTTTTGATACTACTTCATTCTTTGCAATAGTCTACATACATCCAACTACTCTTGGAGATTTCATCCGTCTGTCGATTTTACCATTTATCCTTCCATTTTATAGAACATAGAATTAAAAACTTATATAATCTTTTATATATTAGTTTGAAATATGTTATTGTATTTTGATAGCCAAGTTCATAATTCGTCTTCAACAGCGCACAAGGTGTACTTAAATACAAGCCAAGATTGTTTCTAACCGTTGATTTCACTGCGACATGTCATTGAATGACACGGCTGTCGAAATAGTATTGACTTTAAAAAAATATGCCACCTTAGAAAAGGTTTTATTTATTGTTAATTTTTTGCATGTCGGCTTGCTACACAAATTGTGCTCACATGCCTTTCAGTGGATATACCATCCCTGGCCTAGAGCATACCTCTTCCCCAGACACACAGTTCTAAAAGTGATCTCAGGTATATTCTTGTTTAAAGTGCTTTATAAATAGCAGACCAATTTTTTTTTTTCCAGGGAAAATGGCACAGTTAAGTTTCTAACCAAGGGTGACAACAATAGTGTGGATGACCGAGGACTGTACGCCCCTGGCCAACTGTGGCTTACAAAGAAGGATGTTGTGGGCCGAGCTCGGGGGTTTCTACCGTATGTCGGCATGGTCACCATTTACATGAACGAGTACCCCAAGTTTAAAGTAAGTTTAGGTCGTCGGTTTTATTCAGGTAGGAAGGCAGGGAATGCGAGTTAAGATATCCTTTATTATGGTTTTTATAGCAAAAAAGAAAACCTATTTTGGCCAAAATAAATAACATATCGCTTCAGTAGATGCGCTTAGTTTAATTTCCTAACTCAAGTAGTCTCATCAGTTCCTGAATATCTTTCATAAACATCGAAGAATTCAAACATACTTTTTAAATATGTGGGTAAAAAAAGTCCTTTTCAATGACAATGACAAATATCTAAGAACTTTTGAGATTAATATTTGTAGAGACATTTTTTTATGTAGCACTGTGTCTTACTACCTGTTTGGGTTATACGCTTATGTACTAATTACACTAATTGTTTTGGGGATTAGGAAGGCTACATTTAGAGGAAGAGCACCTGCATTTGTGTGGGGAGAGAGTGGAAAATAATTTAGGGAAAACCTCTCAGTACACCAGACCAAGATTCGAAGTTCAATCGCCTAGTCATCGGCTCTCTAGTCTACAGTGAGAGTAGCGCCTTAGACCATGCGGCCACCAAAGCGGGCTCATGTGAAAATTGAAACTAAACTTATCTACTGAAGCAATACTTTATTTAGTCTGGCCAAAAGCTTTTTTGCTATAAAAACCACAAAAAATATCTACCTAAATATCAAGTGTTCCCACCTCAAGTCCAGTTATTGTTCTGGTCACATGGTAAAAGTCTCACGAACCTGATGTACTTAGGAAATTACTATGATTTGTTATTTTTTTACCAGCTTTGGTGGCCACGTGGTCTAACACGCTATTCTCGCAGTAAACTAGACTGTCGACATAGATATCGAGGTTTGAATCTTGGTCGGGTGAACTGAGATTTTTTTCCCCTTCCAAACATTGATTTCCACGCTCCCTCTATGCAAGTGCAAGTACATTTCCTCTTAATATAACCTTCCTAATCCCTAAAACCAAATTAGCGTAATTAGTGCACATACAACCCAAACGGGTAGTAAGAGGCAGTGCTAATAAAAATTGTTGTTTTAAATATGAATATTTTGAATTCAGACCTACTGTTGTCTTGTGCATAAGGTCTTGCTTGAATCTTTCTCTTGTCCTCTCATTGTTTGCTAAATTGTGTGATTTTGATTCACCCCCCTCCCCCCTTTTAAATTGTTTACAAACACTTTTGTTTTAATGCTTGAGACTAAGAATTATCTCTTTAAACTACCAGTAAATGGTTTTACACTAATATTAAATGCAATACATGTGGTATCATGCTATAACATTGTGTATTGGTAAGTGACAATTTAAGAAATCAGTTTTAACAAATACCATTTATTAATATTAATAGTGACTTAGTAAATCCAAGTTCTATCAGTTCTAGTAAACCTATTATACTTAACTTTACATCCATTATTGTTTCCAGCCTGTGGCCTGGGTCAGTTTTTTATTCAGTCATTTATTTCCAACTACCGCCTTGCTAGGCCTGTCATAGCTTCATATGCCTTATAATATAACTAAAGACTATGACAGGCACAACATCCAGTCCCTGGCCGTTAATTTATAAATGTGAAAGAGTAAATACACATTTCACTAATGATGAATTTTTCGGTCATACTGAGAATCAAACCCAGTACCCTTAGCTAAGCAGTCAGACTTCACGCTACTGACTGAGCTAAAGTGTCAGATTTTAAACATATTATAATGGAGCTAAAAAGTTTTTCACAAGCCTTTACGAAGCTTCAAAATCTGCTTCTTGTTAGGATTCATATTTTAGTTAAAATTCTGGATCTTAATATTTAAAATATTCATAAATAATTCAAATTTTAAAATTAATTGAACTTTTTAAAGAAGTTAGCATAGATCCATTATTTGACTAGACCATATAAGCTTGTGAATATCATAACACTTAAAATCTAGTTATTTCTATAATTTTAGCCTGGTAATCAATTTGATTTTGATATAACTTAATTATAAAATATTTGAGGTGAAATATTTGATTTGAACTATTTTAATTTTATAATATTTGATTTAGTAAGCAAGGATTTGAAATTGAAAATCTTGGATTTGTACAGGCTTTGTTTTTCATAAAATTGTGTGTCTTTATAAATGTATTTTTATCAAATTATATTTTTAGTGTTTTTGGAATATGAGTTAATGTCGTCACTCTGTTTACAGTATGCCGTGCTGGCATGTCTGGGGCTCTATGTTCTTGTGCATCGTGAGTAGTGTTGGTTGAACAGGAACCATCCATCGACCAAACCTCGCATCTCATAAATTTGGGGTCTCATTGGAGCATCGTATCACCCTACTCATTCCACAATTTCAGCACAATCTGTTCTTTACTTTCAAATCCCACAAAGACGGCATTTTACAATAAATAATCCAAACATTCAAATTACATGTTTTCTAAACATAAGATATTTACCTGCATGAATGTCTCATCTACACTACCAGTCCAGTTAATATGTGTAATGTTTTGAGTTGTCTGTTTATGTTAATTGATGTGTTCCTTGGAAACTAAGTAAATATTTATAAACTGTGTAAGGCTCTAACTATTGTCTCGTTTGATTTAGTTGTTTTGCTCGGGCTATAGATATCGTAGAGTACGGACAAATCAGGACATCTGATTGGACCCTTGATATTAAATACAATTTCACTACTCGTTGTAACTTCTAAACGAGTGTCAATTTATATTCATATCCAAAAAAGGTTTTTTTTATTAAAGTCGAGATTGATGTAATTTGGTTTTCTCGGCTAACTCCTTGTTTCCATACAAATAATTTGGATGAAAGATAAAAATGTGTAGCCTATGTGGATGATGTATGTCGTTTATTTTTTTATGACTTGGTGCTAGTCACATAATAAAATAATTGTCATTGTTTAAGAGAAATGAACTGCTGTTTGTCATTCTTAAGGCTAGCACTATTTTGTTGTTTTAACTTACATGGGACGAAGGAGGGAGTAATTATTGTAAGTTGTTAAACTTGATTAGTTTTCTAACTAGAAGTGGTTTTTTAAAAAAATGTTTGTTTTTATGTGGTTTGAAAAAAAAAGTATTCACTTAATTATAACAAATTAAAATAAAACTCTATTGTGACTTAATACAAATAGTAATAGACGACATCACAATTTCCAAGAAAATATATTTTATGTCTTTTATATTACATTTATTTTATGGCACGATATTTCATACACTGTGTTACTTCCAATTTATATAAAAATAATTAGAAATTTGATTTTAAGGTGTCTTTTTTGTTTCATTTGCTAGTAATTTATTTTATCTTTTTCTGTTTTCTGTGTGTTATGTGCATTTAATATTCATGACAAATTTTGTTGTTGGAAATATTGGTAAGCAAACTATTGGGAAAGTAATTTCCAGCTTAAAAAAACCTTATTGACATTGCTATTCAACTGTTGATATATCCTTTGTCTCTTGGTGGTTATCTAAAGTAGGGGTGGTTAACCCTGGGGTCTCATATTATCAAAGAAATGATCAATTTTTTTTATGGATGATAAAAAGAGGGCACGTAAGACCCTGTAAGTTAAGATGGGGCCTTTGTAATTCTGTAGGCATGTATGAAACTTTGAAAACTTTGACTTCACTCTGAATATTCTTTGGCTTCAATTTCAATTCAAGAGTAAAATTCCATATTCGACAATTATGAAGCTTACAAAAAATATATATATTTAAAGTTAAAACAAACGTTTGTGTTTATTTTTTAAGTGTAATATTTTTTCCCAGCATTAAACTTTTTTTCTAATACTTAACTTTGATTTGGCTTTGGGTATATATTTGATTCTACTCTGCTTCAAATTGAAACAGTGGACTTCGCACACTCCTATAATCTGACAAACAAATGTTATGTGCAATAAAACTACTTTGGCTCTAGATATTTGACTGCCAAAACATCTATAGGGCGCCAAGAACTCGCCATAAACTGAAGGTGTAGAAGAAGACTCAAATAAGTAAGAGGAATAAGTTTATTTTATTTACATGGTGTGTTCTAAATAAAATAATCCACTGGGGTCGCACTTACGAAAAGATAGCGTGTACCACTGATCTAAAAGATACAATTTAAATATATAACTTAACACTCCGAAGCACCACCCACCTGTTGATGCTATTTTCTATTCAGTTTTTTTCATTGTGTATTTTAGCCTTAAAACACATGACTATTTTGAAATTGTCCTAGATAATACAGTAATTGTTTTGTATGTGTATACATTAGATGGAGGCTATTTTCACCCGGGGTTGAGAGTAATATTAAAGTTTATTTCCACAGTTTTTTGTGTTTTGGTTTTTTGTTGCTTACACATTGTCAGGTTAGCTGGGCTGATTAAGGTGGTACTTTGGTCAGGTGAACAGAAGGTGGTTTATCCTAAATGGTTTTCTATGCTTCTATATAAATGCAGGTACACTTAATCTAAATTCAACCGTTTCTTATCTCTAACGCATTAGTGTCATATTGCATACGTGTACAGCCCCAACGGATAGTAAGGCTCTTTGCTAAAAAAAGAAAGTATTTTTTACTCGATGAAAATTATATTGTTTGCTATTTTCATGAGTCTTAGTTGAAGGAACGAAACATCTTTCTTTTCAAATTCCCAATGGACATTTTGATGCTTGAAGATAAGAAGGTAAATAATATATTGATAAGTCACACATGTGTGGTTTGTAGCGTTGCCAGGATAAGTAGACTTAGTTTTTTTAAGCACATGTCCTACTGCGCGTTCGTTTGTATGGCGGGAGAGTGTAAAACCATTTAGGAAACATCTCCCTCGGTACACCCGACTCGGATAAAGGTTCAATCTCCCTGTAATTGGCAGAACAATGCCTCAGACCATTCAGCCACTGAAGTGGATCAGCTAGTTTAAACTCGTCAACTTTTCTAGGTAGAACACAGATATGAACCAACATACATTCCCATGTGAGGGATATAGTGAATAGGGAGGTGTGCAAGAACATTAGTGAATGCTTAGTGGACTGATAGTATGGTCCCGAGCACAATATCGCTCCATCTTTTAACCTATGATGACACAAGCAAACCCACGCTAGTGTCAACCAAGCATCCACTTGGTCACGTTCTTGCATGCCCATAGTCTTTGCGTGAGTGGTCAAATGGGTACATTGAGATATCACAGGGACAGTTTTAACAAGCACATGCAACCTACCCTGGCAACACTTCACGACACACCACTGAGTCATGCCTTAAAGTAACTGGCTGTTGTATTTTGTGAAATATACCTTAAAAGAGAACAGATTGGTGTTCGAACTAAAGAAAATTCATCCATGATAGTTTTTAGAGTTGTGTGCTACACTTAGCTCTACGGTAGACTGGATGAAAGATTCCAATGTGCCATTGATAAAGCAGCATCGCTCTTAGAACTTGTCTGAAAAAATACCATACATTGATTGTAATTGTGTGTGCTTTACATACCTTTGGGTACATCCTGGCAATGTAAAGAGAAGAGAAGGTAGCGCCAGATGGAGAAAGACATCTGATTGGCTGAGCTTGTGGCATCATTCGGCACACAAGCCAGCGGGTTATATACACAAAGCTATATGAAAGACAAACTAAGTTGTTGGAAATAAGTTCACATTTTGGAACTTTAAATAATTAATAAAACTTTAAAATCCACACCAATGTCAAATTAACGTCATTACTCTACTTATTAAAAAAAAATTGTAAAGGGGCTGTTTTAGTATTAAAATATGACTGCTGTGTACTGGGTGACGTAATCAAAATATTATCTTATTTTTTAATTGGTTCTGTTTTAGACATTTAACTACATAATGTGGATACACTTTTCAGTTTTATATAATGCACCAAATTTCCTGTTCATTATTTTATGGTATTTTTAACTTTATAAGATAATTTATGAAGAAATTACAAGTTTATGATGAGCTACCTTCCTAGTATAGTTTTAGAGGCATCTATTCTTCGTCATCGCCAACTGTTTCCAGCCTGTGACTGGGTCAGTTTAGCTAAATGCCTCCATCTTCCTCTATCCTTCCACCACTCTTACTCCTTTATTTGCTTCCATTCTTCTCTTCTCACTTGCACACTCTGTTATCTGCTCCTCCCATCTCTTTCTTGGCATTCTCTCTTTTTCTATCCTCATTACATGCCAATACCATTTCAGTCTTGCTTTCTCAACGATCTCATGTACCTACTCCCTTTTACCCAACTATTTCCTGGATAACTTCATTCCTAATCTTGTTTTCTCCTCAGTAAAAGCTACATGCTCCTCACAAACTTCATTCCCATGGCCTCCACTTTCCTTGTCTCTCTTACAATCACTGTCCATGTTTCTGTTGCATGTGTGACAATAGATACATCAAGGGCACCTCTATTCTCCATAGCAGCTCTCTTACACACCTATAGAACAACTCTCCCTGCTGTCCTCTTCTCATTAGATCCTCTCTACTTCCACCATTCTCCTCAATCACTATTCCAAGGTATTTTACGGTCTGTACTTTTCTCAAGAGCCATCTAGTGGTAAACTATTTAAACTAGTATGACAGTGATGACTAACCTCGCTGACTTGGTAAATAGTAAGCCCAGCTTAGATCTTTAACTAAGGATTTGTTGCTAAAAGAAGAGTTTCAATACTTTTATCTTATTTTAAGTTTCTGAAAGGATAAACATGAATTTTTATATGAATGTCATTTATGTTTAGTGTTTCATTGACTGTATTAAAATGATAAATGGTTATTTTATTTTTCTCTATATCCTTATAAGTTTTATACTTGTCTAGTAACAATAAATAAAACTTTTGAATTATGATAAAATTATTTTGTCATGCCTTGTATTGTTAAATCACTTAAAAGAGTAATAAATTCATAATATGGTAGATCCGGGCCTAATTACCTAAGTGTCTAGCTCATTTCTGATCAAAACATCATGAACTTTTTTTTATAAGTATACCAGAGTGTGAACTTGAGGTGTGAATTTAAGGAACTCAAGGAAATGTATGTTTTTTTGTAGTTTTTATAGAAAAACATGTTTTGGTCAAAATAAATTTAATATTTCTCCAGTAAAAACATAGAGTTTAATTTTCTTCACATGGTTATATCAAAAGTTGTTAAATATCCATCATGAGCATATCAGAATCTTTTTAAATGAAGAAAATAAGCTGTCATTAAATTCCAGGACACTCTTGACAGATATTCAACAACTGTTGGAGGACATCATGTGAGGAAAATTAAACTCTTATGTTAATACTGGAGGATTTTTTATTTTTTTGTCGGAAAAAAATTGTTTGCTATAAAAAAACTGTAAAAGTACTAACCTTAACCTGCAGTTCTGATCATCCCACCTTAAATATGTAAGACGAATACAGAGATTGTAGCCATGGGCGTAGGAGGAGGTAGTGTGTGTGGTCTTTTTGTTTTATTTTTCCAAATCCTACTATTCATTCTGTATGATACTAACCCAATTCGGTGGTCGAATGGTCTAAGGCGTCACTTTCTCAAAAGACAAAGTCCCGGTCGGGTGTACTGAGTGCGGTTTTTTCTCAATTGTTTTCCTTTTTCCTTCCACGCAAATGTGTGTAATACTTCCATCAGTATAATCCGGATGGGTAGTGATACCTGATGACTAATATATATATATATATATATAAAACCCAAACGGGTAGTAAGAAGCCGAGACAAAAATAAAGATTGCAAAACTTTTTTTCATTATTTCTCAGTAGAATTTTAATTCTAATCTCTAAAAGATCCTTATCCAATTATTATGCTATGTGAGATTAGATACACTAAAAAAAATATCTTTTTTTATTTCACCTCAATAAATTTGGCGATGACATATTTGTTTTATCAAAGTTTTGGTACGTAGTTTTTCGAGCACCCGTTATCTGCCCTCATAACGTGAATACCAACTATCTCTCTTAAATCTAGCGACTATGGTAAAAAAAAATCCGACGGATGGCCCCGCATGTCCAAAACAATAACGATTCGAAACAGGTTTTTTTTTAATATATAGAAACTAGGACGGGACATCGCTTGAACAGGGAGTTAAGGTTTTCTTAGTTTTCAGAGTTGCACGGAATAATATATCAAGTCGTCGTCTTGTCAGGTCACTTGACTGCGGTACATATCACGTGCTCCACATGGATCGGCGATTGAAAAATTAGGCTAGTTTGTAAGTCGCATAATTCAAAATAATCATGATACTTTTTAGAATAAATATGACATGTAATAGGTTTTTAAAATATATTTTAACAGCACGTCAGGTTACAAGGATGAGAAAGGAAGTATTTTAGAGCTAATTTACCTGCATTTGCGTGGAAGGGGTGTGGGAAACCATTCAGGGCTCTCAGTACACCCGGCCGGGATTAGAACCCCGATCTTCCTATCATCGGCAGTCCAGTCGATCGCGATAGTGACGCCTCAAACCATTCGACCACCGGATCGGGTGACGTGTAATTGTTAGCAATACAATTAATTGGCTCGATAAAGTTAAAACACTTTAATATCGTCATCAGAATAGGACTACAGGCCAATGCCGTGTCGTGACGTGTTTCCAGGGTCAGCAGAGTTGTTTGAAAGTGTTCTCATCACTCAGAACACCCATCGGTAAGATGTCGATTAAAATACATTCACACGTGAGGTGTGTGGAGAAGTCTCTTTGTGTGTTTGGTCAAATGGGGAACCTGATGTGAGAAAAACATTATATTCACCTTGAAAAATAGCCTGCCCCGTGGTACAGTGGTCAGTGCACCTGGATACGAATCTAGGGGTCCCGGGTTAGATTCCCGGCCGGTACCTCGGGTATTTTCCCCAAAAGTGAAGTTACCCCAACGGTCAACAAGGATTGTTTCCACTGGTTCCACATCCTCACACTCACTATTACCCTCATACACACTATCACCATCATCTAGTTCGGACATGGAAAGAGCCTCCACGGAAAGGATGTACCATTAGTGCATTCGGGCGTCCCCTGGACAACGGTTATATCAGTATTGTATAATCTTTCCACGCGCAGTATATAATATATTTTGAAAAATGTCTCTATACCCGATCGAGATTCGAACTCTAGATCAGACAATATTAACGCATTACTCTGATCTGGTTTAGTTTGCCGGTGATGTAAATGTCAGGATTCAAACCCCGATTGGGTGTAATTTCATCCCTACATCATTAGTGTACCCCGAAAGTGTGGTAAGACGTTAATCCCATTAAATTGTTTTTACTCATTTGGACTAACTTTTTTTAAGGTGGGGGAGGGGGGGCGGTTATATGGCTTATTTCCCGTCTAAGTTAACCACTACAATTTCCCTAATATAATAAGAGGAAGGGTAATTTTATCGAAATGATCCATCATTTGCCTGGAGATATGAGAAAACCATAGTGAAACTAATATCGTGGTAAATCATCCTATTCTTAAATAAATCCTTTGTCGCTCTCAATTAAAATCAGTGCCATTTGTAAGCTTTCAGCTCTCCCTTCATCCACCCCACCCCTCTTTTATAACCTCCCTCAATTCATTTCTAGAGATGTGAAACCACTTGGTATGAGATAAAAAAAAAAGAAGTACCTCCAGTTTACCCGGCCGAGGATCGAACCCCTGTAAACCGGGTTAGTGTCAACCGTGCTGGGATAATTCGTGCGCATCCTGTATCGGTATGTTGCGGGCTGGTATCGACCCCTGGTGCCGGCGCGAGGCGGGTTGCGAGATGCGCAGGGGCAGGGAAGGGTAGTTGGATAGGTGAGAGGGGTGGGAAGGGAAGACCCCGCAGCAACCCTGTGACGGGTACCGGGGACGTCCCAGCATTCTCCCGCGCGGTGTCGCGACGTACATGCGTCGTCCGCGCGCCTCTCCATCCCTACCGTGCGTGACGCATTGCGTGTCGGGAACAACGGCGTCTACTGTTGACACAGAGCGATTAGTTCTGGAAGAGACAAAAGAAACACCTCATATTGATTACGTTTACTAAATTATAAAACAAATCGTGTAATTTAGAGCTGCCCCATGTTAGGGGTTGTGACGAGACATCTGTGTGTGTGTGGGGGGGGGGGTTAATTAAAATACAACTCAAGAGTCTTTAGATCATTATCAGAGATATCTTCCCGGAAGTTGTTGGCTGCGTCACTTAAACACGAAGATTTTGAAGAAATGTGAAGTGTTTAGTAAAATTAAAGCTAACCCCCCCTCCCAAGGGGGAAGGAACTTTGTCAAGGTCATCTGCAGGGGGTTGCTCCACAGGTACTTGAGAAGCTAGCGGTCTGCATGGTCGAGCTGTATTGAGATGTCGCTGGTTCAATCCTGGATGACGCTCACAGGAATCTAGTGTTTGTCCGTCCCGGTGTACAGATATTGTGATTCCTGCTGATGCTAACGGTTCGATGTGTTAGTGGGTAAGTGCTGCTGTCCTAGGTTGAGTCGGTATTTTTTTTAAGTGTGCGTTAAGGTAGGTAAGAAAGGGGAGCGAGTTGAGGTTTATTATAGTTTTTATAGTATAAAAAACTGTAGTGACCAAATTAAATCAAATATGGCTTCAGTAAACACATTTAGTTTAATTTTCCACACATGGCGATATCGACAATCTTTAATATCTGTTAAGGACATTTGGAGCATTTGCACAGGAAGTTTTTTAATGAATATTAAAAGTCCTGTTCGAACTCTACAATACCCCGACAGATATTTAAGAAACCGTTGAAATTAATATGTGTAGAAAAATAAACTAACGGTATTTATATTCTTTAAATTGAAAAAATGACACCTGAACATGGGAATCAAACACGGGACCCTTGGCTTAGTATGTCAATGCTCTAACCACTGAGTATCCAGGAGCTATCCCGTGCTCAGGCTCATTTTTCACTCATATTTTAAGGCAGATTCTGTAATGGACGTGGGGAAATCATCAGCCATATATCAGGGTAATGTAGCTGAAGATTTCTATACGTCCATCACGGACTATGCCTTCAAATATGAGTGAAAAATTATCCTACACAGGGGACGATTCTTGTATAGCTCAGGGGTTAGAGCATTGGCATATTAATCCAAGGGTCATGTGTTTGATTCCCATGTACAGGTGTCATTTTTCAATTTAAAGAATATGATATTAACCGTAATTGAGAAATTTATTAGCACGGCTATTTAATCCATCATAAAGGTATATACTGAAGAAATACTTCATTTGTTTTGGTCCAAAAATTATGTTTGGTTATAAAAACTGTGAATGTATTTATCTTTTGTTGGGTCCCATTTCACACCAATTTAAACACGCAATTTTTAAAAAAATCTAATAATAATAATATACTAGGTCTAATTATCAAAGTAGTCCTTCCAATTAACGACTGTACCAAGATATTAAAGTGGAACCTGAGAATGTGTGTTATATAATAATATCTTGCTGGTCCGTTAAAGGCACCAATACGTCAATTTTTGCAAAAACAGCACTTAACTGTGGCCTTTAGATTTTATAAAGATGAACTCAAGATTTTAAATAATTATAATACTAACATCCATTATATCGTTATTAACTATTATAGAATCTTTAATTTGAAATAATTATTTTTAGTAGATTCAGTAAAAAAACTGAGAATCGTTTTCTTAAATTGTAACTTCGCTAAAAATGTGTTAGCACCGCGTCTTACTACCCGTTCGGGTTATATGCTTGTGTATTAATTACGCTAATGGTTTTATGGAATAGGAAGGTTATATTTCAAGGAAGTTCACCCGCATTTGCATAGAGGGCGTGCGGAAAACCATTTAGGAAAAAAGCCTCAGTACACTCGATTGAGATTCGAACCTATATCTCCCCGTCATCGGCAGTCTTGTCTACTGCGAGAGTGGCGCCTTAGACAATGCGGCCACCGAAGAACTTTGCAATTGAAAATTCGTTAAATTTGTCATGAACATGTCCCGGCACCTTAGTTCAGTCGGTAACGTGTCTGTCTACTGAGCTAAGGGTCGCGGGTTCGACTCCTGACATGGCCGAATAGTGAAATGTTGGGTTTCTCTTTCACAGTGGTTAATTAACGACTGGGGACTGGATGTTGTGTCTGTTCTAGATTTAAACTAATTTATAAGTTTTGTACTGACATAATCAGCCGGTTCAGAAAGTGCACTTTAAATACCTCATATAATTGAAAAATGAAAATAATTTTATGAAAATTCTAGAAGTATTTGCTTCCATTAAAATTAATATTAAAAAATATGTTTGGTGGAACTTGAGAAATTGATGCCATGAAATGCTGTTGTTTTTATGAAATCCCTTTTGAATGGTTGTGAAATTTGACTTTTTTAGGCACAGCCTTAGTGTAAAAGCTCTCATAAAAAATGAAAAATCTAAAAAATGATCTAGTTAAATTTGGAAAAACTCCGTGAATCAGGTTCGAAACGAATTCAGCCGTCAGATAGGGTTAGTTTAAAAATGGGGCTATAGGCAGCACACTACCACTAAAACGTCAGCGCCTAAGCTTACAAAAGTAGATGTGTCTACTTTGATGTCTATTGTGATTGAAGCCTAATCGGTGGTCACGTGGTATAGTCGTCAGTATCTCAACATACAGGATTGCCCTGAGGATATCCAGTTTCTAATCTCGGCTGGGTTCACTCAGCGCCCAAGCTTACAAAAGTAGATGTGTCTACTTTGATGTCTATTGTGATTGAAGCCTAATCGGTGGTCACGTGGTATAGTCGTCAGTATCTCAACATACAGGATTGCCCTGAGGATATCCAGTTTCTAATCTCGGCTGGGTTCACTCAGCGCCTAAGCTTACAAAAGTAGATGTGTCTACTTTGATGTCTATTGTGATTGAAGCCTAATCGGTGGTCACGTGGTATAGTCGTCAGTATCTCAACATACAGGATTGCCCTGAGGATATCCAGTTTCTAATCTCGGCTGGGTTCACTCAGGGGTGATTTTCCCCACGTGTGATTAATCACTGTAGTTCTTTAATCTCCTCTCCACGTTAATGTGGGGACATTTCCTCTCTAAGCTATCCTCCTCACATATTCCTGTGTTAATGGTAATGGCTAAGCCTGTGGGAAGCTCCGAAATCTCGAATCCGAATCTAACTAAGATTAGATTTAAAAATCCTAAATTTAGTATTTGAAAGTTTCGAACGGGTTTCTAAAAACAAATCTAAAATAAATTTAATATAAAAAATCTACAAAATTTTATTTGTTTGTTTGTTTGTTTAACTCAAACTTTTTAACAAATAACCTTTTTTCTTTACACATAAGCAATCGTTGAACAGTAATTAAAATATATTAGAGATCAGTCGAATCCCATATTTCTCGAATATCGTCATCAAATATTTTATTCGGATTCAACTCGAACCATTTTTCATTTTATGATACTCCATTCGAGTCAGTAGGTCAAGATTCGAAATTTAAAACCTTGTATTCCCCGCAGGTTGTATAATATTGTCCACTAGCGTCGCAAGCGAGAGCGCTGCCATCTGTGTGCCGGGGTCCAGAACTAACATGGCGGAACGCAACTCTGGGGACAACCGCCGCCGAGACAGAGAGCGCGTGATGGTGCAGGAGGGGATCGAACTGTGGAACCGTAAGAAGGATGACCAGTGGCACCAGAAGATCAGAGATCAGAGAGAGGTGGGAGTTCATCTGCTAATTGCTTTCCCCTTCCCCTTACACTCCTCTACAAGACCACCCACCCTCCCTAGCCGAGCTTATATTAATATTATATAAATATATACTTGTAATATACTATAAATATATAATATTATTATAATTGTTTAAATATATTAAACTTATGTAATATAATATATTATATATAAATCATTCATATTAATTAAATTGGAATAATCATTAAAGATGAAGAAGCCCTTCGGGCCGGAAAGACGGGCTTTATTCCCAACTGGAGTTGTTTGTGGGTATTTTCCCACACACCCCGTATGGGTGAATTCTAAAACATTTAATTGAACTCCTTCTTTGACACTATATTTATTCTGATTAAATAATTAAACTCAGTGATGTTCCAATGTTTGCCGCAGAAAGTAAGACTAATAGATGCTCCTTTGTTGCATTTCCGTTGACTAACAAATTATTTAAAGGCACAATGTTCAGTTGAGGCATAAATTAACCATCCCCCACCCCAATATTCAACTGAGGCCCTAAATGAACTAACTCCCTCCCCTATGTTCAGTCGAGGTCCACATTAACTACCTCCCAAATGTCCAGTTAACTAACATATGAACTAACCCTCCAAAGTTGTGTTTCAGCTGAGGGACATGCTGTCTAAATATTCTCCGTGGGGTCGACCGGGCTGCGGGGCACCGAACCCAGACTCCATTCGCAAGAGGAAGCTACAGCTGGAGGGTTTGTACCCGGATCAAGATAAGGTACTTCGCAACAGTCACAGCCATTCGTTACTCTTTATTTGTATGACAGAGAAAACTTTCGTGGCACTCACAGAAA
Organism: Timema podura; assembly: GCA_033556935.1. Taxonomy (NCBI): domain Eukaryota; kingdom Metazoa; phylum Arthropoda; class Insecta; order Phasmatodea; family Timematidae; genus Timema; species Timema podura. The sequence continues at coordinate 12,904,106 of JAVRXN010000001.1, read as the reverse complement.
TATACTAGGATTCTGATAGCAAGAACCTTTATATAAAACACTAACTTTTTTTTTGTCAACATTAACAGCATTTTTGGTGACCAGGCGGTCTAGGGGTAAGGTGTCAATACTTCTGTGTTGAGGGTCCAGGGTTCAATCCTCGGTCCCGGCACAGATTTATCTGATTGCCAAACCCTTCCTTCACCTCTGACAAGACGTTATTAATCACAACTTGTGAATGTGTGGAATGCCAGGCCTCCACCGTGGTTCGGATCCTACGTTAAACTGTAGGTCCTCCATTTCATCTCACAATCACCCTACCATTACACATTAGCGTAAGTGCGTATAACCCGAACGGGTAGTAAGACGTGGTGCTAATAATAATAACAAAATTTTACGTTTTAATGTTATTTCACAGGTATTGCTATTATATTTCCAAAGTGACAGCTGTAGATCATATTACTTGACGTATGAATATCTGAAATTGTTTAAGTTATTTTTATAAACTGTAAAAGGTGTATTTCTATTTGAATCGGACTGTCCTACTACCATTTAGGGTGATACGCTAATATACTAATTACGTTAATGGGTTAAGGACGAAGAAGGTTGAATTCAGAGGAAGCGTATTAGCATTGGCGTGGATAGAGGATGGGAAACCATTTAGGAAAAAACAACCTCAATACACCGAACCGCGGGATCGATTCCCTCTCCCCTAATCAGCGACAATCTAATGTGCTACGAGAGAGCACCTTAGACCATGCGGCCACCGAAGTGGATTTTTCAATATTATTGACAAGTTAAAACACAGCCTAACAATTATTTGTGGTTTAGTGTTAGGCCTGGTGAGGGGCTTTCGGGAAGGTGTCTCAAGTTGACAAAAATCACCAACATATGCCTGGAAAAAGAATAGTAAACCAAATGTTTGGAAAAAAATCTACGTAAGCTCACGTCACGAATCAAACTCGGGCCTCCAACAGTAACTTGGTTTGGGATTTAACTAACTATATTTGCTTAGAAACAAAATAATTCAATTAGCTAAATGGTGGTCTATATTAAGTGATTAGTCAAAGTATCGGAATATAATACAGGAGGTCAGGGTTTGATACTTACCGTCTCATAATTTCTGTAAATGCAACAGCATTTATTTTTTCTTATTTTCCATGTACTGCCGGCCTAACGTGATAGTTTAATTAGCTGATCTAATTGCAAGTTTTGGTCCAAGAAAGTATTGTACAAAAAAAAATATTTTTCCCGGTGTTCCAGAACTATTCTGCAGTGAGTCTGGGGCGGCCAGGGGGCGGAGCACCCCAGAGGACACCCTCGGGCCACGTGAACACCCTGTATAGGGAGGACCCCCTATTAAGATTCCAGCCCAATGAGCCCGCACGGAAGTGTGTGGACAATGTACTTAGATACCGCAGAGACGTCCAGGAAAAACAAGTTTACAAACAACAGTTGGGTGAGTACAAACATCTGGGTGAGTACAAACATTGGTGAGTACAAACAACAGTGGGTAAGTACAAACATCTGGGTGAATACAAACAGCTGGGTGAGTACAAACAACAGCTGGGTGAGTACAAACAGTTGGGTGAGTACAAACAACAGTTGGGTAAGTACAAACATCTGGGTGAATACAAACAGCTGGGTGAGTACAAACAACAGCTGGGTGAGTACAAACAGTTGGGTGAGTACAAACAACAGTTGGGTAAGTACAAACATCTGGGTGAATACAAACAGCTGGGTGAGTACAAACAACAGCTGGGTGAGTTCACTCTCAATGAAAAGAATTTTGGTAGAAAGAGCCTTTTAAAAGATACGAACGTATTTTTTCACTTTTTTGCTGTCAACATTGATAACTTTTAACTTTATTAATTAGTGTGTTTTTTATAATATCTATCAAAAGTGATAGCTACATGTTACATGATTTGACGTATGAATACGTGAAAGTAGATCTAAGGAACCTTTCCTGCAATCAGATAAGATTCTTCCTGTGAAAATTGGACAGTAAATCATGTAGATGTTATTATATATAACGTGTTTGGTAACTTCTACTACCGTTCTATTTGTTTATTTTTCCCGCCAGATTCCATGGTGCAAGAGAGAAGGAGAATGCAGAACGAAGAGGTCAGGAGGACATTAGAGCAGGACAAACAGTTGGTGAGTGACCGAGAGGGGAATATTACAACTCTCAAGTTAAAATGTTTTAAATGGGGAAAAACTTCACGAGATGTTTGGTGCTTACTGATTTCGTGTAATATTTCAAAACGACTGAGTCGATACATGAGTAAAAGCTGATTCACACATTCGCCGAAAATAGAAAGCAGAATCTGCTCAGTGGCGCAGCAACTCACACGCTGTATGTTGACCCATGATGCATTGCAACACCAACTTAAAACAGATGACTATCAACATATTTTATTTTCTAGTGGATACACATATATTTTAGATCATTTTCACGATGTATGTTTTCAAATTATAACGCTTAGTCATGGCACATTCCAATACATCGATATGTAACGGCAATGTGTGTAATCCAGGCATTATATAAAATACCTAGGCTTTTTATATAATTCCGAAGTGGTCTTAGCAAAGTACAAAATAAACTAGTTTTGCTGTTGTATTTCATACTTTTCGTAGGAAATTTATAGAATAACCAGTCATTATATATTACCGAGAACAATAGCTAACCCAACCTAACCTTACCTAACTACCCTATTCTAAAATAACCTAACCTGACCAACTTAAATCCTAGAAATTAGGTGAGCCTGCGAGAAAACGATGCAATACTTACATAGAACTGGATAAATGAATTGATAGCATATTCCGAGACTTCAAAAAGACCAACAACTTGAAAATAAGTATAAAATACAACAGAAAAACTCATTTATTTCATATTTTGATAAAACCACTCTGGAATTTTATAGAACGCCTGGATTTCACACATTGCCTGTGACAGATACACGCTTTACATTAACGGGAAATTTCATATTTCCTCACAACGGCCAACGAAGCTGTCTGCTAGCTTCTCTGGCTATAAAGCGAATGTTGATTTGAGATGATTGGCTCTGAGATGTGATTGGTTCTTCTGTGCCGAACATCTCAGGCAGAGCGGACGAAGTAGAGATAAGTTGAACTTTAGCGGAACAGCTCGCGCCGATAAGGTGGAAATCTTGTGATTGGCTTAGAATTCGTCACGTGAATACGTTTCTGTTCTGCGCTAGTTTTTTTGGCGAACGTGTGAATCCACAGTAAGACTGACTTAAGGTCAAGGGTTCGATTCTGTCCTCCCAAGGCTGAGTGTCTGCAGATAAACAGTTTAAGGTGTAGGAGAGGATCTTGGTTTGGTTCCAAAGATCCAAATAGATTAGGATCCTATAAACCAGTGGTATTCAGCCTTTTTCTGGTTGCCTAGAGCCTCATTTGTTAACACTTATATCAAGTACTTTAATAGGATAACATTTTAAAATAAACTGATTAAATTAATTAAAATCCTTCGCTCTTATATTCTTTAAATTGAAAAATAACACCTGGACACGGGAATCGAGCCCGGGTCTTTTGTCTTGCAATGTTCTCATACCACTGAGATAACCAGAAATTGTCCCGTGTCCAGGTGCCATTTTCAATTTAAAGAATATGATATTTAGATGCGAATATAACAACTCACTTCGGTGGCCGCATGGTCTAAGGCGTTACTCTTACAATAGACTAGACTGCCAAATATGGAGAGATCGAGGTTCCATCCCAGTCGGGTGTTCTGAGAGTGGTATTTCCTAAATGGTTTCCCACTCTCCCTCTACATGAAAATGCGGGTACACTTCCTCTAAATTCACAATTATTCATCCCTAATTGAGGTTCGAATCCCGGGCGGGTCCAATGGGGGTGATTTTTCACCTTTCACTTATAACTGGCGTTTTCCCATCACATCTCATCTTTGAAGTTAAATGTACTAATAATAATAAAAGAATATATTGACAAAATCTTTGAGACGTCACCCAAACATTAACACCTCAAAAACTTACACGTTTAAATATATTTAATTAGTTTATAATTTTTTTCTTTATTAATTTTTGTGTTTTTCATAGACATTTTGTGTATTATTAATTTTTAACCTTTTCTAACCTTTATTTTCTTGATTAATTCTTGTATTAAACTGGAGAAAAGTGAAAATAAAAAGTTTTATTTTTATTTTCTTAATTTTAGTTCATCTTGTCCACATAGATTGTAATTTGTCCAGAATGTTTCTGATTATCTGACTTTTTATTTAACTGTTCCTAGACAGGAATTCGAACTTCTAATCCTCGATTTAACGTGCTAGTGATTTAACGAATCAGCTCAGCTTTCTTCGGATATCTCATTTAGTAGAGCAGTTGTATATTAAACTAAAATCCCTTCACTCGAATCCTGTTGCGGGCATACTTCCCAAATGTATAGTTTTAGTAAAAGCGCTTTTTTGTGGGAATTTAATGAGAGTCTGGCCGTAGTGTGTGAGTTTATGTTGGCCCATGTGTCACTCATGGGGGGTGTGTGTGTGTGTAGTGGATGGCGAGGTCCCCGTGGGGTCGTCCTGGTCCCGGGGGGGTCCTATGGAGGGACCCAGGGACTATTGGACTTAATTTCTTCTACTCTTTGGTATGTGCGCACCAGCTCGTCTTTGCAAGCACACTCCACTTTCTAGTGCGGAGTGATACCACAGTCTAACGTCACCTTCATCCTTAAAACACTCCACTTTCTAGTGCGGAGTGATACCACAGTCTAACGTCACCTTCCTCCTTAAAACATTCCACTTTCTAGTGCGTAGTGATACCAGTCTAACGTCACCCTCCTTAAAACACTCCACTCTCTAGTGCGGAGTGATACCATAGTTTCTTGTCACGTTGTTTACTGACGTTATTTTTTAAAACACACCCAGGTTTTTCATTATTACTATTCAATACTAATGGACTCAACGTTAATCGCTGACTTCTCCATAGACATAACCTTGTCTGACTGTTAAAAAAGCTACAAAGTCCGCCAAACGATGTGTTGTGCAGGAGTAATTTAGTTCCAAGTTTTACAGCTGCAAGTAACATAAAGTGAATTTTATTCAACATTCTACATTTGCTGTGGTTTTGTATGCTTTATGGCGATCCGACAATATATAATTAAAACGAACAACATCGGAAGGTGAAGTATAAGGAAACAGTGACGAGAAACTAAATCCATTCAAGCTGTTTCCGGATTAAGGGGTCGACACGATTTGTAAACATCTTTTACCACAAGTAGGGCCCACGCTTTAAGATTCAGTAACGGCTGGCAGCGTTTCAGAAGGTTTCCCAAGCGGGGCATTAGCATATTTTAAAGAACTGAATCGATACATACCTAATCACTTCACTAGGCACGCAGACTAATGGATCGTGTGCAAGAACTGACTATGTGGACACTAGCGTGGGTTTTCATCATAGGTTAAAAGGTGGGCCGATAGTTCTTGCATATCGCCTTATGACTTCCTCGTCAGGTCTGATTTGCCTTTGACGGCTATGTCGGAGTTTGAACTCTGTTCAGGTGTAATGAGGGTGATTAATTTAAAATAGCTTTCCACTCTCCCTCCACATAGATACAGGTACCTTTCCTCCATATTCTACCCTCCCTCTAAACCTGTAGAGAGGGGTATAAACCACGTTGTGGATAAGCTATGATAGCCGTGGTTGGTCTCCCTGGCTTAGTCCAGTGTTGAGCGCTCCCCCAAATGTTTCACCCTAGCTTCAGAGCAGTATTTATACGAAATCGTAGTTCTCCATGATTACATGGCCCATATTTGTGTCGAGTATTGTGTTGGAGTGTGGTTGCATGGCGGCGATTAACTAGCGAGCTTACGTCGTAGAGGCGTACACCGTTCTATGTGGACTGTAGTCTGGCTACTCACAGGACACTCAGCTTAGTACACTCAGCTTAGTACACTCAGCTTAGCTCATAGACCAGTGTAGTTCAAACAATAATCTCCTCCTATTAATAACTATAAATAAAGTATAGTAAAAAATAAAACAATAAACATTATTTAATTTCTATTTTATATGAATTTAAACTAAATGTATTCTAGTTTAATTAATGTTTGAAAACTTTTAACCCGAAAACATAATTCAAATGAGCTTCCCTAAAAATTTAAGCAGCAATAATATCATTTTGATTGTTGACAGTTATACAATTTTTTACTTGGTGTTACTTTGCTAACATAAGTTTTTATATAAATCTATTGAATTCATTTTTTTGTTCCAAGCTAAAAAACTTTCTAGCCAATTTAAAAAGTTGTTAAATCTAAACGACACTAAATTAGGAAGGTAAAATTAAATAACATGTAGATTAAATCATTGTTTAGTTTGTAATGTCCTGATTCTTGCGAAAAAATAATATCATAAAATAAACATTAATAAACCATTACCATTGTTTACTTTAAATATCTCTAGCGTATTTACCCTTTTATAGAAAAAATAAAACATTTTAATTATATATAACCATTATATTCTTCCCTAACTTTAAAGCATTCTTTCACAAACGTATGCACAAATGTCGTGTTTTAATGAACTTCAATGTCACTGAACCATCGAAATATATTCTTCATTTAAAGAAAAAAAGACTTTGTCAAATATTTCACATCACAATTTTAACTCCATTAAGTTCACAAGCCCATTTCACCTTAAACGAAATAAAGATTCCAAATAACAAAATAGAAATCCCCGATATTGTTTCGAAAAGCCTATATCGTATCGAAGATTCTATTTTTGTATCGAAGAGTCAATTTTGTTCCTAAAAGTCTACAGGCTATTATATTATCTAAGAGTTTATATTATTGTATTGGAGAGAAGATATTGTCTCAAGGAGTATATTGTATCAAAATGTCTATATTGTTTCTAAAAGGCTATATTGTAGCAAAGAGTCAAAATATTTCGAAGAGTCGATATTGTATCAAATGACCAGTGTCGATTGACATTATCATTCCCATTGCAGGGATGGAGCGATGATACAACAATGCGATGTCTGGAAAATCAGAGAAGAAGAAGAGATGTCACGAGATACGACCACGCCAACAATGACGAGGTAACATCCACACAATACAATTATTTACTGGCAAGTCATTGTAAATATATATTATGTCACATTGTCATGAGATAATTGTCACACATGCCGCAATAACTCAAATGTGAGAATTCAGTCAATGATAAAAATTATTTGAAAATAGAAATGAAATGGTGAAAGAGGAGATACGAAACACTCAAATTACAGTTATTTTAAAATGGATTATAATCTTACGTACCTTTCAACTTTGAAAAAAGTTATTTCCATTCCTCAAAGTATACTTTTAATAAACCTGCTATTTCGAGAATTAGGATTAAAAGCTTAGTAACTATAATGAAATTAAGGATTACGTTTATAAGTAAGGAGCTTCTGAAATGCCAACCGTTGAATAATATAATATTCAGAAGCCACTCATGGCAGTATTGAGCTGAATGTCTAACGCATGCGTATAATTTATAAAGACCAACAAAGAACCAATAGGAACAACAGTTCCTTGATGCGTCTTGTTTCGTCCCATTATCACGCATGCGCACATCCTACCACTCATACTGTCGTGAACGCATCATAGAATTGACTAGTAAACACCGAGATAGAAAATCGTGAACCATGTCAGTCACTGGTGAAAAGCTTCAGACGTTTGCAGCGCTAAAATCATCGTGCTAGTCTCCAAGGGTATGGGGCTACCAGCTTCCCTTAAAATCGAAAATGGGCTCTGAATACGCCTTTTTTGATTAACAAAGGCGTCTGCTTGGTAGCACCCACTGATTATATGGTTTAAAACAAAGCAGTTCCCTACCAAATTGCCTTTGCCGTGTGCTAGGGCACCACTCTTGGTAGAGCACTTTGATTTATAAAGGGGGTCAACTTTATTTGTGAGGTCACCAAAAGCTCAATATGGTCTTAGCCCCCCACCTCTCCTTACCTTTCACCCTTCCCCCCCTCCCCACATTCAAAAACGAGAACGTTCCTACTCCCCTGTCAGTTTCTTTGGATCCTATATCTCGTTTCTAAAATGTTGTTTGTTGCCGTCAGGTGTGTGGTGGCGTGGAGCTGGTACCCTTGCTGGCCCGCAGGAGACCCACAGCCGAGAGACATCCTCTCACCTCCACTGACGTCACCAGAATCAGGAGCACCCCGGGGTACGTCACTATAGGGCGCTGAGAACATGGCCAAGGAGATTCCATCCCTATAAAAGGTGTCTTTGTCTAGCAAGGTGGCCGCAGATGTAGCTTTAGGGAGGTGTACGGCCAGTTTGTAGTCGGGACAGGGCCGACCTTAGCATACGTGGGGCCCCCAGTTACCTGCCTCGCCCCCCTTCCACCCCAAAAAATAGTTAAAAACTTCTTTTTAAATATTATTACAATAGTTTGCACCTATATACCAACAGTTTTCAGCCGTATCAAGAAATGCCCTTAAAGGTAAATACACGTAATCAATAATACTAGAAGCCGTGTTTTTACACCTATAAGGGTTGATTTCTCCCCAACCCTTCGTTAGATTTTATTCTTCAAAGAACTTGTTCTGTATAAAGGTTCAAAGAACACCTGCGCCAGGTTCTAATTAAATCAGTCAATGTGTTCAAAAATTATCGTGAGACATATCCACCACGGACAGACAGACAAATGCAAATCGGTGGAGTTTAAACGGAGAGCTCGCTTCACTCGTTCAATAGCCTAAATTAAACCACATGATCATGTTTTTATTTGTTTTTACACTCTGAAAATATTTGTTAGCTCGCCTCTACAGGGAGCCTACAATGTGAGTGCGAAAGCAAATATTTCCCACCCCAACTTGGTTTTCCCCTGTGTCGCCTAAGCAACCACGGGGCCCTCAAAATTGCGGGGCCCTTTTCGGCCGCATCGTTTGCACACCCCTCTAAGGGCGGCCATGAGTTGAGGTTCAACATACAGTGTAGAATATGTATTCTAGTAAACCTAACGTTCTAAAAAATGCTGACCCCCTTCTTTAAAAAAATTAATAAATCATAGTTTATTTTTATTATTACTAAAATAAAGTTTCAAAGCTAGAGCCAATGCTAAGAAAATTTATTTAGAATATACCTGTCTTTTTTTTCTCTCTCTCTCTCTCTCTCTCTCTCCATTCACTAATCGTGGATATAAAACTATATTAGAAGATAAAAAGAGTAAAATGTATGCTCAAAACATCAATTTTACGCGGTAAAGGAAACAATTTATATAATTTAGGGTATTTAACGGTGACTTTATTAATATCGGAGACCCATTTTATAACTTTGCCTCAAAGATGGTTGCCCTTTGTAACTGTATGCTAACGTATTTGATCCCCTTTAGACAAAAACAAACCAATCAACCATCTTTTGCTACTCAACCAATTTAAACCTCACTGTGATGCAATGGCGAGGCGTGCAAGTATCCAGTATTAATAACAGTTGAAAATTAAAGGTAATATATGTATATATTATATATAAATATATATAAATAGAAGAAAGCCAATTCAAACTCACGCTTGTCGGTTTCAAAATGAAATTACGATTAGACACCAAGCGTTTCTGCAAACGCGACAGGATAAAAAAAAATCTCTTGACTGCGCATGCGTGATATGTGGCAACGTACATTAAGACATGTGAGGTCAAGGTATTATATTATTAATCTAATCAATATATATATATACTTTTTTCTACATCGCTCCACTGCTTAGGTGTGTTTGGATGAGCCCTGCGAGCTAAAGAAACCCATTTCCCCAACCTCTGTAGGGTCTATAAACTTTCAACAAGGTCACATCTGACGTAATATTTAAACGGTCATCTAATGATTTTAATCAAACAAAGATTTCACCCTTTTATTGCTGTCCTGTTACCCTATTTTTTCGTGTTGTTGAATCAGAATAGACTCTATCTAACATTGGTAATAGTATATAAAAAAATATCGTTCACTAATAATGTCCTAGTAAACATTTTCATGTCAATTTATAGATAAACGGTAAACACCCCACCTTCGTTTCTAATCTTTCATTTGTTTTTGAAATGTCTCATTTTTAAAAGACACAGAGCTCAGAAAGCTATTACGCCATTTATTTTTACTATTCTGCGTTTATAGAATTTATCGTCCCAAGTACCCAATTGGTTTTTTTTTTTAAAAGTACTGCTCTACTTTTAAATATCTTGAAATAAATAAGGTGTTGTTGTCTATTACGTACTCGCCTTCCTGGGTCAAACGCGCATGCGATTGTGTCAACACAAATAAAACATTTGTGTGATAGTTGTCCTCGCAGTTATTATCTTTGGTGAGAGCCACCGAGGTGGTTGTTCACACGTTTACTGTCGACCTGTGTCAAACTACCTGCCGTAATACGCCCGGAAAAATAATATAGTTCGCGTGACCA